>CM042828.1:10571289-11192245 GCA_009982885.2 Hyles vespertilio
TGATGAATACATTATTGCTCAACTAAAGTAACTAAATACATGTGACAGCCTCGATGGTGTAGTTGTACTAGGGTTCGGTTAGAAAGCTAAGGTCTCGGGTTCGAATCACGGGTTGGGCAAAGTAATATTAGATTTTTCTATTAATTATCAGCCCAGAGTCCGGAATTTGTGCCCGATATGGCGATAGGCTCGCTCACATCGTGGGACGGAACATAAAAGGTGAAATGTGCGTGCTCTGGTACCTCTACCTAGCCCTTCTGGGAAAAAGGCGTGAGTTTATGTATGTATATGTGTTTACAATGCAGGAAAACCTTCAGACAGCCTCTTTATGAGATTAAGTCTCAAACATCAAATGGATAGTTGGAACTCTTCCAGATCCCGGGAATATAATGTTTCTGTTTATTTTATATTTTAATGGATATCTTTTAAAGCTGCTAGCAAGTTTTTCTATCTATTATCATTTCAACTTATTACTTAAAATTTGCAAGTGCATTTGGTAGTTACTAGTGGTTGGTTGGTCAACTCTCTCAATCGTATTTTTATTGTCGATTATAGAGGAGGCCCGTACCACAGTAAAGTACTTAATTAAATTATTTATACGTTTCTTTTCAACATACTGTTCTATAGTTTGAAAATGTGTTCCCATTGGTCCAAAATTTATCTTACGTCTCATTTGATTCCAATACTGCGCACTGACAAAACTTTTCCATTTTCTATGAGACATTGGTACCACGGTCCATTCACACTGCAGTCTAAGCATTTTTTTTTATTGCAATGAATGGCGAGACGTGCATGCCGTTCGCCTGATGGTAAGCGATACGACCGCTCATATACAGTAGTAAAACTAAACAATACCTTGTATTACAAAGCAATGCTTGGCATTCTACTACGTTCGCCATACCCTAGACATACGTCAAGTCTTAATATGTATGGTTCGATCGGTCGTCAAAATCTTAGCTCGTAATTTTAATTAAAATAAAATTTATTAAGTGCCTAATAATTGTTTTAAATAAGTTTAGTACATAAATCAGTGCATTAATATTGTAATTAAATCATATTTATGTAAAATAAAACAAGAAATTTCAAACGTTGAGGTTGTACATCTGTTAACTGTCACCGCAAAGGAGAATTTTGAACATTATCGAATAAAACGGCGAGTACTATTGTGTTTATTAACTAATCACATACACAACACAATACTGTACATTGTTTCACTACTGTGAGCCACGTCCATCACTCACTGGCAACGTTCAAGTCTCAACTTGCTTGACAAATAGTGGAAGCAATCTTGACGACGAACACTATTTGCCCCAGACAATTCAACTCATCTCAATCGTAACAACAATACGACACTTTAGTACGCTTTTATTAAATACTAATTAGACAACTCATTAATATCAAAATTCTTTGCCAATTGATTATATTTCATATTAATATTAATAAGAATACCTACCCTCTGGTCCACTAAAAGTAAAATTAATTTACTAAATTCGTATTATATATACAGTTTTACTGCCCACTCCCTTTTTCTTACTTTTTCAGTCCATCCACACTTTTTCCATCATGCAAACCCGCAAAGCTGCTGCCCAAGAGGCTGAGTTCAGGTTGAGCAAAGCGCTAAAGGAACTCAAGGCATACAAAGACCAATGCAAGCAGCTCCTGCAGGAGAGGGAGGAAAGTGAGGATGAAGTAAAAAATATTGTAGACAAGAACTCAGCACTCAAACGTGAGATGGCTGCATTGCACCATAACTACCTACTGGTTGCTGAGGAACGGGACAAGCTCCAAGCGGTGACAGAGTCATTTGTGCACTGTAGCTCCCTGTATGAGGAGTCCCTCTGCAGGGTTAGGGACCTTGAGCTGGATCTAAATGTAGCAAATAATACTATTATAAAGTTAGAGAAAGAAATTGAACTTTCACAATCAGCGGCAAATAAAAGTTTATTTAATGAACTAATTGATGTATGTTCAGAGTATACTCCTGTTGAGGCTACTGATATTATAGACCTAACAGGGGGTGACTCACCAAAGTGCCAGCCAAGTATAAACCTACTTAGCAATAAAAAAGTCAAAAAATATATCAAAATCAATAAATTATTAAAAAAATTAAAATCAAAAAATATTAATAAAAACACCATTTTGGAACTTAGGAAAGAACGTAGGGCCCTGGTAGCTAAACTTCAAAATTATGAAATAAAGCTAGAGGACAGCAAAAATATATATGAAATAGACACTCAACGATTGCTGTCTGATATCAGTACTTTAGAAGAGCAATTGAGTTTGACCTACAGCAAATATTTGACTCAACAAACTGAAGTTCAAACATTGCTCAAAGCTTGCGAACAAAAACAAAATGACTATGCTGATAATAAATCTTTAATGTCATCTGAACTGTCCTACTCTCCAAGATATAACCAATCGATTAATGTAGGATGTGAATCATCAATAATAATTGATGACATAAATAATCCAAAAACTTGTACTGTCCCACTTACGCCCAAAAATAGTAAGAATGTTCCAAATCACAAATATAATACTATAATGTATTCTGACAATGTAGGAAAAGGTATTGGAATATTAATAAATAAAAGTAGTAGTCATCCCCTAGTAAACTACTGTATGCCAGGGATGCCTTATAAACATATTGTTAATACTCTGTCGCAAAAAGTTTATAATGACAACATTTGTATAACAGTCTGCATTGGAGATTGTCAAGGTCTAAAAAAGCGGGACATTACTGAGAGTTTTGAAATATTATTGAAACTCAAATGTCCCAAAATCATATTGTGTGCCTTCCCATATTTAAATAATGTGTCAGATAATGTAAATAACCACACTCATGTGTTAAATAGGCACATGCAATTTTTAATAAGTCACTATAGTGACAAATTTTTATTTTTTGACACCAATATATTTATTGGTAAATATTTTAAACAGACTAGGGATACATTGTATCTACCAAATAAATATTTACATTTACTTGCTACACCTGTAGCTAATTTTTTAAACACAGTCATAAGTAATATGACGAAGACCACAGGCACTACCACTTTTAGTAATGTTACTAAAATAAATGTGGTAAATAATAATTTAAACTTTTAACTTTGACAAAAGGAAGCGGTGAAAATTATATAGTATTATCTCATCAGAATATAAACCGCTTTTCTGGCAAAATTTTAGAGATTGAACTTTTTATTGACACATTTAACATTAGTATATTATGTTTCACAGAGACCTGGTTGAAGGCGCACCTTATGAATTTCAATGTGAATGGTTTCGGGGTCGCCAGCTCGTTTAACAGGATTTCGGCGGAAGGTGGAGGTTCCTTAATTCTAGTTCGTGATCATATCACATTTAGGGAAAGAAAGGATATCTCTTGCCTCTCGGTTGAACGAGTGTGTGAGGTCGCATGTGCGGAAACAAATTCCTATGTCATATTGTGTGTCTATAGACCTCCTTCATCAAATATTTCGCTATTTTTATCAACAATGGAGGATATTTTAAATAAAATTAAAAGTAATAAAAAAGTTCTAGTCTGTGGGGACTTTAATATTAATTTACTAGTTGATTCGGTTGATAAGTGTAGGTTTGTGTCTTTATTCGGCTCATTTAATTTTACATGTTTGTTCTCGGAGCCTACTAGAATTACGTCTGAAACTTCGAGTTGTATTGACAATATCATAACAAACTTCGAAGTACTTGAAAAAGGTATAAAGATAGGGGTTAGATCTGACCATAAATGCCAATTAGTGAAATTAGAACATGCTGTAGACAAAACCAGTAGATTAATAACTTTTAGGCCGTTATCTAAGAAAATCCTCGGTCAATTTAACAGTAATGTACAATCAAAAATAGATACTTTTACACTTGATGGCAGTCCAAACGACATGTACTCATCATTATTTAAAATTATACGTAAAGAGTTTGACCAAGTATGTAAAATTAAAACTATTAAAATTAACTCTAAAATAAAATTTAGTGCTTGGGCCACTAAAGGCATTAGACGTAGTAGGGAAATTTTGTATGAGTTATATGACAAAAGGTCCTATACACCTGATGTCAACTTTAAAAAATATGTCGGATTATATTCAAAATTATTTAAAAAAGTATGTATGCAGGCTAAATCAAATTATATAAGTGAAAAGCTTAGATTGTCAGATAATAAAATAAAAACTACCTGGCAAATTATTAATACTGAAACTGGGAAAAATAAAAAAAATGACAACAAAATTGCTCTCCGCATAAATGACGACCTTATTTCAGATAAATCTACTATTGCCAATTATCTTGATAATTTTTTCACTAACATACCATTAGACTTAACTAAACATTTAGATTCATCAGTAGATTTAGCGGAATCTTTTTTAAAGGAAAATGTTCCTGGAAATATGTCTAAGTTTAACTTTCAAAAGGTAACCAGTTGTCAAATAATAAAGGCTTTCAAGCAAATTAAAATAAAAACTACAGAAGATATATGGGGACTGTCTGTTAAAGCTATAGAAGCTATTATTGTTAACATTGCACCGTTATTAGCTACTATTTTTAATTCCTGCCTAAGTGACGGTATCTTTCCCGACTTAATGAAAATTAGTAAAGTCGTACCCATTTTTAAGTCAGGATGTTCGAACAATCCGTCGAATTATAGACCCATTTCTGTACTACCGGCTCTTAGCAAAATCTTCGAAAAGCTTTTACTTAATCAAATGCTAGCACATTTTGATGAAAATAAGTTAATACATAGGAATCAATTTGGTTTCACAAAGGGTCGCTCAACTCAAGATGCCGGGACATCACTAATCACGTCGGTTTTAGAAGCCTGGGAGGCATCTCAAGATGCTCTAGGAGTTTTTTGTGATCTCTCCAAGGCTTTCGACTGTGTTGACCACCAAAAACTTATTATGAAGCTAAGGTACTACGGAATCAGTGATACGTCACTTGATCTCGTAATGTCTTACTTGTCGGGTCGTGAACAAAAGGTTTCTTTGGACGGGCTCACTTCGGTAGGATCAAAAGTTAAAATTGGGGTTCCGCAGGGCTCCATTCTGGGCCCCTTTTTATTCTTAGTCTACATAAATGATCTTCCTTGCATGGTTCAGAAGTGGTCAGACATAGTTTTATTCGCTGACGACACCTCTATAATATTTAAAGTTAATCGGAAAGACGATAATCTAGATACACCTAACAATATTCTTAATTTAATTTCGGATTGGTTTTCTGCTAATAATCTACTATTAAATGCTAGTAAGACTAAATGCGTCCGTTTTGCTTTACCGAACGTGGCAAGCGTAAACACGCGTATCGAATTAAATTCAGAAATTCTAAATTTGGCTAATTCCACAATTTTTTTAGGGATCACTCTAGATAAAAAATTACAATGGGGTCCTCAAATTGAGAGATTATCAGCTAAACTTAGCAGCGCAGCGTTCGCGGTCCGAAAAATAAGACAACTAACTGACGTTGCAACGGCTAGATTGGTATATTTTGCTTATTTTCATAGTATAATGTCATACGGCATTATTTTATGGGGATCAGCGGCTGATATCGAATCGATATTCATCTTACAAAAAAGAGCAGTCCGTGCTATTTATAATCTAGGAAGCCGCGATTCTTTGCGATCTGTTTTTAAAGAAAGCAATATACTAACCGTGTCATCTGAATACATCTTTCAGAATATAATGCACGTTCGTAAAAATATTAATAAGTTTTATAAGGTCAGTGACACCCACACCATTAATACGCGGAATAAAAATAAACTAGCAATACCCTCGTTTAGACTAGAAAAGTCAAAAAAATCTTTCTTGGGTAGTTGTATTAAATTTTATAATAAACTTCCCAATAGGATAACGCAGCTACCGGACAAACTATTTAGGGTCCATATTAAAAACAAACTTATGACTAGGGGTTATTATAATATTAAGGAATATATTGAGGATAAAAAAGCCTGGGATTAGGTGTTCTCTTGCACATTGCGACCTCCTGGGGCCCTGAACTATTCGCTTATTACACCACCTAATTTAAATAATTAAAAATATCTAAAATTGTGAACTCAAAAATTAAGCTATATACAATCAAATAAATCAATTAAATTATATGACGACCGATCGAAAAAATCATATAAAAATAATAATTAATATGGCAAATCCTTGTAAGACAAGTCACAAATACTTATTTTAGTAAATTGACCAAAACCAAGCCCACTGAGTTTGACTCGCTGGATCTACTCAGAAATGGGTCGCGCCGCGTAGTATCCAGTGGTAAAGTAAAGCCCGCTGAGTTTATTCGCCGGGTCTTCTCAGTCAGGGCCGCGTTGGATCCGGCAGTAAGCCTAAACATACGGGACGTATCGGAAATACTTATGGTCGTTGTCTTAAGTTGGACCCAAAACAAGCCCACTGAGTCTTAGTCGCTGGATATACTCAGGACTGGGTCGCGTCGCGTAGTTCCAGTGGTAGTGTAAGCCCACTGAGTTTGTTTCGCCGGGTCTTCTCAGGAAGGGCCGCGTTGGATCCGGTGGTAACTATAAACCGCTACGCACCGTTGTAATATTTATGGTCCACAAATAATATAATTTAATTTGACTAACGTAAATAATGTATTTCTTTGACAAATAAATTACTATAAAGTAAAAACTAATACTTTAAATAAAATATGAATAAAAACTAAATAAATTAAAAAAACTAATCATAAATTATAAATAAAAATAAAATTAATTTAAAAATAAATAAAATTAATAAATAAATTGATAAAAGCAAGAAATTAAAATAAGTAATAATAAGCATAGGAAATATATTGTAAATAGAGATTAAGTTCTATGTGTATTGACTTGTCATAAGAGCTCCTTAATTGCCTACGTGATCAATAAATACATTTCATTTCATTTCATTTCATTTCATTTCATTTCATATGTAGTGACTCTAACTCTAAATGATTAATTAATAATTCTACTATTAAAATAAACATATTCAACCCAATAACTCATCCTGAAATATATGTACAATCCTTTTACACCTTATAATATCATTATAGCTAAGAAAATTAAAAGGAAAATCTTTAAGATTTTTTCAGTATAAAAGATGAAAAACTGCTTAAAAGTTAAATAAAAGCAACAAAAACTCCAGTGAATGCTCAATCTTCGCTACTATGGAATAAAAACTCGGATGATTAAAAATTGTATGACTGAAACAAAGTGAAAGTCATACTTCAGCGGTGTTGGATTACTCGTTAAGGTGCGACCGAAACAATTATTAGGTCAACGCACCGGGAAATGACAACACTATTGAGTTTCCTATTGTGATTCATTTAACGATTCTTGGAAGACGGTCAAGGTATATTATCAGGTCAGTAAAAACAAATAAAATATACAAAGTTTTATAAAATCGACGAAGCATCGAGTTTAGCGGTGGCTTATCGTGGGTTCAACTGGGGACTAACATTTGACTCTTTTAAATGACACAGACATCCCAACATCTCGCCTTTATCGCACGAGTTGTAGGCAGAGATTCTTCCAGTAAAACCCCATTCTGCTTTGGCTTTCCGTCCCACGTGTCAGTAGGCGAACCTATCGCCATAATGATTACACATTCCTGACTTCGGGTTACCAATGAATATAAACATCAAAAATCACTCTGCTCGAACCAGGATTCGAATCTGAAACCTCAGTATTGTAATCGTACTGAAGTACAACTAAGCCACCGATGTAGTTTTGTGAAGTTACGCGTGTTTTTAAAGTTATTAATAATGATTAGTCGCTTTAATGGTGATGAAAACATCGTTAGGAAACCTGTATAAGTATATATATTTTCCTGATATAATAATAAAATGTATCGAAAATTTCAGTATACTTGTTTAAAAAAAAGATAAATACTTATGTAATATTGATACTTATGTATTATCTTTAGATAGTCTACAATATTTCTTGGAAACTGCTAAAGCAAATTTGAATTTATCAGATTAGGGCTTGGCAATCGTGTTATAGATATTATGTCGGCCAAGACTCCCATCATATTAGAGGTTTTAGGTCTTAGCCAGCTACGGTAATCCTATGCGCTTCAATGGCTCAATGTTTATTAATAAACTTGAGTACATAGACAATATTATCGTTTACTTTTGCAATAAAAGATTGTAATATGAAGAGATACTAATAAATTCAAATAAGGCTGCCTGTTGGCAAACGGACCATACGCAACTGCCAATATCTTTACGGTAGTCACAGGTTTGAATCCCAGGGCACACCTCTGACTTTTTGTAGTCATTTGTGTATTGAAGTTAATCACCAAGTACAAAAGTGGTGAAGGAAAATATTGTGAAGAAACCTGCATACCGTAGCGATTTACTAAAAATATATATGGTATGTTAATTCCGCCAACCTGCATAAGGCCAGCGTGGTAGAAGTTCAAACCCATATGGCCTAAGCCCTCTCAATCGATTGTAGAGGAGGCCCGTGCCCTGCAATGGGACTTATATAAGCTGATACGAATATAGATGAATTTATGAATACTTTCACATTAAAAAATGAGCCGATTTAATCACGCCACCAATTTCATCCAGTGGCCAAAGTTAGTGAGTCGATTGCAAGAAACTTTTAGCAACGTTGTGACGGCCGAAGTGGCCTGTGAAATGAGAAGTCCGGAACCAAGACCTTTTGGGAATATTAGTTTTGTCGATAAAGTGATAGCAGTTGACAATGGCGTGCTTTAGAGAGCTCTGGAGATCGAATAATTCATTAACCAAAGCATACCTGGTGATTTATTCGCATATCAGATATAGTACCCGGATGACCGAGCTATGCTCGGTTTTTTTTTTGTTAATTGTGTTTCTTTAGAAATTATATTTGAATATTATTATTCGCCAATAGATGTCAGGAAGAGTCATACTTTCAGTTTTTTTTTTGATACATTTTCAAAAATGAATCCTAGCTAGATCGATTTATCATCCCCAAAACTACCTGTATATAAAATTTCATGAAAATCGTTGGAGCCGTCCGAGATTCTGAATATATATTTATATATATAGAAGAATTTCTCGTTTAAAGATATAAGATGATATCCCATGGTTGTCTGTAAGACATTGCTTTAAGCGATAAGACCGCCATTTGTACTTTTTATTTTTTTTTAGTTCTGTATGTTGTATTTTTTTTTGTGTACAATAAAGATTTAAAATAAAATAAATTAAAGATTTTTGCTTAATTAAAGCGATTTAGATCATATTTGCCTTACAATATCGATAATTTCGGAACGTTTTAGTAATAGTAGTGGGAGTAATAGTCTACTAGGCTTGGAAAAAACGATGACATGAAATGTGTAGTTGATATATTTTGTCGTTTAGGTCATAAATTGCGTTCGTATAAGTGAGATCAAAAATGATTGCTATAAACATTTTTAAGGTCCAGAAACAATATTTACAACCACCCACAACGCAAACAAACAAAACACCGTGAGTCGTCAACAAAAACACAAAATCACAAGCCTATAAGTTTTGGGAATAGCAAATCTTTTCTCAATATGGGTATTATGGACCGTAAAGTAAGATGTTTCATTCTGAAACCTTACCTTAAGGGAGCCCTATGTTCTTGGGAATGCCGAGTTAGTGGATGCCGTCGTTTTCAAACCCACTGGCGCAAATAACATTAGCATAGTTATCGAACGCGTCGGATGAGTCCTTCGTAAAGGTCCCACCGGGAGCGGGACGCCTCTTAAACCCGCTTTTCCGATAATGACTATCGATGATTCTGCCCCGAATGTGTAGCCCGAGCACAATATTATTACGTAGTTTGGCCGTTGTGGGGAATTGCGAAATATAACATGCCAACGGTATTCAGTTATTTGCGTTGAGGAATTCAGCTTTCAGTGTATACTCCGCGCGTTCATATTAACTTTGTGCATGTTGAGTGATTTTGACGCTAAATTGGAGTTGTATGTATATCTGTGACTTTTGTGTTTAGAAAATACTCGTTGTTTTATTGTTTGAGGTATTATTAGTTAATAAAAATACTAAAGGTTCATATTAATGACGAACAATCACATTAAAAAATTAAAAATGGGAGTCACACTTCGTTAATATATCAATTAAATTTGTAACAACTATTTTTTTGTAATATTAGTTCAGCAGCAGATATAATCTTGTCAAAACCACACGAATTAAGCAAATATTAATTATTAAATTTCGAATCAGATTTGTGTTAAAATTGGAAATCCTGTTAAAAGTTACAAAACCCAATTAACAAAGCAATAAAATATATAAGTCAAAGGACAATAATTTGATAAATCAGAATAACTTATTCCAAACATTTCAACTAAGATGGAAAATTTTCGATTAATAATCTTTTATTCGCATTAAGGGAACGCTATGAAATAAAGGATTGAGCGGGCGTGAGATTCAATTTGTTACAATCCTTCAGGAAACGCTTTCAAATGAAACATTTTGTGTTCGGGAGGAAGTTAAATTGTATTTCTTACAAGAGTCTTGTCGATGGGGGCCGTTTGTATCGGGAGAAACTTAACATAAGCCCTTTAATACCAAATAAATACTTAAGATCTTTGTGACATAACATGAAGTTGAATGCTAAGCAAAACATATTTGCTCCATAAACCTTAATATCAAAGAACTTTTTTACTGACGTTTAAAATTGTTTTTTTAGAAATGAGATGACTTTTTTTTATAAGTTTCAAACGGATCTTAGTTCCGAGAAATTACTTTTTGTGAAACTGTATTCGATTATTAAATTTAATATATTGTGCTTCTTTTTTCATTTTTGTAATATTCGTTTTGGGCGTTACATTATACTTTGATAAAACCATTAACATAAATTTATTATGGACACGGCGGAAAGCGCGTAAAGTGTTCCGACGTAAGTGGTGCGCATGCTCCAGTACATCTCTATTAGAGCGTGATTGAAATTAGTCTTCACTGGCGATTTTGTAAATGCTGGCTTGTAATATGACTGAAAGTTTAATAAACATGAAGATAATATTTTTTTATCACCGTTTTAAATTCAGTTACGTTATTATTTATTTTAGATCGATTTTGACGGTCATCTTTTTGAAAGTCTAAATGTGCTGAAGGGTCTATCCTTAGTTTTTAAATCACTGGGTCTAATGTTATCAACTACTCGATTCTCTTTTTATTTATTTATTCTAAAAATTCTTGTCAATAGCCATTTCATTTTTTATGCATACAATAATATTATACCAAATATATTTACTGAAATATTAGACCGCACCAAGTACTATTCTTGTAGAAACTACTAAATTGACATTGACGAACACTTTCATCATATTCTTGTTCTAGATATAGTAAAGCTATCTTATTTTTAATATTTATAGAAAATAGAATATTCTGTATATAATCCAATGAGATAGAAAATATGAAAAGTCAATTTTGTAAAACTTACTTTTATTACTCTTGTAACTTAATTCAATCGTTTCACAATATATAAATACTTCATATAAATATCGTTTGATATGTATATATTCTGTTTGAGTAATCTTGTATGGATTGTTACTGTCTGAAATATATGTTTTTTTTTAATTTATCATTTAACTTATTTAGTCCTCCAATATATCATACAGTGTGCGAAGTTAACATGAGCATAATGTCACATTTTGAATGTAGGTTGTAATAGAAAAGCACTAGGAATAAATAAATAAATAACACCCAACAATCACATACATAGTCCTGACCCCACACTAAGATCGAGTCTTGTGTCGTGGAATAAGATGTATCGAATAAGATAGACGATACTCGTAGTGCTACTCACTTTGTCTATATTTTACTTAGAAATTATACCCTGATGAATATAATATATTGTGTACTGTGAGGGTTGTATGTACCTTTTTATCACTATATATAACACATTTTGAGACCATGAATATTTTTTTCCCACAGGTCGTTAGAAAGTTCACCTAAGACACATTTTTGACAATTACCGCTGCAGTCATTTGAAATAAGACTTTAAAAATCATGCAACACTTACTTGATACTCTGATGTCACTATGAGTACATGAAAAAGTAAAGTAATTGTGGTTAGATATTATTTACACTATTATTATTTTTTACTCTAGTCAATCTAGTCGATACACAAATGCGGGGCGTTGTGTATGTATAAAGTTGTTTTAGCTCCCGCATTCCACATGCACATGCGACATAGCCCACCGGATTAGCAAGTTGAAGTGGCAATGGGCAGGGCACATAGCGCGGAAAACTGATGACCGATGGGATCGGAAAGTGCTCGAATCGAAGGCCACGTAGCGGAAAGCGCAGCGTAGGACCTCCACCCACAAGGTGGTCAGACGACCTGGTAAAGGTCGCGGGACGTCGCTGGAGGAACGTCGAGTTATTGACCAATTTGACAGCCTCCGTGGCGCAGTCAGTTAGACGCCGCCTGAAGTGAAACGAAAGGCCCCGGGTTCGATCCCCGCACTGAGAGAAATGTTTGTGCGCCCACAAATATTTCTTTCGGACCTGAGTGTTTGTGGAACCATACCAGTCTCTCATAGATCCTAATACCCGCAACAAAAGACCCAATTTTAGTGTGGGTTCAGGACTATGTATGACAGTTGGGTGTAATTTATGATTATTCTTTTTTAAATTTAAACGTAGCTTCAAAGAACATTGTTCTAACGTTACAGTTTATCTTTCAAATACTTTGCCAGATCGTTGCCCTATAAAATACTGGAAATGGACCCAGAAATAGAAAACAATACAAAGCATAAAATAAACAATACGATTCTGTCGCAATGTTCTTTGATATGTATAATATTAAAGCGACAAAACCGTGAGCATTCCCCTGGATGTTTGATTAAAATGCGAACACATTTGCGATTCAAATCTTTCTTTTTACTGATCATAAAGTATTCAAATGCTCAAGTTAATATTTCCGACACGTCTCGATGGGAGGTGGTGGCGCTTTTTGTGTTACAATCCTCACGAAGCGTGATTTATTCACTTGTAAAGAATCATTTTAGCCATTATGAAAATGTAGTGTGGGAATTACACGGTTTTTAAATTTAAGGTAACCTTATTTATAGAAACCATAACAGCGAAGGTTGATGTCCTGAAGCTATCGCTTGCAGCAATAATATTCAGTTTTTCTATCATTCATATCGTAGGTACTAGCGCGATTCTGATTCGTAATAAATAAATATGCATCAAAACTAAGATCAAGTATCGTTGGCATCAAAGTCTGCGAGTGATATTTCGAGACGACATCACCTGTACATAGATTTTTATTTATCAATTTATTTGTTTAAAATCAATTACACTATTCTTATTAAAATATAAAGAATAAAACATAAAACTTAACAAATTTTAACATTAAGCACAAACAAAAAATGAGATCATTAATTGAGACAAAAATTAAACGTACAAATAGCACGATAAAAAGGAAATATATATTATACAAGTAGGTATTTTGATTACTGTCTACCTAGATTACAGTCTTCACTTATAGCGTTAGCTTCTCATCTTATGTAATAAAAAATCTTAGTATATTAGCCTGTAGGAAATTAGTATTTATCATTCAGACAATAAGTACCATTTTCCTATCCCCCTTTTTTACTATAGCACGATACAAAAACATTGAGCGTGTATTGAAAGCGGCAAATGCAATAGCGTTCAAGTAAGAACGCACTCGCAGGTTATTGGCGGCACGATCCGTGCTGTATCGTGAATATGGCCCTTAGGAAATGATCTCGAGTGACAGCGCACATCTTTGTTGAGTAATTTCATCCCATCTATTGTGGGTGTTCCATATCTTTCATATCATTGTGAGTTAGACTTTGTTATCGATTGAAGGCATTCGAGAGTTTGATGAAGAAATACTGTTTCAGTTTGTAGACACTAGTTCAAAGTAGATGCGATATTCAACATGTCAGTATTTAATTATTTATTTATTCAACATTGTTATAGGTTTGTGTGTTACTTATATTCACTTATACCTATATTATAGTTTCGCCATGATACAGGATAAGACTACGCAAGCCAGTTTGAATATGATATACATATTTTACATCGTTCAAGCTTCGTCTATAGCTTTGAAAATCACTATTTCCATTAGTACATGTTAACAATAATGAAGACTCCTTAAACCTTTAAAAGACCAGAATGTTATTTTTTAATTTTAAATCTATAATTATAAGGTTTTATCTAAACTGTTTAATTTCTCCAGCTATGTAATATATTGGAAATGCTTGTAACATTCCGAAACATTTCATATACCTATTATGTACACTTGCATCAAAACCATTTGTTCTGTACATTCTGTATCTAAATTATGTCACCTCACAGCCCCATACAAACGTTTCTAATGACATTCTCGTGGAAACAACCGTAAACACCATAATAGCGCCATGGGGGTACACATTTAATTTCAATCACTAATAGACGTGTATATTCACTCAGTCGAATTTCTGCATTAGGCCACAGCTCGCCGAACACAATATACAATGATGGTTCATAGTATCAAATTAGGGAAGTCTTGCAGCAATAATTAAACGGTGCCTCCTTTAGCCAAAGTGGGGAAACTGCGTTTGACTGCTCCAAATTAAACAAGTTATAGAGAACGAATTAACTTGTACACACTATCTTTGATGAGACGTGACGACAATTTACATAGGAAAATGTTGCTTGGAAATCTTGTGTGGGTATAGCTTTTAATTACTGTATACCTACGCTGTTGAAGACAAGACAACAATCGAAAACTCTAGAGAGATGGATTATGCTACAGTCCATCATAATAGCTTTTGCGGGTCAATGGACTTTACATAACAAGGAATTTCTTATTGTTAAGATTTTTTATGAGGTACATGTTTCCCTGGGTTCATTTTTACAGTATTCTAGGCAATTCGAATCGCGAGATACAAACATTAAATAGACAACACGTCACACTTGCGTGATTTGGTTCTCCATCATTTGACAGCCTCTGTAGCGGAGTTGGTTAGACGTCGGCTTTGAAGCGAGAAGCTGCGAGTTCGATTCACGAATCGAAAACACCTGTTCGTGCTATCCACAAATATAGGTTTGTTGGGACTGGGTGTTTGTGAGACCGAAAAGTCTCTTGTAGTTCATGATACCCACGAAACAAGATTTTGTCTGAGTGTTTTAATATATTGGACATATTATAAGTCAACTATGTATGTGACGGTTAGGTGTATTTATTTCGGTATGTTTCACCTTTTGTCATACATAATACACTTATGAAGAGCATGGTTGAAGCTTAAGTATTCTTACTGTTTGATAAAACAGTACAGCTGCTACTTCATACTGGTTTTCTATGAGATAGACAACGACGGTTGATCTGGCCCATTCATACCACAGAGCATTGAAGAAAATGCTTTCTGAGTATTTATTATGAGTAAAATTAAAGGTTCTGTAAGAAATCACCTAGAGCTATAAAATTGTACTCTTTAAATCATTTTTAAAATCTTTAAGTGTTATTCCTATTTGCGCTTAAAAATAAAATAAATAAATAAGACTCCACAAGAAGGTCTTCCGTTTAGTACTATATTGGCCGGACAGTGTAATTTCCGAACACGTAGAGGATTAAGTACACCAATCCTACATTGTATGAAAATTATTCTCTTAGACAGTTCTTATTACGCAAGTTGGTTAACAGAGCCCATTTGGATCTGTCCCTCGATTAACTGATGCTATTTGGAGTCAAGTCCCGTTTTATTTTGTTAATTTATTTTTATTTTTCCTGCTTTTATCTGCCCACCTATCATAACCATTATTGTAATTCCATAATCTTGTTACGTTTACTGCCGAGCCTTATCTTCAGTTTGAATTGAATTAGCCTGTTTGCGTAAGAAATGTTTAGTTTAAAATTCTTTTTTTATCTTTTGTTGCCTGGTTATAACAGGTCTGCTTATCCGGTCCCTTCTCTCTTTTTAGCATGTAAAGCAATTACAACGAAAACTGTATTTATAATTTGATTGTTTCTCATTAAAGTGAGTAACAAAATGTTATGTCAACAATGTATAAGACATTGTGTTATAAGACATTGACATTGACTCAATATGTCTATTTATTTGTTTAAAAACTTCATACTTTTAAATAGTACAGGCGGTCTTATGGCTAAGGGCATTTTCTCCCAGTCCACTTTAATGCCTGTCTAGTAGCTACTCTGGCTAAAATATCCTTCAAACCGAAACATAACACTACACTTACACTGCTGTTTGGCTGGAGAAATAGACGTGACGATGCTTACCCAAGCAGCCTCTAACATGAGAGACGCACCACCAGTGAAAGTTGTATGGTAGTTTTTGAAGCTGGACATTATCGTCCAAACTAAACTAAATATTTCTCCGAACAAAAACATAATCAACTGTAAAATAAATATGTCGCTTGTGCTTATCTTATCTTGTACGTGAATAAAATTTAGATTCAATGGTAGACATGTAGGCGTAATAGGCTCTTTTACCTTATTTTGAAATTTTGGTGGTTATAAGTGTAGGTATTAGAATAAGCACTCACTTCCAGGAACTAACTATTGTATATTTTGTAAATTAACACTTAATACATTCACAGACAGAGTAAAATTATAATTATGCGACTCGGAGCGAGATGTGCTCGTGACGAGAGATGGCAGACTGTTTTTTTTTGTCATCCAAATAAACCGACCCTTTTATAGGACTACCCGAATGAGGATCGGTGGGGATAAATCTTCCAGAAAGTATATTTAAGCCATAAAATAGGGACTATCCTTTCAACTAAAAATTAAGGTCGGCCCAAACATCTGGGCTATTGTCCAAACCGAAAGGTTTACAAAACATGTGTACTATTGTCTAAAAAACATAAATTTGTTGCAAAGGATTACCGCCACTAAAGAACTTAACTATAATAATACAGTTTTATTGCCCCGGCATGAACGGGCCATTACAATTAGGAAACAATAATTTAGAACAGCATCTTTTTAACTAATATTATACAATAGGGTACACAAAAATTCTTATTTTAGTAAAACGACTCGCAGATGTTTTATGGTTAAACATCTGCAGTCATATCTTAAAATGAAATGCGTGTTTAAATAATGTTCAAATTACAAATAATAAGCGTGTTATTTTATAAGCTAAATCTAAGTTGGCGTATTGCAACCGCTTTAAAAGCTATATCTAAGTTGGCGTACTGCAACCGCCACAAAATTAATCGTCAGTTTTTATTTGACAATTACAAAGTATCTCGAAGGTGGCTATTATCACATAGCATCTAAAAAGGTTGTCCGAACTGTACATACATGTTATATCCAGATTTCGACCAAAAACGTACCGTACCGTACATAGCTTTTCCTGAAATAATAATTTGCCGCCTTTTATTTTTAAAGATGCTATGTTAAAATTAATTTGAATTTACCCAAACACGCTGATATTTAAAACATCACAAAAAATTGTCGCGTTATATTGCGTTTTTTTTTTTTGCATTGTGTCTGTATCAAAAATATTATTATTCCGGGCCTAATAATCCTCCATGATGAATCCAAAAATCAGTACACTTATAACATTCCATTTGCCCCAACTTCATAATACGACTGTAGCAAAAATTATTTTAACGAAATTATATCTGTTGCGTACAACAAACAATCAAATATCGTCTATTAAACATATAAGCGTGGCAGGCGGCCGGGCCATTGTTGCCGCTCAAATATTTGCAAAGGCAAATAATGAAAACCTTTATAATTTAATACTAAGTTTGAGCTATTGGATTCGATATCAGGATTTATTGACGTACCAAAAGTTCACGAATAACGTTCGTCGCCATGCGCGATAGCTGATCTTGATTTGTGGGACAGTTCTGTTCTGGTTTTTAGGTACGAAATTAACAGTTTTCTTTAGAGCTTACTTTGGAAAAATGTGCTAAATATCTTGTTTTTCAGATCTAGATAGACATGCATATGAAACATGGAATAACAGGTTGGTGGATTCACCTACCTCGAACCGAGCCAAAAGGATATCTTACTTGTATCAAACATATACATTATACATATAACAAAAATATATACATTTGTACTAGATACGGGGTCCGGAACTAAATCACACGCCAAAAGTGGCCGAGGTTGCAAAAACTCTTATATTATAATCAACTTCAGGTAACAATCAACCTTATTCCTTTGAGTTAAGATGTATTATGGTTTGGACCATACTAAAATCAAATAAGAGCACACGCTTATTTGTGCTCTTATGTCTCTTGCAGTTTTTTAGGTCGTTACTTATAATCTAGTGTATATTTGATCGAAGTTTTTGTACCAGAAAAAAATATTACTAAAACGTACCTAGATACTAAATACTGTGCATTTACAGTTGACAATATAATGCCAGCTTTCTATATACCCATGCTGAAAACGGAATGTGATACTTCCGTGGTGTTATGATGTTTTTAAACTAGTATGAACGTAATAAACATCTGACCACTATTAGAAAAAAAAATGATGCCACAATTACTTCGACGCGGAAATTAAATGTTATTTCAATCATGATTAAATGAAAACAAAAATACTGTCCTTAAATCTTTTAGAATACGATAATTATATTAAATAAACACCTACACTAACCTTTAATCAAAACGAGTCCCCTAATAATAATTATATGTGATATTTGAACGGGAAGAGTATTATAAAAACATAGAACCATCTAGACGTAAGACACACAATATCCTATATTTTCTAACGTAGAATATTATTTATATTACGCATAGTATATTTTCCAGAAGGAATGTACACCAATAGTCAAATGTTAAGGCAATATTGAAACTGAGTTAGGAAATTTAGATAAAACGTGAATGGGATAGAAAAATATTCAGTCCACGCTTGTAAAAGTCACGGAACGAGAATTCTCTGATTTTTATTTTTTCTTTTTAAATATGGTTCGTTTGTGTCGCATACCTTAGCCTTTACTTAGTGTTCTAGACACAAGTTTAACTTCGGGTGTGGTTATATTTTTTTTTAACAAATTTTGGTCAATACCATAAGGTTCTTAAGAAATATTAGATCCTTAGCATCACGACTGTATCCCTGAAAGGATTATCAGAGGTTTTACTGGTGCCAATCACATTTTGTGAAGCTAATTCGTGACTTTAAATATTGGAATTTTTCTACTAACATAAACGTACAACAACATCATTGGTATATGCTTGCTCGTCCTGTGAAGATAGTTAAAGAAAGATGACAGATTGGGAGAGCACTACCGTTCGTATCTCTCTCCGGACACATAGATATAAAAATTGGCGTAGAGAACCCATACAAGCATATCGAGTATCGGGTTGATCGCTATGTACGAGTATATCTGATTTTGGATAAGCAGACATGTTCTGTGTCTAAAGATCAGTATAAATCTAAATTGTTAGCAACGGTTGCATTTTCTTCATTTGTCGTACCAGTATATAAACTAACCATAACAAACGACGTGAAAGTTCTAACATCAGCAGCTAAAAGGTCGTTTCATCATAAATGTAAAGTTAAGCGAGTTACCGACGTGTAGCAAACGGTAAGGTCGCTAGTCATCCGAGCCTTAGTACAAATACAAGGTCACTGTAAAAGTCAGCGAGCTGGAACAGTTTAGCAAGTTTACATCAAATACTGCGCCGAGTCAGGCAGTTGACCTAGTCAAAGATACGCTTTGATAACATTTGCCGCCGACGAACCGTGGGCTTAATTTATATAAATCAAATTGCCAGTAATTTCGTCTATATTCCAATGAAAATTGACGTGTGCTACGCGTGGGTTGTGGGGGAATTGTTTATTTAGGCTCGGAAATTGCGAATGTTAAATGGATTTTTGTTGATTTTTTTTATTTAATAGTAGTATTTTGTTTTACCTGCCTATTAAAACGCAAATAAAAAAATATGCCCTTTATTCGATATGGTGTTTATTAATGGCATCTAATAGTTTTTCGACTGGATAGCACCTTAGTTACAAGTCCTATGGAAATTAATCGGTCAGGGAAAAAAGTTCAATTAAAATATCACGCAAATAAACAAATCGAACCTACGATATTATAAGGGTATGTGAATCCTAGCGATATGTTAAACATTTTTTTAAATATTTGATAGAGGGTAAACTGGCATACGGTTCACCCGATGATAAGTGATCACCGCCGCCCATTGGCATCGGTAACACCATAGGACTTGAGATGCGTTGCCGGCCTTAAGGTGGGAAATTAATTAATTAATGTTTTTTTTTTTAACGAATTCATATTAGAATTAATGACCAACAGCATGACATCCGCAGTGGCGATAGACGGGCAAACAATCCACTACATCGACGAATACGTTCACTTGGGCCAGATAGTTTCTTTCAAGAATAGACAAGACTGAGAAATCTCCAGACGAGTCGAAAATTCTTGGAAGGTCCTTAAAATAATATCTAAGAGGTGATCTCCCGCTCTCTCTCAAACGAAAACTCATCGACATGTGCATTTTGCCCGTCCTAACCTGTGGCGCCCAGACGTGGTCATTGACTGCGTCTCAGAAGCTCAAACTCAAGGTTTGCCAGCGGGCAATGGAGCGCAGTATTCTCGTTGTTAGGCTGACCGATCGCATCCGAAACACTAAACTGCGCTCGAAAACTCGCATTTGAGATGTCGGGTGCAAGGCGGTCTCACTGAAGTGGAACTGGGCGGGACATGTGGCTCGAATGCATACAAACCGTTGGGCCAGGCTGGCTACAAGCTGGATTCCTGAGAATGGCCGGAGAAAATGCGGAAGACCAAAGATGCGGTGGAAAGACGAGTTGGATGCATTCGAGCCAAAATGGCAAGAGCTCGCCGAGCACATGGTCAAGTGGAATGACAAAGGGGAGGCCTTTGCCCAGCAGCTAATAAAAAATTATACCGGGTATCTCAAGACTGCTACCGAAAACGAAGCCGGGTGGTAGTTTTAGTGGCGACAAACACAATGCAATTAAAAATTTCGCATAGAAACGCGACAATTATTTTTTATGATTTTTTAAATATCGTCATTTTTGGGTGGTAAATCCATAGTTTTTGCTAAAATAATAATTTAAACTCTTTTATACCTTAGAGTATTTATAAATAAAAGGGTATATACTATTATTTTAGGAAAAAATGTATTTACCACCCAAATATGGCCATAGGAAAAAAATAACAAAAAAAAAATTGTCGCTTTTTTTTGCAACTTTTTCTGTTGCATTGTATCTGAAGTCGCTTAGACTACCACCCGGCTTCGTTTTCGGTAGCAGTCTTGATATACCCTGTATATTAGATTATACTTAAAGGAAGAGAAATCAGAACGTCAGAACTCTGCCCGATTGTAACTGCAAAATAATTCATACTCGATAATAATATCAAATACCTATAGGACTAGAATTCAATAGTAGTACAATCTAGAATACAAAAGTGATACACCAACACAAAGCACAAACCGTAAATAAACCAACCAAAATTCCGTTCCGAGCATACAGAAACGTACAAAACTCACCGGGCACTTAACCATGCAAAGCTAAGATCCATGCCGAAGTTATCTCAGAATGGAATCACGTAAAATATGATTTTGCCGAACGTGTCCCGCCGAGTGTACGGTGCCGTACGGTGGCCGATGTAACAGTATACCTGCAAGTGAATGCGCACGCCACAGTCACGTACAGTCGATACGAGTCGCGGTAACGATGTAGAACAAAAATTCAGTTTTCCTTCTAAATTACTATCTTGTGATTTGTGTGTGATGGGTTTGAATTGATTGATATGATCATTTATGTATATGACCGAAGTCTATTACAGCCCTTCCTCCTTCATTTTGAGAGGCTTGATAATTCATATCGATTGATTTAGCTGTTTGGGCGGTTAGTGGACCTATAGAATAAAAAGGAGCGGTAAAGATTACTGTTGATTATAACACTCAATAAAGATCGGCAAAGAATAACAAATCCCTGCTAATTTTAATACTAAAAAAACTGCCATATGTTGCACCTATCTTTGTGGGATTGGATTAAGAATGACAACGATGGAGTGAAGTGGAAGAGCTGTTACTATACTTTTTTGTAAATGCCATGCAAGTTCTCTAATTATATAAAAGAAGCTGTTGAGTCTGCAATCTCTTCGACAAAGCACAGCTCTACGACTCAAGTAGAAATCTTGATTTATTTAAAATTTGTTCAAATTTCCATAAATATTCCATAATCGTCACGTGTCTAACCCATAGGGGTAGACAGAGACTATAGACCCTTTGCTCGATCCTGATATATTCTTTCGCTTCATCCACTTTCACTAACCTCATAAATTACTAAAATTTTACATACTATCTGGTACATTCGCGCACTGTCCAATTCATGTACATTAGCCGTTGCATTTCTAAACATGACAGGTCTCCCGCAGGCATGTATCCAAACTAAAACTGAACATTGAATACAGTAAAATATTTATCTATTTTATAAATATTTTAATTATTATCATATTGAATACGTGTTTAAATATTTTAAACACGTATTCAATATGATAATAATTACAGTGGAATCCTAGATGGAGGCTTATTTTGTGCGATCGAAAAGACAGTTTTAAATATTGTATGTGATTTGGAAATGATGGCTCATTACAATTTGAAATATCTACCATTAGTTGCTTAAGATTTGTTCTAAAATCAGCATGACAATAAGATAGTATAGAAACATATAATTGTGGTTGAATGAGGCCCATTAGTGTAAACTCTGTCTAATCTTTCGGAAGTACATACATAAATATAGGTGTACGTGTGATATTCGTAAATATCGTCTCATAGATTTTTGGAAATAATTATAACGATTCCTTTATTAATTCTGTTAGAAATCCAATCCAATTACATCAGTTATACAATTGTTTTATTCCGAACGTAGAATAATAAAACATTTTGCTTAATAAATGACCAAAATACTTATGAAGTTAACAGACATAGCGCCGTCTCGAGGTCGCATCAATAAATCAGAATTGGAAATGACGTAAATGTATTACTGTCGAGGGATAATTTATTATATTATATTCACAAGCTTATATTTTATCGTAGCTCAATTGGGAGAATACATTTTACGGCCTCCAGGGTTCACGTATGAGTAGCTGATAGTAAATTTAAAAAAAAATCCTGTTGCTGAGGGAATTTCTTCTTCACATTTACGACATATTTCGAAGCAGCTTTAACAGTAACTATCGATTCAAAAGATCTTGCAAAAGACTATTTGAATAAAGAATATTTTGATTGCATTTGATATAATGGAAGGTGAATGGAACATACTAGGATTTTTTCGTGACTAATAATTATTTATTTCTGATTGTAGCGGGTCTGAAATACCCTCAACATTGTTGGTAATAAGAACAAAAGATTAGTGACATTCAAATTAACGGTGTACTCGAGGTCCCGAGGTGTAGTACAACTACAAGGAACACTTTTACTATTCTTCTTGAATCTTACCATATTTTTGAACTTATTCTTTTACTATTAATCATCGTTATCATAAGCATTATTAATTCTGGACTCATAATGATGACACTTTTATCCTTCACTTATTCATCTACTAACATCGCAAACATATTTAAAAAAATGGCTGTCCTTTTACATACAGTTTGTAGTTAAACCGACCGTTTAGAGAGAAATACCTCTTACATACGAGCTCCTATCTCGGGCCGATCGCAACTTGTTTTTTTTCTACGGGATATTCTGAATGTCGTCGACCTATTTCGCCGTTGCCGACTCCATGTTTGCTCTCTTTTAGCATCAGGAAATCTGTGGCATTTAAAATTGATAACATGCGCCTAGGCGTTCTGTTTTTGTTGCAGTCTCTATTGGTAACCTGTTTGTACATGTACTGGGTATACATTAATTCAAATTCTATAATTGGTTAAGTAAAGTAAGTAATAAGTGCGTGTTTGCCTGTTGGTAAACGGACTAGACGCGACTGCCAACATGTTCACGGTGGTCGCGGGTTCGAATCTCAGGGCACACCTCTGACTTTTCGGAGTCATGTGTGTATTGATGGTCAATCACCACGCACTAAAACGGTGAAGGAAAACATGGTGAGGAAACCTGCATGCCATAGCGATTTATAAAAAATTCTAAGGTATGTAAGTCCGCCAACCCGCACTAGGCCAGCGTGGTGGACTATATGGCCTAATCACTCTCAATCGTACTGTCGATTGTAGAGGAGGCCCTTGCCCTGCAGTGGGACGTATATGGGCTGGTACAGAATTGGTTAAGTGTGATATAGATTCATTCCGTACTATTATGATGAAACCCATAATACCTACATGGTGTTTTTGTTTCAATGGCTCATCTTTTCCATTCCAGACTAATTTTATGAAATTTTACAGTATGTTTTTGTTTCATGCGGTAATTTTTAGAACTAATAAATAATCGGGGTTAACAAAATATTTTTACATCTGTTTTGTCTAGATGAGGCTATGACATTTATGATTATGTGGTGACGCACTAGATATACATCCACTTACATCTGAAAAATGTGTAGGAACCTGATTATGTCCCTATGCAACCTTGTAAGTACCCAAATAGAGTGTGATGTAACCAGCCAAATACGCATCTGTTTTGTATAAATAGTCAACATGAATTATATTTTTTGGTACTGCTCCTAGACTCGTTTCATTCACTCATTGCTATCCCGTGTCACTAAAATCTCTATGCGACAGTTAACAAAAATAGTTTACAATTTAATGTTTATGGATAACTAAATAGTAAATACAATAGAAAACATAAATTAATAACGCAACTAATTCCATCAATGACAACAATTCAATCAACAAATTAAATTTACAAAACCAATTTACTTTAGAAGAAAACATCCAGCTAATAATAATTATTTGGTGAAACTTGGGCAGAACATAATACCAGTGTAGTTACTAGTTAGTAACTATTAACTGGAAGTCAGGGAACTCGGCAGAATTCAACAATTATCAAACACTATCTGAGTACAAGGATGTTTGGTAATTAAAATGAGATTCCACGAAATAAAATTTGCCAGTGGTAATAATCAAAGTTTTTCAATGAAACCCAAGTAGGCGGTAGGTTCTAGCATAATTAACTTTAGCTTTAATCAGTTTTCTCATTATGAATCTTGGTTTTAGTTTTTATTCGATGATTTATCTAAGAAACGTTCATTAATTCGTTCATTTTGGTTGTCTGCTGCAAACGATTACTTTAGTGTTGGAATTTTCAAGATATCTTCTCTTTTGAGTTGGCTAAATTCCTTTAAATAAGGAAAAAAATATTAATGAATACTTCAAGAGTTACAAAAGGTTGTAACTCCACATTCAGATGGATCTTGTGTCGAGAATATCAGGACCTACATACGTCACACTTCGGTTTCGTAACAACTTAACTTAAAAATCGTTATTCATAAAGATTTCTAAACCTATTTTAGTTGCCAAATGTTTTGTCTTATTCGCTCACACTGAATTTAACGTCGTTAGAAACGGATGAAACATTTGATACCTAAAATACTTTAAAACTGTTTATGATTAAAGGCGTAAGTAATTATTTTGTGAAGATGTATGAAGAGGCATCTTAGCAGGCCGGCATAATTGAGTCTGACATGGGACTGCCTTCCGATGCCAGTAAACACTCTGCCTGGGTGGCATTTGCGCTCACCATCAGAGGCAATGCGGCCACTATGCCTGGCCAGAATAAAAAAATAATAATAATAATATTTTTATCCAAACACGAGACATCCGATTTCACTTAAATTTCTCTCATTTCATAATAACATAGTAAACGAAATATACAACATAATTATTTTTTAATACGTGAAGGATTATTATTTATTTATATTTTAGTCCTTTACAGTTGGGGTGATACCATAAGATTCTGCAACAAACATTTCAACGTTCGAATTCCATTAATAATATCAACGGAATACAAATGAAGGATTTGAACACTTTGGGCAACATTAAATCTCAGCCATCTACAAATAGAATCGTGGCAAAATACTGATTAATATTTACTTAAAATTTGGCAGTTGTAACGAACTACACAAAATCAAAAACATAGAACAAAATAGTATGTACTTTTGACGTCAAATTTGAATTAAAATGGTGATCCTAACAACCTAGTTTCTGCTGAAATCTAGAAACTTTGTATTTACAAAGTTTTGCCAGTCCTGTGGGTGTTATGTAGAGAATAGCTGATATTAATAACTCCCTTGATTAAAATCCCGGCGTCGATAAATGTAGGGGGGTTATTAAAATAAGATTGCTTATCATTAGTTATTGTTTAGAAAAATATAATTTTTAAAAATAATTTTAGAAATGTTTAATTTATTCAATCACTCTAGACTTTATTATCTGAAAATAACAAAACAAAATCAATTTGTGAACCGTACAGCAGATAGCGAAATTGTAACAGTCAGCCATCTTACAAGCGTTAAAAGAATCGGAAACATTAACTAAGTTTTACGACGCGTAAAGAAAATACTGCGGGGAAGATAAAAAAAACAGTAGACTCCATCCTGATTGAATTGTACAGCTGTTGGTAGTCCTTGACGAAATTATTTCTATTGGAACATTTTGTTCGACGACAAAGTTAAATTGGATTTCTTATGGTGGAAGTGTCTTGTGAAAGTGCCAACCGAGCGCGGCGGTTGCGTCTGTACCGCCCAAGGTGTTTTAGGTGTATTATGACAATAGATGCTTTTTATGAGTGGACAAAACTTCAGCTTCCGGTTATTACCTTTTATTGGCCATGTAACTTCGTTTTTGTGTTTGTAATGGACTGTTAACGCTGTGTGATATATTGTTTGTGAGTTTGATTTATTGTTTAACTTTAAGTCTAAACTATACTCTTTTAAGCTTGTGGGATCGCCTGCGTGCCCATGTTCAACAGCTAATTGCGAATGTGAACAATCCGCGCATCATATACTTTGGGAGTGTATTCTTTGGCAGAATGAGCGTAAAACCATGCTGGATAGTATGCAAATATCATCCTGAGTTGTATACTACACGGACCTTGTAGAGACTAGGACGAATTTCCGTGCTTTCCGGCGTTTTTGCCATACCTATTACTGGAATCAAGTGTAACAGCTCACATAATAGGTCCCATTTAAATGTAATAAGGATTTGATCCGTGGTGCTTTACAGCTGGCTTCTCCGGCTGTAAAAGTCTTTTTGCGAGGTTATTTACCTCTTTATTTCATTGTTTTGTCACCCGCTTTGCACGGAGGGAAGTGGACAATAATTTATTTCCAACTCCTCCTATTAATTTAACTTTTTGATTGATTTCGTTGCGGGTTAAAGACAAGTTAGACATTCCCGGAGACTCGCCGAGCTTCAATGCTCGGTGTCATTACATTGCGTGCCACTGTTGATCCTGGCTTTCAGGAGTTGCAGTGGTGGGTGTGAGGGCGGGACAGCCGCCTAAAATATTGTTTGTGAGGGAATTTGGTTGTTATTATAAGTATTTTCAGCGAAATACAGTCTTCAACAATGTTTCTAAAGCATTCTTTGCATTACATGTATACTTAAAAAGTGATTGGAATATACTTACTTCAAATCTCGACACAGCATTGATTATTATCATAATCAGTCATAGGATTTCTATTACTAACAATTAAACATAATGATTTGTATAAGCCCTGCATCGAGGGACTTCGAAATTCAAAACGCCAAATTATACCGTTTATGAACTTTTGCTTGGGCGTCCGAGCGTCTACCAGCACTGCATCCACAGAATATAAATTTAAAAAATAAAAAATTGCACCGAACAGTTACCTAATTAATCCTGATCCTACACTACCATCCAGTCTTATGTCGTGGATATCAGAATCCACTAGAGACTTTACGGTCTCACAAACACCGAGACCCGAAACAAATACCCGTGGTTCAAATTAATGTGTTTCAGTGCTGGGATGAACCCACGGCCTTCCGATTCACAGCTCTCATCTAATCGACTTCGCCAAGGAGGCTATCAAATCAGAATCGAGAAGACATTTATTAAGTTTTACAATACATTGTGAAATTTGATATTAATATTTTCCATGCCATGCCGTGCTTAAAAAAATTAAGTGGAGACAGGAGGCACACAGCGTGCTCCAATGTTATCAAGTTTGCAGCTTCTCACGTGTGCAAGTACATCTTATTTTTCTATTTATACAGTTTGTATTGTGTTGTGGCAGTTACTGCGTGCTGTGTATAGGGGTCATTGAAATATATATTTCTGTATTTAAATTGTATTGAAATTGTTGAAGTAATGTTTGAAATGTTCTTTGAGTAAAAAATATTGAAATTCGTGAATTTCATTGTTTTATCCGCCATTTTCTATTCAAATCAAGTCACTTTTATGCGTATCAATGTGCTCTACATTGACGACAGGGCCTCCTCCACAAGTATGAGATCGATTGAAAGAGTTAGACCATATAGTCAACATTTTTGCTCTCAATATAAAAAATAAAATAAATTTACTCAATCAAATGTAGCCTTTAATATAATAGTTTGTTTTCACCTACGTATTTTCTTTTACATATACCGGGTATATCAAGACTGCTACCGAAAACGAAGCCGGGTGGTAGTTTTAGTGGCTACAAACACAATTCAATTAAAAATTTCGCATAGAAACGCGACAATTATTTTTATGATTTTTTAAATATCGACGTTTTTGGGTGGTAAATCCATAGTTTTTGCTAAAATAATAATTTAAACTCTTTTATACCTTAGAGTATTTATAAATAAAAGGGCATACACTATTATTTTAGGAAAAAATGTATTTACCACCCAAATATGGCCATAGGAAAAAAAATAACAAAAAAAATTTGTCGCTTTTTTTTGCAACTTTTTCTGTTGCATTGTGTCTAAAGTTGCTTAAACTACCACCCGGCTTCGTTTTCGGTAGCAGTCTTGATATACCCTGTATAAATATTATCACAAAATTCTACAAAAACACCCTATCAAGAAAAATCTAACAAATACCAAACAAATCTTTTTTTTAAAAAAACCTATCAATTTGGCCATTCATAGCGCCATATTTCATCTAAGTCCGCATTCTACCGGGTTCTTAAACGTGGTATCAAGTAAAGTATGAAGTTATTCAGTAAGGTGTGCGTTCACTACAATTCAGTATTTTTACGAGTTTCGTTGACATTTCAGCTTGAGGCGTTTTCTGAGAGCATCATTTCAACCTCTTTGAAATTGTTGGGCCGACGGTGTAATTGAAATTAGACTGTACTGCGTAGGGATCTTAAAACTAAAAGTATTGGTGCTGGGAATTTGTCGGTTTGGTTATCGAGACTTTTGTGAAGAACTTATGGAAAAAAAAAACGTAAAAGATGTACAATAAGCATTTCATAAATAGTAGAACCGAAAAAATGATATTTTGTAAAGAAAAAAATACACTTTAACAAATCATCTATAGCAATTGCGTAGAATAAAAAAAAGTAACCATCTAATGAATACTTACGTAACCAATATCTACAAAAGCAAAGCACGCGGTACTGAAATCTAAGTATTCTCAATTTTTCATATAAAGTTAACTCCGTTTAGCCTCCCGTCCGCTGGTATTTGTGGAATCCCTTTCTTTGAGTCCTTGCGTTGTGAAAGCATTGCATCATCCGAATTCCATATTCGTTTGACTGGTTTTCAGTGTGTCTGTGGCCTATTATTGACTGCACCTGTACTTTTTAAGCCGGTTGTTCTTTACCTACATATATTCGCTTTTTTTCCAGATAGCATGGGCAAAGGTGGAACTAGGGCATCCACGTTTCCCCTTGTATTTCCGTCCCACGATGTGATAAAGTTCGCCATAACGAGCACAAATTCATGACTACGGGCTGGTAAGGCTCATAATTAATAGAAAAATATCACAGGCTGCAACGTGGCTGTACCCGGTCTAAAATGTGTTGTATAACATAATACAAAAAGAGCCAAACTTTTAGTTTCTATACAGTATTTTTTTATGCATCAAGGTTTATACACATTGGTTTATACAGCTACATTCAATATGAAAAATATACATTAAACAATGATTGTTTAAATTAATGATGAATTAAATAAATGTGTCTAATTATGTGACGCTTGTAACACAATTTTACCATTTTATTAATAATGTGTTAATATATTGATCATTTTATTCAGTTATTAAAAGAAAAAAACACAATTCTAGGAAAATCATAAATTAATTCACACTACACAAAAAATCTTAACAACAGATTGTATAAACGTACTAACAAAACCTAAAACAACCAAGCCTCCATAGCGTTTTAAAATTAATTTCTAGCCAAGCTCAAACCAGAAGGAGAAGTAATTAAAACTTCCGAACATTCGGCTGACTTTCATTTAATTTCCCAATAGCCGCACAATAAAGTAGGGTCAACGCATATACGAATGTACATGAATAAATCGGCCAAACTTGCCACAAAACGGCTCATGCCCACTACAGCCACTTTACATAACGACTAAATAGAAACAAAAGTCATTCGTGAAATTCCGCTTCAGAAATTCTAATTAAATCACGAACTGAGGCCCTATACGGCTAACTACAGCATCCCTTTATCTAAAGTTGCTGAGTTATTTCGCCAAATCTAAAGTATTTGTTGGAAAGTCAACAGGATTGTGTTGGAGGGATATGCGCCGGATTCAAAGATTAAATTGTTTCATTGTATATTAGTTGACCGCGGATCGCGTGATTTTCAACTGTTTGTTGTACAATTAATCAAGTTTAAAAAGTTAAAATAAATGCAATTACATAAGCTGTATGGATCTAGTCGTAAAATACAGTTGAAATTGAAAAATAATAATAAAAATAACTTGTAATTTTTTTTGCATCGGTTTTCAGATTATTCCATTTATGCAGTTCTAAAATTAATCGAAAAATATATATTTTCGTATATCAGATATTAATAATTTACGTCAGTATACATCTTTTCAGAATCTGTGGAAAATCAAGGGCCATTATTACTATTAATTACTGGAATTTTGCGAAGCGCTGCAGTAATTTCAACTTTAAGTTTTACTTAATAAATGCATATATTTCTTCTCTCTCCTGTGTCTTATCTCCATCCAAAGGTTGCCTGGAAGAGATTGCCTAGTGCAATAAGGCCGCCGATTGTACTTATTTTTAATATTGTTTTAATTTCTGTTATTGTATTTTTTTTTCTGGTGTACAATAAAGTTTATAAATAAATAAATATTTCTTTATGAGCTCATAATATACTCATTTAGTAACAATACTTTATTTGCAAACAAGGCCTTCACTTTATACGAAATACTTTGAAAATATGTGATGACTATCAATTCCCATAAGGCCAGCATGACTATCTAAAGCCTAACCTTGCTCAAACGTACACTCCGCTTTTGTGTAACACTCACCTAACTTACCTACAGAATTATTATAGGCCTTAGAAACTATCGCCACAAATATTTTTGAATAAATATTTAACATGGAGTTCTAATTTCTAAGAAACTATCACCACAAATATAAAAAGTTAAAAGAAACTTCACCTTCACACAACAAGGCTTCAAATAGACAGCTTTACAGACCAAATGGCTTCAAAACTACGAGCAATATTTTAAATCTTCAGACTTCAGACACTCGATACGTAGGTTGGGAATGAGCACAGTCGTAGTCGCACTTGTCGCGGTAGGCACTCGGGGCGGGTCAGATGGATCGGAGATACGGCACGCCGCGGCCGACACTATGGCACTTGTATAAGATGAATGTTCCTAACGAATTTAATATCATTAGATTACACGTATATAAACGCCAATTATGAAGGTTTTGGGTGGTTGGTGGTGGTAATTCGGTTGACAATTTTAATAGTAAAATGATCATGGCCAAATTATCGATAATTAGCGGCCTGGCCAGGCTCCGCCTAGGTGATGATACACTTTTTTGAAGATATTATGTGGCATAAGTTTATTAGTGATAATTCTATCTAACGGTGATTTTTTTTCAAATCTGTGCTAGTTTCAGAGCGTATTCAATGCAAACAAACACATATTTCCTCTTTATGTTTATATAGAAATAGATATCCAAAAATCTATTTAATTCTGTGTGAATTAAATCCACAATATTTTTTTTCATTTAGCAGTAACTAACAAAAATAAACAAAACACAACTGACATGTTTGTACTTCCGACACCTATTAAAATTAATCTCTTGTATCGTTGCGAGCAGAAACTATAAAATGAAATGAATTTCGCTTATTGGTCATGTAAGCAATTAAAAATCTCAATATGCAAATTATTTATGACTATTTACAAAATATACCCGCCCCGTGACCACGAAAGTCGTAAAGTAATCGAAACGTCGAAAAGTTAAAAAAATTAAATATTAAATCTTATCTGCGATAAAATCCGTAAATCATAATTTTATTTCATTATACAAAATATATGTTATTTATATTACATTTACTTCATGAAGTATTTACTCGAGTTACACCTATGTGACGGAGCTAATGAATTTGTAAATATTAATCTTGACTAAATACCCCATCAAGAGCACATGAATAAATCTTTAAATCTCAACATTCATTAATACCGTAATTGTTCGGACGGGGTTATTAAAATTCAAAACAGGACGCTCCTCCCATTTCCTGTTCATTAAATGTATTTGTTTTGTTTTGGAACTCAAGAAAGTTTTGCTAATTGGCAACATAACTAATTGGCAGCATAAGTTAAACATGGCTGGAAATGTACATCCCAGCTAAGTTATCCTTGACACCGCCGAAACATAATTTGTCTTGCGAACGTTTTTACAAATATTTGAGCTGCTATCGTGACAAATGTTGGAACGGATAGCTGTTGGGCGGCCAGATATGGCCAGGCTTAGGCCGGGTTTCAGGGAATAGTATTTCGTAGATTTGTAAGAAGAATTCAACGGTAAAATTATGTGGCGAAGCTGAATCAATAAATAAAATAAATAAATAAATACACCCAACAGTCACATACATAGTCCTGATCCCACACTAAGATCGAGTCTTGTGTCGTGGGTATCAGGAACTACGAGAGACTTTTCGGTCTCACAAACACCCAGACCCGGAAGAAATATTTGTGGACCGCACAAACATTTCTTTCGGTGCGGGGATCGAACCCGCGGCCTCTCGTTTCACAGGCGGCGTCTAACCACCTGCGCCACGGAGGCTGTCAAATCAATGCAATAATGTTGTAAAATAAGACTGCTTAGTTACTAATTTCAAAAGAAGGTGACTGACGTACGACGTTTGGGAATCAAATGGAATTCGACTCATTGTTTGTTAACTCTATTTAAAACTTACATATTAACTAATAAAATAACCTTAGCAATGATATTAGTTGATCTATTAGACAACACCAAAAAAACGAAAGAACCATAAAATATTTATTTAATTTAAAAGTAAACACCATTAAATAAATATCACAGCTCATTACGCTAATAACCGTATAGAATAGACTCAAATAATCCAAACCGTCGAAACGGCCGGAATTACCCCAATGAAAACATCGAAAGCCTCAGCTTTGCCGGGCAAAACTACAGGCTTTTTGATCGAAAGTGGAGAGGCTAATCCGCAAAGAAAACTGCCGGCGGAGTGGAAAAATAACCCTCCCTGACTGCATGGTGACCAATTTAAATTCAAGAATGCTCCTCACTCCGGGCGGTATTCCGACCGCATTGCACGTTTTTTAACTGTTATAAACTTGTTGATTTGTGACTGTTTTTTTATCGACGGGGAATATGTAAATTATCCTTCTGTTGAATTTTGATCGTAGCACCTCAAGATATTTGATTAAAACCAACGGTAGAGTTAATAACGCCAAGCTGTCTTAATAAAGTATTTTAAGTATGTAAGAGGGTATACAGAGATACCACCACCACCGCCAACCGGGCCACCGCCCAAAAATGACACGCTGTAGTAACTCACGATAGTATCACATTTTAATTTTTTAATTATTTATTAAACTTTAGACAGTAAAATTGTGCAGGCGGACTTCATGCATTTCTGCCTGTGTATATGTTACTTCAAGCAAAATAATCTAAAACAGCACTATAATATAGTTGTCGATTGCATTAAAATCTCTATATTTTATAATTGACATGTAACATAAAAAATATTATCTAGTTTTGATTTTTTCATTCCATATATCCGCCAAACGAGCAAGCAGGCAGCCTGATGGTAAGTGATCACTGCCGCTCATGTACATCTACAACGCTTGGATAATGAATGTGTTGCCAGCCCATAAAATTATAGATTCAGAGATTTACACGTGTAATAAAATTGTCATTAATATTTATTACAGGTTTAAACTTACAAAAACATTTTGAAGTAAACTCGTTTTCCAACTCTTCATCGGACATAAAAATAACAACGACCCACGAGGGAGATATCAAAATGGCATTTAATTACATTCCGTCCAAAACCTAAGAGATTATTATACAACTGATACCAAATTCTATTACGGGGTCGTAAATATTGTATTGTTGGGGGATCGTTAACTCTTAATTTTGGCCATTTCGTATACATTGATGCTACCATCTGTTTCATTTGTCAAAAATATGATTCAAACAATTGTAACAATAACAATGTAAACTAATCAATACTTCTATTTTAATTTGGTATATATGTAACTATATTTAAAATAAATTATAGCTTAAAGTACTAAAAAAACACGCTTTCATAAAATATACATACATACAGGCGTAGTTAATAAAAGCGTATTAATAAAAATGGCAGGCAAGTGATTAGGTGCACGTAGTACATCACAAGAAAATGTAATCATAATTTATAAATGCGTATATTATTTTTAACAATTTTGCATGTAATAATTATGCGTATACGGGATGTGGGACGGAACACACAATGTGAAACGTGGGTGTCCGGGCAGCACCTCTGCCTTCCTTCTGGGAAATAGGCGTGAATTTATGTGTGTCATCCTCATAATTATCTTAAAATAAACACACAACACAACTGGTGGTAGGTCTCTCATATGTGAGAGGCTGCCTGGGTGGGTACCACCGCAATGTCTATTTCTGGCTGTCAAATATACAGGTTGTATGTTGCAAACCATGTGATGATATTAATAATGTTTGGAAAATAATAGAGGAAATATGACTGCACCAGCGTATTAATTGGAGTTTTATAAGATACTAGCGGTCCGGCCCGGCTCCGCCCTGGTGCAGATACACGTTTCAAAATGGCGATCAAAATGTTCTATTCCGACTATCAATATAGAATATCGACCAATCGGACCACGAATAAAATTTCCTCGTATTTGCTAGAAATGTCACTACTGCTTCCCTTCTATAGGTCATAGCGTAATGATATATAGCCTATAGCATTCCTTGATAAATGTACTATCCAACACTGAAAGAATTTTTCAAATCGGACCAGCGGTTCCTGATATTAGCGCGTTCAAACAAACAAACAAACTCTTCAGCTTTATAATATTAGTATAGATAAAAACCTTATTATTATCTTGGAGCTCATGCGTGCACTTTTAAATACCAATCATTTCATTTATGAATCCAACCTGTATTAAATATTATCAAATATAATAGTTTTCACCTCATACCGCACAGAGAATGCTTTTATTAAAGCCCTCCAGTGCAAAATAAGTCCCGTGGAAATATCGTCTAATCGCTTTTATTGGTCTAGAAAGCGGCCAACTATAGTCATTACGCTTAGACTTTCTCGGCTGACGATATGTTGGGTTATAACGACTATTGCTTTATTCATTAACCTTTTAGATTAAAAGAAAAGGTAATAACAAGAATAAAAGAGAAAATAAAGAGATTTTCTTAATGAATGGCATAGAACATGCCTTTCGCCTGATGGTAAACGAAAGGTAGACTAACGAGTTCAAAAACTATACATTTATGACAAAATTACACATAAACACATGGAATTGATAATCTCTTTTGAAGGGTGAAATACTATTTAAATAAATAGTGATATATATATATATATATATATCACTATATATATACATACAGGGTATATCAAGACTGCTACCGAAAACGAAGCCGGGTGGTAGTTTAAGCGACTTCAGACACAATGCAACAGAAAAAGTTGCGAAAAAAAGCGACAATTTTTTTTTGTTATTTTTTTCCTATGGCCATATTTGGGTGGTAAATACATTTTTTCCTAAAATAATAGTGTATATCCTTTTATTTATAAATACTCTAAGGTATAAAAGAGTTTAAATTATTATTTTAGCAAGAACTATGGATATACCACCCAAAAATTACGATATTTAAAAAATCATAAAAAATAATTGTCGCGTTTCTATGCGAAATTTTTAGTGGTATTATGTTTGTAGTCACTAAAACTACCACTCGGCTTCGTTTTCGGTAGCGGTCTTGATATACCCGGTATATACCCGACCGTATTCGGTCTCGGCGACTGTTTGTTATCTTTATTACTGTTGAGAGTTATGCCTCTGATGTGCTCTCAGGTGACTGACATAACCAATCTTTGCCGAGAATGTTCGGTTACAAAGACTACACGTCAGCACCCCACCGACATAATTATATGTAAAGACCTCAGGTGGTCGGGTCTTTAGTTCGTTACGCTTTGCATCGAGCTCCAATATGCGTTTCTCTTCAATATGCGTTTTTCTTTCTTCTTCTTCTTCGTTTTTTGAAGAGAAAAGAAGAGAAATAGTGATACGATCATGTCAATCACCTGATTTTTAGCGATATTAACGCTCATGGATAGGTGCAAAATCAAAAAAAACACCATGAATTAGAAAGCATTGCTTGACATTCCACTGCGCTCGCCATCCTGAGACATAAGATTTTAAGTCTTAACAGGACCCATATAAGAGTACAATATCAATAAGAGTACAGTATCCAGAGTACAATGTAATTTATGATGTTACTTGTAGACACGTTTGTGAGTTAAAAAGACTTTCAGGATAAGATGACAGTATGAACATAAGGCAGGCAAGAGGAAGACTAAGCTTGAGCCCGATATATTGAAGGTATTTGTGAGACCGAAAAATGTCTTATAATTCCTGATACACACGATACAAGACTCGATCTTGGTGTGGGGTCAGGACTATGTATGTGACTGTTCGGTGTATTTTTTTTTTCCCTGATTAATAATACGGCCAGTGATAGCTAGCAATGCTATTTCTTAAAGGACCTGCTTACCAAGCATGTTAAAAAATGGGCAAATTCCTTTTCATTAACTCTCAATGTTGTAATATTGAAAAGAGCTATATGCTGCTGGGGCCAAATACAAGGTATTGGATCTTTTTAAGAAGTGTGTATACTGCCAAAGTGTAAATAGATTTGTACAAAGCATCAATATTTTACAGGATAGTTCAGAAAAAGCAAAAATATTTTATAGCAAAATCCCACGATTCACAAACACAATCTTTCATGCAGGATTATGTACAATGTTTCAAACATATTTTGTAACAACCTTGTCAACATGCACGAAGTTAAAAAGACGTTCAAGTTGAACATTTTCATTTGTGTCTATTCGCAATAAATCAGCAGGTTCGTGACGTAATGGACCAATAATCACGCAAAGCTATTGTTGCATGCCGCCTTGCCGTCTTGCCCGCTTTCAAACAAAGGAATTGTACGTTGCTATAAAATTTTATTTCCTATGCAAATACGGAATAAAGCCGTTGATAAATATTTCTTTTTTGAATACGCTTTGAGATTAGTAATGCACTTTATGTTATTAGACGTTAGAGTTAAACAGATTAATTCGTTGTCTAGTGTTTTCAGAAATGTAGAACATGTTTAAGCAAATTTTGCAATTAGTGTATAGGTTTTTCCAATTATTTGACTTTCATTTGCAATTTAAATAAGCGACATCTCGCGTCACATCTCAAAATACTTTACAAATTTAAAATATTCAATAACTCAAATACTTTTTTATTTTACTTTATATTTGGAACTTCTTGCTGGTAGTTTTTTTTTTTTTATTGCATTGAATGGCTAGACGAGCATGCCGTTCGCCTGATGGTAAGCGATGCGACCGCTCATGAACAGCAGCAAAACCAAACAACACCTTGAATTACAAAGCAATGCTTGGCATTCCACTGCGCTCGCCATTCTGAGACATGAGATGTTAAGTCTCAATATGTCCAGTAGTTACTCTGGCTACCATGTCCTTCAATCCGAAACACAACAGTGCATTTAAACTGCTGTTTGACGGGAGAAATAGACATTGCGGTGGTACCCACCCAGGCAGCCTCTCACATATGAGAGACCTACCACCAGTAGTGGTAGTAAAAGATTCGTGTACTGACAGCCAGTTAGCAACCATAATATACAGGGTGTAGTGCCCGCCGTGGTGACTCACGCTAATGTGCCGCGTTTTGGAATCAACCTGTATATATAAGGTATCGAAGAGATCCAGGCGATTACTATACACACCGACACGAAGTTCGAATGTTCGGACGATGAAGATCAACATAGATATAAGTTTTCCATTCTAAAAATAAATATTAATCTCCATGGAACTTATCATTCACTTCTAACTTAGTCCAAGATTACGAATTAAAATACAGGATATGATCATTATATTATGCATTTAGGCATATTCAATTTTACGCACGCGGTCCGAACGTATGAGAGTGACAGTGGTTACTCTGTTATCCGAAGCATAGTTATTTTGATCGGCAAGAATTGGACGTAAATATTAATCATTGGTTTATATACTTGGACCGCACTGTATTTACTACCTTATTGCAAATACTGTAAAGAAATAATAAAACAATATACTGGCTTCTTACAGAATACTTACCGGTGGTGGGTCTCTCATATGTGAGAGGCCGCCTGGGTGGGTACCACCGCATTGTTTATTTCTCCCGTCAAACAGCAGTGTAGAAGCACTGTTGTGTTTCGGATTGAAGAACATTGTAGCCAGAGCAATTACTGGACATATTGAGATTAAACATCTTATGTCTCAGGATGGCGAGCGCAGTGAAATGCCAAGCATTGCTTTGTGATTCGAGGTGTTGTTTAGTTCTGCTACTGTTTATGAGCTGTCGTATTGCTTTCCTTCCGGCGAACGGCATGCTCGTCTCGCCATTCATTGGAATTAAAAAAAAAACTTTAAATATTGGTCCCACGATTATAAAAAGTATAACTCTTGTTGATAAAATTAAAATGAAAAATACCCCATCGACTAAAATTACAGATATATAAAATTAATACAGACAACCCCACCTTAATTACCATAAAAACTATACCACGAAACAATTTACAATTTCATAATGGAAGCAATAAATTACCTACGATATATAATAATAGGCGAATTCCAGCTTTGTGCCGGTTCAGAGATAAGGCACGGAGCCGCCGCGACAGATATTTAGACCGACCTTCAAACTAAACAGCCACTCGAGTTATTAGTAAATCTTCAATATTTTACATAACGTAATTTCTACTAATTGAAGGGAATTTTAATTTATTTTCGTGAGTTATGAACTAGCTGAGCCAGTGGCGTAGTTGTGCTACGGTGAAATGAAATGTATTTATTGGTAATGTGGGCAATTGAAGAGCTCTTGTGACAAGTTTATGTAATTTAATATTGACATATATTATTTTTTATTTATTTATTTTATATATTTATACAGTATGGTACGGTTAGAAAGCTGAGGTCTCGGTTTTGTATCGCGGGTTGGGCACTGACATATAATTTTTAAATTCATTACCATCCCGGAGCCAGGAGTTTGTACCTGATATGGCGATATACTCGCCCCTTATCACATCGTGGAACGAAGCATACAAGGCGAAATATGGGTGTCTTGGTAGCACCTCGGCCCACCCCTTCTGGGAAAATGGAGTGAGTTTATGTATGTATGTAGATAAACTAACTCTTATGAAAAATAAGTGTAAATGTAAAGTGGTGTCAAGTAGTTACTTTGGCTACAACGTCCTTTAATTTGGAACACATCATTGCCTTTACACTGCTGTTTGGCGCGAGAAACAGACTTTGTAGTGGCAACTAAGAAACACGCTGGAAACTATTATTTTCTATTCTAATCGTCTTGCAACCTAATTTGCGGAAAGGATCTAATAAATAATTAGTGTCTTATCTGTGTGTGGAATTGCTTCTTTATGTGAATGCAGTCAATTATACCGTGATTAATTGAGACATAAAGATAGGCCACGAATTAAGAACACGAAGAAAACGATGTTATTTTTATTACGTGTTGGATACAAACAAGAAACAATTTGAAATAAATTATATAGAAGATCACGTCATAATTGATTGTAAAAGCTTATTTCCTAATTTAGACCTGGTAATTTTATTTGAAATGAATCTATTATTTACTGATTTTATCACGGATTTGGTGTAACTAACGAGACGTCGGCAAAACAAAAACGGAAAAAATAAACCAAATCCGCGATAAAATCGTAAATATTAGTTTTATTTCAATGTGTCATATTCGCATAAAACTAAGAAACCATTTTGTACTTGTAATGCTATGCACTCCTAATAGCTCCTAGCATTGATTTCAAATTTTGAATACATTTACGTAATTTTTAATTCCTTTTAAAACGTTTTCTATACGAGTTATTCATTTATCATAAACTTTTCGTATAATATGTTTTTTAAAGATGGACTTAATTCATGAGGCATTCTCTACCAGTTAACCTTTGGATGATCCAGTTTGTACAAAATAGATGCTTATTGTATAAAGTAGTCCAAAAGAACGAGGAAAATTGATAAAGATTTAAGCGCATTGATTTATATTTTTATCCTATGTATGGTAATTATTTATTTATTGATTATTTTCTTAACTGTACACACAAAAAATACAATAAACTGAAACAGAAATAAAAAGTACGGTATTTCATTTTTACATTTCTTTTACGACCAAAATCACATAGATAACGTTTCTTTGTTTCATTAATATAAATAAGTTAATCACATCGATAGTTACTAGCTTCAATATCGATTTGCCATTCACAGAATTAAATATTAATCCAAATATGCATGATTTCACTGCCAAGACATGCCACTATCGCTTGAATCATTCGAAGCTTTAAAATATCCCAGCGGACTAACCAAAATCCCAAATTATAATATTCTAGGAATCATAATTATTGTATCATTACCACATTTGACCATTTATAATTGCAAGCGGATTAAGGGAGATTATTTTAAAAGTATATTTTAATATTTTATAACAGCTGAGGTAGATCTATGTTGATGAGGAAATATAGCAGTTGCAAATATATGTGACTGCTTAGGTTGTGTAGTTGTACTACGGAGTGATTACAACGCTGAGGTCTCGGGTTTGAACCCCAGGTTGGGCAAAGAGATTTCTCGGTCCATTATCAGCCCGGAGTCCGAAATATATGCTCGATACGACGATAGACTGGCCTCCTACTACAACATAGGACGGAAGATCAAATTTGAGTATCCTGGCACTTAACTTCACAATAAAAATAATCTTCACGAAATCATGAGCCTACGAATCTGAATATTCCTTCTGGGAATAAGGTGTGAGTTCATGTTTAAATTATAAATGAAATGTACACAAATATACAATATCATTAAACATGGGCAATATACAGTTTCAAACTTATGCTAAGTCAGACTCCTAAACCACAAGCTAAAGCACTAGATAAGTCAGCATTTTCAAAAATGTTAACCTAATTCATAATCATCCAATTTGACTTCACTTCTTACCTTATCAAATCATGCATCGCCTACGCCCATAAACCCGATGAACCTTGCCATAATCAGCAGGTCGTTACACGTATGCTACCGGTATTCGTGAGAAATAGTCCCCTCGCGCCCTGTGACAAGCCCGCCGATTTTTCTCCAGAGATAGGTCTGCGTATATCTTGCGGCAGGGAGATAATGTCTTGGAACCCCGAGGCAGCTGTTTGGTGATAGCCGTGCTTCATGTATAACGCAATTAAGTTGCGGAGCTGCTTTTGTTTATGTTTTGGTGCTTTGAATAATTTGTGTGAGGAGGTGTGAAGGTTTTTATTGATAAAATTTATTCATAATAATTTAGAGGGGAATGCCATGCCTGTTAGTTTTATTGCATTTGAAAAGGAATCTATTAATTTTTTTTTTGTAAACCAACATTGGTCTCATAGAGCATACTACAATATTTAAATTTGCGTGTATAAATAATTATGAAAAATCATGGTGCCTAATTTAATTAGTCTAATTTAGCAAAATTTTGCTTACCTGTATTATGGTTTTGGTATTAATGAATATCCAAATGAAATATTTAAAATGACATAGTAACAAAACAAACAAAAAAAAAAATAGTAAAAAAATTACATTTTGTTTTTTTTTTATTGCCTTATAGGCTGACAAGCTAGCGGCCCGCCTGATGGTAAGCGGCTACCGCTGCTCATGGACCTCCGTAGTGCCAGGGGACCAGCACAACAAAGTCGCTGCCTACCTAAACATAGTAAATAAATACCAAAACAATTTTTTTATTGCAATGAATTCGAATTCAAATATCTTGAAATACAAAGCAATACTTAGTATTACACTGAACTTGCCACCCTAAGACATAAGATATTAAGTCTCAATATATCCAGTAGTTACTCTGGCTACAATATCTTTCAAACCGAAACACAACAGTACATTTACACTGCTGCATGTTGGGAGAAATAGACATTGCGGTGGTACCTACCCATGTGGCATCTCATTTAAAAGAAACCTACAACCAGATAATAGTAATTATGTAAATTTTAAATTAAGGAAAAAAAACAATGAGTCGAATTATTTATGTATGTTTTCCATACGTCGTATGTTTTGTTATTAGTAATTAACCAGTCTTAGTTAACAACATCATTGCATTAATTCAGTTTCGCTACATAATTTTACCGTTGAATACAGCCTACAAATCTCCGAAATACTATTCCCTTAAACCCAGCCTACCACCAGTGAAACAATCATACAAAAAAGGAAATACAAAAGGCTTTCAACTTACATCATACATACGTAATCATGTACAGTATTAGCAGGAATTCCGCAGAACAATTTAACCAAACGCACCCGTCTCTTTGTAGTGCCTACGCGACGAAGTTTCCACTATTTCCATCAAATATTTGGGCTCCCGATCAAATATTTTGTGAATACGCACGAATGGTAATTTAATTGAACATTTCGTATAGGAATGTAGGTGGCAAACGTGTTAAATCGATCACAAAATAGGAATGTGGTTTACCGTATCTTATTTCGAAAATCTTGAGCATGTAACTGTATTGGGTTTTTACATTTTAGAATGCCGGGTGTCTCATTCACCGTGGGTAATTAAATTTTCATTAAGGAATATTTAAATACTATTACCAAAATAGTAATTGATCCCAAACGCCCTCATTAATAAACCATTTGAAAGTTCAGTTGTCTAATATTTTGTCTTCTTCACTCAAAGAGAATGGCACCATAGATATATCTTTACTTTATTAATATTATAATAATACACAATTTCCTATAAAAGTACATGAGTTCTACAAATTCGCAATAGCTCTGGGTGATGGACAATAGTCTGAGCCTTATCAGTCGATTATCACTACATAGTATAAAACAAATTCGCTTTCTCTGTCCCTATGTACCTTTGTATGCTTAAATCTTTAAAACTACGCAACGGATTATGATGTGGTTTTTAATAGATAGAGTAATAATATAAGTAATAATATAGAGATAATTCAAGAGGAAGGTTTATATGTATAATACGTACATATTATTGTACAGAAATCTATTTGTACCCTGGCGAAGCTGGGCCGGGCCGCTAGTAAACAATAACGAAGTATGTTCCTATCAGTAGCGTATACGGCTTTGGTATTATTTTATTATTCAATATATTATACTTGCAATGTTTCTGAGTGGTTTTCGATTAAGATTGAAGATCGGTACCAAATGTCAAACCAATCACCAACTAAAACATTAAAGTTGTAACATAATATTTTAACTTTTTATCCAATACGAGATGGTATTATTCTTGCGGCAGGATAATATTTTTGTAAAATATATTTTTTCGTTGATAAAACTTCCACAGCCGCGTGTTTGTAATGAAAACAGTGAGATCGATCTAACAGAAATGTATTTCCGATGTTTTGAGATGAGATTAAACATATTTCGATTAAAATTTCATCGAAGTTCATCCTATAATATTTTCGATACACAGAGAGCCAAAAATCACAAACGGGTGCCCCTAAGCCGACCGCAGTATTGTGGCCGCACAAACAAAAATTACACACCTCTTGTGTTGAAAATTTTAAATAAAATTATCTATAATATATGTATGTATAAAGCAATATTTGCTGAGTGATAACCTACTATTGTATTCACAGCCACAATGTGCAAAATTCTTACTTCTTTTTTCATTTTATTTCTTTTTTTCCCATCTGTATATGTACGTCGTTTTGTTCGCTAGTGACACAAATAAACCATTTTTCTTTCTTTTTGTAATAAAAGTTCAAGATCTTCATACACTTAAAAGTGATCCTCATATTATATTTTTTTCTAAGAATAAATTAAGTACTAAATTAAATAGAAAATTCACAATTTCCTTAACATATAATTTTAACGGATACTATGTTTGTTCGTCAAATATAGCCTGTAGCATAGCTGGAAGACTTAATTTATGAACTATTTAATCTTTTATTGAAGTAACACACCAAAATAGCTAGCTTTTATCTCAAACTACATATATAATGGATACGTAATGAGCTTATTGCGATAGTGTTTTCTTCATTATGTTAAGTCGTCGAATATATTTTTTTATTTCGTCTCATTACAAAACTTGAATTTTCAATGACATTTAGTATGCTTTGACGAAAAATATATGATTATTCACGACACATTTTGTCAATACAAAGAAAAGGAATAAAAAATGACAAGCATCTTATCGAGGATTTTATGGTAGGCACCTAATACTGCCATTTTCCTTCCGACATCAGGACGAAGCGTAGTTCCGCCTATTATGTGCTTAATATTGAACTAACCTCTCGGTCTTGAGTATATACATGCATACAATCTCAAATTCGCGCCTTTTTCCCAGAAGGGGTAGGCAGACCTGCAACCAGGACACCCACGTTTTCCTTGTGTGTTCCGTCCGACGATCTAATATGGGGTGAGCCTATCGCCATATCGGGCACAAATTCTCTGCTCCTTTGATGAACTAAAAATTCAATACCACTTCAGCTGACCCGTGTCTGGAACCCGAGATCTCAGCTTTGCATTCATAACATAGTACAACTGCGCCACCTAAGTAGTCTTGACGATAATATAAAGTAAGTATAGTTTTATAAACTTACATAAACGCGCGACTCAGTTTGGTTATTAAACTAAACACTGCTATATCAATAATAAACGTTTGCGGTTACGAATAGGTACCTACTTGTTATTATACAAATATTTATTTAATTTTATACACCAAATAACTAAACGAATATTTAACATAAGAGTACAAATGGCGGTCGTATTACGCGAGGCAATCTCTTACCAAAAATAAATAAATAAATAAATAAATAAATTAATTTTTAATGTCATGTAAAAGTAGCACCATAGAAGCCTTTTCCATCCATTCATGTGTTTAATACCCAAGCAAACCAATACAAAAACTAACAAAAAAGCGGCATGTAAACACACAACAAACACGCCGAAACAATCCGTTTGGTAACAGTTTAGAGCCATTTCAATTAGAATGTTTCGCGAAAACATCAAATTCTTCACAATCGAATCGGGATGAGTTCCCGAAGGCTGCCGACGGCGGCCGAGGACGCACGAAATCCTCACCTTTGAAAAACATCGTCCAATGCCGAATCAGTGCTCGCTCGCAGGCCAAAGCGAATGGCTGTGAGTAACGTCGGGTGATTGATACATTCGCGCGTATTCTGAAAATAAAATAAATCGTCTATTTTCTGTGTACTGTGACGTAATACAATCCACTTGTTGATCGCTACCGATTTAATTTTGTCGCGTTATAATTTTTGAGCCTGTTCCGCGGTGTGCTTTCCTTGCATTTAAATCGGTGTTTTATGGTAATATGTAAACGATGTTTTAAAAGGTAATTAATTAAATTTTCATACATATATAATATTTTTTCAATTTTATTTTATGATAGAAACTTACACAATTTCAACAGAATATTATTTAAAATTATATAGGAAGTATTAACAGACTAGCAAGATTCTTGTCGTTTCATTTCTTTTTATGAAAATTATAACATTATTTATGTAAATTAAACAAATTACACTATTTAAAGAGAATACAGTAAATTACAATTGAAGTAATATTTTAGGGGTACGTTAACCCTAATTTTATCTATGTATTATGTAAAAAACCGTCAATTTAACGCACATAAAAATAATACTCCTATACACTCGTAAATAAATTCAATTTGTTACGAATAAAAAGGCGGCGTGACTTTCGTTGACAGAATCTTCAACCCTATTTTCATGTGTACCCAATGTCTGACAATAAATCTGTAGCCTATAAAAGTATCCGGCTCCGTTTATTTCTTGACAATAGCTTGTTAACACATTTTTATCTATGGCAGTGAACCTACCACGAGCGTGGAATACTAATTCTAAACATGAACGTAGACTAAAAGCCCGAATTAAGCTTCATTTAAACTATTTAAGAGTGTAGCTAAATTAGTTTAGATTTTAAGGAAATTTACGAAAAAGGGATTTAATTTTTTTGGTGTGGATTTATTGTGTCAGTATTTAAATTTATGAGTTGCTAAAATATGGCTTATAATAATTATTTATTATATTTGTGTTACACATTCTTGAATCATCGGTGGTTGATTAATTTAACATTAATTATGGTTATATAAATATATGTATACGATTTATTGACTGCTTCACTAACTATACGTATTTTTAGCTAAATAGAATATTAAATACATTATTTATTCCTTTAATATAATAAAACATGTATTTTTCTGTTTCCATAAATATAAAAAACATAACTGTTCGCTATCATTTTACAGCAACTACACAGAAATTTTACTTGATTTAAATAATACTTTGTTTAGTAGTTAGTAGATTAAAAAAATAAAATAAAATGTTCGCCTAGTATTTTGCGTAGTAAATTTACTTACATAATATCAGTGAAATTTAGCAAAAGTACACATTGAACTGTGAGATACGAGACTAAGTACCCGTAACAGAAAATTCGGACTTGCGGAAAATTTAATGGAAATCCCAAAGCCTTTCTAATAAGCCGTACATATTTAATACTCATTTGTTAACCAAGCTTGGAAATTAATGACGAGATGTGTCCTTATTTATCACATTTTGATGAATATGTCGTCCTAATTAATTCATAAGGGACTTTACAAAACTGTTTCAAATATACATATTTTATTTATGAGATAGCTATACATTCGTCTCTTCTATGTCTACTAGTATTGGACAATTTTATTATCAAATATTTTTTTATTTATCTAAACTATTGTTATAAAGATGACAGATTTGATTGTTTGTTTGCATTCAACAAGCTCTGAAACTATATGATCGATTTGAAATGTATTTCACCATTAAAATATATATTATTTACTAGCGGCCCGGCCCAGCTTCGCCTGGGTGCATATATTTTTTGATTCCACTCCACACCAAATACATGTTATTTTTCCGATAAACTCTTGTATACCTAAACTTGACGTAGCTGTCCTACTGTCCGGCTCAATCCCGTCTCATCCGTCTGTTCAATCTCTTCCCGATCCGTCCCGTCCTTTCTCTTTATTATCCATCCCTTATATATCTTATAACGTGCATTTACATTTGGTCCTATCAAATCTGTCAGCTATCCCAGTCCTCTCCCGTACCTTCCACTCTATTATATCCCGTCTCTCCATATACATATACATATACATATACATATAAAGATTGCCTTATGAAATTTTGACATTAAAATCTTAAGCGTTTTCTATTGTTCATCCAATATTCCTTCCCTTATTTCAGCACCAAAATGCTGTTTTTCCAAATAATATTGCACGCCATTACTTTTTGTTAGTAATAAAGTAATAATAAACATTTAAAAAAAAGAATTGGCCAAATTGGTCCAGGCGTTGTTGAGTTTTGCGCTTACCAACACATTTTGCGATTCATTTTTATATTATAGAAGAAGAAGATATAGTCCACCCCGCTGCCTTAGTGCGGGTTGGCGGATTTTATTTGACGTAGAAATTAATCCGATAAGTCAGAGGTGTGCCCTGAGATTTGAACCCGTGACCATCGTAAACTTGTTGGCAGTCGCGTCTAGTACGTTACCATATACAAATTAATAAAACCTTCATACTGCCTTACCAGGTGACGTAAGTAACAAAACAAATATTTAAAAATTTAAAACTGCATATCGTTTCATTATAATGTCTAGATACGGCATCAACGTACCATTTTTTTTTATACTTGAGTCTGAAAACAATACTAATGCGGAATTTAAATTTGTCCCCCAGCGCATCTAAAAGTATCAATTCAAAAAACAATGTCGTTTATGAAAACGAAAAATTATAATTAAATATATTTTGGTGTACTCCGGCAAAACGCTTCGATAGAGTATAAGGTATACTCTTTTAAAACTGTTGCAATAATTTAAAAAAACAATGGGCTATTTTGGTAGATATGGACATCGTTTTATTTTACATTTAACAAAATTACGCGCAAGACGCCGTATCTAGATAATATTATATACACGTTGTACACATTTTTTGAATTTTGTTCTATTTCGTCAGCCGTCAATGAAAGACAATGGAAAGATAGATCATTTTACGTTGGATGGTAGTTGAAGCTGGACCGTCTTTTACGTCTCCCGTCAAATAAACATAGATCATCCTATATTGGATGGACGCATCACGCTTGAACGATACCCAAAAAAAAGATTTTTAGTATCTTCCTTAGAATTTTTCCAATTTTTCTCACTCCTAAAACCTTCCCAGAACTTTTACGAATATTTCAAGACCAAAATAAGCCAAATCGGTTCAGCCGTTCACACGTGATGCCGTGACAACGCGAAACGGGTTTCATTTTTATATATATAGATATATGAATTCATTGAATCCTATCCCTGATGAGCATAGGCGATAGAATATTTTCAAAAAAGCGTATATACACCCGGGCGGAGCCATGCCAGGCCACTAATGTTGAAATAAAGTTCTTCGACATTGTCTCCACCATTTGAACGTTTAGAAAATATACATTTGTAATAGTAAGACATAAAAGCAAAATAAGACACAAAAATAAATAAAATTATTATTAATTTCCTATAATTTTACTTTTACCTCGGTACAGACGATCTAGATTCTAGACAATTTTTTAAAATGTATAACCTTGTTATATCCTTTTTCTTCTGACCTTCAAGAAAAAGCCTTCACTTTTTTTTAAGTCGGCAATTCACCGTCATTTCCTCTTATTTTTAGGTAATTAACATTAGATGCTCGCCAGGTCATTGTCCACCTAATTTATAGACACAAATACACAGATATGTATTTGATATTCTATACAGACATATAGACATCTATATATGACCTTTTTATAATACACTAAATATGCTTCTTATTAAGAAACTTAAATTCCAATTCTGCAGATTTTTTCAACATTTTAACTTGGTATACAAAAGCGAAGCGATAGCCTATTTGGCAGCGGAACGCATTGCTACAACGGAGATCCGCGATCGGATATCAGGGTACATACCTCTGCCATTTGGAAGTTACGTGAATATTCATAGATTATTTCTCTGCCCACTACATAGAATGAATCTGTATCAGTCCATATACGTCCCAATACGGGCGGAGGCCCGTGCCCTGTAGAGGAGTCTAAAGTCGAGAGTCCGATTGAGAGTGATTAGGCCATATAGTCCATCACGCTGGTCTGGTGCGTGTTGGGTTGGTTTTGCGTAGAATTAATAAGAATCTTTAATTACTATACTGTTCCTTCAGTTAATTGTTACATTCTAATTACTATCTGACTTCTTATCTATAATATTAAAAAGGTAAATGTTTGTGTGTTTGTTACTTCTTCATGTTTTAACGACTGAATCGATTTTGATTAAATATTGTATGGAGGTAGTTGATACTCTGGATTAACGCATAGGCTACTTTTTATCCCGTAAATGTAGTGTTATTGTATTTTTTTTATTGCAATGAATGGCGAAACGAGCAAGCCGTTCGCCTGATGGTAAGCGATACGACCGCTCATCAACAGTAGCAACATTCCACTGCGCCCGCTATCCTGAGACACAAGATGTTAAGTCTCAATGTGACCAGTAGGTACTCTGGCTACAATGTCCTTCAATCCAAAACACAACAGTGCATTTACGCAGTGTTGTTTCACGGAAGAAATAGACATTTGGGTGGTACCTACCCAGATGGACTCTCACATACGACAGACCTAACACCGGTAAAATGTATAATGAGCAAGTAATTCAAATATGTTTATTTGCTACTGTTTCAATCTTGAAAGTATGATATGGGATAGAGTACAGGGCGGATGAAATGGCATGGAAGAGTCATGATTGTATGCCTTGAGTCAAGGAACAATAAGACAGGACAAAATGGGATGTAACGGGATGGGAAAAACAGCAATAAAAGGCGGCAGTCATGATGAATTTAAGTATAATATGTACTTGTATGTACCTTCAATAAATAACAAGTGTCAGATGTGAATTGAACTCAAAAAGTATCAGACAGCTTATAGTGTATCCAAAGCGCTAACTATTCTTTACAAATTACAACTTCAAAATAGTTTAACGTAACTATTTTTCTCCTAAATTATCATAAATTATGACGTCCTTCTGACACTCTTTCTGATTTTTGTTGATCAAATCAAATGTCCGTAGTGCATCACTACATAGTATAAAACAAAGTCGCTTTCTCTGTCCCTATGTCCCTGTATGCTTAAATCTTTAAAACTACGTAACGGATTTTGATGCGTTTTTTAAATAGATAGAGAGTGATTCAAGAGAAAGGTTTCTGTGTATAATACGTGCATATTATTATAGAGAAATCTATATGCACCCGAGCGAAGCCGGGCTGGGCCGCTAGTATAATAATAATAGTGAACCCTTTATTGCTAGTTTCGTGGTTTGCAACTTCGCAGTAGTAGAAACCTAAATTATGCCAACCAAAAAAATATTGATTACTTCACACAATTTGTACATCGGACACTGTGACACAAAAATTAAATAAAAAGCACGAGTGGCAGTCTTATCGCACTTAGCAATTTCTTAAAGACAATTATGGGATGGATTTATATATTTTTTTATTAACAGGAGGGAGAAAGGGCTGTTTATGGTATATAGGTTAATGAAAATGAGATGAAATAACCAACTGTCATTGGTAGATACAGATATATATTTTTGTATTGAATTCTATTCAAATCATGCCTGTTATAGTAATTTCGACATTCTTATTTTAAAAAATCTATTACATTAGTATTTCACGAATATCCTAGTATATAAATTCACAAATTCAATCACGTAATCATGTTCATATTCACGTAATCATCACGTATATTTTTCATCACAAACCTTGCGGCAAGTTTAGGCAAATTGTTAAACTCAATGTAGCTACCTCAATACTTTTTACTTTTTATTGGATACTAGCGGCCCGGCCCAGCTTCGCCCGGGTACAATTAGATTTCTGTAAAATAATATGTACGTATTATTCATATTAACCTTCCTCTTGAATCACTATATCTATTTAAAAAAAACCGCATCAAATCCGTTGCGTATTTTTAAAGATTTAAGCATACATAGGGACATAGGGACAAAGAAAGCAACTTTGTTTTATACTATGTAGTGATAACTGGTCAACGAGCACACAGCTCACCTGATGGTAAGTAATCATTGCCGCCCATGAATATACACAAAGCTTGGATCATAGATGTGTGGCCGCCCTCGCCGACCCATCCAATCAAAAGGGGGACGGGAAGGAAAATATTACTACCCTACTAAACTAATATCGCCCCTTATTACTAATACGAGTCCACCCTGTAACTACGAAAGCTGTAAAGAAATCGGAACATCGGGAAGTTAAAAAATGTAAAATGAAACCAAATCCGCGATGAAATCCATAAATAAAAGTATCATTTTAATGAACTAATACCTAGTTTGACGTTTTATACTTTTCAATTTTGTACTCGTATAGGCGTAACTCATACAATTGCAATAACAATGTTAATGAAGTTGTTTGACTTACGCCTGCACAAAGTTTTGACTTGTAAAGTATAAAACGTCACACGGTACCTACTAGTTTGGTTACACGCTAAAATTAATGTTTTGGCTAATCATTAAATACATCATTAGAATCTACATTAACTCATTTGATAAATTAACGATCTACTATTACGTAGTTGATAATTATTATAGACGATAATTGAAGCGCAAAAGCTACTTATGTTAATCGGAAGCGTGGGTATTACGCGGATTATTAGTGAAATGTATACTTATTTTATTAGTATATGCGTATCCTCTTAGGAGTATGGAGCAGTGGCGAAGCCTCTATACATGCCGATTCCCACCTTTAATTTTGTAATGAACATGTATTATAAACACAGACGGTTGTGACCTTTTGTGCGTGGTTACTTAATGCCGCGAGATGGCTCTTTTTATCTCATAAATTGCTTAATTATAGTACAATTATTTTAAGAAAGAAAGTTTCATTTACACTAATCAATATCGCTCTTTTTAACAGGTTTGTAACAGAAATATATTTAGCAGCAGACCTCATTAAAGGCCGCAGAGACAGAGAGAGAGAGAGAGGAAGTTAATTACCGCCTTGCTATGCTCTTGGTTTTTCATAAGCCCATAAGCGATGGTGGCCTCAAACCATCAGGCGGGCCGCAAGATCGTTTGCCTAAACAGGCAATTAATGAAATTAAATAAATCTCACAAAGGCAATGTATTATTTTATGAATCACTCACTGTTGTATTTAGGGATATCGGTATTGTCCTCTATAATTAAAATTAAATTGTTGAAAGTATAGTTCCATTTATCAACATCATCATCATCATCAGCCTATATTGTTGTCCACTAATGGACACATACCTCCTTCAAATGGTGCTATTTCACACTTTTTGTTGCATCCAGCATTTGCCAGCAACATTTCCCAAATCGTCTTTCCATTAGAAATATCTAAAGCAACAAAAACAACGTTTGTCACGGCGAATCTAAAGTAAGCAGAATCCAATACTGGATACTTGGAAAAGTCTGTTGAATTAAAACAAATTTATTTGCAAATAATTGTCGTACGTAGCGGCTTTTGCGAGTAGGTCAGTACCGAAACATTTTGCTTGCTAACTGAATTTAGGGGACGGAAAGCTTGTCCGGCGTGTGACCGCGTAGTCTTTTTTCGACTGAAAAACATTTACGTTTTGATTAAACAATTAGGTTTTGTGCAGTCTGTATTAAATGGTTTTTGGAAACTACATTTGTTTATTGTAGATTGTAGAGTAGGCCCGTGCCCTGCAGTGGGACGTATAGGGGCTGATACAATACAATACAACATCTGTTTATTTAACGATGGAGATAAATTTATTTTTAAAAGAATAACATGTTATGTTAGAACATAATACTATATATTATTTGGGGTTTAATATTTATTTAATTCTTTTTTGCACTATACAGATATACAACAAGTATTACTTAATTATTTTTGCAATTTACTTCTATTTTGCAATACAACACGCGTAGAATTATATTATGTATATCAAGGACTTGACCTTTCTTTGCGTAGGTTTGTTTTTAATTATCAGCCATATGAGGCTTATGAAGTTTAGTCTCAACCCTTCACATGAACATAAATTAGTAGGCTGTGTAAGTATTAATTTATATGATGTCAATTTTGAACATATAAACAAATAAAAAGAAAATTTATACTTTCGGTATACACCATACGCCCCTCTGCAGGACACATGTCTCCTCTACAATCGACAATACGATTGAGAGTGGTAAACCTATATGCACTTAACACTATTATCTTATTCATAGACATTTTTAAAACCAATTTTAGCTATCATATATTTTGTCTCTATAGACCTACTTTTAAAATGAGTTTGAACGAAGAAGATATAAAACAAAATAATATGAAACAAGAGTAGTTAAATACTTTAATAACGTAAATAATAAAATGAACGTTAAACGAATTCACGATTATTGCTTTTTAAATGCTCGTGGGAGTAAAAACCTTTTAAAAAAGATGCTTAGTCAACGAGTCACTGCGGAATCGCAAAATTGAAGCCAACAAGCGAATGGCTGTTTTAAAAAAAGTTACAACAGTTTATACAGTAAATAAATAACTACAACATTACTACAGATTCTCGATTTTTTATCACCATAAATTTTCTGGTCTGTACTTTTCCATAAGCAATGGTTATTCCCTCTTTCTATTTCTGTTCGAAGCTCTCGTCTGCCAATTTATGACGAAATCAAATCTCCAACTTCAACGCAATTACGTGGTTATATGTTCTCTCGAAAGACCGGTAGTACGGAATTGTATACGACCAATACGTTACTCATGCCCACCAGACATATTTATGTATATAGTATCAGCCGGTATACATTCTATTGCAGGGCACGGGCCTTCTCTACCATCGAGAGTACTATTGAGTTTTGGTAGGCCATAATTATTTTCCACCACGCTGTCCTAGTTGGGGTTGATGAAATTTTTATCTGTATCAGCCCCTATAAGTCCTTCCCTATAATGGAGAGTGCTGTACTGTAGCTCAATGTCTTAGACCTTTGATCAGATCTAAAGCGGTATTTTTATACTGATTAGACAATGCACTTGAAATTATGTACAGTTCAGTATGAATTCAGTTTCCTCTGTCGATATGAAGCTGACCCTAAACAACAGTTACTTCATAACAATTTACTGGATAAACGATTTTTATAAATATCATATAATTAAAGAAATAGGGTACTTTTATTACCGATATAGCGACACGGCCCGGATCTATCCGGGTGCAGATAAACTTTTCTGAAGCCTATTCAAAGCAAAAAATCTATTTTTGCCTGCTTATAATATTAGATTAGATAAATAACAAAATAATTGGTAAAAATTGTGCTCATATAAATATGTTATTTTATAAATAATAGATTTATTCATCTTCAGATAACTGGAATGGAGCTGGAATATGTCTTGTATAAACTTAATTCCAAATACGTTGTGATACGAAACCCAAAATCTATTCGACGAAATCAATATCTGGATTATATCAGAAGATTGGGTTTGTGTGTTACAGAAAAGTAATTTACTTCTTCCAAGAAATAATATTTGTAGTCTTAAGATAAGAATACGTTTAGTTTGGAGATAAGTTAGAATAAATGTATTACACAATTACTTAATTTTTAGATTTGTTTTACTGAAACACAATCTCGCTTATTTTATAAAGTACATATTTATGAACAAAGTCCAACATAACATTTTTTAAAACCGTTTTATTCGAATATCTTGTTCATAATATCGAAAGTCATCCGTAGCATCATTTCGTAACGCCAAAGACTTGCATTTAGTTCAAACTATACCACTTGGTCATTTGTGTATTGATAGTCAATCACCACGCACTAAAACGGTGAAGGAAAACATCGTAAGGAAACCTGCATATCATAGCGATTTATAAAATTTCTATGGTATGTAAGTCCGCCAACCCGCACTAGGCCAGCATGGTGGACTATATGGCCTAACCACTCTCAATCGTACTCTCGATTGTAGAGGAGGCCCGTGACCTGAAGTGGGACGTATATGGGCTGATACAGATACCACTTGGTCGGTCTAAGCGGTAGAAGCACGTTGCAGTGTTATTAACATACCCTTGTGTTAGAATATCATTCAAATCCGTTAGAATTGTGATTAATAAATAATAGCAAAATACACTAAACTGTCACATACATAGTCCTGATACCACATTCGAATCGAGTCTTGTGTCGTGGGTATCAAAAATAACGAGAGACATATCGGTCTCACAAACACAGTCTCGAAATAAATGCTTGTAATGAGCACAAACAATGTTGTAGATACGATTATTGGACCAGCAAACTCTAGTTTCACAGTCGACGTCTACCCAACTGCGCCATGTAGGATGTCAAGATTATTGTACAGAATAGTTGATAATCTGTCATAGACATCAGTTATTATTATATTCAGGTATTTGTGAGACCTATCTAAGTAAGTATCTCGGAGTGATACCCAGAACACAAGACTCGATCTTAGTGTGGGTCAGGACTATGTATGTGACTGTTGGATGGGTGTCATCCATCATCCATCCATCACCAAAGGAAGTTCACTTGGTGGTAGGTCTCTCATATGTGAGAGGCTCCCGTCAAACAGCAGTTTAAATGCACTGTTGTGTTTCGGATTGAAGGACAATGTAGCCAGAGTAATCTAACATGCTAAAAAAAGCTAGCCCGCATCTCAATTTGACCGAACTTAAACGTCGTCAAATTCCGCTCAGAATGCGAAAGTGGATACGGTTAACGAATCGACAACGCATAAGTGCATTGTCCACAAAAGAACACCGTGGTAGTGGATGACAATTACGTTCAGTCGGCCGCTGTTTGTCTGCGCCGGGCCTTTCGATGGAGTACAGAATTTCTATCAATCCGAATTCTCGGATACACGTTCCGTGACTTACCCACAGCGACATGTTGACTTATTGCCGGTCTCGGTGGCATGTTGACAATCCAAGACGGGCACGACTTATTTGCCGCTGTGTAAAACTTTCATCGTTTAGAAACTGATATGGGATGCCGTGTGGTTTAGCGATGTCAATTTAATATCGCGTGATGTGTAGTCTATATTGGATATAGCAAAGCTTCCGGGTTTTTTTTTTATATATTCCAATTATGAGGCAAACAGTAAATTCAATTATTTCGAAAAATCAAGCCTTTTAAAGATTGTAACAAGTTATATTTTTAAAATTTTTGGGTATTTCATATTTTATCGACATAACATAAAAAGTAAGTTTACAAGGTGAAATGTAAGTATCCTGGTAACACCTGGTAATAGTAGTAACCCCTTCAGAGATAAAGGCGTGATTTTATGTAGATAACTTTAAGTTAAACTCCAGAACATCTCGTAAAATAGTGCTTTCTCGCCAAAAAATATCCAATATTTTATTAATAATTTTACATAATATTGCAAGTTCGTGGTGGCCTGTTGGTAAACGGACTAGACGCGACTGCCAGCATGTTTACGGTGGTCGCGGGTTCGAATCCCAGGGCACACCTCTGAATTTTCGGAGTCATGTGTGTATTGACAGTCAATCACCACACACTAAAACGGTGAAGGAAAACATCGTGAGGAAACCTGCATACTATAGCGATTTATGAGAATTTCTATGGTATGTAAGTCCGCCAACCCGCACTAGGCCAGCGTGGTGGACTATATGGCCTAACCACTCTCAATCGTAGTTTCGGTTGTAGAGTAGGCCCGTGCCCTGCAGTGGGACGTATATGGGCTGATACAATACAATACAATACATAAAATATTGAAAAACAATACATAAATTTATTATTATAATGGCCCATCTAATCTTGTGATAAAGATCCATCTATCCCTTAATTAGGCCGATAATTTAAATTTTATTAAAGCAAAGTTGTCACCAAACTTGCCTTATTAAGCCGGGGTTTTTAAACAAATCCACGGAGTTTTTCGTAAAATGAAATTAGCCGAAAAACGCGACGCCATTAAAATTACATTAGCATAAATAAGAGGAATGCTAATCTAAGGAAAATAAATCTTGGCGAAGAAATAAAAATAATCCGTGTGGCCGGGGTTTAATGACACCCGACTGTCCTAGAGACTTACTTGGCGAGATGAACTTAACTTTTTTGACCATAAATAAAAAGGATTATGGGGTTTAGCCTGTCGCTTCATTGGTCCTGTGATTAATTGTTTGCTGTAAAGTGGGGTGTTGAATATTCCCCAATCAGAGTTGTGAGAATTAAAATATAACCGTTGCCTTGAATCGGAAAATTTCATGAAACAGTTGACTAAAAGTATATCTTCGCCATCAATCATGAACTGATTTGAGGTACTCATGTATAGGACTTAGATCGACTGATAGAGAAAATATTCTCGTAGATATGTGGCTTTATTTATTTATTAATTTATTTGAATCTTTATTGTACACAAACTTAACAACAACATAGCTAAATAGAAATAATAATAACAAAGAGTATAAATGGCGGTCTTATCGCTCAACAGCAATATCTTACAGACAACCATGGGATGGATTTAAATGAAGGAAAGGGAGAGAGGGCAGAGTAACAAATAAAGAATTACTTAAAGCTAAATAATACTAATATTAGACTGTTTTAAAACTTTTATTGGTAATTGAATATTCTGTCGATTTTGAACAACTATTGAATTCAATTTGGGCGAAGACAAAACATACATACATGATAATACGTACATACATAAATTCACGCGTGCTAGGTAGAAGTGCTTTCAGTACACCCACATTTCGCCTTATAGGTTCTGTGGTACGATGTGATAGGGGGCGAGCCTAACGCCAAATCAGGCACACATTTCTGACTCCGGGTAATAATAAATAGAAAAATCCAATATCGTTTTGCCTGACCCGGGATTCGAACCCAAGACCTCAGCAGGGAGGTCCGTAGCTACTACGTAGGCCGGGGCTGGCAGGGAGCCCGTCCAATTTCCTGCCAACGGATAAGTTGATGTCGATTTAAGCGGAATAAACAAAATAAATAGGTCAAAAAAAAGTTTTGTAACCATATCGCAGTACAACTACGCCATTGAAGCAGTCCCACAAAACATACGACAGCTAAAATAGCTTTTAAAACTGGCTGTAAATAAGGCCTATATTTGAAAAACACTCACATCCGAAACACATACGCGAGAGGGACGTAAACATATTACATTTCATACATTTTTATAATTGCAGCAAAAATATTGTGATAAAAAACACTTCTCATCAGAAAAAATTACTGAATGCATGCATGTGTATATTTAGGAATAATGTAAAATGTCGTTTAATAGTGAATTATATGAAATTTTCAAATCCTAATGTAAATTCAAATAAAATGTATAGGTACACATTTTTCTGATAATCCTTACAAAACATATATTATATACAGGGTATATCAAGACTGCTACCGAAAACGAAGCCGGGTGGTAGTTTAAGCGACTTCAGACACAATGCAACAGAAAAAGTTGCAAAAATAAGCGACAATTTTTTTTTTTGAGATTTTTTTCCTATTGCCATATTTTGGTGGTAAATAATTTTTTTCCTAAAATAATAGTGATAATAAAAGTGAAATAATCCCTTTAATTTATAAATACTCTAAGATATAAGAGAGTTTAAATAATTATTTTAGCAAAAACTATGGATTTACCACCCAAAAATGACGATATTTAAAAAATCATAAAAAATAATTGTCGCGTTTCTATGCGAAAATTTTAGTTGCATTGTGTTTGTAGCCACTAAAACTACCACCCGGCTTCGTTTTCGGTAGCAGTCTTGAGATACCCGGTATATTACTATTTTATATACCTTAGACTGCCCGCTCATTTTTCCTATTTCAATATCCATCCAAAGGTTGCCTGGAAAAAATTACCTAGTGTGATAAGGCCGCCTCTTGTACTATTATTATTGTGTTGTTTCTTTACTGTATTTTTATTTTGTGCAATAAAGGATTAAATAAATAAATAAATAATAAAAAAATAAACTTGCATAAGATGTTTCAATTTATCTGATGAGAAGTATACAGGGTATATCAAGACTGCTATCGAAAACGAAGCCGGGTGGCAGTTTAAGCGACTTCAGACACAATGCAACAGAAAATGTTTAAAAATCAGGCGACAATTTTTTTTGTTATTTTTTTTTCTATGGCCATATTTGGTTGGTATATGCATTTTTTTTCTAAAATAACAGTGTGTACTATTTTATTTATAAATACTCTAAGGTATAAAAGAGTTTAAATTATTATTTTAGCAAAAACTACGGATTTACCACCAAAAAATGACGATATTTAAAAAATCATTAAAAATAATTGTCGCGTTTCTTTGCGAAATTTTTAGTTGCATTGTGTTTGTAGTGACTAAAACTACCACCCGGCTTCGTTTTCGGTAGCAGTCTTGATACACCCGGTGTATATATATATATATACAGGGTATATCAAGACTGCTACCGAAAACGAAGCCGGGTGGTAGTTAAAGCGACTTCAGACACAATGCAACAGAAAAAGTTGCAAAAAAAAGCGATATTTTTTGTTTGTTATTTTTTTCCTATGTCCATATTTGGGTGGTAATTTTTTTTTCCTAAAATAATAGTGTATACCCTTTTATTTATAAATAATCTAAGGTATAAAAGTGTTTAAATTATTATTTTAGCAAAAACTATGGATTTACCACCCAAAAATGACGATATTTAAAAAATCATAAAAAATCATTGTCGCGTTTCTTTGCGAAATTTTTTGTTGCATTGTGTTTATAGTCACTAAAACTACCACCCGGCTTCGTTTTCGGTAGCAGTCTTGAGATACCCGGTATAATACCCATGCTACCTGCACTTTCCCTTCAGCACAGAAAGCGAATAATTTTCAAACAATTACCATGAAACCTTCTCCGGGGACGTGTAGTATAGGCCATACCGACCACTGAATGAAAGTTTGACACTCTTTTATTCTAATTATTCCTCTGGGCACAAAACTCTGAGATACAGCCGAAAGGATAGGAAGCGCTCGCAACCCTTTGGGACGGTTATTTAACTCGTTCATGATATCTGGCTGTCCTTTTGCAATTTATTAAACGTACAGATTAAACATAAATATGTTTGCGCATAAATCACGTGAATTCCCGCGGGGAATCATTTCAAATGGAGGAATAATTGTTGCCGTTAATGTATTGTATTTTTGTGGTGAATTTTTCAAAGTTGACAAAGCATGTTGACTTCAAAGGTACATAGGTCACGTAAACAGCTAGCGAAACTTATCAGTGGAATATTTATTAAAATAGAATAAAATCTTGATGATCCTGGAATCCTTTTAATCCTTTTTTTATGATGTCATACGTCTTAGAGGCCTGGGTTTAGGTCCTAGTCTATAGTTGGGAGTTGCCAAACATATTATACACATATAATGTAATGAGCCTTTCCAAAGTGAATGCAGTAAAAATAACCCTTGCTTCAGCTTTATATTGCAATAAAAAGTAAGCTATTCTGACAAGTCAGTAACTTCAATTATAGTTAAGTCAAGCTGATTCAACTATCCTATAACAATACAAAAGTAAACAGCAAAACTCTCGATCCTAAATTCCCATCCTCCAAATGTCGTGTCAACAACGCATTACAAAAAGTCAGCTGATGAATGCGGCGCATTTCGAGCCCAGCAAAATTCCGCACAACACCTACACGCGGTGAATTCAATTCCCTCTCAGAAATTCCACGTGCACAAAAATAGTCGATCCGGCCGGGGATCGATGGAACTCCGGACTGGAAAGATGGCGTAATATCACAACAGATGTCGCCGACGGTTATGTCAACTGGCCGTCCATTCACGAAACTAATAAAAGATTCAGCATTGTCGTTTTGGAGGGAGTCTTTTCGAGGCATGGGTGGCCATTCCGAGCGAGCCGCGTACGGTTGAGGTCGTATCGGACCTTAACCCGTCATTATCGCAGGACATGGCGAAAGAACATAATGTGCGTGTACGTTCGATTTTTTTGTCGCTTTTACGGTATTAGCTTTATCTTTTATGTGGGGATATTAACGTTTTGCGCGGAAAGAGAATACGCTTAGAGGGTTATCGCGAAATGTAACACTTGTATTTCCACATTTAGTATTAACCTTTTGTTACTGGCGCAAGATATGAATACATCAAACCAGCAATATGAACTATAACGCGGTGTAATTTATCTTTATGTTTATGTTACTTATCAGACACACTTATACGTGACCCCTGGCTTTGCCACGTTTATCTGGTAGCTAGCTATAATAAATATTATTATTATTTCATCTTGTTGAAAATAAAAAATGTGTGGAGTAATATAAGGCCCAAAAACAACCAGTAGGAAATTGACAGATTTTTTTATGCTAAGATTAACCTAATCGTATACTATTGTAATTGGTAGGTTTCTTTTATGTACCTAAGTACCAGTAGGCTCTATTAATCAGTATATATTTTTCAGCAATACTGTTCATTAATAAAAACATATTAAGACTGCCTCGGTGGCGTAATTGTACTACGGTACGATTACAAAGCTGAGGTCTTGGGTTCGAATCCCGGGTCGGGCAAAGTGAAATTAGATTATTATATTTATTATCAGCCCGGAGTCTGGAATTTGTGCCTCGCCCCCCATCACATCGTGGGATTTAACATATAAGGCGAAATGTGGGAGTCCTGGTAGCACTTCTGCCTACCCCCGCTAGAAAAAAAGCGTGAGTTTATGTATGTGTATATGTAATATGATAACTTATATCTTCATCAGCACCATCATTATTAAATATAGAATATCGATCGGAAAATATAACTCCCTAAAAATTCCAAACCAACCTCCACGTAAAATAATTCTATACCTACCATAATTTATAACAGATAAACATCAACATTTATCTCCTAAATTATGTCAATATTTTGCAAAACACAATAAAGTTGATGTCGGAATAACGCTGAACACACCGGCCCTCGGGAACAAGCCGAGTAAGCAAAAATAGATGAAAAACGAACCTCCAAACGAAACGAAAATACGGGTGCGACGAAAGCATTTTTTGCGACCAGCGGCTGCCTGTCAATGTTTTGTGTAAGGTGGGCCAAATTCTATGCCTGTGGAATTGCTGAAGCGTATATCGATAAGTATATTATATTTTAAGGGTTCATAAGTAAAAAAAAAAAAACAAAGCTTTACCACAATTATTTTGACATTTGAACATGATAAGTAGCCATGATACATATTTTTTTAATGTTGATCTTATGATCGACGATCTTTCCATACGTATGGAAACTGCGGTGTTGGTATTTTATAGATCATCCACGATCTTTTTACGTCCGTAAGAACAGTTTTTCTCTCCTTACATTTTATTATATTGTGCATGTTAATACCATTACGAGTAGATTGCGAGTATAAATTATTGCTGTTTATAATATGAAAGCATATCTCAAACAATGCGTTGAATATATATTTTTTTAATTTAATTTTTCTTTCCATATTTCGCCATACGTTATTAGAATAAATTATATTTAATAATGGGATTTTAAAGTATTTATTATATAAGATTATAAAAAAATATTTATTCCACGTTGATGAAACTATCAGTTTAAAATACAATAGACTAATGAAACAAACAAAAAAATCACAAAACGGCTATGCAAGTATATAAAAACAGGGGAAAAAAATCTAAGAAATATGAGATGAAAAAGTTACAGCATAAAGTATATATCAAATAGCAATTGGCAATTCGGGATAGGAAAGGTTCGCCCTATAAAGTACGTGAGGCGGTCAAAAACAAACTTGTGCAATAAATAACCAGATCGGATAAGAGAAAGGTACGCAGTCAGGCATTTTATATTCAATAAAAAATGAGATAAACTAAATTGTCTTACGATACAGTCACTTACAAGATTTACGTTTTTGCAACAAAACATTTCCCGTGCTCACGTTTATTGATAAATCTGATACGTGCTTTCGATTTGCTTACATATATCCAATTTGTATTTTTGCTGTATTTTCGTAATGGTTTTCCTATGGGAACCTTTTTTGTAAATAGCATAAACTATTTTATACCGTAACTGATGGTGGCATGAAATGCCAATCTCAAATATGATATTTTTATGCTTAGTGTCGTGCGGGTGTTATGTACCTTCATATAACTGGCAACAACCTATACATTCTTACCAATCATGATTCGGTATCTATATCAGCTTATATACTTATTTCCTACTGTTGGACATAGCCCTCTTTTATAATTGAGACCACGATTGAGAGTGGCTCGGTCACATGGTCCACTACGCTTGCCCAGTGCGGGTTGGCGGACTTAACATACTATAGAAATTCATACAAATCGCTATGCTAAGCAGGTTTCCTCACAATGTTTTCCAGCGCCGTTTTAGTGCGTGGTGATTGACTATCAATACACACATGACTCCGAAAAGTCAGAGATGTGCCCCGGGATTCAAACCTGCGACGACCGTGAACATGTTGGCAGTCGCGTCTGGCCCGTTACCAACAGACCACTACACACTTTTTATCCAATCATGATAACGAAGGTATAATTAAAATCTCAGTAAACTAGACATCAAAAAGAACCTTAACATCATAAACTTGCAAGTACCTGAACTGAATTCTTCCAACGTAAAAGATGTTCTAAATTTGAAAAGTAAGGATGACCATGGAATTTCGAAGTCTAATGAAGTTGTGAGAGTTATTATAAGACCTAATCGCTTTGACACGGGTTCACATCATCGTGTAAAACTTAGTAGACGAAGCAAGACTGCGCCATTACACCGACGATTTAACTTAGGAAAGTAAAATGAGTGAAGTATTGCATTTTGTCCTTTGTAAAATAAAATTACTGACACGGCAGCGACTATTGAACATACGAGTAGTAAATGCGGTTAAATTTCAACAGGAAAGAATTAATATATGGCTTGCTCAACCTGTTGTTTACTGTTGGTAAATCTCTCATACGTGGAAAGCCTGGGTAGGTACCACAGCAATGCCTATTCTCCCGCCAAACAGCAGTGTAAATGCGCTGTTGTATTTCGGTTTGAAGGACATTGTAGTCAGAGTAACTACTGGTCATAATCATAGCTTACATCTTATGTCTCAGGATGGCCAGCGCAGTAGAATGCCAAGCATTGTTTTGTAATTCAAGGGGTTTGGTTTTGCTACTGTTCATGAGCGGTCGTATCGCTTACCATCAGGCGAACAGCATTTTTGTCTTGCAATTTATTACAATAAAAAAAGCATCGTATATTGCAGACTAGACCTAGATCACGACACACTTACTCATCTACATAGGTCACCTTCTGGCCTTATATTATAGTGTACTACTAGTTATACTCTCCAATTGCTATCTTAAGATTTATTATGTTATGTATAGGATATGTCAACAATTGTAAGGCAGTACGAATGCCCGAATAATAAACACTTTAAACCACTATATTCTCTCTGTCTTTACTCTATGCTTGTGGACAGGAGTTAGTCATAATTGTGCGTGTTGCAGAAAAATATGGCACATTTTTTACAACTAATTGCATGTAAGTCGGAAAGTCACTTGTAGACTATCCCGTACCATGTAACCACCCTTCTTCATTTTCAGATGTACATTATATATACCATAGCCTTGACTGCCTCGGTCTTTCAGTTTTACTTCTTTGATTGCATAACTGATACTGGATTTTTCTATTCATTATCAGCTTAGAGTTAGAATACTTGCCAGATATGGTGATAGGGTCGCCCCCTATCACATCGTGAGACGGAAAATGCAAGGCGAAACGTGGATGTCCTGTTTGCACCACTGCCTACCAATATTCCGTCTTGGAAAAAGGTGTGAATTGATGTATGTATACCATCTGTTTTGGCGACTAGGATCGTAATTTCCTTCAGTATGAAATATACACTTTATAAAAGCGAAACTCATATAATGAGAAAAGTGACAAAAATATTATGCGATGATGGATTATAGGACAGATACCTCAGAAAAGATGGATGGATGTGTGGACATCTTATATAAAAAATAGTCAGCTAAGACAATAATTGAACTAGAAAAAAAATAACTGGGTAGACTGATACAAAAAATAAACAATAACAGTCTAGAAAAATTCTAGTTGCTATGCATATATTATACTTGAGAATGATTAATAAGTATTCGTAGTTAAAAAATGAAGTGGTATAGCTACGCTGTTGTAGGTTTTAACTCAGCATGAATGGACAGGCAGGTCTTGGCTGGGGAGGTACCACTGTCTTACAAGAGATTAACGTGAAGGCATAGTTTCACTGTCGCTTTTCGTTCGGTGAGTGACATTGCCGAATGCTCAATACCCCTTTCCTTATCCCATCCTTTTTCTTATCCCCTCCCAATTTCATGGGCCGGTAACACATACGTGATTCAAGCGTTGTGTGGATGGTCAAGGCGGCTGTGATAATTTACCATCAGGTGACCTGTTTGCTCGTTCGCCGACCTATTGTCCTATAAAGGTAGTAATTAATTACTAAATATATATAATACATGTCTCTGGGAAAGATAATATGTCCAAATATCTGATTCGTTAATGTACCTGTATGACAAAGAGATTTCAATATAACTAATGGCATGCGCTGGTTAAAATAGATATGAATGTACACACGAGAGATAAGTTTCTACTGTTTTAATGTATCAGTTTTATTATAATCTGTATAGTGAAAATTAAATTACGATTGTTCAGTTTTGACGCTTACTTCCAGTAGTAAGTAGTGATAGGTGTAAATAAAGATTATATTAGATTCTTCTTGCATTGAAAAACAAAATTTCATAAATGGCTCCGTAAAGACACTAAGATATAAGGTTTTTTTATTGCAATGAATAGCGAGACGAGCATACCGTTCGCTTGATAGTAAGCCTTACGACTGCTCATGAACAGCAGTAAAACCAAAAAACACCTTTAATTACAAAGCTATGCTTGAAATTCCACTGCGCTCGCCACCTTGATACATAAGATGTAAAGCCTCAATATGTCCAGGTGTTACTCTGACTACAATGCCCTTCAAACCGAAACACAAGAGTGCATTTACACTAATATTAGACGAGAGAAGACATTGGGACCAGACGGCCTCTCACATATGAGAGACCTACCACAAGTAGATGTTGCTAAAAATAATAATAGAGGACTTCAAATTAGTGGTGTCGCTGACCGATCAAAGTCACCATGAAGCCAATATCGGCAACTTGCATATGCTAATGATCGCACAAAATTCACTAGCACGATCTGCCTTTGTTTGACTTTTCACCCAACATTTTGGCTTTGGCATATCCTTTCCCGCAATTTCAAGTTCTTATTTCATTTGGCATGCCGATTCAATGCTAATTGGCCTTTTGATAATTTTTCATACTATCACGACTATGTGACTTTGCATATGCATTTATTTATTTAGATGTGTATACTTTTTTGCATTAAACATAGAACTAGTTACATTAAACAAATAACATTATATGGAAGTGCAAAATGCCGCCTTATCGCATTAGAAAATTTCTTAATTGGATGGATGTAATAAATACTGGAATGAGGTATTCTAAGGAATACACAATAAGCTTGAATGAATAAAAAAATCTTATAAATAGATAATAGCACCACAGCGAATTATAAAGTACTTGACGCCAAGAGCGAACGGCAATACACGTGGTATTTTAAAAAGACGTAAGCGATGTCTATGGGCCGACTTTCAAACGAATTCGGATATTCTTCCACAAATACATTATGTTGGAAGTAGTACAAATGTGTAGTAGTCAGTTCTACTATAGTATTAATGTTCCAGTTTATCCGAGCTGATGCTTTTGTCGCTTAGGAAACGACCAAATGAACTTTACCACCTTATTTTGCTCCTGAAGGTTGGCCACCTCAATTTGTCGACTTCAAATAACATTGAAATTGGTTAACGGCCGATACCAATAATCAATCGAAAAAATTAGATTGAATTTAATCTGGATTGTTTTCTACTTTTCGATTTGTCATTTGCCGTGTTGCCATAGCTTTTTCACTACTGAGATTGATTATTGGCAATATAGTATCAGAAAAAAAATTGAGCTGTCAATCTCAAACGGCGAATTTTGGATTGGGATTGTTTATTGGCAGCGGCTGTAAGAGAACTCATACCCAGATATAAGATCTCTAAACCAGAGATATTCAGAGCTACTGACAATGGTCCCCATAACTATCAAAAGATGATTTTCAACACACAATTGACTGATTTAAATTTGAATACGATTTTTGAAAGAGATATAATTTATAACTTTTACAATCAAACATTATACTTGCTATTCTAGAATAATACAAGGATCAATTGAAATAGATTGTATTTATGAATTCTTAGAACCGCGGATAAACTAGTATTGTGTAATAGAAAGGAGCCTTTAATACAGAATAGAACGGATTTCTATGAAAAATGCGGATAGATTTTAATGCGTGACCTGGATGTGTATTTGCTATTTCAATATTTAGGTAAACATTTTAACTCTCGCGCTGAGTAGACAAATAAACAGAGAAACAATTTTTACGTTTTTAAAATTTATAAGTGCATTCTAACTGCAGTATTTGTTTAAGAATAACACTGATTTTGATAAAGTGGATGGATTTGAATAAACTCAAATACTAATTAAATATTTAAGGGTATTTTCCTTAGGGATTTGGTTTTTAATACCATGTTTTAAGCCTGTTTTATTGAGTCGTCATTAGTTAACATTATTTGGTATAAGTTATAATTAAAACAGAGATCATAAACTTTTAAGGAGTAAGTAGATACTATGAAAATACATTTTTTTTATTTCGATTTGTTTTTTGGTGAATAAATTTAGATATCATGATTATCAGCGTATGTTCAATGAACTGAACATACAGTAGTTGACTTCTAGTGACTGAAGATAGAAAAAGATAGAGAGAGAGGGAGAGAGATTTAAAAAAGAATCATCATTAGCACTATCTTCAGCGTCAAGAACTCCATTGCTCAAAATATAAATGGTTTATAGTACGGTTTCCAATATTTGTTACAACATTCGATAGATGTAAGTGAAATCCCTCTTTAATATCATAATTTAAAATTTAAAAATCACATAAATACAAACTTCGTATTAGAGCTCATCTTACCCCTTTCCATCTGACCGGCTATACAGCATAATCGAAAAATAAAATTTTACGTTACCGCCCCTTTTTGAAAACTTTTTATTTCCCCGGATAAGGGTCGACGCTTGTGTACAGATTAAAAGACATTATTTACCAGTATGTACGCGTAACGAACCGTCAAAGTTTTATATTTCTGACAGGGGACTGAAAACCTTTGAGCATACGTGCCGAGATATGAATATCATGTACAATTCCCTTTGAGGGTCGCCAATACACTCTAATTAATTGGGGAATCTTTTGATGTAACTTTAATATACTTACTTTGCCCCCATTATCGTGAACATTAACATTATTGTAATGTTCTTTTTGTGTAATATAATTAAAAAGTCACTCGCGCTAGAGTGGACTGTGAAGGTTTCGCCTTCTGGGTTACAAGTTTCCAGCAAACAAAGGGAAGAGAAACGATTTGTATTGTCCAGAAAACTGTACGATGGCTGATACGTTGGCTGTGTGTAATATTTCGTGCCTTTATTCGTCGCCAAAGCCAGTAGGAGGGGTGGGGAGAGCACTCTATTTACCAACGCGAAGTGCAAATGATTGAACGTTTGACGTCCACGTATAAGATAAAAGTATACCTCTTCTAAAAATCAATACTCTATGAAACTTATAATTCACTCCGAACTTAGTCTAAGGTTAGTACGATAGTGGATTCAAACATTTCATAAATGGCATATTCGTACAGCTTTACATGCGACGGTCGAACGTTCATCGTCGTGTCGGAGTATAGATTAATCCCACTTTCTAACTACGTCAAGGGGACTGTGATATTAAACATGCTGATGATTAGAAAGTACTTGAATTATAAATGTCCTTGTTAGAAATACAATTATTAGAATCTTATAATCTACCTTCGATATAGATGTAAATTAAAAGCTAAACATAATAAAACAAAGTAATAAATCACGAAGACCCGAAGCAAAACTTGCAAATACCATGCAAACTTTTACAACTGCGGAAATAGTGGAAATCAAGTGAGCTTTTTAAAATTACGTCGCGTCGGACGCATCATTAGTGGTATGACAGCTCTATTGGACGCGGAGACAGTGGCGGCTGGCTGTGGAATTCGTAGTTTTGTCATTCTGTTGGTTTATTTCGTGGGGAAAATAAACGTGTAGCAATGTGTTTTAGTAGTTAGTTCCTTATTTGAAATATAGTGTTGGGGCGGTAATAGTGTTTTTTGAGTATAATGTGTTTGTAGACTTGTTTTTGTTGAGGGATATTTTTTTATTTTTTATCCCCTTCATTAGATCGGTAGTAACAGCGTCGGTAGATTTAATGCCTGAGGTATTCTCTACCAGTCATAGGTGCGTAAATATAAAAAAGTAGGCATCCTAATATAATATTACTATGTATAAATATAATATGTATGGGAGATTAAATAAATCATATACAATACATTCATATATAAAGTTTACGGCGAACGAATACTCAGGGGGTTACTCTGTACTCGAGGATTGTGACGAATGTTCGAATATTGCACGTAAAACTGTACTAATATGCCTAAATACTTTACGAAATGTTCCAATCCTGTATCGTACGTCGTAATATTAGACTAAGTTCGAAGTGAATTATAAGTTTCATAGAGAATATTATTGATTTTTAGAAGTGGAAAACATTTCTACTTTATTTTGACATTCAAGGTACACCTTACATTCTAACTTCGTATCGGAGTATAGAGTCACCCTCCAGTTGAGTGACAACTGTAAAGCCAAAATGGAATTTTAAAAAATGTGATGAAGCCAAAATGGAATTTTAAAAAATGTGATGAAAAGGGTGACTGCTTGGCCAGGTCAACAAGGGAAAAAAAGAGAGACCTTTACCAAATTGGGAAGATGAGATCAAAAACATAGCTGGCCCCAACTAGAATAATATAACCCAGGATAGAGAACACTGGATGTCTTTGGAGGAGGCATTCACAAAGACTAGAAAGAGAACTCCACCAACAAAAAAAGGAAAATTTTCAAAATATTAATACTCAAAAAAAACCGTCGAATTGATTACCTCCTCTTTTGAAGTAGGTCAATTAATCCACAACTTGACTGAAAAGTAATGTAGTGCGCACGTAATCGTAATCACTCTTACATGGGACCAAACGACACAAAATATATTTTTTAAACACAAGGCTTTGCAACTACTTGAACTAAGCCACATATAACTTCCAATTTCTGTCACTGAACTTGTTATTTCAGTAACAAAATTCATCAATAAAAAGCATTCCAGTAATCCACACCGAGTATATTTATATACAGAATATGCCCAAAATCCTCTCATAAAAAAAGCCCCCAGGCTCTACCCAAAATTGAAACATACATGCAATATAGCTACATGCGAACATTGTTTAAAATTTATTATTTAAGGCCAATAAAATATCGGAACGGCCAATTTATTTTAATCTACAGGCCCTTTTCGATCAAGGTTCATTCGGAACAAAAAGGTCAAAGGTTGGATTATACGTGCATGTTATATTTAACGCTGTATACCTTTTCCGAGGGTCATCACCAAGCCAGTTTTATTCTGAAAAGCCATATGAAGCTTATTTTGCATATTATGATATTTTACATTTAATACGATAATTATATGATTAAAATCGTATTAATTTTAACCCACTGTAATGACAACAAAATTTTCGTGTTATTTTTGCATATAGCAAACGAGCAAACAGGTCACCTGATGATAAGTCATCACTGCAACTTATGAACGTTGGTTCATTGTCATGTTCACGATCCCTTAAATTGGAAGGAGAGCTTTTTTTTTTATTGCAATGAATGATGAGACGAGCAAGCCGTTCGCCTGATGGTAAGCGATACGACCGCTTATAAACAGTAGCAACATTCCACTGCGCTCGCCATCCTGAGACATAAGATGTTAAGTCTCAATATGTCCAGTAGTTACTCTGGCTACAATGTCCTTCAATCCGAAACACAACAGTGCATTTACGCAGTGTTGTTTCACGGGAGAAATAGACATTGCGATGGTACCTACCCAGATGGCCTCTCACATATGAGAGACCTACCACCAGTAAAGCTTGACGAAAATAATAGGAAAACGAAAGGAATATTGGGCATCCGGCAATCTCATTCACCAAATAAAACGCGATAGCTAAGGTGTTGCCTCACGTCGATTTACTGTGAGACAGTGGTACCACTCTGGACGATGCTCATTAATACGGAGTTATGATTGACAACAGCGTGACTTTATCACTTGTTCTCGTTTAAATGACTTAAGGTTTCAAGCATAGTATCAACCGAACTCCTTGGAACTCCGATGTCAGCACTGGGTATATATCATGGACATACCAATCCATACATCTTATGTGGGTAATAGTATCTCTTTTTATTTACTTTTTTCGCCAAAACCACTGAACAAATTGTAATTTCTAGTATGTAACGATAGAAAAGCAAAATATTAAAATTTTCATCCCAAATTCAAATCCAAAGGAATAAATAGGTTGGAGACTGTCCCGCCCTCACATCCACCACTGCAATTCCTGTAAGCCAGGATCAACAGTGGCACGTAATGTAATGACACCGAGCATTGAAGCTCGGCGAGTCTCCGGGAATGTTTAACTTGTCTTTAAGCCGCAACGAAATCAATCAGAAAGTTAAATTAATAGGAGGAGTTGGAAATAAATTTTTGTCCACTTCCCTCCGTACAAAGCGGGTGACAAAACAATGAAATAAAGAACTAAATAACAGATAGCCCCCACGTTGATTTCGATATTCCTGTCAAAGCAAAAAAAAAAGAATAAATAGGTTGCAAAGTATTAGAATAAACATTGATAATATCAGATTTTTCAAATATGGAATTTAAAGCCGCATTCAACTGTGATAATTATCTCGATCCGTCCTTAAATAAATACATAGGATGTTAACCCGACTTAGGTAAAATAATTCCCCGTCAGAGCTAGACGGATAGCTAATTAGTGGGCGAATCTGTAACATGCATTACGTGACATGTTTGTCCATATTGATGAGTATTAAAGCTGCTTTGCTATAATCTGCTACGTAAGCGTCCTATTATCTCTTGCCGTGAGGCGCTCAATATCGGAGTTATTTCAACCCATTGTTTACAGTATTAGGCCGGAGGCGGGAATTAAATTACCTATTATGATAATAATCCGTATTATCAGAACTTATTTTTGGTAAAGGAAATTTGCCACAACACTGCCACAAATATTGGGAGCCACTAAAGAATTTGTGCCAAACCAATTTGGTCGAACCACTCTCAATCGTACGTTCGGTTGGAGAGAAGGCTCGTGCCCTGCATTGGGACGTCTATGGGCCGGTCCAAAATTTAAAAAAAAAACAGAATGATTAAAAAAATAACTCGATTCCAAATAACCAATAAAGAATAATCCATTTAGTTTTGAGTAACATACGCATCTTTATTTTTGTTACAGATAAAATAAGCACAAATGACACCACTGAAATCTAGAAGGGCATACAGAATAAAACCTGAAGTAGAGTGATAATTTACAAGCGGAATGTGCTGAGTGCAGTGACATGACGTAAAACAGCTATAATGTGCGTGGTGAAGTGGATTCAGTTGTTGGTGATGCTGGCTGCGTGCTGGGCCCAGGAGGGCGAATGGAGCGAAGACGCTGAGGACTTGGGTGAGTCCATCTAGTATTGCTTTGATTCCATACTTTTCATCTATACTTTTTCTTAAATAACAATATACCAAACACGAATAAAACTTTATAATAATATAACCAATTCTTTAGTACATAAATAAATACACCCAACAGTCACATACATAATCCTGCCCCAGACTAAGATCGAGTTTTGTGTCGTGGGTATCAGAAACTACGAGAGACTTTTCGGTCTCACAAACACCCAGACCCAATACAAATACCTGTGGTTCACTCAAATATTTGTTACGGTGCGGGGCTCGAGCCCGTGGCCTCTCGTTTCACAGCTAGTGTCTAACCAACTGCGTCACGAAGGGTGTCAAATGTAGTTTAAGTACTACGTATTGACTTATCATAAGAGCTCTTTAATTGCCGACATGACCAATAAACCAAAAAAAATATCTTAGTTGTATAATAATAGGCTATTTGACTGTATAAAAAATATTGACTTATTTGTTGCCATCCGTGTACATAATTTAATTTTGAAACATATTTCATTATCATACATTAAAAATATTGTTTATTTTGGCTAAAAAACACAATTATAATTTAATTTATTTTGAGTTCGCGCCACGTGATCGTAAACGATTTTGATTGGCTATGACGTCATGCGTTTGTATGAACTACTCACGTACAGGAAATGAATGGGATTGATAACGGCATAGATGCAAATTAAATATTAAAAATACCTTTAAAACGAGTTATTTGACATTAATACCCGTGAATTAATAATATTATCATGTCCAATGTAATAAAATGTGAAGAAAGAAATATCATTCTATTTTTTTTTGACAAAAACTCGTTGAGGTATACAACTGGAGGGGATCTAGACCAAATAATTTGGAACATTTGCAAGGGTACATGTACCCTTACGCTGACAGTTGGCTATGACAGTTGTCATTTATGCTATTTATTCTAATTGCTTTAAAAATACCGTACTCCCAACTGAAGACATATAAAAACCATTCCAGTTCACTTGAAAAAAAATATAGAATTTAATTCCATACGTAAATTAACGATAATTTGAATAAAGTAGCAAAAATATTAATAAATTAGATTATGTACCAAAGCCGTTTTGACAAATGTCATATTTTAACAAAATTATAGAATAAGATTAATGTTACGGACAAATAGGTAAATATTGAAAAATTCGTTTATTTATTTTATTTAATATATTTATTATCAGATACATTGGATATTGTAAATATATTTTTTCACTATCCATATTTTTGACACAAAAGTATTTTTTAGTAGGATAACTCAATACGCTATTTGACTATTTTCTGAAAACCATAACACATTATGAAGTGGAGTCTATAGACCTTACAGATAAAGGTTATTTTTAATTACTATATATATATATATATATCATTTAAAAATAAATTTACAAAATACACTGAATAATTACATTGTCAAAACGCTCTGTCTGGCAATGTGGCATTCAGTTCGTAAACATCCATTCCAGAGATTCGTTCGCATGTCACCCACTCTCTAATCAACCCTTAGAGTATGTACCGCTTATTGGAACAGGTTGTGCAACATACACAAATTATTTGAAAAAATAATTAAAAATAAATAGTTTAGGTATATTTAATTCCACTCAAACTCGTTTTAAAAGGATAATAGTTAAATATAATTTCGGCTAATAAAGGAATTTATAGAAATTTATTGCTACATTGTTAATTCAATTTTTACTAATATAGGTGCGCTACCAACATTACGAACAAGAAAATATCTACGTTTTTCAAATCGCGAATGTATGACAGCGCTCCCTCTATATATAAATACTCTAAGAATCAACCATAGATCAATCAATCAATCAATAGTCCGAATGAGGTTTTGTTAAAAAAAATAGTTTTTTTTTCTTTCTTCACATTTTATTACATTGGACATGATAATATTATTAATTCACGGGTACAAATGACAAATAACGCGTTTTAAAGGTATTTTTAATATTTAATTTGCATCTATGCCGTTATCAATCCCATTCATTTCCTGTACGTGAGTAGTTCATACTAATGCATGACGTCATAGCCAATCAAAATCGTTTACGATCACGTGGCGCGAACTCAAAATAAATTAAATTATTATTGTGGTTTTTAGACAAAATATACAATATTTTTAATGTATGATAATGAAATATGTTTAAAATTAAATTATTTACACGGATGGAAACAAATAAGTCAATATTTTTATACAGTCAAATAGCCTATTATAGGTTTTGTTGTTTTTAAAATCTATATAATAATGTAGCCTTATAAGTTATTAAAAATGTATGATTATATTGGGCTTTTATATTTCGTTTTACTTTATTCTGAAACATTAGGTAAAAAATGTAACAAATATATGAAGTGTCGTATCTGCAGCAATGCTGACTTGATCTATAATATAATCCGCTCCAGTTGTAATACCTCAATGCAAAAACTCATTCGGACGATTGACTGATTGATTGATCTATGGATGATTTAAGAATGAGTGATATATGCGAACGAATCTGTGGAACGGATGTTTACGAACTAAACGCCACATTGTCAGACAGAGCGTTTTGACAGTGTAATTTTTCAGTGTATTTTGTAAATTTATTTTCAAATGATATAGATATAGTAATTAAAAATAACCTTCATTTGTAAGGTCTATAGACCCCGCTTCATAATGTGGTATGGTTTTCAGAAATTAGTCAAATAGCCTATTACAACATACATCATTACAGGGTAAGTACGGACTTTCTTTCCAATTAGGAAGGCTTACATCATAGACATTATCCAGCACGCTGGACTCGTTCAGTTTGATATCACATACCTACCATAGAAATTATTCCATATTTTTGCCCGGTATAGCAACAGGCTGGCCCCCTATATTACATATTAGGAGGTAATTACGAACTTATTCAGCGAATTTTGTCTGTTGCCGACACCCTTCGGAGAATAGGCGAGGCCTTATTTATGTGACCATCTTTTATAGACACATTACCAACGATACTAAAACAGAAATATTCGCAGAAACAAAACGCTATCAAGCTTTTACTTTAATACGTCCACAAATTCGTACATTAATACGTGGCGCGTCTAATCACTTAGCAGTTATGTGAAATCACATTTTTCATAATGGCTGAGTTAATTTTATTCATGTAAATGGCCCAATAATGGGACGCGGTATTTTTTATCGCCGCCCGCCGCGCCACACCTCAATGAATCGCTGAACCGATCAAATGAAACAAAATCGCACAAACTCAAGTGGGAATCGAGCTCAACCCATTAAACGCGATTGCTTGTCGAAAATGAAAATGGGGATATATATTTTCGTTTGTACGATGAATCGTTATAGCGTGTTTTTTGTGTGATTTTTATGCAATCCGTCGGGAGGCTGCGTTTACACGCAACAAATTGCTCACTTTGATTGAGTGCGCTGGATGTAACGCACCGTGTTTTGTTTGAGGGCCCTGTAGACGCACCCTGATTGATGACAACTAAGCAATACCGATATATATTTTACTTACAATGTCAATATGTTGCAGCTAGTGACGGGAAGCTTGTATTCGCCCTTATACGATAGAGGAAAACTCATCACATTTATTCATTTATTTAATAACTTAATTGTAAATACATTTATACACCAAAAAAGAAACAAAAACAATAGTATTTATATTTAAAGTAAGTGTTTTTATACTAGCCAATCTCTTACAGGTAACCTGAGATGGGAAAAAGGGTAGTCATTGGTGTATAGTGACAAAAATATACCCATTGTGCGCTACGTTTAAAGTTCGGATTGTTTATGCTATTTTTTTCTAATTAAGGTGTGTTTTCGTCTGTGGAGTTCATGTTTATTTTGATTATTTTTGGTAGGATAGCAAGTAACCGGCGATCCAATTGTAATTGTTACTTTTTGGAACTGATACAACTACGCTGTTGTCATTCATGACCCAGTATAAATGGACAGGCTCACCCGGGACGGTGCTACAGTCTCACAGGAGGTCAACGTGAAGCGACAGCTTTGCTATTCGTTTCGTTTGATGATTGAGATTGTCGTTTATATTATATTTTTTCCGTCCCGCTCTCCTCCCGATTCATTGTGGATTCAATTGTGAATGTAACTGGATGGCAGGGATCACATTCTAATAGGTGACTAGTTTGCTCAATTGCCAAATCTACCCAACAAGAAAAGATGGTCACTGTCGTTTTCTAACACAACACCAAAATAATTATGAATGCCTGGCCTTAAAGTGATGACTCTTAATACTCTCTTGATGATCCTTTGGTGATATCAATCTGACAATCCCTCGAGAAACCTAAATACCAATGGACATTTAACGAGATAGAGAATTCCGAGTAAATTCCACCGTTAAAATATAAAATATTTACAGCAACAAGATTTATCTATCATGGTTCAGATGAAGGATATCGGATGTTAAACATGAGCTATTAGCTACGGATATTCCCAGTGGCAACAATTAACCTAATTTCCAAACCTGATGTACGAAATCGCGTAGGTCTCTGCTAATACCGGATTTATAATTGAGATCACTAAATTGCTGATAATATTATAACATGTTCTAATATTCTGTGATAGCTTAATTAGATCATGCAAAATTTTATTTGGGGAAGTAAGCTATAATCGTATGAATTGCTACAAGGACTTATTATGAGGATTATATAACAGTAGTATTAAGTTTGGCCACATCTGATTCTCAATAGGCAAGCAGATATGCACCAAATATGAAGAAGATTCGACAGTGGTCGAGCGATCTTAAAAAAAAACTTGAAATTCCGCAAGGAAAGTCAGTGATACATACGAAGAACCCTGGGCCCATGATCTCATCATACTTTATGAAAATTCGGTTTAAAGCCCGTTGTATTTAGAGTAACTACTAAATATTATAAAGTGCGTGGTGGCCTGTTGGTAAACGGACCAGACGCGGCTGCCAACATGTTCACGGTGGTCGCGGGTTCAAATCCCAGGGCACACCTCTGACTTTTCGGAGTCATGTGTGTATTGACAGTCAATCACCACGCACTAAAACGGTGAAGGAAAACATCGTGAGGAAACCTGCATACCACAGCGATTCATAAGAATTTATATGGTATGTAAGTCCGCCAACCCGCACTAGGCCAGCGTGGTGGACTATATGAAATGAAATGAAATGAAATGAAATGAAAATGAAATGAAAATAATTTATTGAATCCATTAAAATGTTCAACATCGTTTAGATTCAGTCATTTTTTTTTATCTACCACCCGGTTCGGAAAGCGGTTTTCACTAGAGAAGAACGGGCAAGAAACTCTAGTGTTGCTCTTTTCAAAACCAGTTTACAATTAAGTGATTATTACATAATTTACAAGTTGGTTTAAATCAGAGCAGTTTATTAAAAATATTTTTAAAACGAATATTATTATATTATAATTATTACTATGGCTGAGTGAAGCGAAGTCGCCCAGAACGAAGAATCAGTATACTCTTTTTCGCCAAAACAGTGAATAATTGCGAAAGCCTTATGTAATCCATCAATGAATCCGTTACAATGTAAGCAAATCGGATAGACCAGTCTACGCAAGCAGCACCCGTTCACGAGTATGACGCATGTGCCAGCCATCGGCCTCCTCAACCATGTTGCAGGGAAGTGACCGACCTGGCACACGACGCCACCGCGAGCACAGACTTTTTAGCGAGCATGACATACCCAATCACTTACACAGAAAACGATGGCAAATTTGACATGTTACTTAATTTAAATGATATTATACAGAGCATACTAAGACTTCCGCTCCGAAATACTACCCATTTATTTAATTTAATTCTATTCCCAAGCCTTGCTATCATCTAGATATTCTGAAATTTTATAATATGCTTTATTGCATAATTTTTGCTTGATAGTTGCTTTGAATTTTGTCATAGATAAGGCTTTAATGTGACTGGGAACTTTGTTATAAAAGTGTATACAGTAACCCTTAAAAGATTTGCTGATCTTGTGGAGTCTGGTCTTAAGAGTAGCTAGATTATTCTTATTCCTAGTATTTTTGTTATGAATATCGCTAATCTTAAGAAAACTTTCTTTATTTCTATGAACATAAATTAAATTTTCAAAAATGTATTGTGATGCTACTGTCATTATATTTATCTCTTTAAACTTTTCTCTAAGAGAATATCTGGACCCAAGCGAATAAATTGATCTTATAGCTCGCTTTTGGAGAACAAAGATGGTATTAATGTCAGCAGCACCACCCCACAGTAAAATTCCATAACTCATCAGACTATGAAAGTAGGCAAAATATACCAATCGAGCTGTATCAACATCAGTCAATTGGCGAATCCTACCCACCGCAAAGACTGCGGCGCTCAGCTTTTTAGCTAAAGCGACTATGTGAGAGCCCCATTGAAGTTTGGGATCTAATGTAATTCCCAAGAACTTAGTTGTCTCCACAAGCCTCAACTCATCTCCATTCAAAATAATGTTAGCATTAACTTTTTTGACATTAGGTGTCACAAACCTTATACATTTAGTTTTTTGGCTATTTAATAACAAATTGTTAATGCTAAACCAATGTACTATTTTTGAGAGGGTGTGGTTTACGTCGTCAATATTAGGATTATGTCGATTTACTTTAAATATTAAAGAGGTATCGTCAGCAAACAACACTACCTCACAGTTGTCCCTTATAAAAAAAGGTAAGTCATTAATGTAAATTAAAAATAGAAATGGTCCAAGAATCGAGCCTTGCGGAACTCCCATAGTAACGGCAGACCCAGGAGACCTTATTCCGTTGACATCAACACTTTGGACCCATGGCTTATGGCCTAACCACTCTCAATCGTACTCTCGATTGTAGAGTAGGCCCGTGCCCTGCAGTGGGACGTATATGGGCTGATCCAGATAACTAAATATTATATTCAAACTTATATATAAATCTTATATGTTGTGATGGCGAGTGCAGGGGAATGCCAAGCTTTGCTATGTTTTCAAGATGTTGTTTAGTTTTGTTACTGTTCATGAGTGCTCGTATCGCTTACCATCCGGCGAACGGCATGCTCGTCTTGCCATTCATTGCAATAATAAGCAAAATAATGAGGATGAATGAAGCTGAAGTGATATAGCTAGAGCAAGGTCGAGATACTTAATTTCGGCCTACCAATGTGTGTGTGTGTGTGAATGTGTATCCTACGATATTATAGGGGGTGAGCCTATAGCCAGCAATCCAATTTATTATTTTTCAAGTCTTAATTAATAAAGTAAAATTTAAAAAACCATTCCAATAAATTCGACCGAGTGGCTGCAGTCAATGGCAATTAAAATGTCTTTTGAGCAAAGTGAATAGTTAAACCAACCGCAGCTCCGGCCGCGATAACTCTTCGAAATACACCCACGAGATCTCAAAGAAAAGTTTCGAAGTGAAAGTACACGCTTAACATCTAAGTGAAGGGAGTTGAGACGTCTGAATGTAAAGGGAGATTTCGCTCAAGTTCGATTTCTCGTTTGGTTGCCCGCAAAAGGAGCAAAAAGAGCGACCCAATTAAAAAATGTTCATGCATGGGTGGCTCTATTCGGCTCCAATTTTATTGGAACGATTAATTTTATTGCGAAAATTTCTGGACAGCGGAACGAATGGAAAACGAGAGTCGGCGGAGGTGGCTTCGGCGACCTATTGTGGTTGCGCGATGGATGGGTTTGCTCGCTACCGAATCTAATCAAAAGGCAGGCAGGCGAAAAAAGAATTCGCTCGTTACCGTGAACATGATGAATGAATTGAAATTTTAATGTAATTGGAAACCGTTGATGATCGAGCGCGGTATCGCTCTGTTCGACAACAATAAATAACAGACGCTAAATGTATTGCCTCTGTTTGGGTGTTTATTCCGTTGGATTTATTTCTCGCATTTCACCCGCGGAACGCTTTCAAAGTAGACAGATTTTCATGATTCGTTTATTTCATTTCGTATAACTTGATAAGTCATGTTAAAAGATATGTCTGGCATTAAAGTGCTCCGTTTGTTTTGGTATTTGTCTGGCTGTCATGAATTTCTTTGTATTTTTACATTGTTGTAATGCTTGCTTAGTCTTCTATAGTCAAACTCTCAGGCTTGGATAAATTTATGTAGATGAATACACTAAACAGCCACTAAAAATATACAAAGGTCAAGCTTATTCTAAAAGTACACTTTAGTCTGCCTCTTTTTTATTCTTTCTTATTTCGTGTACAGAAAGGAATAAAATAAATCCTAAATAAAATAAAGAGTACATATAATACAGCCAAATATAACTAATTTCTATAACAATTAAAAAATCTAATCCAATATAAGAAATACTAAAGAAACACCAATGCATTAAAGTCACCTAACAAGAGGTTCTATTTATAAAAATTGTGGCTAAGGGTTGTTAATCAGGGCGAGTAAACAGTGAAGGCGATAAATCATTCCCCTGCTAGTACAAGAACTCACATATGCAAGTTAATAGCTGTGCAAATTATTTGAACACGTCAGGCTTAAATAGATCCACTTAAGTGGTAAAGCTTGGCGTTATTTATAGAAAATAGATCAATATTGTGCATGGTGGTCTGTTGCGAATGAACTGCTGCCAACATGTTCACAGTGGTCATAGGTTCGAATTCCAAGGCACAACTCTGATTTTACAGTCACGTGTGTATTGATACAATCATCACGCACTGTAACGGTGAAGGAAAACATCGTGAGGAAACCTGCATACCATAGCGTTTTATTAAAAATTTTATGGTATGTAAAGTCCACCAACCGGCACTACGCCAGCGTGGAGGACTATATGGTCTAACCACTCTCAATTGTACTCTTAATTGTAAAGGAGGCCCGTGCCCTGCAGTGGGACGTATATGGACTGATACAATTATGATGAATTCCGAAATTTATTGCATTTGAATTTTAACTAATTCGAAAAAAAGCAGTGTCATATTCCCAACAAAATGACTAGTTAACTTAATATATCAAAGCATTAAAGCGGTAAATATGAGAAAATATATTTCGTCACAATTCCAAAAAAGTAGCAGAATTAATGTACATTACATTGCGCGCGTAGCTTCCCCATAGCATACAAAATAAAGATCGCATAATTGAGAAATTCTTGGAATCTTCAATGTATGATGAACTGCTACACGGCAGTATTGTTTCAACCTCACTGAATATAAAATTTTACATATTAAATACACATGTTGCTTAACCTCATTTTAGTCCTTTTTTGCCTTCCATTACAAAAAACATTCCGTTTGCTAATTTCTGTGAATTTGGTTTTTATCAAGAACATGTTTTGTAATTGTGTGGTGGCCTATATATCTGAATATAAATTAATTACTCCTCTTTCTCTGTCTTCATCCGTACTCAGACTATTAAAAATAATATACATATACATAGTTCACGCATGCTTCTCCGGGGACAAGCAGAGGTGCCACTATTTTCACCCACATTTCGCCAAATATATTTCCGTCCCAGGCTTTGATGGGCTACAAACCTATAGCCTATCCGAGCATAAATTCCAGTCCCAGATTACACAATACGAGAATTACCAAATCCCAAAACTCACATACATCACAGACCCTGACCCGGAATTCAAACCCAAAACCTTTACCTGCCCACAAGCCCTTAGCTTATTCACAACACGTATTCTTTACCTAGACACTATTCGCTACAAAAGGCAAAAAAATGATCTATTGCAGAACAAAGGCGTCCTTCGTTACGAGTTTAGCGTCTTTTAGTGTACTTAACGTTACAAGGTTTTGCTTCGCGTTTCCCGGAAAGTTAGCCTTTTCAAACAAGATAATTGTTTTTCTATCCATCCTCTCCCATTACGGCTGCCTCGCACTTCACAAAGTTGATTAGGACAGTAAACAGGGCCGTTTGGAATCTTGCTTAAATAAATCGCAGCGATAATTTCGATGTAAGGTTCAGGACGGTCACCGTAAACTCAATGCGTATTTTTTATTCAAAAGAAAGAGAAAATGAATTATTGATGCGATTAATACTTACAGCATAATTAAAATATAGATAAATGAAATAAAATTTGAAACAAAATATAACATTACATAAAATAGATCATAGATCATCAGAAATATCACCTTGCCCAACTCGGGATTCGATCCCGAAACCCAGCTTTACAAGCGTACCATAGTACAACTACGCCACCGAAGCAGTGATACAAAAATAAATTTTAATTTTACATAATAAATGTATTTTACAGTCGTAAAAACAGGATGCAATTTTAAGCAATATTGCTATCCAAATGACAAAGCGCTGGATTCCAAAGGCAACCTACACTCTTAAATTAGATTTTTAAACGGTTTTATTTAGTTCACCCCGTTTGTTTGGGTCAAATTTAGTAATTGAAATTTAACCCTCTTCCCGTTAACCGATTGATCTGAAATTTGGTATACGCCTTTGATTCTGGTGACAATACAATTATCCATATTCAATATTATTGTGAATCCAAGATGGCCGCCGCTACAAGATGGCGGACAACTTAGTTTTTTTCAATCCCATCAATATTGGTATCAAATGAAAGGGCTTGTCAAGTAGAATTCAGTGCACTATTCAAAATCAAAATCAAAGATGGCCACTGCTACAAAATGGCGGATAATGTATTTTTCAATCCCATCATTATGGGTATCAAAATAAAGGTAAGCATAATACAGTATACTATACAAAATTACAATATGAATCTCCCAGCCAAGTCAAGAACTCAACGATTGAATAGAATGAGAAATAAAAACTAAAAACTTAAAAATAAAAAAGTAAAAAACTTTTTAAGTTAAACGGTTTTATATTGCAGATAAATGTACTAAAAGCTAAAAAATAATTTTAAACATATGCATTGATTAAACTAAAATAAAATCGAGGGGCACGTCCAATATTTAAAGTGGTTAAAATTCATTTAAAGTGGACGTGCCCCACGATTTTATTTTAGTTTAATCAATGCATATGTTTAAAATTTTTTTTTATCTTTTAGTACATTTATCTGCAATATAAAACCGTTTAACTTAAAAAGTTTTTTACTTTTTTTAATGTTGAAATAATGTCATCTACGTTCAAGACACAATTAAGTAGTAAAAAATATTACGTTTTTCGTAGAAAATCTAATTTAGTATATTTTCGGATCGCATTTTGCAGAATGTGTATTTTGATAAACTTGTACAATATTGGTACGTAGGATGGCACCCATGGAGATTTGTAATAAGTATCAATCTACCTAATAGCCTAAGTAAATTGTGAGTTTTGTGCTGCTATAATAAATAATTAGCTTCCGTTCATTCTTGCCTCCATATTAAGGTTGTCTGGAAGAAATTTCCGACAGCGATAAGACCGCCAGCTGTTACAAGTATTTAAGCGCTTTGACATTTTTAAGTCTGTTAATTTCTGTAGTGTACAGTAAAATATTTAAATTTTAATATATATGTTTAAACAACCTCGGCCACTTTTGGCGTGTAATTTTGTTCTGGACTCTGTATCTAGTATATTAATATATTTGATCTAATAATATCCAACTGTCACACACAAAGTCCTGACCCCGCATTAAGTTCAATTGAGTCTTGTGTCGTGGCTGTCAGAAACTACGAGGGACTTTTTGGTCTCCCGAACACCCAGACCAGAGACATACGGGGTATATTAAGACTGATACCGAAAACGAAGTCGGGTGGCAGTTTTAGTGACTACAAACACAATGCATCTTAAAATTTCGCAATGAAACGCGACAATAATTTTTAAAATTTCGTCATTTTTGGGTGGTTAATCCATAGTTTTTGCTAAAATAATAATTTAAACTCTTTTATACCTTAGAATATTTATAAATAGAAGGATATACACTATTTTTTAAACAAAAAATGTATTTACCACCCAATAATGGTCATAGAAAAAAAAATAACAAAAAAAAATTGTCGCATTTTTTTGCAAAATTTCTGTTGCATTGTATCTGAAGTCGCTTAAACTACCACCTGGCTTTGTTTTCGGTAGCAGTCTTGATATACCCTGCATACTTATGGGTCTCACAAACAGTTGTCTCATTGGGAATCGTACCCGCAGCCTCTCATTTCATATACTATAAATATTTAGTGCAATATGATTTACGAATGTTTGCAATTGCTGCGAGTATTGTAAAGTAAGGTACGAAGGTATTCTTGCAAACCCCACAATTTTATTAATATCTCTAGGCATACATATGTGCGATTAACCAAGGAAAACTGTTTTTTCTTGTGATTTTTAATGCTAGAAATACACATTACAATTTCGTACACTATGTGTTTAACACAGTGTTTACATTCCTAAAAATGATAACTGCTATTTAGTCTGCAGGGGGTGCTAAGAATCCCCGGGTTGGCCCCGGCTACCACCCCCGACGACGACTGGCCCTGGTAACACACAACATACGCACTTTGAGGACAGACGAGAAGATTGTCGAACTGGAAGAAGAATTGAGCGGGTTACACTGGGATATTCTGGGGTTATCGGAAGTCCGAAGAATCGGGGAGGATACGATAACCCTGAAGTCTGGTAACCTGCTCTTCTACCGGGGGGACGACCAACAGTCCCGAGGAGGTATCGGATTTCTCGTCCACAGGTCTCTCATCAACAACATCGTATCCATCGAAAGTGTGTCGAGCAGGGTAGTATACCTTATACTCAGAATATCCAAAAGATATTCGTTGAAGGTCATACAGGTATACGCGCCGACCTCGACACACCCAGATGAAGAAGTAGAGGAGATGTATGAGGACATTAGTCGGGCCATACATACTTCCAAAACCTACTTCAATGTTGTTATGGGGGACTTCAACGCAAAGTTGGGCAAGAGAAGCGATGCAGAGTTGAAAGTGGGGCAATTTGGACATGGGCAACGGAACCTCAGGGGTCAGAGGCTGGCCGACTTTCTGGAAAAAGAGGGACTCTTCGCGATGAACTCTTTTTTCCAGAAGCCGCCTCACAGGAAATGGACCTGGTTGAGTCCTGACGGTTCTACGAGAAATGAGATAGATTTCATCTTGACGACGAATAGAAGGATGTTCAGTGATGTCTCTGTGATCAACAGGGTGAAAACCGGTAGTGATCACCGAATGGTTAGGGGCACATTGAATATCAACGTCCAATTAGAAAGGCGCCGCTTGATGAAGTCTACGCTCCGACCTACTCGCGCCCATATCCAAAACCCCGAGAGCTTTCAACTCGAGTTGACAAATCGCTTTGATTGTCTAAAAGAAAACCTTGCAGTGGACGAGTTAAACAGCGGTTTGGTAGAAGCTGTCCATACGGTGGGATCTAAGTATTTTAGACCTCGCCGTAGAGATAGACCACAAAAACTCTCGATCCACACTCTTGACCTCATGGCCGAACGTCGATCTTTGACGCTGCAGTCTTCCGTTGACGCCGAAGCATATCGGCGGCTCAATAGACGGATCTGGAAGTCCTTGCGACACGATGTCCGTGCTCACAATACTGTGAGCATTGAGGAGACAATTGAGCGGAACGGAGGCTCCAAAGTGTTTGCAAGAGACTTGTCTATTGGGCAAAGCCAGTTGTCTAGGCTGAAGACGGAAGACGGCCGCGTGGTATCGACGAGGGCAGAGGTATTAAGGGAGATCGAGAGGTTCTACGGACAGCTTTACACCTCGGTTGCCAAACCTACTGTTAGCTCGGCCAAAGACCCGAGAGCCGAGTTAATCCGACACTTTAGCGATGATATCCCGGACATCAGCCTGTTTGAGATTGAGATGGCCCTCAAACAACTTAAAAACAACAAGGCGCCGGGTGAGGACGGAATCACTTCAGAGCTTCTGAAAGCGGGCGGAACGCCGGTACTGAAAGTCCTTCAGAGGCTCTTCAATTCCGTTCTCCTCGAGGGCTCAACGCCGGAGGCATGGAGCAGGAGCGTGGTGGTACTGTTCTTCAAAAAAGGTGATAACACTTTGCTGAAGAACTACAGGCCCATCTCGCTCCTGAGCCATGTCTATAAGTCGTTTTCAAGGGTCATCACAAATCGTCTCAAAGGCAGGTTTGATGACTTCCAGCCTCCCGAACAAGCCGGTTTCCGAAAAGGCTTTAGTACCATAGACCATATTCATACGCTGAGGCAGGTTATACAAAAAACCGAGGAGTATAACTTGCCGCTTTGTTTAGCGTTTGTGGACTATGAGAAAGCCTTTGATTCGATCGAGACCTGGGCTGTGCTACAGTCTCTTCAGCGGTGCCACATAGACTATCGGTACATCGAAGTGTTGAGGTGTATATACAACAACGCCACCATGTCGGTCCGAGTACAGGATCAGAGCACGAAGGCTATTCCACTACAGAGAGGCGTGAGACAGGGAGATGTCATATCTCCGAAACTGTTCACTGCCGCGCTGGAAAATGCCTTCAAGCTCTTGCAGTGGAAAGGATTCGGCATCAACATCAACGGCGAGTATATTACTCACCTTCGATTTGCCGACGATATTGTAGTCTTGGCAGAATCGCTGGAAGACCTTAGCACTATGCTCGAAGACCTTAATCGAGTTTCCCAACAGGTGGGTCTTAAAATGAACATGGATAAAACGAAGATCATGTCGAATATCCATGTTGTGCCCACCCCCATTGGAGTTGGGGGCTCGACTCTCGAAGTTGTAGACGAATATGTCTATTTAGGACAAGTGGTCCGGTTAGGCAGGTCCAACTTCGAGAGAGAGGTCAATCGTCGAATCTAACTCGGTTGGGCAGCGTTCGGGAAACTTCGCGACGTCTTCTCGTCCAAAATACCTCAGTGCCTAAAATCGAAAGTCTTCGATAGTTGTGTGTTACCAGTGATGACATACGGCACCGAGACGTGGCCTCTCACTGTGGGCCTCATTAAAAGGCTCAAAGTCACTCAACGAGCCATGGAGCGGGCTATGCTCGGTGTTTCCCTACGAGATCGAATCAGAAATGAGGAGATCCGTAGGAGAACCAAGGTTACCGACATAGCCCATAGGATTGGCAAGTTGAAGTGGCAGTGGGCCGGGCACATAGCTCGTAGAACCGATGGCCGTTGGGGCCGAAAGGTTCTCGAGTGGAGGCCACGTACAGGCAAGCGAAGTGTTGGACGCCCGCCTACAAGGTGGACGGACGATCTGACTAAGGTCGCAGGAAGTCGCTGGATGCAGGCCGCTTCCAACAGGTCATTGTGGAGATCATTGGGGGAGGCCTATGTTCAGCAGTGGACTTCCTGTGGCTGATATGATGATGATGATGATGATTTAGTTTGCACGAACTGATTTGAATATAATATGCAATATTAGAACTAAATTATTTGAGGAATTCAACGTGAAGTAATAGGTTTAATGTGGCGTTCAAATTGTGTAGTAAGAGTGCTAGGGGTTCTTGAAAGTCCCATAGAGGATATCGAAGACCAAACAATCTTTTGTCCTCACTTTTCTTTTTCTTCATCCAAATAGCGACGACATCTCTAGGAGCGTTAACATGCAGTACTCTTGCAATCAAAGCTCTGACTTTAGTTAAAGAGTTCAGTAATTTGATAAAATAATATGAGCCTACTACAATAAATTACTAAAGTATAACAAATCCGGTGTTCTGAAAGTTACAAGCACTAAAACTAATAAAATGGTTTGTTTAAGAATCAATTTGATGAATCTAACGTTCAAAGTTTCATCCTAAACTATCAACTGAAGCGCTGAAGTGCTTACAATGAGATGTCGCAGGTTTGATCCTCGCACTGATTTATGACTAGCTGTAACTATTTTGTTTCGTGTTTTAAGACATTCTCATCTGAGTGGTATTCAACATTGGGATCCAAGGATCGATAAGGATCGAGGAGTCTACGTTACAACTAAAAAGTAACATTAAATGACTTACACAAACAATTTTAACATTCTCTACAGGTTTCACAAACGAACGTTAAAATTCCCTACTAAATTTGTTACTTTGTGAAGCCGCGGAGATAAAAATATCGAAAAAAAAAAGGCCCGCACCAATATTGGTGACTGCCTGACGAAAGTTTTTTCTAGTATATCAAATATTTGAAAGCATAGATGGTAGAAAATATTTTTATGATACCACTGCGTTGAGGCTAGTTGATAATAATGATGAATATGAAGATAATGAATATGAAGATGATGAACACCCAAAACACCAGGGCAATCTTTAAATAAATAATTAATACACCCAACAATCACATATAAAGTCCTGACGCGATATTAAAATCAGAGTCTTGAGTATTGGGTATTAGGAACTAGAAGAGACTTTTCAGTCTCACAAATACCCAGACCCAAAACAAATACTTGTGGTTCACACAAACATGTGTCTCAGAGCGGGAATCGAATCCGCGGCCTCTCGTTGCACAACCAGCGTCCAAACAACTGCGTGCGGAGACTTTCATTGTTTTGGGTGCCTTGCTTAACATTAAGGAATTCACAGACTATTTTAAAAATATTTTAATATTCAGTCTACAACATATTTTTCTTATCAATATAAGAAGACTTTCTCGGTGTCGTAGTTGTTTTAGGATACGGTTACAAAGCTGAGGTCTTAGGTTCGAATCCCGGGTTGGGCGAAGTGATATTGGACTTTTCTATTCATTATCAGCCCAGAGTCAGAAATTTGTGCCTGATATTGCGACTGTGCTCGCCACGTATCACATCATGGGACGGAGCATACAAGCCGAAACGTGGGTGTGCTGATACCTCTGCCTACCCTTTCTGGAAAAAAGGAGTGAGTTTATGTATGTATGCAATATAAGAAACATAATATGTCGACTGAAAAGGTATTTTGTAGAAGCCCATATACGTCCCACTGCAGGGCACGGGCCTCCTCTACAATCGAGAGTACGATTGAAAGTGGTTAGGCCATAAAGTCCACCACGCTGGCCTAGTGCGGGTTTGGTCGACTTACATACCATAGAAATTTTATAAATCGCTATGGTATGCAGGTTTCCTCACGATGTTTTCCATCGCCGTTTTAGTGCGTGGTGATTGACTATCAATACACATATGACTCCAAAAAGTCAGAGGTGTGCCCTGGGATTCGAACCCGCGACCACCGTAAACATGTTGGCAGTCGCGTCTAGTCCGTTTACCAACAGACCACCACGCACTGGAATAGGTATTAAAACAATACAACTATTGAACGAGTACTGAATAAACAATGAAACATGATATCGTTAAAATATTTGGTTACCGTCCGCAATACTTAGCTACGATACTGCATTTTATAACTAAGGAAAACAAACTTGCGTCTTGTCTTGTGACCAAGTACTTATTAAGTTACTACTTGAAAAGTACTTAACGAAGTCTGAAAGTCTTCTCTTAAACTTATTACCGCTGAAACAGGAATTTTGGCAGACAAAAATGAATCAGTATGGTATTTTTATTTTTTCTATTGTATATTTTGTAACAGGAATAATCAAAAGATGAAAGAAACGTTGTAACGGTTTTGCGATGGTCACTTCTCATTATGAAATGTTTATTTTTATGAATCTATACATATAAATAAAATTGAAGTGTCTGCTTCAAGAGTGAAAATAAAAACAAATGTCCCACTACATATCCTTATATACCTACACGATACCTGTGCCGAAAATGATATTTAATTTTTTTTTGTTTGGCTGTCTGTCTGTCTGTCTGTTTGTTCCGGCTAATCTCTGAAATGGCTGGACCGATTTTGACGGGACTTTTTTGTCAGGTAGCTGATATAACAAGGAGTAACTTAGGGTACATTTATTTTAGAAAAATAAAGTAATGTTGCAATGCCCGTGCGCAGCTCACGCGCATGCCACCACTGGCCGTCACGTCAGGCGCCTCCCATCACTTCTACCACCAACGAATCAATATCATATTTACAAAATATTGTATATATAGAAATTTTTAATTAAAGCTAATACAAACAACAAAAAATGATAATTAAAATTTCATCATGGGACTGAATGAGACGAGACATAAACCGGATATAAAGGGACGGGAAATATAGTCGACGGCGCGCGGGAAATACAGTTAGTACGCGAAATAATATGTTGTTGCCAAATCAATAGGGACTCAAAAGCTATCTGCACCCGGGCAAAGCCGGGTCCGACCGCTAGTTTTATATAAACTAATACGGTGGGTGGAATTTGAAGGAATATTCTACAGGTGTTAATTGTATCAAACCAATTTAAAAAAAAATTGTAATCTGAATTACAATGTTTTTATAAATCTAAAAACTAACCTTTAGCCTAAAGGTTTTAATCTTATTTAGATACATCGTGTAGTCGTCGAAAACCAAGGAAAGGCAATCCATAAATGAGGCAACAGGAATGTTTCCAATGTTTAATTTTGATTAGCATAGTATCTACTATATCAGCCCATTTATAATACGTCCTACTGCAGGACCTTCTCTACAATCGAAAGTTCGATTGAGAGTGGTTAGGCAATTTAGTCCACCACGCTGCCCATCCCAAACATATATTATAGAATCTTATTATTTTTAAGGGAATTTCCATTGGAAACATTCTTTTCTGACACTGACCTAGAAAGCGATAAAATAGGTAATCGCGAAAAACTTGTTACAACACGATTCCTTTATAAAAAAAACCCCGTCGCCCCAGCCCCGCCCCTTTCTTCTGTTTTGTCGCCGACAAGGCGCACTCCCGCGTATCTTATTCCGCCTGCAGTCTAAGCAATAACATCGCTACAAGAAGCTAGCACAAGGGTACCCAACCAAACGTAAGGAGACTGGTAAGAAAAAAAAATGTTTAAATAGGTAATTAGGCAAAAAATACACGCTGTATATTATTTAAAAAAATAAAAAAAAAACTTTTCACGATTTTGCATAGCAACACCTTCAGATATAAATAATAATAAAAAATGAGTCAATTTCCCTATTGTTTAATACACAAGTCGTGGATACCTCTCTCTCTCTCTCTCTCTTGTCTAGTTAAACCCCTAAACAGAGTGAAAATGTACCGTCACATATTGGTTAGTTTTGGTAATTAATTAGTTCGGTTTGGTAATTATTATTCGGTACTTAATTGATTAGTGTATAGAGAAAGTTTTGCTCCAACTATAAATTATGGGTATTTTACTTGATCGGCGCTACTTGAGTTTGCAGTAATATGATCTAACTCGAGAAGGACTAATAAGTCTGCTGGCGATTGAGAAGAAATTTCATTCTGATTCATTTGATTGTGTATTAAGATGGAATTTGATGGAACTGGTGACCATTACATACTCAACAAGCTTCAGTCTGTATCAACCCATATACATCCCACTGCAGGGCACAGGTCTCCTCTACAGTCGAGAGTACATTTGAAAGAGGTTAGGCCATATAGTCTACCACGCTGTCCCAGTGTGGGTTGGCGAGCTTCAGTGTTTAATATCAATTATTGTCCATTTTGTTACTGATTGACACCGCTGCCCTCAAAACATCACAATATATATTTAATAAAATAATCCCGCTCTACAAGGAGGGAAGTGGACAATAATTGTATTTCCAACTCCTCCTATTAATTTCACTTTCTGATTAATTTCGTTGCGGGTTAAAGACAAGTTAGATATTCCCGGAGACTCGCCGAGCTTCAATGCTTGGTGTCATTACATTGCGTGCCACTGTTGATCCTGGCTCACAGGAGTTACAGTGGTGGGTGTGAAGGCGGGACAGTCTCCATAATATATTTTTAATCACAATATAATTTTTATTGTTGGTAGGTCTCTCATATATGAGACGCCGCTTGGGGAGGTATGACCGCAATTTATTTCTCCCACCAACCAGCAGTTAAATGTACTGTTGTGTCCCGGTTTGAAAGATTTTGTAGCCAGAGTAACTACTAGACATATTGAGACTTAACATCTTATGTCTCAGGATGGCAAGTGCAACGGAATGCAAAGCATTGCTTTCAAGTTCAATGTGTTGTTTGGTTTTACTACTATTCATGAGCGGTCGTGTCGCTTACCATGAGGCGAACGGCACGCTTGTAAATTTATTTTTAATAAATAAAAAAATTGTCACTGTTTTTTTTTTTGTTATTTGTTTTTTATGTAATAGTAATAGCGTTTCGAAGCACATCATCCATTAATGCTATTGTCATATAAATATAGAACGGTTCTATGAATTGGATATTAGCTACAAAATATATTTGATTGGCATCTGCATTGTAGATTGATTTCCCATTATAACTATCACTGGGGTTTATGTTTGTGTAATGGATATTCTAATGTTTGAAAAGCTATTCACAGTATCTTTATTTCAGAAGGGTGCATTATTAATATTACGAATTGAAAACTACCGGAAATGTCGACTTTCTATCCGAGAGATGTAAAATTAGAATTCTGCCTCTGAATTTACAGTCTATCTTGTATTCCTCCAATTCTATATTGTAAAGTGCCTCCACAGTAGTATTATGAAAATTCTAATTTTTAATTGCAATAGTAATCTATCATAATATTTTTTCTTCTCATTCATATTTGCAAATGGTGATAGAATAAATAAAAATCAACAAGTAATAAACTTTGAAACAAAACTGGCCACAATATGAGTACCAAAAAAATATATTAATACATTCATAGCGGCAGACATGCGTGGTGAAATCACGTGACCCACTGCCACCACTCAATGTACCACATTCGGCAACAATAATGAACAGGCCACTTCTTTACTGCGCTAAAACACGACACAATTTTTCGCGTGTACTCATTTTTATAACCCTCAGACTAATTTATACTTCCGATACATTATGTGTATTCGATGGCTGAAGCTTTGTCAGGGTTATTGTGGAATTTATTATTGAAACCAGGGTCGCAGCTGGCCTTATAAATGGGACAGCATTGATTGCGGGGTTTTGATTGTAAAAAACTCATATTTACGGGACGGACGGGCGCTTTTTTTAAATAAACATTTCGCAAACTCGTATATTCGATACGCGACAGTTACGAGTATATTTCACACGTTTATACGTTTTTTGAACTGTGTCTCACCTTATTCAGGCATCGATGCAATTTTATTCCCAGGTCGAGTTATTCACTTTGAAATTTGGTTTGAAAACTGTCATGCGATTCATCTGGAATTGTTTTATGTGCCTTGAATAATGATAGTCTCGTGTCAATTCTTGGTATAAGCATGTTTCCTCTCTATTCAGCTAAATGAATTCCACTGCTGCACTTAGGAGTTCTACATAGTACATTGACCTGTTGGAAGCGGCCTGCATCCAGTGACATTTCATTTTCACTTCATCGAAATACATACGTAACTATAAAAAGTATGATTTCAGTAATCAAAAAACTTATTCAAATCCTTCATAGCTCTTTCCATTAAACTCTATGAGGTCTTGCAATTATTAAAAGGCTTATACTTTCGTAGTAGTACGCCAGTATTCCTACCCTCTTCTCAGGTTTTACGTTGCAGTTACAAGCATGTGGCAAAAAGCTTTACTGTATCGCGTACAAATCGGCCTCTGCAATCGAGCTGTTTCAGTGTTTACGGATCGAATTCAAGTGGTGCTTCGTACGTTGGTAATTTATATGAAATTGTCGTGTTACTGTGAGCATGTTTGTATTCATGGTTAATTTGGTGGCATTGGTAATATTAGCTTTTGTTATAGGATGGAGTAGATACTATGGTCTTTGAATTACTAAATTTTGATTCTGTAATAAGGACAATATTTCTGCCACTTGAATGAAAATGCTGACCTTTTATCTTCATTGCTTGGAAAGATAGGCTTAGATTACAAAAGCCAGAATATATAAAATGACAATAATAACAAGTTGTGTAATAATTGAACCTATATCTATACAAAATTAGCGCCTAGCCGGTTTTGCCCGGGTTTCTTTGAAAATATGCTATCGCCTATGTTCATCAAGGATAATGTAGGATTCTGACGGGAAATTATTTTTTAAAATTGCTTCTGTCGTTTAAAAACTTATTCAATTCAAACGAACAAACATATCATTCCTCTTTATAATACTAGTATATATGAAATAATTTTTGTATTGGTAAATCGGTTTTACTGGTGGTAGGTCTCTCATATGTGAGAGGCCATCTGGGTAGGTACCACCACAATGTCTATTTCTCCCGTGAAACAACACTGCGTAAATGCACTGTTGTGTTTCGGATTGAAGGACATTGTAGCCAGAGTAACTACTGGACATATTGAGACTTAACATCTTATGTCTCAGGATGGCGAACGCAGTGGAATGTTCCTACTGTTTATGAGCGGTCGTATCGCTTACCATCAGGCGAACGGCTTGCTCGTCTCGTCATTCATTGCAATAAAAAAAAAATCGGTATAACTACAATACCTCTAATGCCTAATTACTGCCCATCCACAAGTTACCTCAAAATACATTAAATAAAAAAACCTCAGGAATTCAAACCAAACCACTTTCCTACATTCAAGGATTAACAAAAAATGCACTACGCATGTAACCACATGAGCGTTTATTGTCGGATCCCGCTGCCCGTTCGCCACCCCAAATACCCCGCAGCTACTCCGAAAATATTCCACGATGACATCGAAATAAAAGGGCCGCACCGATTTGGCATTTCATTTCGCTTTTATCTTAATGCGAGCTTGTCGCGTTCGACGCAACTTTTTCTTTACGATTACGGCAGTTTAAATCTGCCGGTTAACTTTACTTCTTTATATTCGCATTATACGTTACGGTTATCATTTTTCTGCAGTTTTAAAAGATTAAAGTAATTTACGGCTGAGTTAAGTAATATGGGACAAAATATGAACGATTCAGTCGTAAATTGGCGATTTTCACGGATAAGTTCGATTTTCCCATCGAGGCATATTTTTGTGAGGCCCCCAACTATTTGTCCCGGGTTGAGTATTTGTATCACCAAAAAGTTTACCATAGACTCTGATACCATGACACAAAACTTAATTGATCTTAATTTGGGATTATCTATATTCTTCATCGTATTTATCAAGTCAATTAGACTTACATAAGAAACAAAAATTAAAATCGTACACTGAGTGACCATGTAGCATGGTTCCAGTTGATGTACTACTCAACTCTGCAACCAATTGGCATATCACTACATAGTATAAAACAAAGTCGCTTTCTCTGTCCCTATGTCTCTGTGTCCCTTTGTATGCTTAAATCTTTAAAACTACGCAAAGGATTTTGATGCGGTTGTTTTTAATAGATAGAGTGATTCAAGAGGAAGGTTTATGTGTGTAATACGTGCATTATATTGTCGAGAAATCTATATACACCCGGGCGAAGCTGGGCCGGGCCGCTAGTATTGTGATAAATGGAGAAAGCAGGAAACACTAAATACACTAATGCTAGAAGATTTTGTTGATTCCGAAATCTGGTGTTTGTGAGACCGACAAGTCTCTCGTAGATCCCAATCCCAGGACACAAGACTCGATCTGAGTGTGGTATCAGGACTATGTATGTGACTGTTGGGTGTTATTTATTTGTTTGTTTAATTTTTATTTATTAAGAGACCTCACTTTGAGTAATGCCCAGACTATAAACCAATCCTCTTGATTCCAAAAAAAAACTCTTAAAATGAATAAAAGCCATGCAAGTTAAATTGAAACTAGACGCACTAGCGGTATGAATTTTCCCCTCTGTCATAACTAGTGTATGATAATGGACTGAAAGCCTCCTCATAACCACATTTCATACTGTCTCTCGTAAAGTAGACGCAATGGAAGCTAATGTATGGCGAGCAAACGTAGGTCTAGTGAAAAATATAATTACAACACATTATGAAAGCAGGACAGCAGCAAAAAGTGCATGGTGGCCTTTTGGTAAACGGACCAGACGCGGCCGCCAACATGTTCACGGTAGTCGCGAAATCCAATCCCAAGGCACACCTCTGACTTTTCGGATTTATGTGTGTATAGATATAACCACGTACTGTAACGGTGAAGGAAAAAATTGCGAGGAAACCTGCATACCATAGCGATTTATAAGAATTTCTATGGTATGTAAGTACGCCAACCCGCACTAGGCCAGCGTGGTGGACTATATGGCCTAACCACTCTCAATCGTACTCTCAATTGTAGAGGAGGCCTGTGCCCTGCAGCGGGACGTATATGGGCTGATACAGATAAAAGCAGGATGCTTCCAATAAAAGGATGTATAAATAAATGCACCCTGAAAGAAGTCCTGATCCCAAAGTAAGATACAAGATTTATGATGTGGGCTCCAATGGCGAAAGACTTTTCGGTCTCACAAACACCTAGACACGAAACAAATATGTGAATAACAGCCTGTGTCAAACCAACTAAACACGGAGTCAGTATGGGTCACTGGAGGGCGCATAATATATCTTCCTATGGTTAAGAAAGATAATAAAGATAATAACATAAATATACATACATAAATATGTAAATATCAAGCCTTTTTCCCAAAAGGGGTAGGTGGAGGTGCAACCAGGACATCCACGTTTCGCTTTACGTTTTCCGTTCAACGCTGTGATAAAGGGCAAACCTATCGCCATATCGGGCAATCGGGCACGAATCCTTGACTCCGGCCTGATAATGAACAGAAAAAGTCAATATTCCTTATCGTACCATAGTTCAACTTCACCACCAAGGCAGATGACAGGCATGATAACATTTATAATCTTGAAAAGTCAATAAAGTGTACGCTAAATTTGGAATTACGAGCTCCCTCTCAGCGGTCTGGATCGCTCTTAATTTAATGTCAAATGTTAAACTTAATACAACATTTCGAAGTATGTTAATTCATTTAGTGAGTCGAGACGTTCTAAATACTTTACTAACTCTTTGGAAGAAATAATTTTGAAGTAAGTATTTTGCGTCTGCAATGTAACGTTTTAACAACAATATTATCACATTTTTAGTGGTCTCTCATAGGCCTCTGATATGTGAGTAGCCGCCTAGGTAGGTAGTGCAGTTTATATTTCTCCCTCCAAACAGCAACGTAAATGCACTGTTGAGCTCTGGTTTGAAGAACATTCTACCAGAATAACTACTGAACTTATTCAGGCTTAACATCTTATTTATGTCTCAGGATGGCGAGCGCAGTTGAATGCCAAATATTGCTTTGTAATTTTATTAATGGTGAGTGCTACTCTCGCCATTCAATGCAATAATAAAACAAGTTATAAATTACATGAGAAATGAAAAATAAAATGGTGCAAATTATATTATTATATCATTTATTGTACTACTTGCCTCGAGAAACAGTTTGCATATATCGTGATAAATCACATTCATGGCAATAAAAAATACCTTGATAAAGCTTTTATCAGAGCAAAGCGACAAATATCATCTACTCATCAATTAATCAGCGAAGACAAACGACAAAAATAAACTATGCGGCCCAGTAAATTGATACGCGACTAGAGGCGTCCACGTAATCCATCTTTATTAAGAGTAGTCTTCACAGTAAATTGAAAATTCCTCCTAAGTATGACTGATGGTACACATAACTTGGCCCCAACAATGACAGTTCTCCCTTAAAGAAAAGAGGATTATTTCACGCCGCGTGGAAACGGAGCGTTTTAATATTACGACTATTTATATTCATGGAGTCTTTATCGCTGTGGGAAGCAAAAATCATAACGTTGTACTGAGCGTGATATTCACTTTTGTATTTTTCCTCCAAGATTTTTATATGAACAAACTAGTTGTATTCAGATTGAGTACTGAAATCTTTTGATAGGTTTTATTGATGCTTCTGGTGCAATTATCGCGTATTATTAACAATCATCCAGCGACGTCCCGCGACCTATTCCAGATCGCGTCGATAGTCGACCACCTTGTAGATGGATGGATGCAGGCTGCCTCCAACAGTTCACTGTGGAAACCATTGGGAGAGGCCTATGTTCAGCAGAAGACTTCGTTTGGCTGATGGATGATGATGATGATGATTAACAATAATTGGTAACCAGAATCATGGATTTTGGACTTGAAATCGACCAAACTAAAGTGGAATTGGGCGGGCGACGTCATCCGAATGCACCCAAAAAAGTGGGCGAAGATATCCCACAATGGATGCCTAATATGGCAAGAGGCGTCAACGTATGCCTCGGAAAAGGTAGTGTGACGACCTCGACCAATTAAGCAGCCTATGGATTATATCAGACACTGAAAGGGATAAATTGAAGAAATTGATGAAAGCTTTTGCCAAGCAGTAAAGTGGATTGGGTTAAAAAAAAGATAACATATTATGTCTAAGTCTGAATGTCTCAAAACTTTTCAAAGAACCGTGGTCATCATGTTTTCAAATAAGACATGAATGACGAAAACCATTGATATTATAGCCAAGGATGCCAATAACAGGGCAAAATCGCGAAGACTGACAAGAAAAGTGACTCTAAACACAAGCCGACATACAGTTTAGTAGGAAAAATTAACCCTCCGAAATATACACGTGGGAGCACATAAGTCTAAATACGTCTGTGGAGCGATATTTGAGTGTACCAATATTCCCCCAATATATAGTTCTGAATTTATCGCTATGACACATGTCGTAATATGTTATATCAAAAACTACGAGGAAGTTTGCGGTCTGACAACCTCAAAGCAACCCGGGCAACCTGACGTTACCGAGAATTATCCAGCCTCTAGGAAATAGTTTTATTTCAAAAAGGCTTATCCATTTCTTTTATGAGCTTAGGGGATCAGGACTAAAAAATTCACAGTTTATGCTAGTGTCATAAGAATATCCACCCAAAGCCAAATTTTTTATAGCCACGTGTATGCATGAATACGATTTGGGGTTCCGAAATTAGGTTCTCACGCTACATCCAAGCATGCGCATGCATTTTAATCTAACGAATATCGCGGTTCCTTACAAGAGAGGAATTTTGCTTATATTACAACACAACGGGTGCTCTCGCGATGAGAGAAAGAAAAATGTGTACTGTCATATTTATGTCTCTCATAGGATATTCCCTTGAATTGTCCAAGAAGTAATTGAATGCTTTTGTATATTTTATGAGAAATTCATGTTCTTTTATGTCGGTAATGCGTGGACGTTGTCTGATAAAAGGTCTGAGGGCACGGCAGTGCCCCCTCCAAGTCGAGCTAAAAAGCGGCACAGTCGTACCATCCTTTTCTCGAAGCAATTCAGACCATTTTCAACCCCCCATAACTTCGTCGTGGTTAAAGCAAGAAGCCTGAATTTTCAGTTACTAAGCAGGCATTGTGTAAACACGGTAAATTTCATACAATTTGAACCAGTAGTTTAAGAATTGTAACTTGTCAAACTTTCTTAATTTTGTCACTCACTGACTGACTGACCGATCATCAAAAGTCTAAGGCACTTTTAGCAGACATAGAACCTTCAAATTTAGAATATAATTAGTGTTTAGTGTCTAAAGTAAGGGAAAATTTTAACATTTCATAATTTCTGTCTAGTTTTCTAGATATACCAACTGCATGAATAACATTGTAATCCCATATAAATGTATATGATTACAAAGTTACATTTGCAGCTAATGAATCATTGTACCCGTATATAATGGAATAATAGTTGTAGATTCTGTATCAGCCCACATACGTCCCACTGCAGGGCATGGGCCTCCTCTACAATCGACAGTAAGATTGAGAGTGGTTAGGCCGTATAGTCCACCACGCTGGCCTAGTGCGGGTTGGCGGACTTACATACCATAGAAATTTTATAAATCGCTATGGTATGCAGGTTTTCTCACGATGTTTTCCTTCACCGTTTTAGTGCGTGATGATTGACTATCAATACACACATAACTCCGAAAAGTCAGAGGTGTGCCCTGGGATTCGAACCCGCGACCACCGTGAACATGTTGGCAGTCGCGTCTAGTCCGTTTACCAACAGGCCACCAAGCACTTTATACTGGGTGGAATCGCTTATCGTCCGAAAAATTTCATAGTGTATTGTGTATGTGAAATTAACGTTGTATACAAGATTTTTCATTAAAAACTACAAACTATCCCATAAACAATATCAGTACAAGATATCCCCAAAACACATATTATCTAAATCACCCTACACTTAAAAGTGCAACGACATGTCAATACACAGACGCGCGCGTGTATGAGTCACGCCACGCCACAGATGACTATCGAGCAGCGACCTTGAACTTACTTTGCGCCTATTTATCAGTATTATTACTCTAAATATTACCATATAACATTTTGATTTATTTCGAATTTTAGTGTGTTAGGATCATTTAAGTAAATGTAGTTGTTGGTAAGTTGTTAAGATTTACATTTTAATTGAACATAATATTATTTTCAAAAGGAACCTACTATCTTAGAAAAAGCTGCATATGTTTTTATTTAAACCTTTTAATATAGTCGAGAATAGACGACTTCGCTGTGGAAGGTCACGGAATCTTGCATGATTAGGAAATCTGAACTTACCATGATCGAGTAGCCTCGAATAAGTCTTTAAAATAGTTCTTGTGCTGGGAACTCGTGGATTCATCATTAATGATACCATTCCTACGCAAAGACTGCAGATGTTCTGGATCTGCATACATCCTTCTTGCATGACCCAAGTTTTCATTGGATCGGACATAGCATGTCAACATTGCCACATACTCACTGTTCGTGTAATCACTCATTTTGACCGCAAGAAACTAACCAATAACAAAAATAATTTCATACAACGTCACTCGGTACCGAATTTCGCACGACTGAGGAAGTGGCAACCGACCTGGAAGGCGTCGGCGGCGCGGCGCAGCGGCACGCTTTGTACTTGCGCTTGCGGCGGCGCGGTGGTCAGGGCGGCCTGATCAAAGGATTTTATTACCTAGATTTAGAAGTTTCTACTAGAATTCTTATTGTAGAAAGTAGGGTAACAATGATGTGTATTTATGAAGATTTTTTTTTAGTTATATCATCTTTCTCTAAACAACGTTTTTTATGAATAACTTATTCTAAATTAGTAACTAGTAATGGTAAATTAATTTTACACTACATAAACAAAAAAAAAAAAAATAAGTATGCCAAAGAGTTCTGTCATGTACTTGCCATGCACAATTTTTTTCGTGACGCTAAGCGATTCCTCCCAGTATATATGAGACATAACAGGACGGAGCTATAGAGAGGAAACGGGTGTATTCAGTCCATGAAACTGTACAACATTCCTCTAGAAAAACATGACGAAGAAAAAGTTGCAAATAAATAGACTAAATAGCTCGAAATTATCAATTACCATGAAAGAAAGAACACTAATAATCAAATCCGCTATATTTGTGATAAATTGATACCTACAAAAATAAGAAAAAACCAGATAAGACAGAGGCTTTAATAAAAATCGTTTTATATATTGTAGAAGTAAATAGTACCGAAAAGAAAAAAAGTAGGACTCTACAAAAAGACGTGACATACCATCAAAAATATCCTGTAAAAAAATTCCAAGTCTCGCAGCTCAGTTTTACTACCGCAAAAAGTTGTGAGATCCATATAATACCAACTCGATTAATTTATTTAGTCCTTGCTTGTAGATCGACTTGGCCAGCAGCATTAGGTATAAATTGTACGATAAATTTATTGTATGTTTTCATGCGATGGCCAAGTTGATCTACTTATTTAAAACGTAAAGAATTTTTAATATTGATATGATAATAACTTACGTAATAACTTTATACAGAAGGTCCCTTAAGCAAGGAATAATAAATTAATCGACTTGCTATTATATGGATCTCACAACTTTTTGTAGTAAAACTGAGCTGCGAGACTTGGAATTATTTTACAGTATGTTTTTTATGGGATTGGTTTTTCTGCATTACATTACGTATCTAATACTAATTTATCATTATACATAGTATCTAATATATAAAAGGATAGAATTTTGTAGACTCCTTTGCTATAAAATTATTTCGTACCTAATTTTGTTTAATTAGAGATGAACAAAGCCTTAAATCTAGTTATGAAGTACTAGCTTTTGCCCGCAACTTCGTCTGCGTGTTTATGTTATCATAATACGGACGTAAAAGTTATACATTATATGAAAATGTCATCCCTTATTTCACCCCCTTAGTGCTATTTTTCTAAAAGTTGCCACGCCATTATTTTTCGTTTAAAATAAGTCGTGAAATACGAATTTTGATATCAATAACTTCAGTGTTTCGATTTTGCATACAACACTTCAAGCCCTATTTTAACTCATTTAGGGTTAATTACAGAAAAAAAATATGCAGTTACTCTTGTTCTTAAATGAATAACCTAAGTGTCAAGTTTAATATTTGCAATTTCAACGGTTACAATTTTTCATACAACAGTTTTTAACCCTTTTCACTCCCTTAGGGGTTAAATTTCCAAAAAAAAACTTTCTTAGTGCTACTCTACATCATAATAGGAACCCTTGTGCAAAATTTCACCTTTTTAACTCCAGTAGTTCCGGCTGTGCGTTGATCCGATAGTTCGGTTCTACAAAAATTCAACCCTTATTTATACCTATTTAGGGTTAATTTTAGAATAATTAAGTATGCAGTTATATTTGTTTTTGATAGGCTAACTAACTTGCAAAGTTTGAGAATTCTAGCTTTAACGGTTTAGGTTTTCCATACAACCGTTTTTTACCCTTTTCACCCTCTTAGGGGTTGAATATCCAAAAATCCTTCCTTAGTGCTACCCTACGTCATAATAAAAACTCCTGTGTAAAATTTCACATTTGTAGCTCCAGTAGTTTCGGCTGTGCGCTGATTAGATAGTCATAAAATCACCCTACTCTCGCAACACTTCAACCCTTATTTTAACCCCTTTAGGGTTAATTTTAGAAAAACTAAGTATGCAGTTATATTTGCCTTTAATTGGCTAACAAAACCGCAAAGTTTGACAATTGTAACTTAAACAGTTTCGATTTTCCATACAACAGTTTTTAACCTTTTTCACCCCCTTAGGGGTTGAATTTCCAAAAATCCCTTCTTAGTGCTACCCTACGTCACAATAGAAACCTCTGTGTAAAATTTCACTTTCCTAGCTCCAGTAGTTTCGGCTGTGCGTTGATACGTCAGTCAGTCAGTCAGTCAGTCAGTCAGGTTCCTCTTTTATATATATAGATGAATAAACAGAAATAATACTATTTACAACAGAATAGTACCATTATAGAATAAATTAGTTCAGCTTCCAAAAATAAATAAGAAACTTAGAAATTACCCTCACTACGATATTTTTGCTGACACTAATTAATAAAACATTTCTTTGACTTTGACTTGCAAAGGTCAAGCAAAAGCACTTTGTAATTTGGGAAAATGTGAAAGATGATTATTTATATGAAATATTACTCTTACAAATATTTGCGTCGAATGATACAGAAGTAATGTAATCATGTAAACAGAATTTCTTTGAACTATCTAGGCTTCTCGGGCCATGTGTTTATTATACATTTAATAAATTTCTTTATGAATATTTGACATAAAGGTCATGTTCTATTTGTCGTATTTTCTAGGTCGCTGAGTTTTTAAGATCCCTCTTTGTTTGTTTTGTAACTTACAATATTGTCAAATCAAAATGAATAAGAGAAATGCTATTCGCCGGATAGCGAGCACCGTACTCATGTACTCGTGAGTAAAAACCTCGACATTATGATCGAAGCAAGTGTGTATTGTTGTGTTTGTCTTTTTGGGTTCAGTCTGTCAACCGATTTCGAGCAGGCTACATTACTGTATATACCAGTGAGACAAATATGTCTCAACGGTAGATACTTTGCTTGGATTGCAATGCAGTCATTCTCAGGTACACCTTAGTAGACACTACCAAAACAAATTTAAAGTTTAAGTGAAAATTACTTATTGAATCCATTAAAATGTACATCATTTCCTCTGTATTCTTTATATTTTACCAATTGATTCGAAAAGTCATTGAAGAATTCAGCAATAAATTTCAAAATTGATTTTAATTTCACTCGATACTAAGAAATCGAACAGAAACGTAGGCCGCAAGCCTATGATCCACGATATCCATATAAATCACTAGCGGTCGAGCCCGGCTCCGCCCGGGTGCACACACGTTTTAAAATGGCGGTCAAATGTTTAATATTGACTATCAGTTTAGAATATCGACCAATCGGACCACGAAAAACGAACAAAATTTTCTCGTATTTGCTAGAAATATCACTACTGCTTTCCTCCTATACGTCATAGCGTAATGATATATAGCCTTTCCCGATAAATTGACTACCCAACACTGAAAAAATCTTTCAAATCGGACCAGTAGTTCCAGAGATTAGCACGTTCAAACAAACAAACAAACTCTGCAGCTTTATAATATTAGTATATATAAATCATAAAGGTCTCACAGATAGACAGGTTAATGATAGCTCACACCCAAAAAGGCCAAGAATATAACATATTTAAAGTGCTCTGTAGAGGGCAGGCAAGGTGAAAGTTAATGAAGGTCGAATTTTGAAGCTGTCTCCAGGTCTAGTAGTAAGTGCCGAATAGAATGTTATCTTTATTCTATTCTCTAGTGGTCTGAGGTGAGTAGTGTTTTTTCATGTCTCATATTTTTTCTGATAAATTGAATTGAAGTCGTATTTAAGTAAGTAGAGTATGCCATTGATCAAATCAAATAATTCTTTCTGAAACTGCTTTATTTATTCTCATAAAACGCACAAACGTTTGAAGCCTACATAAATGTACGCTAAATTCCTTAAGCTGTAATACCAATTAATTGGAATATATGGTTATAAACTAGTCCAAAAAATAAACCTAAAATAATTTAAATTTAAATGGACACTCTGACGATTAGTAAAATTTAAAAAAAGAAATATTCTCCGCAATAGTTTTAATTAAAACCGAGCTCATACACTTTGTATTTTACGACTTAAGCATGATGTAATTCTTTAACTTTATTACTACGATCCAAAATAACGTCTGACGTTAATAAAATTAGATGTCATGTATCCGCCCACAATAGTCCACTGTTGAACTCTTCTTTACCGAGGAGTACGATTGCAAGAGGATAGGCCATAGACCATGACACTGTCCAAGTCCTATTTGACAGTCCTTACAGACAATAAAATAAATACACCTAACAGTCACATACATAGTCTTCACTTTCTCTTCAGCCCATATTAAGATCAGTTAAGTTGTCGTGGGTATCAGAATACGAGAGATTTTTTTTTGGTCTCACAAACACCCAGACTCAAAAGAAATATTAACTGTGAACCGCACAAACATTACTCTCAGTTCCGGGATCAAACCCGCAGTCTTTCGTTTCACAGGCGGCGTCTAACCGCATGGGCCACGGAGTTTTTTTTTTTATTGCAATGAATGATGAGACAAGCAAGCCGTTCGCCTGATGGTAAGCGATACGACCGCTCATAAACAGTAGCAACATTCCCCTGCGCTCGCCATCCTGAGACAAAAGATGTTAAGTCTCAATATGTCCAGTAGTTACTCTGGCTACAATGTCCTTCAATCCGAAACACAACAGTGCATTTACGCAGTGTTGTTTCACGGGAGAAATAGACATTGCGGTGATACCTACCCAGATGGCCTCTCACATATAAGAGACCTACCACCAGTCAGGATGTCATATAAACATAAATAAATACACCCAACAGCCACATACATAGTCTTCACTCCATATTAAGATAAATTAAGTCTTGTGTGGGTATCAAAAACTACGAACTACTTTAATTTCCAAATTTTGTGAAAATGTACGTTTCCTCACAATATTTTCCTTTACCATAAATAAAAAATATTTTAACAATTTTTTACGATCGTACTTTTAAAATCTCTATAGGTTTCCTCACGATAACTTCCTTTACCATTAATAATAAATACTTTAACATTTTTTATGTTTGTTTCAGTTTCGACAGTGGACGTTGACGCAGTGCTCGGGCGGACCGCGTCACTGCCGTGTGACGTCACTCCTGACGCGAACGAAGACCGGGTATACATGGTGCTGTGGTTCAGAGCAGGGAAGGCTACTGGAGGGAAACCTATTTACAGGTATATCTATGTATCTTTATATTAATGTATGTGAAAGGTCACTTCTTGAAACTTCTTCTTGACATACTACTTTCGCTTCATCCACTTTCATCAACGTCTTCATGCATTCTCGTCGGTTCAGGGTACTTTTAACCTGACCCTTGTTGAGGGTATCACCGATTTGGATGGATGTTCGTTGAGGTCGACCCCTACCGACTCTTCCATCCACACTCGCATATATATTATATTTATATATATTAGCAATGATGGCGAGTCGGGCATGTCATTCGCCCTATGGTAAGCGATACAACCGCTCAGGGACAGTAGCAACAAAAATAAAATGTTTGGCCTGAAATATAACATGAGGCAATACTTTGTTATGACTGAACCTCGTCCAATGAATTTTTCAAATATCTCAGATCGTCACGTAATTTTATTTGGACGTTCTTGCTAACGTTTCAGATAAATAACGTCCAATATAATCAGCGCAGGATCATTAGTTACACAACATGAAAATAAGAAACACGACGCACTAGTGTTGATAAAGCTTAATACAGGTACCGAATACCACGCAGGATGCTTTTGTATGTGCGGTTTTTGACTTCACTGACGTCTCGACATCACAAATTCTTCTTAAAATATCCTTTCGCTCAGGCCAAGCTACGCCAATGCGGGTTTCGACGTTCAAGGTCAATTGTTGCTAGAGTCACACAGTCCTTGATACGTTAATTCACCCTCCAATCCCAATTATTCACCAGACTAATATCCCTTTTATAGGTACTGATACTCTAAAGCATTACATAAAACATGGCGTCGTAGCACCTGCTACGAGCTACGACACTTGATGTAGTAGCGACGTAGCGTTTTTCGTAGACATCCACTTAGGTCGGGAATTTATCTGATTATTCTCTTTCGTATTTGTCACTTGCGTTTGAAATTCAGCCTATCTTATACGAGGAGATTATATTTGGTAGAAATGTTTTTATATAGTTATTAAGCATAATTATAACGTATTATTTACGCATTTATATTATTATGTATTGCGTGTTTATATATATTTTATGTGTATTTGAGAAACATAGAGAAATACAATTAGTATTAAATGATGCAGTGAAGTTTACACTATTAAGTTATTTATAAAAAAGCAAGCGTACAAAAAAATTAAAAAATAAACAAAACAGGATTCCTGTGCTACAATGAATAATAGGTAAACTAAAACTAAAAAAATCTATGAAATTATAAAGAAATGTGAAAACTACAAAACTACAAAAAAAATAATAATAATTAAAACATAAATCAATTGCAGATTAGTGTAGGTGACAATTATACACTACAATTTGGATTTAATTGTATTCTTATATATCGTAGAAGTTTGATTATAGTTATTACAAGCTCTTCGAATTAAATATTTTATATTTTTATATATTTTTTCAGTTGGTATGAAAATTTTAATATGAACATGTGTTCTTATTTAATATATCTGCTAATTTAAGTCATATCAAGTGAATACGAGGTATCAAGCTACAAATCCCTAAATAATGTACAGGAATAAGTACAAAACATATACCAAATACCCCTCTGAAACTCAATCTAACAAGAAATGAACACTAAGATTAATAGCGTTATTAACCCGTATTTTGAAGGTCAATAAATCTGCAAGCAATTTGTAGGAGTAGCAAGTGGCTGATAAGCTGTGCGGTGAAAACATCATTCATTCCGTGACAAATTTATGTGATTCCAATACAAGATACTCTTGAATAATGCATAGCCACACAGCTTGACGATTATTGGACTAAATAAAAAGGATTTTCATGTTGATTTATTTTATTGGGAAATTAATATGATACATTATGTATATATTAAAAAATTTAATTTTACATGAGGTAAACCTGACATGTTCAAAGGTAAACAAATATATAATTATATGTCAAATACATACCTATTTGTTGTTAAAAAATAAAAATAATTGAATATGCCCATAAAAAATATAACATTGGCTTGCTACTTTAATAACACTCGATGTGCTTTAAAATTCTACAAGTGGTTTTTTTCATGACTATATTGTATTTGCTAGCCAGCCTGTGTTATTTCTTTTATGTAACTAGTTCTGTATATGGTGCAAAAAAGGATAAATAAATAAATAAGGTCATGGATAGATATTTCAGTGTCTCGTGTCTTGGCTTCCTTCTGACGTCAATAGATTATAAAATAAATGAGCTGTACAACGATGAAGTAATTGTGAAATATTATAATATATATTTCAAAACTGGATGATTTTATCGCTTGCTCGATTTTAGAGTATATGGTACATACTTAATATTTCTTTCTTCCTCCAATTAAATAAATTAGGAAAGAAAAAACATTTCGTTGCAATGAATTTTAGTCTTATATTTGTTACTATTTTATTATATGAATTGATTATCTAATACTATTTTAATCAGGTTTCATTGAATAAAATATTTATGGAAACATAAGCATAGTTTGATCAAGGCACTCAAGTTTCAGCTTCGTGTATTACCATCAAACATCCCTTGCAAACCGTCTAAACGAATATTAATACACCGCGCCCCAGATTCCACATATTTCCGCAACAAAACAGAAATAGCATTGAATCATAACAAAGAAACATGTGGTAGTAAGATTCGTACTTCCATACAAATAGATTGGCACTAATGCCGAGGTAAATACAAAATATTAGGTAAGATCGGACAAATGTCGGATTGATTTACCGGGCCGGTCGGATCTCGGATGTCCGATTCCGTGTTGTGTGCGGCTTATTGCGCAGTGGGGACAGGTTTGAACGTTGATTGAATTGGAACTCTTTTGTGTTGCTTTAGTAGAGATTTGTGGCGTTTTAACCAATAATTATTCTAACGTATTTTTAGTGAAAACTTTTAATTAGCCTTCTGTCTCATATTTTTTTAAGTTACTACTTGTATTAGCTGTTCGTTTTCTGAAGGAAACTATAAAATAAATTCAAAATAATGAATACTAAATTTAGTAGTAGATGATCCACAAATGTAGACAGGTTTTCAAGAAGTTTGTGGATTAAAACCGATTTCAACAAGGATGTATAATAGCGAACCTCGTGTGGCTAAGGTGAGAAAGTGAAAGGAGACAAGCTAAACTTTATAATACATTGGGCCTAGTCTTACAGAGTTCGTTTATGAATTATTTTACAGGAATAAGACAATTATACCGAAAATATATGAAAAAATCTGTCTGCTCAACGTATAGTGCAGAAAGATGTGTATAAAATGTCAAAGTTATATTGCGTACATGTCAGAATAATAACTTTACTTACTTTAGTACCATATAGTATAACTAATTAGTATAAATTTAGTTCTTATTTTGTGGTACATACTGCTTTGCTGCTAAAAAGGATGCTATCTGACAGAAAAAGGTGAAGATTGTAGTTCATTTTTAAATAATAATATGCAATACCGATGCGAAAAAAACACAATATCGATACTGCCAATTTAGCATAATAACTATGTACGATCGTTATGTATAATGACGCTGTGAATGTAAATCAACGACATTAAACTACTAATTTGTTTTGTTAATCACCCTATTACTTTACAGAAAAAATAGGAATAGAATATTAAAAAATACAAATTTAGCAACACTAAATATAGCTAATGCTTATCGTAGTTTGTTTGCATATGTACATAACAAGAATTGATCCTAATGTTTTTTTAGATACACGCGAATGTTTCACATTGAAATAAAACATTAATTTATTGAAACGAACTTCCCGAAAGTTACAAAACGTAAAAATCAAACCAAATCCGCAATAAAATCCGTATATAATAGTTTTATTTCAAGACTTGATCCTTTACGTAGGTATTTTTAATTGCAATGAATAGCGAGAGGAAACTGCCTTTCGCGATGTTAAGCGATATAACTGCTCATGGACATTAGAATACCAAACAACCCCATGAATTACAAGGCAATGCTTGGCATTCCAATGCGCTCGTCATCCTAAGATATAAGATTCGAAGTCTCAATACGTTCAGTAGTTACCCTGGCTACAAAGTCCTTGATAACAGAATACATTAGTACATTTACAATGCTGTTTGGTGGACGAAATAGATATTGCGGTGATACTGAACCAGGCGGCCTGTCACATATTAATGACCAACCACCAGTAAAAGGTAAATCTTTATTTATGACTTATAGGTTTATTTTCTAAACATTCAAAAAAATTTAATCGGTTTACATACTACTTATACATAGATACAAATACGTACCTATTATCTATCAACGAAATTGCGAATATGTCAAAATATTTTACAAAAATCAGAACTGTCGCATCTGTTAAATCTTACTCTCTTATAACGTAGATGCGCTGTACAACTGACCCAGTCAGAGGATTGGATCTTCCATCAGCCAAAAACGGCACATATGTCATTTGCGCTTAAGTCCATTTTCGCGCGCGCCCCCCCGGAGTGGATTGAAGTATTGGATCGAGATGAATCAGTAAATGATTCAGGTATATTTTTCATATTTTATGAAGTTACTCTTGTGCCGCATATACGCGTTGTCAATGTAATTACTTGGACGCAATCCATACTGTCAAAGTTTAACGATAGAGATAATACACAATGTCACGGACATATTGAGGAATATATTGAAAGCTGTGGAATAAAATCGCTTTTATTTTACATTTTGTTGGGAAGTTGTTTAAAGTTTACCGTATAGCAGAAAATCTGATTTAACCACACAACTGGCTGAAAACGGCGGCTCTTTGTGCCATTGTTGATATGGTTTGGATGTGGTTTGGGTCTTAAAAGATCTTTATATATTTTTACTGGGACGATATTGAGTGCACTTTACAATAAAATGTTGAGTTTAGGGTCAAATTGACAACCTCAATGGCTTATTTGGTTAGACACAGGTTGATTTCGAGTCTGGGTGTTTGTGAATCCGAAAAGTCTCTCATAATTCCTGATACGATACAAGACTCGATTTTAGTGTGGGGTCAGGACTATTTTTGTGACTGTTGGGTGTATTTTTTATTTTAAATGGCGACTATGAGAAATAATCTTAATTTCATCTACATAATTGTGCTGATCTACATGAAACTGCACGTACGAGTTTAGTCAGCAACATAAGTCGCTACACAGTCACGAGATTTGGAATTGTCTTACCATCCAAAATAATAATTATTTTCAATATCGTATGGCACTTCTCGGCATAGATGAATTTACTTGGTTATATGTTATGACAACAGAGTAGTACCTACAAATTTTAATTCATAAAAAGGTTATCAAAAAATGTGAAGTGTTCAGCGACTTATGTTGCTGACTGTACAAAACCTAACCTTGTAATGCGACACTTATTCTATAACTAAATTAGTTCTACTATAAAAATGTAAATTGAATCACATTGGATTTATCTCCTGACAAGTTATGTTTAGATTAATTAATAAATAATACCTAACAGTCACATACATAGTCCTGACTCGAGACTAAGATCGAGTCTTATGTCGTGGAAAACAAGAACTACGACAGACTTTTTGGTCTCACAAATACTAGAGATATTTGTGGACCGACAAATATATCTCGTGGAGCAGGGATCGAACCTGTGGTCTTCCGTTTCACTGGCGCCGTGTAACCAACTGCATCACGAAGGCTATCAAATACTTGCCTAGCGTGGCAAAATTGGTTAAATGGCTGGCTAAAAGAGCGGGGCAGCGGGTTCGATCCCCGCACCTGTAGTGTCTAATACTGACGATATAAGCGACTTACATCAACATGGAATTAAGACTACATGTGCAGTCCATTTACTAGTACAGGTTGGCAATATATATATTCATGTATTTACTTCGAAGGAATATAAATAACTAATGAATTTCCAGACTTAATACTAGGAACAAGCTTCCGCCTTCAATATATTGAGGAATTAGTTATTAATTCTTTGACAGCCTCCGTGGCGCACTTGGTTAGACGCCAACTGTGAAACGAAAGGTTGCGGGTTCGATTCCCGCACGGAGATAAATGTTTGTGAGGCCCACAAATATTTATCCCGGGACATTTTTGAGACCAAAAAGCCTCTCATAGCTTCTAATATGCACGACACAAGACTAGAATAATCTAAATGTAGGGTCAGCACTATGTATGCGACTGTTTAGTGTAATTATTATTTATAAATATGTTTTTAATTATAATATTATAATATTCTTATAAAAGTACATTTACACAAAAAACAAATTTAAGAATCACCGCATAAAATAAACTCATTATAACAAACAAAAAAGAACATTTAATTTAATTTGTAAATAAAATACTATTAAAATTTACAAAATTAAAAGCCACTTTTATCGGTTAAAAATTCAGGAATTTCACTTGTAAAACATTTTATTCAGAGTGAGCGTCTCACCCCGTTTCGAGTGACGTGACCAACAAGCAACGAAAATACTTTGACCCATAAATATTGAGAGCCGGCCTCATCTCCGTAATTGGTACTCGAAAAGGATTCAATTTCAAATAAAAAATACACATTTTTCAGCTTGTTTATATACTTTTAATCCTATGTAAAGGTAGATAAATACTTCTGTTCATTTACATAATTAGGTCGGTATGAATGATTTCAAAAGGAAATCCGGTCCTGAAATTTCTTTATTGAAAATATGTTTATTAATAGGTGTTTCAATATTTTTATTATGTTTTATGGTGTTTCACGGAAAACGTAAGAATGGATAATACTTTGCTTGGATTTTTTTTTATTGGTACTAAATTGTAATATATAAAAAAACTATCAATTGGATTATATAAATTAGGTACAATAAACTCTGCGTTAAGTTTACTAAATAGCGTCGAAATGGTAATGACTCATCATTCCAATAACGCGTCTGACATTGTAATTAATGAGCTGTCGAATTAATCAAAATATCAATGCTTGGTTAAATATTATTTACCGAATTGCTTTTATTTACATCCATCACAAATATTTCCGTCCTATATTTCATATATAAACAAAAAAATCCCAAGCGATGTTCAAGCCACAAGCATAATTTACCATCTCAAGAGTGCACTCCAAAATATTGCCCCCGTTTACTGTTACACAATTTTGCGTCAAACTTTTCAATAACCAATCCGATTACAACTTACACCAGGAATATAAAATGCACTTTAATTTCGTTGATAGTACATTTTATTACTAGGATCAACTTTGTATTGACGTATAAAAATGTACGTGCTCAGAACGCGAGTATGGTACTTGTACATACTTGTAAAGAACGCATCACAATAAGCGTATTATTACGTTTCAAATTCACCCTGTGCATGTACAGCCGAATACAAATACTTGTATTTTTACTGGTGGTCTCTTATATGTAAGAGGCCGTTTGGGCAGATAGCATCGCAATGTTTATTGCTCCCACCAAACAGCAATGTAAAGCACTGATGTGTTCCCGTTTGGACATTGTAGCCAGGAGCCGTATGTCATATAATAATAGGCTCAAGCATTTTAAAATGTTTTCACTGGAAAACCGTAGAGAATTGTTAGACTTAGTTTACCTCTGCTTACTGGTGGTAGGTCTCTCATATGTGAGAAGCCATCTGGGTAGGTACCACCGCAATGTCTATTTCTCCCGTGAAACAACACTGCTTAAATGCACTGTTGTGTTTCGGATTGAAGGACATTGTAGCCAGAGCAACTACTGGACATATTGAGACTTAACATCTTATGTCTCAGGATGGCGAGCGCAGTGGAATATTGCTACTGTTTATGAGCGGTCGTATCGCTTACCATCAGGCGAACGGCTTGCTCGTCTCGCCATTCAATGCAATAAAAAAAAAAAAAAAAAAAAACCTCTATAAAATTCTAAGACACCATATAGACTGTCCTCAACTTCTTAGTTGTATCCGTTTTAGAATGCCAAAGAGATATCCTCGTACCCCTATATACCCCGTAGTTCCTCCATTTCGTAGAACTGTGCTTGGTTCCAACTCTCTGATAGCTAGACTGAGTAGATTATTTAATAAGTACAGTAATCGCATCGATATACACTCTATGTCACTACACAGTTTTCGAAAACATATGTTGGATGCAATATCGAGTTACATACATTAGTCTTGGTTTTGTTTTTTAAGTATAATTATTTAATTTTTTCTTAGTTTGTTAAGTTGATATGTTGTGTTTTATTTTCTTATTTGTTATGTTTACCTGTTATTAATTGTACAATTAGTTAAGATTATTTTTTGTTTTATATTTTTATTGCAAGAATCATTGTAACAATTGTAGGTAGACTTTTCGTAATAAATAAAATAAAAATAGCCAGAGTAACTATTGGACATATTGAGACTTATCATCTGGAGTCTGAGAGTGGCGAGCGCAGTGGAACGCCAAGCATTGTTTTATACTTCATGGCATTGTTTGGTCTTGCTACTGTCCATGAGTGATCGTATCACTTACCAAATGACATGCTCGTCTCGCCATTTATTTATTTTATTTTGTTTATTTTAAATCTTTATAGTACACATAAAAAAAAATACAACATACAGAACCAAAAAAATGTAAAATGTACAAACGGCGGTCTTATCGCTTAAAGCAATGTCTTACAGACGACCATGGGATGGATTTAAAAGAAGGAAAAAGAGAGGGCAGTGTAAAATAAATAATTAAAAGTGAGGAAACTAGATAATACTCATACTATCTAAACATAAAAATACACCAAAATAACATACATACATACATAATAAAAAGCATAAATACATACATATATAATACTACAAACATAAACATATATTTAATACTATTTCTCTTCGTTCCCCCACTGCTGAGGATCGTGACCACATGCGATGGCATGGACGACGTGGCGTACACGGTACCACTCAAACGGCCTCTTCACGACATAGATAATAGAAAGTATATTAACACTAGTACAAAACCGTTGAAAAGCGAATAAAAGGTACATTAATTGGATGTTACGCATTACGGATTACAGCCAGTGGTCCGATCTTGCATATGTAAACAGCGCCTGCTGTGGCTTCACGATCACGCACACCCATGGCCCCACATAAATTGATTATCAAATACAAAAGCAAATGCGTCGAATTAGATCCTCTAGTTGGTATTTATTATATGATAATGGGGTGATTTATGCATGTTTTCGCCACAGGGTTGACCTCAATACGTGCCTAAATATGCGTGCTTCCTCGGTGGTAATTTACAGTAGATAATTGATAATGAATTTATACATCATGCTGTTTAGTATCCACGTATCGGCAATGTAATTTGATTTTCACCTGTTTGGTGCACATTAGGTTTTTTCAATAGGTCACTTTTGTTTGTTGTTTAGGAACGCATAGATGTCGCCCCAAGCCAAAATAAACATAGCTTCATAAGTAAAAGTCATGTTTTAGGTAAGTTAAAATGAGTTCATTCCACTCCGTTGTATAATAATTTGTCTTGTAAGTAAATATGAGTCTTGTGACCGACTGAACGAAGAATTTTCGACCGTACTTCTGGTATCGGAAAAAAAGTTTTCGATCTCACATTTGTTTTAGTTAGCAGAATGAAATGTAGTTGTACTTATTATGCAGCTTGTTTTTGTCCTTCTTGAGAACTTTGCTATTAAATTAAGTAAAATATTCGGTTAGAAAGGTAGGTTTTTGGTTCCGGAAAAAGATACATAATTGAAGAATAGTATGAAAATTCTAAACCAAAAGAAAAAAGATAAACTCATTTTATAAATAGTTAATTTAACCAATTTATTTTGCTTTAAATTCTCTTTCTAACTGTCAGAGTACAATCCCATTTTCTAAGGAGACAATCTCGAATGCAACAACCAGACAAAGCTGTTTTATTAAGAAAACTAAAAGGCTCTTTGCTTCTATTAGTGGCGCTACCGCCGCGGGAATGTCGCGTACAATTTTTCCATACTAATTTCACATTCAAACCGGTCTTTCGAGGCAAATTGCGCGGGACACGTGACGTCAGCTTTTAATTTTAATGAGATTTTCCTATAATTTGTAATTAGGTTTAATTATTTTTGTAATTAATATTCTTTTAATCAGAATGCTGGTGTAACGATAGCACAAAGATGTTATAAAACTTAGTATTCAAACTTCGATTCGCTGACTAAAAATACATTTTGAGTGAGTAATCTATATTAAAAATAAAGCGTTATATCACCAAATAAAAATAAAATACTGCACATACTGTAAAATCAGAACAATTTTTTCTGTGCCTATAGAATAATCTGTATCAGCCCATATACGTCCCACTGCAGGGCACGGGCCTATTCTACAATCGAGAGTACGATTGAGAGTGGTTAGGCCATATAGTCCACCACGCTGGCCTAGTGCGGGTTGGCGGACTTACATACCATAGAAATTCTTATAAATCGCTATGGTATGCAGGTTTCCTCACGATGTTTTCCTTCACCGTTTTAGTGCGTGGTGATTGACTATCAATACACACATGACTCCGAAAAGTCAGAGGTGTGCCCTGGGATTCGAACCCGCGACCACCGTGAACATATTGACAGCCGCGTTTAGTCCGCTTACCAACAGGCCACCACGCACTTATAGAATAATAGATAATATGAAACACAGAAATTCGATAGGTTAATTGTTATAATATATACACATGTTTTTTTTTAACTTGCAACTTAAACCACGTACGCCTCTCAAAACCTATTACTTTAACTAAACAATCCACATTCCTGCGGCTAAGTACCAAGCACTAAGCACCTAATACATCATCCTTAACAACTGCACGTTGATTGTTTATACAATAATATGATACCCTATTAGTACTAAGTAGTCTGACATACAGAGGGAGGGAGGGGGGAGGGTCAATGAGACATATTGGCCATTAATCACCAACGTCGCTTAGAGATGTTGGGAGCGGACGGCTTTTAAAATAAACTTCTTGCGGTTCGTATAGGTGGATTACTGAAATTTGTTTTGAAAGGGGAAATATTAGAAGGTAACTGTGCGTTCTAAGGTGGTAGGAAGCAGGGGCGTGCACTCCTTATAGGCAGAAATGCAGTGCTTTACTTGCCATTCACAGATATTTTATTATAACGTTCGTACGTTTTAGATGACTTTAATTTATAGTAAATAAATGAATAAACAAAATATAATAACTTAAAAACGCCTAATATTTTATAAATAGCACCTATTTGCAATCACGCAAACATTATGGTTGCCACGCGAAAAGCAAGAGGCGCTGCAAAGCAAATTAATGTACCTAATCAACCAAGTCATGCCGCCGCGTCCCGCATTACATTTGTTTGCATGTGTGTAGTAATTTTGGTGTCCGTGCACAGTCGCAAACGCACACACCCATGAATATTGAAAGCCGCGACTCCTGCGGCAGGCCTCGGGAGTTCGGTAGTTGTCGAGAGTAATCGTAAAAATCGTATGTTCGTTGCCTATAATCCGAGTAAAATTAATAGGCTGGAATCTAATAAATCACTTATGCACATTATGCATTTTTGGTTAGTAAGGTTTTATTTGTTTAAATAGAAATGTTTTGTGTTTCGCGGGGGCCATTTTGCTTTTTTTATGAGTTTTTGCATTGTTTACTATTTTATACTAGTATGTTTGTAAAAAAAAAATAGATTTCTTAACGGATTTTTCATTTTAACATTTGAAAGTGTGTACATTTAACAGTTTATTACTAAGTTTCGATATTATTTGTAGTCATTTGCTTTTACTAGTGTGTTTGTTTATTTTTTTAAATGTTATTTGATTGCGAGGTTTGTGTTAAAAATGTATGTTTATCAAATGAATGAATGAGGTGGCCGGAATCTTGCGTTTATTTACATCGGGATAGGTATCGTAATCTCAACTAACCGGAACCTTGAATATGTGAAAATTGAAAGCTGACTAGGTGAGTTTTTTTTATTTTACTTATTAGAATTTCTTCCGCCGCGACGATCGATCGGTGTTTTGTCTGCGTTGCCGTAGAAGATGGACATGAATAGTAGTACATCTAAGACTTGTTATGTGGGCATGGTTTCCGACTTAGAGATCCGTCGCGTGGCTGTGGCTATGCTAAAAAACTATAAAAGAAAAAGTTTTTGTGACCGAGTACTCCGCCGCATACCCAGTGTCATAATCCTGTGCACGCCGCTGGTAGGAAGTGGATAGAATATAGATAGATACTAAGTGACTGCTGTGGAAAGCTTTGGAGGAGGTATATGACCGGCAATAGACATCTCTCGACCAGGATTTATGGTGATAATTAATCATGATAGGTTGGCTGAATTGACATTTTATTGCACACAATTTGCTTTAATGAGACATACCATGCCAGGTTTCTGATGATGATGTCATGAACAGATGAATGTGAAGATCGCTCTACCGTTGCGTCGTGTGAGTTTATTAGTCCGGAAATGAGGGAGAGAGATACATAAATAATGCTTCACAATGTAAATAAATAAATACACCCAACAGTAACATACATAGTCCTGACCCCACATTAAAATCAATTAAGTCTTGTGTCGTGGGTATCAGGAACTACGAGAGACTTTTCCGTCTCGCAAACACCCAGACCCGAGACAAATACTTGTGGGACTCTTAAACATTTCTCTCGGTGCGGGGATCGAACCCGCGGCGTCTCGTTTCACAGGCGGCGTCTCACCAACTGCGCCACGGAGGCTGTCGATATTTATAATATCGCTTTATATAGTTGATTATAAAAGGACACAGTGCTCTACGTGTTCCAAAAATCCTTAAAATATTCCAAACACGTTTAAACAATTACATTAAACTCAAGTTGCAAAATATCAGTCATCAGCCATAAACTAGAGGCGTAAGGGCGATAACTTGTCCGCAAGTTGAACCTTAGCAAATCGCATTCTTTGATCGCGCTCAACGGTTTCCGTTTAAATAGATTGGACAATTTGTAACACGTACCCATGGGTATGTACATTTTACAGCTCCGTGCTGATTCGCACATTCGTCTCTGACAATTCCCTACTAAACTTCATCTGATAAAGGACGTTTGAAAATGGAATTCACAATTGTGTGGTGGTGAATTGCAGGTTCCAGATATGGGGCTATTATGGTGTCAGTTTGAAGGATAAAATAAGAACACCCAATATGTTACACAGTTAAACGATTGGTCTATCAAGTACTAGCTGCAAACTAATTCCATGTTTTGAGCCTCTGAAAATAACACAAATATATTGTGTTGTTTTCAGAAACTATATACCTACCCACACTAGGCCAGCGTGGTGGACTATATGACCTTACCACTCTCAATCGTACTGTCGATTGTAGAGGAAGCACGTGTCCTGCAGTAGGACGTATATGGGCTGATTCAGATTCAGATGTACCTATCTAAATTTCTTCTGATTAGATCATTTTATTCTGTCCTTAATAAGGTAATCGCTCTGTTATATCTATGCTACTTATACTGCAATTTCATTGAGAGAGTATAGGCAATAGTTACAAAATTAATATATTCTATAACAATGACTAGAAATTTGAATCAATACCACTTTGAACGTACCTACATGTATTCACTAACACGGTAGGAATAATTAATTTGGAAGTTTGACGTGCTAATCCGAGATGTAGCACATTTGGGAATACCCTATATGATGTACCGTATCGGCTCAGTGAAACTTGAGGCCGGGGGTTCTACGATACGATTGTACAATAATTTTGCTATCGTAGGAGGTACATTAACACATTCATACAAACGGTAGAGTACCATCGCAATGTCTTTTTTCCCGCCAAACAGCAGTGTAAAGCACTGTTGTAATCCGGTTTGAAGAACATTATGGCCAGAGCAACTGTAAGAATTAACACCTTATGTCTCAGGATGGCGAGCGCAATAGAATGCCAAGCATGACTTTGTAATCCACGGTGTTGTTTGGTTCTGCTACTGTCCATGAGCTGTCGTATCGCATCGTTTACTATCTGGAACGGCATGGTCGTCCCGCACATTCATTACAATAAAAAAATACCATGGGATTTCGAATCAATCAACCAGCAATATTTGTGTGGAATATTTTTTCTCATGAAAATTTAAAAATTACTCGAGGTCTCATTGTAATTAAAAAAACCAAAACCAGTATATTTCAGCCTTTATGTTTGCTATCCCTACTATAAAACAGGCATGAGTAAAATATGTGAAATATGCGAACTTCCTTAATTTGATGGAGGCAAATATGTGTACTTGGATATTAAAGGACGCAAATTCCTATCCCATAGATACAGGGTATATAAAGACTGCTACCAAAACAAAGCCATGTGGTAGATTTAATGACTTCAGACACAATACAATTAAATTTTTTGCAAATAAATAAGCGACGATGTTTATATGTTATTTTTATCCCATCAAAAACATCCTGTAAAAAAATTCCAAGTCTCGCAGCTCAGGTTTTCTACCGCAAAAAGTTGTGAGATGCATGTAATACCAAGTCGATTAATTTATTTAGTCCTTAAGGGACCTTCTATATAAAGTTATTACGTTAGTTATTACCATATCAATATTAAAAATTCTTTACGTTTTAAATAAATAGATCGACTTGGCCAGCAGCATTATGTATAAATTGTACGATACATTATGTTTTCATGCGATGGCCAAGTCGATCCATTTATTTAAAACGTAAAGAATTTTTAATATTGATATGGTAATAACTAACGTAATAACTTTATATAGAAGGTCCCTTAAGGACTAAATAAATTAATCGACTTGGTATTACATGCATCTCACAACTTTTTGCGGTAGAAAACCTGAGCTGCGAGACTTGGAATTTTTTACAGGATGTTTTTGATGGGATCTCACGTCTTTTTGTAGAGTCCTACTTTTTTCCTTTTCGGTACTTCTTACTTCTAGAATATCACTAACGATTTTTCTTAAAGCCTCTGTCTTATGGATTTTTCTTATTTTTGTAGGTATCAATTTATCACAAATATAGCGGATTTGATTATTAATGTTCTTTCTTTCATTGTAATTGATATTTTCGAGCTATTTAGTCTATTTATTTGCAAGTTTTTCTTCGTCATGTTTTTCTAGAGGAATGTTGTACAGTTTCATGGGCTGAAAACACCATTTCCCTCTCTATATCCCCTCCTGTTATGCCTCATATATATAGATATCTATCTACAACTATTATTCCATTATATACGGGTACAATGATTCATTAACTGCAAATGTAACTTTGTAATCCTATACATTTAAGGTAAAAGCACCAATAGTAGACAATTTAAGGATAAATCAAACTTAATTCTCAAAATTCAAAAATGTTTTTCAAAAAATTACAGTTACGTTTTCTTTTACTGTTAGAGCAACATTTAGAATTTTACTATTTCATTATAAAAAAATTAAGATTGCTTTATTTTATATTAAAAAATATATTTTCTTAGGATTGCCGTAGTCACTAATAGATGACAGTATAAAAAATCAGATGCCCCAATAATAGACATCAATCGGCACTAATAATAGACATGACTATAACATCATTTTAATATTATGTGTTATCAAAAAATAATAATTTAAAATCAAACCGAGCACAGATTGTGCTTTAAAATTAATTAAGTAACAAAATATATATAGTCTCTTCGTCTTTCTTTCAAGGACTTAAAAATTACATTATCATCAGGTGTGATCTTATATTCTTCATGGTAATTTTCTTCACCTGTATATAAATTGATTATTATTAGTCCTATATCAATTTCTAATTAATTATCTCTCTTATTGATTTTCTTTTTCCCATCTCATCATTCTTAGTTGATCTTAATTCATCTCATCATTTTTAATTGCTCAAACCGTAATCTGAAATTAATGAATACTGGTAGTGGACATCTAGTAGACTCTAATAGTTGACACTGTCTTCTTTTAATTAGCCTAGTGTACAACAAACGAAACTCAGATATGAATGTTGTGTTCACAACATAAAGGCTAAATTTGCATTAAAATTGAGCATGTCCAAAATTTTTGCATAAGATTCATATTTGATTTACGCAAATATGACTATCTTTCTGAGTTTCGTCTTAAGCTCAAGTAGCCGTATGGGTAACCATACGGCTTTGTCGGAATGCTCACACTCTTTCACTTTTATATAATATATTATTTAACCCTCTCGGGGCGATCTTATCTCAAAGACCGTTTTATATTTCTTCATGATTCCCATGAAAGATGCCTGAGGTCATCGGAGAACCTGAAACAGAATACCCGTACACACCAAGACATTTATGGACAAGTCATTCTCCATACTCGCTGTTCGATTGTGGAACTCACTTCCAGATGTCGTGAGACGGGCTCGCAAATTGTCATCATTTAAATCACTAGTCTAGTGGTGGACTATATGGCCTAACCACTCTCAATCGTATTCTCGATTGTAGAGTAGGCCTGTGCCCTGCAGTGGGACGTATATGGGCTGATACAGAAATCACTAGTCAAGGATATACAAGGACTATCTTTTTCAGTAAACTTACACATTTTTGTGCTTTTACTGTTAGCATTATTTTATATTTTTTACTATGCATATATTTATTATATTTTTTCTATTATGTATATGTATATACTTATATATGTATGTATGTTGTATGTATTTACATATATGTTTTACTTTTATTTTGTGTTTTAATATGTTTATTTGTTGATATATTATTTTGTCACTATACACCCTAGACTGCCCTTTCTCTCTCCTGTCACTTATCTCCATCCAAAGGTTGCCTGGAAGAGATTGCCTAGTACAATAAGGCCGCCGATTGTACTTGTTTTAAATATTGTTTTAATTTCTGTATATATTTTTTTTCTGGGGTACAACAAAGTTAAAAATAAAATAAACCAAATAAAGTTAAATAAAATAAACTACCAAGTTCACACATGTCATCTTTTAGATTTTGAACAATTTCTGGAACTAATAGTAGACACCACTTAAAATTTATACAAAAACCAGCCAAAATAACAAAGAAATGGTCCAAATAAATCAATAATGTAATATCCATATAATATTGAAACCCGATATAGCCAAAAGTCGTATAATATAAGACAAAATCATACCGTTTAAAAATCAGTTCCTTATAAAAAACGCTAAGAATTACGCGCATAATGGCGCGAAATCACACAGTTTGTGGTCAATTAACAAAAAAAATTAAATTTACTTCTGACAGTGCCAACAAGCTTTTGGGCATGTATCATAAATGGTACGAGGTGGCTTTAAAATTAGGAGCAATGTCATTAAAATATTTAGTTTTCTTATTAGAAAATATTTTTTCGAAAGTGTCATCTATTGGTTCAGTGTCGGGCATTGGTGCTTTTACCTTATATGGGATTACAAAGTTATTCACGCAGTTGGTCTATCTAGAAAACTAGACAGAAATTATGAAATGTTTGAATTTTCCCTTACTTTAGACACTAAACACTAATTATATTCTAAATTTGAAGGTTCTATGTCTGCTAGAAGTGCCTTCGACTTTTGATGATCGGTCAGTCAGTCAGTGAGTGACAAAATTACGAAAGTTTGATAAGTTATAATTCTTAAACTACTGGTTCAAATTGAATGAAATTTTAAATATACCGTATTTACACAATGCCTGATTAGTAACTGAAAATTCAGGCTTCATGCTTTAGCCACAACGAAGTTATAGGGGGTTGAAAATGGTCTGAATTGCTTCGAGAAAAGGATGTTACGGCCATGCCACTTTTTAGCTCGACTTGGAGGGGGCTCGGCCGCGCCCCCAGATCCGAACATCGTATTTGAGTAGTAAATACATAGTTTTTCTATAGTATACACCCTTTTATTTTTAAAGACGCTATGGTGGGCAAGGATCTTAATTATTATTTTAACAAAATCTATCGATTTCCAACTAAACACAATGACATTTAAAAAATTACAAGAAATCGAGTTTCTTTGTGAATTTTTTAGTTGCATTGTATTTGTAGTCACTAAAACTACTACTCAGCTTCGTTTTCGGTAGCAGTATTGATAAACCCTGTATAATTATACAGTTTTAAACATGCATACTCACATTATTGTCCTCATATTGAATCTTGCTTCAAAGTTACTTCATAATATCAACTGTTACGCGAGAAATTAATTTTGAACCTGTGACGCAACATAATTTCTAAATAATTTAATAATGTTTATAATGTGCTAAATCCCCCTTCATCCCACTATATCCGCATGCAGTAAGCCTCGACTGTGCCACTTTGGTGTAATAGTTCGTAACTTTAATATTATTAGGATAAGTTAGCATGACCGTAGTGTATTTGCATCGATTTACTGGTTTAGTTAACAAACTGTTGAGGCACTCAGTGTCATTATTGTAACTATTAAAGTTACGCATCACTAATTTATGTAAGGAACGATATGATTACAGACTTTTAATACTAAAAGTAGTTTCTAATTTTGGTTTGGAACCTATGATAGCCAATTTTATATTTCTTCTTCCGGTCGTTTTTCCTTCCCGCTCCCCTCCCGATATGATAGCCTATATATTATTTATGATCTAAGCATTATGGATCTCCGTGAGCTGCAGTGATCACTTATCAAAAGATCTTTTTGGTGGACCAGTGCAATAAATCAGTGATATAGCCTAACTTCATTCTACCCAGCCAATGATAAGTAATACCACCTTTTGTGATCCTTAGCCAAAAGGAGTTGAATGATTTTTTTCTTAAGCTCCTAAAGTGTAATCACATTGTTATATATCTATCATAAATAACAAAGGTTTTTCAAAAACGCACGAACTGGATATCGAAATAAATATTTATTGACCACACAAGTAACATAATTTGTCTTCGTGTCATTTTAGTTGGAGCCTCTACAGTATGACAAGAAACCTATCCAATCCTAAACGGGTTTGGCTATTTAAATTGTAGTATTAAAAAATACGACAGAATATACTTACCTATATACAGGGTATATCAAGACTGCTACCGAAAACGAAGCCGGGTGGTAGTTTAAGCTACTTCAGACACAATGCAACAGAAAAAATTGCAAAAAAAAAGTGACAATTTTTTTTATTTGTTATTTTGTTCCTATGACCATTTTTGGGTGGTAAATACTTTTTTTCCTAAAATAATAGTGTATACCCTTTTATTTATAAATAATCTAAGGTATAAAAGTGTTTAAATTATTATTTTAGCAAAAACTATGAATTTACCACCCAAAAATGACGATAATTAAAAAATCATAAAAAAATAATTGTCGCGTTTCTTTGCGAATTTTTTAGTTGCAATGTGTTTGTAGTCACTAAAACTACCACCCGTTTTCGTTTTCGGTAGTAGTCTTGAGATACCCGGTATAATAAAGGATATCATAAATATTGTGTGTTATAACACATATTTGAGTATCACTATACTGGGCATCTCAAGACTGCTACCGAAAACGAAGCCGGGTGGTAGTTTCAGTGGCTACAAACACAATGTATATAGATTATACAGGGTATATCAAGACTGCTACCGAAAACGAAGCCGGGTGGTAGTTTAAGCGACTTCAGACACAATGCAACAGAAAAAGTTGCAAAAATAAGCGACAATTTTTTTTTGTTATTTTTTTCCTATGACCATATTTGGGTGGTAAATACATTTTTTCCTAAAATAATAGTGTGTACCCTTTTATTTATAAATAATGTAAGGTATAAAAGTGATTAAATTATTATTTTAGCAAAAACTATGAATTTACCACACAAAAATGACAATATTTAAAAAATCATAAAAAAATAATTGTCGCGTTTCTTTGCGAAATTTTTAGTTGCAATGTGTTTGTAGTCACTAAAACTACCACCCGTCTTCGTTTTCGGTAGCAGTCTTGAGATACCCGTTACATATAATCTAGCAAAGTTTTGAAGAACTCTTACAACATCAACAGACATTCTGACAATTCTGAAACGACGCACGTTGCTTGCTACAAACGCGGTTGTTAACTTAGTATATTTAAAGCTTTATTGTACGCCAGATATGAAACAAATGTAAATAACGTATAGAATAATGTAATTATAGTGCACTACCATATTTTAATTTATCTTATTACGGTCATTTTCTAACATACTATGTGAAACAGATCTTTTAAATGTAACTCATTAATGAAACTTAATAACACCTTTATCGATCAAACATAGGTTTTTTGTTAACCTGTAAAGTGACGAAATGTATACGAACAATCTCAAAACGCAACAACTTTAGATACAAAACTCGAACATAAAAGAAATTTATTCACAACTCGGCAAAGTATTGAAAAGCACGTAGTCGGCCAAAATCAATCTTTGTAATAAATTACTTCACAAATTGTTTGACTTTAGCACATAGTGTCACACCGGTCACGGTCCAATAACTTAGGAATCTTTGACATCACAATTCAATAACGTACAGAAGTTGCGAAGTTTACTTTAAAAAAATGTAAAAAGTTTAGACAAAGACATCAAAGCCAATGAAATCTGGAAGTTTGGAATATTTTGAAGGCATATTTCACAAAGTATGTAAGCTTTCTTTGGGCTTAATGTCTTGTAAAGTTATTTTCTATTGATAATTTAGAAAATAGTTACGAAAATTTGCCTTGGACATTTGAAAGCCTGTTGGTCATCAATATAATTATAAACACACAAAGGCCTAACCCCATAAGAGTAAAAACATTTGTTATATTAGAAAGCTCACGAATGTCTTATAACTACGATATTCGAATATAAATACTAGTCAATCTTTCCCTATACCCAAAGATATAGGGAGAGATTGACTGATCTTTGCGTATTCACCCAAACATTGGTAATAGTAGCAATAAGCATGAACTATAAATCTATGCTTTCTACCCTAAAGCAAATAATCCGGCTTGTATGAGACCTTTACCTTAAATTAAGCTATTATTACTACAAATACAAACGTACCTTTCAAATGTCAGAGGTGGAATGCGTTCAATGCCCTGTGAACGAACCAGAGGATCTTATAATAGAATATTACAGCCAACAATGTATGGAGATATTGACATACATACCTTAAGGAATGTCGAATTCGTGGAAAGTGGTGATTCATAGTCTCTACCTAACTTTACTAACTTAGCTATACACGCTCACGCGTATAACTATAAATGAGTGTATGAGAACGTAAAGTAAGCTCCACTTGAAGTAATATTTTACATGCAAGCAAATTATATTTCGAGCGGAATTACAACCCACACCATATACTTTGAGAAATTGCTCGGCTAATTGCTATTTTATAGTTTCTCATTAAAGACCGGAAGATGCATGACTACTATAATAGTTTATGATGTATGACGTTCCAGTTTTAATAGCACCAATATAACAAGGTAAAATTAAATTCAATAGTATTTTTCGTTTGAGAACCATATTTTATTTGTACAAAGAAATATTTTTATGATCGTATTCGTAGGAAGTTTAAAAAACTAAACGTTGCAGAATCAAAACAAAACCCGACCACGAAAAACATGTATAATAAATCCGTCGAAGGTGGAAATGTTTTTTCCCGCGCTTCATACGATATTTTACGAGTTACACCGAATAGTTGCCAAGCTTCGTCTATATCGAAGTTTTTGTTTAAGCACTGGAAGCCACAATTACTTCCACTTAAAATACTCTTTATATCTTGTAAAAAAGCAAAGCATACGACTAGATAAATGTATACGAAGAGGCTGAAATTTACGAGAAATCGCTCTCTCTCTTTTCAGCCACAGGAAGTCCACTGCTAAACATAAGCTTTCTTTAAGAATCTCCAAATCGATCTGTTGGAAGCAGCCTGCATTTAGTGACTTCCTGCACCCTTAAAAAGGTCGTCCGTCCACCTTATAGGCAGGCGTTCAAGCGTAGTTGCCTGTACGTGGCCTCCACTCCAGAATGCTTTGACATTATAACCTGTATTTGGGGGCACGGCAGTGCCCCCTCCAATTCGAGCTAAAAAAAGGCACTGTCGTACCATCCTTTTCTCGAAGAAATTCAGACCATTTTCTAACCCCTATAACTTCGGTGTGGTTAAAGCAAGAAGCCTGAATTTTCAGTTACTAAGCAGGCATTGTGTAAACCCAGTGTATTTAAAATTTCATCTAATTTGAACCAGTAGTTTAAAAATTGTAACTTGTCAAACTTTCTTAATTTTGTCACTCACTGACTGACTGACCGATCATCAAAAGTACAAGGCACTTCTTGCAGACATAGAACCTTCAAATTTAGAATATAACAAGTGTTTAGTGTCTAAAGTAAGGGAAAATTTAAACATTTCATAATTTCTGTCTAGTTTTCTAGATACACCAACTGCGTGAATAACTTTGTAATCCCAAATAAATATATAGGATTACAAAGTTACATTTGCAGTTAATGAATCATTGTACCCGTATATAATGGAATAATAGTTGTAGATATGTATCTATATATACTAGTGGTCGCCCAGTGGTCGAAATTCGACCAAATCAAGAGAAAAAGTTTTTACCTGCATTGTAATGTTTTTATTCTGATAATTCGTGCACATTAAATGTGTATGTACGTATCTCTCAAAATCACTTATTTATCCTGAAGTAGATGCAATTACTGAACTCGTAAACTACAATAATTGCTTTGAACCAGCAATAGCAAATTATATTTTTTTTGTACCTGATTGTTGTTATTGCAGATTGCTGCTACAGATCTTTCTTTATGCATATAATGATAGTCCGTGTACATTTAAATGTATCCTACTGCTACACAATTTGTATAAGCGCTCAGTATTTCACGTAGTATTCGTCAAATAAAACTTTTCTGTTTGACATTCAATAAAACCACAATAAACAAACTTTTCTGTTTGACATTCAACTATGTCTATAATAAACAAAAGAAACAATTTGACCAAAGAGTATGTATACGTGTACAAATACTTGTGTATGCGTGTGTCAAATGCATGCTGGTTAATTAATGATGTAATGATTTATTTATTGATTTAATGTACTTTTTATGCATTATTATTAAAATCTTTTTTTATATTTAATGAGGCAAATAAAACCTTTTTTTTTATATGTCTATGTCAGAAGAACAAAATGAAAAAGAAAAGAAACAATTTGACACCAGAGTATGTATGCGTATACAAATACTTGTGTATGTATGTGTGTGTGAAATGCAGGTTAGTGTGTGTAATGTGTTATTTTTTGATTTTATGTACTTTATAAGCATTATTATCGAAAAATATTAGCGTTCTGCACTTCTCCTACACATAAACTATAAGTGTGCCAAATTTTATGCTCCTGCGTCCGCGAAATTTTCGTAAAAAGGGGTCCTTTGGACCCCTTTTTTGCATCACGTATTAATATATAGATGAGTCATAACAGGAGGGGGTATAGAGAGGGAAAGGGTGTATTCAGCCCATAAAACTGTACAACATTCCTCTCGAAAAACATGAACTTGCAAATAAATAGACTAAATAGCTCGAAAATATCAATTACCATGAAAGAAAGAACATTAATAATCAAATCCGCTATATTTGTGATAAATTGATACCTACAAAAATAAGAAAAAACCGTAAATCGGACAGAGGCTTTAATAAAATTGTAGTGATATTCTAGAAGTAAAAAGTACCGAATAGGAAAAAAAGTAGGACTCTACAAAAAGACGTGAGATCCCATCAAAAACATCCGGTAAAAAAATACCAAGTCTCGCAGCTCAGTTTTTCTACCGCAAAAAGTTGTGAGATCCATGTAATACCAAGTCGGTTAATTTATTTTCAGCCATGGTTACGGTGGGGCAGGGGGTGCTAAGAATCCCCGGGTTGGCCCCGGCTACCACCCCCGACGACGACTGGCCATGGTAACACACAACATACGCACTTTAAGGACAGACGAGAAGATTGTCGAACTGGAAGCAGAATTGAGCGGGTTACACTGGGATATTCTGGGGTTATCGGAAGTCCGAAGAATCGGGGACGATACGATAACCCTGAAGTCTGGTAACCTGCTCTTCTACCGGGGGGACGACCAACAGTCCCGAGGAGATGTCGGATTTCTCGTCCACAAGTCTCTCATCAACAACATCGTATCCATTGCAAGTGTGTCGAGCAGGGTAGTATACCTTATACTCAGAATATCCAAAAGATATTCGTTGAAGGTCATACAGGTATACGCGCCGACCTCGACACACCCAGATGAAGAAGTAGAGGAGATGTATGAAGACATAAGTCGGGCCATACATACTTCCAAAACCTACTTCAATGTTGTTATGGGGGACTTCAACGCAAAGTTGGGCAAGAGAAGCGATGCAGAGTTGAAAGTGGGGCAATTTGGACATGGGCAACGGAACCTCAGGGGTCAGAGGCTGGCCGACTTTCCAGAAAAAGAGGGACTCTTCGCGATGAACTCTTTTTTCCAGAAGCCACCTCACAGGAAATGGACCTGGTTGAGTCCTGACGGTTCTACGAGAAATGAGATAGATTTCATCTTGACGACGAATAGACGGATGTTCAGTGATGTCTCTGTGATCAACAGGGTGAAAACCGGTAGTGATCACCGAATGGTTAGGGGCACACACACAATATCAACGTCCAATTAGAAAGGCGCCGCTTGATGAAGTCTACGCTCCGACCTACTCGCGCCCATATCGAAAACCCCGAGAGCTTTCAACTCGAGTTGACAAATCGCTTTGATTATCTAAAAGAAAACCTTGCAGTGGACGAGTTAAACAGCGGTTTGGTAGAAGCTGTCCATACGGTGGGATATAAGTATTTTAGACCTCGCCGTAGAGATAGACCACAAAAACTCTCGATCCAGACTCTTGACCTCATGGCCGAACGTCGATCTTTGACGCTGCAGTCTTCCGTTGACGCCGAAGCATATCGGCAGCTCAATAGACGAATCTGGAAGTCCTTGCGACACGATGTCCGTGCTCATAATACTGTGAGTATAAGGAGACAATTGAGCGGAACGGAGGCTCCAAAGTGTTTGCAAGAGACTTGTCTATTGGGCAAAGCTAGTTGTTTAGGCTGAAAACGGATGATGGCCGCGTGGTATCGACTAGGGCAGAGGTATTAAGAGAGATCGAGAGGTTCTACGGACAGCTTTACACCTCGGTTGCCGAACCGACTGTTAGCTCAGCCGAAGACCCGAGAGCTGAGCTAACAGTCCGTAATCCGACACTTTAGCGATGATATCCCGGACATCATTGTTTGAGATTGAGATGGCCCTCAAACAACTTAAAAACAACAAGGCGCCGGGTGAGGACGGAATCACTTCAGAGCTTCTGAAAGCGGGCGGAACGCCGATACTGAAAGTCCTTCAGAGGCTCTTCAATTCCGTTCTCCTCGAGGGCTCAACGCCGGAGGCATGGAGCAGGAGCGTGGTGGTACTGTTGTTGTTGTTGTTGAGGTGTATATACAACAACGCCACCATGTCGGTCCGAGTACAGGATCAGAGCACAAAGGCTATTCCACTACAGAGAGGCGTGAGACAGGGAGATGTCATATCTTCGAAACTGTTCACTGCCGCGCTGGAAAATGCCTTCAAGCTCTTGCAGTGGAAAAGATTCGGCATCAACATCAACGGCGAGTATATTACTCACCTTCGATTTGCCGACGATATTGTAGTCTTGGCAGAATCGCTGGAAGACCTTAGCACTATGCTCGAAGACCTTAATCGAGTCTCCCAACAGGTGGGTCTTAAAATGAACATGGATAAAACGAAGATCATGTCGAATATCCATGTTGTGCCCACCCCCATTGGAGTTGGGGGCTCGACTCTCGAAGTTGTAGACGAATATGTCTATTTAGGACAAGTGGTTCGGTTAGGCAGGTCCAACTTCGAGCCCGCCCAGTGGTCAAGGGGCGTCAGAATTCCACCACGGTATCCCCTGCCTGTCGTAAAAGGCGACTAAGCGGGGGCTGTGCGCTCATGTCAGGGGTGGCTCCGAGATGGGCGGCAGAACGTGTGGCCTCGTATCTGTCGCGGACGAGCATCTCACCATGGGCGTCCGAAGTAGGGAAAGTGGGGGCATCTGCGCCCCCCCAAGCTGGGAGGAGCCATATTTGGCAGTGCGTCGGGTGGCACGGTGAGTTAAATGGGCGCCATTCGCTTGTCCACATCGCCTGTCATCCATTAAGCGCGAGACGGCCACCGAGAGGTTTTAGTCGGTATGCCGGCAAAAGATCTTCTTAGATCTCGGTAGGGACCCAGCCTGGATACAACATCTGCGCAGTGCGGACTACTGTACCCGCGTCCCAGGCTGGAAGGCCGGAAACCCCGACATGTCCCTTCCGATCCACCCCCGAGTATCGGAAGGAAGGCTAAAGGAGCTTTAACCTCGTTAAAAAAAAAAAAAAAAAAAGTTCCAACTTCGAGAGAGAGGTCAATCGGCGAATCCAACTCGGTTGGGCAGCGTTCGGGAAACTTCGCAACGTCTTCTCGTCCAAAATACCTCAGTGCCTAAAATCGAAAGTCTTCGATCGTTGTATGTTACCAGTGATGACATACGGCACCGAGACGTGGCCTCTCACTGTGGGCCTCATTAAAAGGCTCAAAGTCACTCAACGAGCCATGGAGCGGGCTATGCTCGGTGTTTCCCTACGAGATCGAATCAGAAATGAGGAGATCCGTAGGAGAACCAAGGTTACCGACATAGCCCATAGGATTGGCAAGTTGAAGTGGCAGTGGGCCGAGCACATAGCTCGTAGAACCGATGGCCGTTGGGGCCGAAAGGTTCTCGAGTGGAGGTCACGTACAGGCAAGCGAAGTGTCGGACGCCCGCCTACAAGGTGGACGGACGATCTGACTAAGGTCGCAGAAAGTCGCTGGATGCAGGCCGCTTCCAACAGGTCATTGTGGAGATCCTTGGGGGAGGCCTATGTTCAGCAGTGGACTTCCTGTGGCTGATATGATGATATGATGATGATAATTTAATTAGTCCTAAAAAATGTAAAAATTAAACTAATCCGCGATAAAATCTGTAAATAATAGTTTTATTTCAAAGTAGTAGTGTTAACAAATATGGTGAGAATAAAAATCAAACCGAATTATTCACCCTAGTTTTTTCAACTATACCGTTCTTAAGACCTGACCAAAGTAAACCAATACTAACAGGTCACAGCGAAAATATAGGGGGTTCTTCCATTGTAACGAATGGCGAGAGTAGCCTGCAATTCACCCGATATCAATCAATACTACCGCTCATGGATAGTAGCAAAATCAAAAATCCTGAAATAAACCAATGCTTTGCATTCTACAATTCTACGACAGATGTTAAGTCTCAATTTGTCGAGTAGTTTCTATGTATACAATCTCCGTCAGCCCATGGAATTAACTTCACATAGCTTGAAGGTCACAATCGTTCACACCACTAGTTAAATCGCCGAAAACTTAAAATTGAAAGGCATGCTCTAAAAATAACCAAACAGAAAAACTCGATGAACGTTATTTTTTAAATCCGACGACCATAAATTAGAATTGCCTCTACAATTTCTAAAGTAGCATAAAGTATAGATCGTCTAACACGTCTGGGACCTAACTAGGTCGCTCTGATATATACGATTTTCTCAGATGGCATTTATAAAGACGTGTTAGACAAATAGCACGTGGAGAATATTACTTCAACTTATTCTTACCGACTTTGCCACTTTGTAACTGTTACTTTTCTTTTATCGGTCATTGGTGTTGTGTACTTCGGTTATGTAAGGTTTTATATACAATATATAAGTTTTTGGTATTGGAAAATATTCTAAGCTTTTTAAAAGTATGGTAACCTTCAATGCAATCTAGATATGGCTTAATAATATCCAAGTATTCGAATTTGGCAATTCCATCTTCCCATCTTTTTTTCCGTCCCACTCTCCACCTGATAGGAAATCAGATGGGGCCGGCAACACATGTGTGATGCGCTGTAGATATCTATGAATATTCATGGGTGGCAGTGATCAATTAACATCAGGTGACCTGTTTGCTCGTTTGCTGGACGTCTGCAATAAACAAAAAGCTATCACAAAAAAAAACTAAAAATATAAACGAAATATTATTTTCATCCCATTTATTATTTTATGTCAAAGGAATTCTATTTTTATAATTTGCCTACGCTATTAGGTCTATAAAACCATTTGAATTGTTTATTTGTTTAGAGTATTGAAATACCGAACCATTCAATCGAATTAACACCTAAAACAGACAGGAATATGGAGGCAACAAAATAATATTTGGGATGTGAAAACTAACATAGATTTTATAACGCAAATCTTGAAATAACATTGGCAGTTGTGTTATTTCAGAATTATTAGCACAGTTGTGTTTCATAAAGGGTAGGCTGGCAGTTCAGTTCTCATAAATAGTTAGGTAGAAACGTCGGGAAGTCAAAAATGTAAAAAAATTAACTAAATTCGCGATAAAATCCGTAAATAATAGTTTTATTTCAATGTGTAACATCCGCGTAAATCTAATAAACCATTTATTAGGTAGTCTTTTTGTTGCCTACGTTATTTATGAAAACATCGAAGCGAACCTTTTCTGTATATATGTGCAAAACCTAAAAGAGTCTATCTTCTTTAAAGTAGGCCCAATTACTAAATGATACATAAAAAGGAGTTTTATGGACCAACAATCAAGTGTTGCTATTAATTTCAAGATTTCATAGTCACAATAAACTGAAGTTAATCTGAGGTGTCATATTGTACAATAGATAAAAATTGCCTTAATTTTTTTGTAATCAAATAAATATGATAAAAAGTACCCATTCCAAGAATATTAGTTTTATCGGAATGGCTAAACATAAATTTTGCTTTTACAAGGTCTCGTCAAAATAAGTCAATTTTTTTAAATATATAAGTTAACAACCAATTCTGCTCAACAAAACTTTCACGGAAGCTCGACAATTTTTAAATCAGTCATTACCAATGTCACATTCAATATAACAATCCTTAATATTCTAAACAGCAAATTTGTTCCAGTTTCGACGTCCGAGGGCGTTCGTTCAACAAAGCTCTTCAGTGGTCCGACCCGAATGCGTTCGGACCCCGGGCGTACTTCGCGACTGTGGCCCGTCCAGCCGCGCTCACCCTCGACACAGTACAGCTAGACGATGAGGGGGTCTATCGGTGTCGGGTTGATTTTAAGAACTCGCCTACACGTAATTTTCAGATACGACTGGCTGTTATTGGTAAGTTTTTATCAATATAAATAATACCTTAATTTATAGAAACTATTCTTAAGTCTTGTTTCTGATACCTTTGAAGAACAATTCCCGAAACAAATATTTATAAATCATAACGAAGAAAAAATACACAAACAAAATGTGTGCTCCGTAAAACATGACTAAAATATTAATATACCAATACAAAGCCTGAATGCAATATATTTGAATAGCAACAAATGTTGTATAATAACCATAACAGTTTAAAATAGCAATACGAAACACTTTTTCCATCCTAAACTAACATTCAATTCAATGAGCAAAACATTGCGCTTGCAAAAATGACGAACGAAAAATAGTTGCTATGGACAATGTTTTTGAAAAGTATCCAATTAATATTTATACACGCTGAAGCAAAGCGTAAAAGAGTAAATTATGGTAATTTGTTTTAACAAATAAGTAAGGCAAAATTACATTAGGTACTCTGTGTTCGGTACAAATTAGAAACACCGTATTTGGAAAAAGGAATTCTTAAAATTGAAAAGTTACTTGACTCAATTATTCCAACACAAACGGACGGCTCTCCGGCGCGGCGTCTCAAACGGCCCGCTGCGTCTCACCTACATTTCCATTTACACTCCAAATATAATTACCCCTTTAACGAGAAAAACGGTTTCGCAAATAACTCGGGCGCCACAAAATGTCGACCCTCGAAACTAGAATGAGAATCGCAGCAGATGTTCGCATTCCCACGCTGAAAAACTTTAGCGCAAAATGTCTGCTCTGTGCTGAAAATTTATAAGAGAACCTTATCTAAAAAGCCAGCCTTTCAGCGGCTTTCGTCGAGCGCGCGATGCAAAACAAAGCTTTGTTAGAGCTCCTTTGAATTTCGGTAAGGAAAATGAGAGGTTACACACGACCCGTAGCAGTCAAAGAGGCCGCCGAGTGCTGTTATTACAATAATGTACTGCGATATCACGTTTGGAGTGGTGCCGCTTTCTGTTGCGAGTTGCGACGGGAAGTCCCCGCCCCCCGCGCCGCCGGCCGCCCCGCCCTGACGTTCTTAGGTAATTTACAAATATTGTTCGCACTTCAGTGTAGATTTTTTTATTTTTCCTCCTATACATTACTCGACGGTAGAGACAATTTTACTCACTTTAAAAGAGAAGCGATGTTATTCTCGGTATAGGCGTGTTTTACGGTGTCTTTTTAACGATCCTGTGGAATTTTCCACCTATTTCTATCAACGTGTATTAGTACTTCTGTACAGGGCCTGTATGATTATCATGCCTTAATTCACTTATAACGAAGCACAGCATTAAAGATAATTTCTGTATATTTCCCTTTGTATCGAGTGAATAATGAATCTGAATTTTAACGTTACATAATGACATCCACGCGCAGCGTTGAATTGAGTAACAAAGTGATTTTATTAACTCCACTGCCCTAGTGCCGGTACCGCCTCGCCGAGAATTTATTATGCCCCGGCTTATCTACATATGTTTATCGTAGAATTTTAAATTGTAAACGAGCCCCACTTGAAAATACCGGTCCAGTTTCCGCATGAATATACGCTACATTTGTTTGAAGCACCGCATAATTTCATATCGTCCAAATTATGCGTTGGAAGGTAATTAGCAGTTTTTAGTAGGCCATCTGCCTTTGTACCATTACTTTTTGCCTTAATTTAATCACACCTCACTCAAAATACATTCTTATTTTTTTCTACGTATAATATCCTTTTTTTACTTTGAGCGTTTATAAAAAATATGCAACATCCAATGCTGCATAAACACAATATTCCGTTACAAATATGACAACAACTACTTCAATGCAGCATTAGAAATTCCTCAGCAACAGGAAGCCACTAATAACAGTGTCACCACGTTTTTGCGAAGACAATTTGCCTCACGTAGCTTTTATATCGTATGTTCGTGCAAGACCTTTCGTAAACGTCTTCGCTGGGCGTTCACTTCCGCAGCAATTCTTTCCAGGCCGGGTTTTAAGTTAAGTAAAGCAATGTGTATCAGTTAAGTGGGGTTTGCAGCGACGTAATCGTATGTCATCGCTTCCACGCGAGCGTCGATGAATCAGTGTAAACAAGCCTTTCGTGAACTTTCTGCATCCAAACTTGTATGTTGGAATTGTTTTGCTGTTAGGATATTTACATATACAGGGGCGGACCGTGAAATTGTGGGGCCCTGGGCTAATACTACTTAGAGGCCTACTAATTATTCAACTAATTGTTATTGCGTCTCAAAACTGTTTTGAAGAGTGATCTAGGCTTACAGTAAAGGAAAAATAGGACAATAAAATGTGTAATTTATTTTAATAAAATTTACCAATCTATTCCTAAAGATTTAGCGCTGTTTTGTAATGTCATTAAAATTATCACATTAAAAAAGTTAGGCCTAGGGTCTTTTGTATCCGTGGGGCCCTGGGTTGCAGCCCAAAAAGTCTTTTGGTAGATCCTGCCATGTGCATATGGATGGCGATCATAGAAAACCAGCATTGTGCTGCGGTCTACACCGCAACGCAACTTTCTTGAGTGATCACCTACTTTAACGACGACGTGTAAACTTCTTTTTTTTTGTTTTTATTCATCTTTATTTTTTTTAATATTCTACACCTGTATTTGTGGTTCGTTTTCATAATCTGTGATTAATAAAACTATTATTGTTTCCTTCTGTCTTACACACGATATGGACTTGTCAAAGGGACTCACATAAGGATGTCGTGATTCGGCTTCACCTTTATATGTTCGGGTGAAATCTAGAAATCGGTTTCAAAGTTTCACGTGCAAAAAGGCATATACAGGGTATATCAAGACTGCTACCGAAAACGAAGCCGGGTGGCAGTTTAAGCGACTTCAGACACAATGCAACAGAAAAAGTTGAAAAAAAAAAGCGAAAATTTTTTTTTGTTATTTTTTTCCTTTGTCCATATTTGGGTGGTAAATAAAGTTTTTCCTAAAATAATAGTATATACCCTTTTATTTATAAATACTCTAAGGTATAAAAGAGTTTAAATTATTATTTTAGCAAAAACTATGGATTTACCACCCAAAAATGTCGATATTTAAAAAATCATAAAAAATAATTGTCGCGTTTCTATGCGAAATTTTTAATTGCATTGTGTTTGTAGTCACTAAAACTACCACCCGGCTTCGTTTTCGGTAGCAGTCTTGAGATACCCGGTATAATACAAACAGAAAAAAATTCTAACATTATTTTAAGTTCTATTGCGTTAATATAATCCCTCCTCCCTAAAAAAAAACAATATTATATTGCGTTAATATAATATTGGTTTTTCTTATTTATCTTTCACATACTGACATAGATCGGTTACGAAATTATTATATATATATGAGGACATTATATTCGCATTAAATTAAGAAACTTATGATTAGAAATAAAGTAAAGAAAAATTGAATAAAGCATGTCATTCAAACCTGCGTCTAAAAAAGTTTATAGTTTCGTTGTTAGATCCCATTCCTATGGTACCTATCCCTCTGATTGTTTTGAATATTCTGTATCACCCCATACACGCCCCACGGGCATGAGCCTCCGTCACATTCGAGATTACGATTGAGAGTGGTTTGGCCACATAGTTCACCATGCTGGCCTAGTGCGGGTTGGCGGACTTTACATACCAAAGAAATTCTTATAAATCACTATGGTATGCAGGTTTCCTCACGATGTTTTCCTTCGCCGTTTTAGTGCTTGGTGATTGACAAAACACACACATGACTTCGAAATGTCAAAGGTCAAAATGTCTGGAATTCGAACCCGTAACCACCGTGAACATGTTGGCAGCCGCATCTACCAACAGGCTACCACGCACTTAAATGAAATATAAAATACAATAAATAATAAAATTCTAAAAGGCATAGACGGCAAATAATATGTCAAACTAAAAACTCATTACTAGTTGAATTTCATCACAAGATTACTCACATGAGAAAATCCAACTATCTAAACCCAATGGGGTAAAATTACGTAATAAAGCGCAAATGCCCTCTTTATGAACAGAAGCCTAAGAGAATATTAGAGACTCACGATTACCAAGCGTTTCTTCAATGCTTTTATTTGTATTACCCTTTTCTTAACTTTTTTCGCTGAAACAATCGCCTTGTGTAATCGGCTTTCGTCAACAGTATTTGTAGATCTATTTGAATTAAAGTATGTTTCCAAAGACCCTGCTTTTTTCTTATATTTCGAATATAATATTTTGTTACGAAATATCAACTTTTAGATATGTAAGATTTTATTGATGTAAATCAAAAAATCATTACTTTCTCTTGCGATAAACCGTTTCATGAGAAATAACATTAAGGAAGCAAGCGCAACAATTTAAACCAGTCCAATCATCACTGCATTGGTTCAATACACTTAAGTACTTCTAGTTCAATTTACTTGCGCCAAAATTAACAAGAAAACAATGTTAAATTCCATGTGGCGTTACACAAACTAAGTTCAGAATGTGCAATAAAAACAACTTAAAATATAACACAAGGAACTCGTTAACCCGGAGAGCGGGCTGGCATATCGACCAAAATTAGCTTCCAAGTGAACTATCTGTTTCATTTATATTTTGTGGCTACCGAGCCGCGTCAGAACACGTCCAAGTTTCTGCTCGGAGAAATGTGATTATGTAGCAAACTTTAAGTGAATTGCTTTACATGAACTTGTAAATCTTAATTGTTCTAATATAAACGGCTTAGCTATTAACTTTGCTTTAGCAATCTCACCATCGTATCAACATAATTCAGGAATACGATAATTACTAAATAACTTAGTTGTTAGATAACTAAAGTTTAATTCCTAAGTATAATAATTTCAATTCCACACCACTTTGTACACCAGACTGATCTATTGCTTTTGATTTCGCATACATAGAATACACAATGAATTTCTCGGGAAAATTAAGACTGTATTAGGTGTAGTTAATTCTCGAAAAGTGCAGGAACCAATCAATTAACACTAAGAAAGCCTTCCAAAGACCTTGAAACAATCGAGAAATTTCCATACAGAAGCGACAGGAATATAAAACCTAAGTCCCGCGCCAAGCGTTGCCTGAATTAATAAGTGAAACACGAAATTTGAATTTAATGAAACAAGTTGGCTGGCGGAGCCGTATTGATCGCATTTTTATGAGAATAACCGACGTTAGCGTACCCCGCTCATTCCGATTTATATTGCATGCTTATGTAAACGATCTCCAAGTTCCCTACCTATATTAGTCACATTGCGAAGACGTCCCGTCATTTATCGGAAGGGTATTAAAAGCTTGTTGTCGGGTGATGCAGTTTTACTCTTGTAAGATGTTTGATATAGCCTCGTGGCGCAGATGTAGAATGAAGAAACATGGGAACCATCTACGCCCCGAACCAATTATACAACCTTACGAAAATATATTTTGCAAACCTACCTTGTGCCTCGTTTAATTAACACACACCTAGATTTGTATGATATTTGAACACCAAAGAACATCGAACATAACTGTATCAACCCATATACGACCTACTGCAGGGCTCATCTATAATCGAGAGTAAGATCTTGAGAGGTTAGGCCATACTGTACTCTTTGGACATCAATTGTCAAACACCAGAGAGAAATTAGCAACAGTAATTGACCAACCACTGATCCGCATTGGATACTGTGCGTTCGCATAGTAAAGGGGTGACTTAAGTATTGTTTATGAATAAAAAGGCTAAGCGGAACGATTACTATGAGAAATATCTTACTTAGCATAGCGTTGCTTCAACACTGAGTAAAGTATTGTTTGTGAATACGGGCTTTAGTCCATAACTCAAAAGTAGTAGTGTATCAAAAAAATATTTTTTGCTTAATACAGTACATCATAAAAATTACAATATTAAACACGGATCTCTTGAAATATATGTCACAAGTTACAATCCTGCCTTTGACAATCAGAAGTACACTCAAGGCACCCTCCACAACGTTCTTAACTCAAGAATTGATGGAAAAACAAAAATACCTACGTTACATCTCTCTGTTATAGGCCACAGAACTCCTTTCAAATTTTTTTTGTCGTATGTTAATGACATGGCAAATCATATTACTTATTGCACCTGCTATCAATTTGCTGATGATACATGCCTGTTAATAGGCGAGCGAGACATTAAGGTAGCTCGTGAGAAACTGCAATTTGACTTTGATAGTATATCAAAATGGTGCCATGACAATGGTCTTGTACTAAATGCTACTAAAACCAAACTGCTGCATATAAGATCACCACATATAAAAAAATATTTTGATGAAAATATCATAGCCCACGATCACAAGTGCCTTCATACCACTGGCTCTAATACCTGTAACTGTCCTTATATTGAACTAGTTTCCTCTTACAAATATCTAGGTCTTACGATAGATAACATATTTAATTGGTGCCATCACGTTGATTACGTGTGTAACAAATTAAGACAATTTCTCGCACATATTTATATCATAAAAGACCGCATTCCGTTTAAGGTGAAGCTAATGCTGTTTAACTCACTAGCAGGATCATACGTGCAATACGGACTTAGTAGTTATGGACGAACTTATAAAACATATCTGAACAGCATATACAGACTGCAATTGAAAATACTACAAAATATTGTCTCCCCAGCAGTTAAATTAAAGTACAAGGATAATGAAACTGAGTTGTTTAAACATTGCAACATCCTACCGGTACACCTACAATTTAAGCTTAATTTTGTCAAGGAACATTTTTTTAATAACAATATTCAAAATAAATTTACTCACCCTATATACACTCGTGCCGTGGCTCGAGAACTATTGTGTACTACAAAAGCAAACAACACGTACGGTGAAAGGACTGCGCGGTATTTAATTCCTCGGCTTATAAACGAGCTACCCTCCACATTAAAAGAAAATATTACAGAAAAAAACATTAAATCTAAATTAAAACTATACTTTATTCACCAAATAACACCAACTGGTACTTAATGTGTCTTCCACTTGTGCCCACTTACCCAGCTCTTGTCACCTACGTACTCGGATTGTAAACCTGCCAGGCACTTGTACAAATGCCTTGCGTCGACTTGTTGTAGATAGTTAGCATTGTGACAAAACTTTGTGGTTTATAAATGCTGAAATACCTACTGAATTATTTTACTTCATATTTTGTAATCATGATAAATAAATTAAAAAAACAGTAATGCGCGGGTAATCACTGCGGTCGCACGTGTTACACACCGCTCGTTATCGTGTTGTTTTGTATTAGATACGCGTTAAGTGTTTAAAAACTATAAATTTAAAGTTGTGCCAATATAAGGGTACCTCCTGGTAACAGGAGGCCCTTTGTGCTGAAATGAACTCCACCCCACCGTCTCAACAACCCCCAAAGTCTCAATCACAACCTGAAGTTACTAGTTATGCAAATGTAGCATCGGCAACATGTTTTCCAAAGAAAGATCAAGCTGTCATACTCGATTCAATTGACGGAATAACACTGAGGAAATATCTTATCTCATTGTCGTCTATAATTCCAGCGAACTCAATTAGATTTATATCACGAATATCAAACGCACGAGTATGTGTATATTTAGATTCCAAAAAGACAGCTGATAGCCTTACAGAAGAAAGAAAACAAATAACTATCAAAGAAAATGTGCTCGAAATAAAACCGTTAATTACTAGAAATAAAAGAATTGTATTATCAAACGTCTGCCCCGTTATACCTCATCTTGTCATCGAACAAAAGTTCCAGGAATTGAATATAAAAATTATGTCTTCTATAACCTTTATGAAAGTTGGTGTGACGGATCCAGGTTTTTCGCATATATTAAGTTTTAGACGGCAATTGTTCATTTCTCCCGAGGATGAGAAACATCTCCCTGAATCTTTTCAAATTAATTGTGAAGGTACAAATTATTGGATTTATGTATCTACTGATTCCCTCAAATGCTTCTCATGCAATATAACAGGCCATTTGGCAAAAAATTGTCCGCAAAAATTAACCACCTCACAGCCAAATGACATTAACGACCCTACAGCAGCGGAGGAAATAAATACAATTTTTGAGAGAAATGACAACTTACCCAATGATTTTGTTTTTCCTACACCTATAATAGAAGAATACCCAAAACTAACCCAGCCAAATCAAAAAGGTAAAAAACGTATTCGTTCTCCTACAATCAGTGAAGCATCGAATACGCAACTATCTAAACCACAGGATACAAAAGAAAATGAATCTGATATTATAGAAAATGAAACTGATGAAACAAACAGTAATTTATCACTGGATGATATAGATGTAATTAAAATGAATGTGAAGAAAAAATTAAAGAAAAACGACCGAAGAACAGAAGAAGAAGTCTGGAAAGACATTGAGAGAAGTATGATAGAATTGAACCCACCATTCCCTGTCAGTTTAGATCAATTTGTAAGTTTATTAGATAACGCCCGAGGAAAACAAAATATTAAAGAATTGGTATATTCATATACTGACAATATAAATGGCCTAATTAATATGTGTAATAAGTTACATGGGAAGATGAACAAAGGACTAAAAAACAGATGCTCTCGTTTGTCAAGAAAACTGCAAGAAATAGTGAACCCTGTCCCCTTCATGAATTCAGACACAGATCCTGATACATCCCTCAACTAAAGGTTTTAAAATTCGTTTCCACTAAATATTATAAATCGTATATACGTTTGTCTGCATTTAATTTATACATTTATATACACATATTAAATTATCAAATATATACATTATAAAATATTAATTATTATGGATATATTACAATGGAATGTAAATGGTTTTTATAAGAGATTAGAAAACATAAAATTGTTAATATGCCAGTTGAACCCAGTTTGCATTTGTTTACAAGAAACAAATTTTAGTAATCAACATTGCGGCTCATTAACAAGTTACGAACATTTTTACAAAAACCGATCGCAAAGTTCTAGGGCCAGTGGTGGAGTTGCTACTTATATCAAATCTTATACATTACCAGAAGAAATTAAATTAAATACACATTTAGAAGCAATAGCAAATAAAAACAAAATTTCCTATACCAATTACAATATGCAATATTTACCTCCCAAATAGTCAATTGTTAAATATTAATGATTTTAATGACTTAGTTATGCAGTTGACGCCGCCTTTTCTCATCCTAGGGGATTTTAATAGCCATCATTTTTATTGGGGTTCGGTAAAATGTGACAATAGGGGTAAAATAATAGCGCAATGGCTAGACGGTCAAGATAATATATTGTTGTTAAATATGGATGAACCTACACATTTTAATAGCAATACCGGTCTTACTAGCAACATAGATCTAACTTTTGCTTCACAAAATATAGCGTCATATTTTGAATGGAACGCTTTAGAAGATTTATATGACAGTGACCATTTTCCAATCTCAATTAAATGTAAAGTCTCCAGGGAAGTACAACGTAATGTGAAATTACCTAAAAGGTGGAAAATTGAAGATACAGATTGGCTTAAGTTTCGTAATGAAATCGATAAAAACATACCTAGTTTAATAAAACTAGACCCTTTATTCGATTCTTCTATTAACGATATTGTGCAAACTTTTACTAAAATCATCTTGGATGCAGCAGAAAAATCTATACCACAGACCTCTGGAATCGTTAGAAAAATTACTTACCTTGGTGGAACAATGAATGTCAAATTGCTATAAAAAAATCAAAAAAAGCCTTCAGATTATATAAAAAACATTCTAATAATAATCAAAATTCTACATATTACAAGATTGAATATAAAAAGAAGAGAGCTTACGCTAGAAGAATCCTTAAAGAGAGTAAGAAACTATACTGGGAAAACTGGGTAGCATCTGTAAGTAGCCAAACATCAGTGAAAGAAATGTGGCAAAAGATACACAAGGTTAGTAATCGTAATACAAAATGGAACACTATTATATTAGAAAAATCTGATTTGCAGCAAATTCAGGTTCACAAAATTACAATGAACAATTTAAGAATTATAAAAATAACATTGAAGATAGATCTACCTTTGATATAAGCAATAACTCTAACCCGATCAATGAAAAAATACAAATGCATGAATTGTTACTGATATTCTCTCAAATAGGAAATACTAGCCCTGGACCGGATAATATTTCGAATATTATGATTAAACAATTACCTCTAGCCGGAATTAAATATTTACTTGATTTGTATAATTATATATGGGTAAAACAGATTTTTCCAGATAGCTGGAAAGAAGCATTAGTAATTCCGATACTAAAACCAGGAAAAACTTCAAGTTCCAAATCAAGTTACAGACCCATATCCTTGACATGTAATCTCTGCAAAATACTGGAAAAAAATTATAAGCAGAAGAATTAGATGGTACATCGAAACAAATAATCATATATCACCTTTTCAGTATGGTTTTCGACAATTTCGATCAACAATTGACCACTTAATTAACATAGAAAGTGAAGTACTTAGCTCTTTTGCAATAGATCATTGTGTAGTAGCCGTAGCGTTAGATATAGAAAAAGCTTATGAGATGGTCTGGAAGCACAGAGTTCTTTCAATATTACAAGACCTTAATGTCAAAGGAAACACTCTTGCGTTTGTCAGAAACTTTTTGTCGCAAAGAACTATAAAAGTAAGAGTAAACGATGTTTTATCGGACTCAATCTCCATAGAAAATGGTCTCCCTCAAGGCTCCGTGCTTAGCGTTATTCTGTTTCTATTGGCTACTAATGATGTTCTCAAATACATCGACAAACCAGTAAAAGGATTCCTATTTGCTGATGATTTGACAATTATTTGTAGTGGTAGAACACTTAAACCCACGTTAAAATTAATTCAAAATACACTCAACAAATTGCAAAAATGGTCAATGGAAACTGGATTTCGATTCTCGCAAACAAAAACACAATATATTATTTTTTCTAATAAAAAAAGGAAAGAGACAAACATAAAGTTGTTGCTAAATGAACATTATATTCATCAGGTAGATAATTTAAAAATTTTGGGAATGACATTTGATGGGAAAATGACTTGGATTACTCATATCAATCAATTAAAATCAAAATGTAACAAAAGACTAAATGTAGTTAAAATTTTATCATCGACAACTTGGGGATCCGACAAAAAATGTCTAATCAAAACATACTGTGCTCTCGTAAGACAAAAAATAGATTATGGCTCAATACTCTACGACTCAGCTAAAATTCGCACATTAAATGCCTTAGAAAGTATACAAAACACTGCCCTTCGTCTTACTATTGGTGCCTTTAAAACCAGTCCAATAGACAGCATTTTGGCAGAAGCTGGAGAAATGCCACTTAGTTTAAGAAGAAAGGAGTTAGCTATATCATACGGTACAAAATTACTATCTCACCCTGATAATCCTACTTACAAATCCTACACAAATATATCAACAACAGAAACTGAATTCCAATTTCGTCCTAATTTGGCAAAACCATTGAAAATCAGAGTATCAAATAATTTAAATGAACTAAAACTAACCACCCCCCCTGTTATTACCAATAAATTTCTCACTTGTGGTCCTTGGGTCAAAAATGATTTCCCCATTAATCTTGATCTTACAGAACACTGTAAAAATAATACACCACGATGTGTTTATAAAGCACTATTTAATGAATTTAATTACAAATTTAAAAACTGGAAATCGATTTTCACTGATGGCTCAGTTTTGAACGGAAAAACAGGATGTGCAATCATATTTGAAGATAGATGTTATAAATATAGGCTTTATGATTTCTTTTCTATTTTTAGTTGTGAAGCTATAGCTATACTCAAGAGTTTAGAATTAATTTATAATAAATCAAATTTAGAAAAATATGTTATATATACAGATTCCAAATCAGTTTTAACAGCTTTACAAAATATTAATAACATACATCCACTAATCATAGAAATTAAACAAAAGATGATCGATTTACTACAAAGGAATTTTGAATTTGAATTAATTTCCAAGCCACCAAGGCATATTAGGCAATGAGAAAGCAGATAAAGAAGCTAGAATGGCTACAGAAGAAAATGAGATCGACAACTCAATTAAATCAACTTCAGATGAAATTAAAAACCATTTCAAACGCGCTATTAAACTTTTTTGGGACATAAAATGGAAAACAAACAACAGAAGTAAACTTTTTAGTATTAGAAATTCTATATTTAATAAAAACGACATATCATTCAACTGCAGGAGAGATCAAGTCATTATTACAAGATTACGCATAGGACATACAAACTTAACACATATTCATTTGATAACCAAATCTAATAAAAATAAATGCAAATGTGGACTGGATTTAACTGTGGCACATCTTTTCGATATTAATTGTTCAGCTTATATAAATGAGAAATTACAGTGTAACTTACTAAGTACCTTAGAAGAATGTTTAAGTGAAAAAGGTTACAAGCAAACGATTTGTTATCTCAAATTGATTAATGTTTATAAATTGATATAAGTGTATTGTGTAAATTGTTGTAGTCGCTAATGACCTTAGATGTTAAAAAGCGACTTTAAATAAATAAATTAAAAAAAAAAATAAAAAAAAAAATTGCCATGAGTTAGCCATCTTCACTCGTCAGAACTTTTTTTTTTCTAGATAGTCGATTACAATTGCAATTGTGAATTGCCTTCTAAAAATGAGGTAGAATTACACATTATCACTACATAGTATAGAACAAAGTCGCTTTTTCTGTCCCTATTTTTCTTGTTCGCTTAAATCTTTAAAACTACGCAACGGATTTTGATGCGGTTTTTTTTAATAGATAGAGTGATTCAATAGAAAGGTTTATATGTATAATAACATTCATTAAATAGTGGAGAAATATTGTTATTTTTCAGGTTTCTAATGTGATGTCGTTAATTATCAATGTTTTTCCGCTTACATTGAAAACGCAGGCTGAACCCTACGAGATTTATCAAAATAATGCATTACATATTTGTACACATTGAAAAGGTCTACAGAAAACTCCGCGATGGTATATGTCTATCTCTTATGGATATCCCACAATAACATTTTTTGTCATTTACTTTTTACGACAAGTAATGGCTAATTTTCGAAGCGATTTTAACCAATACAGCATTAATCCTTATCCAATGAAATAGCTTAAATAAATCGTTGATTTAATATAGATCTATGTGGTCCTTTATAGCACGAGAATTAAATGAATATTTTCGAAGATATTACAGATTTAAAATTGCGGGACGTAGCGCTTGCGGCGGTACTGGCCGGCCGGGGCGGCGGCAGCGTGGCTATATAGGAATGTTTATATGTATAATAATAATACGTACATATTATTGTACAAAAATCTATTTGTACCCGGGCGAAGCTGGGCCAGGCCGCTAGTAATAATATAATATTGTTTTTTGTTATTGCAATAAATGGCGATGAATGGTAAGCTATATAACAAAAAAATACCATGAATTACAAAGCAATGCTTGACATTCCACATGGCACTCGCCACCCTGAGACATAATATGTATAATTCACCACAAGATATTTTCATAAACTGTCAAAAATATTTTTGATCAAACTGCACAATATAACAAAGTATGGTTTATTGAAAAACTTGGCTTACAAAAGCGTATTAAGTCAAGCGAAAACTCATTTTAGTAAACACCTGCCTTGGAACAAAAGTCGTTACCCGTAACGATTATAATGTTATCTCTAAAACACCTTATACATGTATATTGGAGGAACCATAAAAGATAAACGAGTATTTATAAATTCACTCCTGTATCACCGGGGGGATAGGCCGAAGTGCTACTGAAGCCAGAAAATAGTTGTATATTTTCTGAGTTTTGTTCGGCCCCAAGATGTGTTAGGAAGCGAACCCACCTAATGTAGATAAATACCAGTGTATTTACACCAAAAACTGACACAATGTGAAATGCCAGTCCTAGGAGTGGAATCCAGAAATCTATATATTAATACGTGATGCAAAAACCTTGGACCCCTTTTTACGAAAATTGCGCGGACGCAGGAGCATAAAAATTGGCACAGTTATAGTTTATGTGTAGGAGAAGTGCAGAACGCTAATATTTTGCAATAATAATGCTTATAAAGTACATTAAATGACTGTGGAACTCTCTACCAGCTGAGTTGCGACGGGCTGAAACACTGTCGTCATTTAAAAGAAAAGTCAAAGAACATTTCCTCTCACAAGAGTGTAGCTGAAATAATTTGTCCATTCTCTTCTTAATATATTTTAGGATAGGTATATAATATGTTTATATATATGTATATATTATAGGTATGTTTGTATATGTGTATGTATATGGATATTTATATATATTTTGTGTGTTTATTTTATATTTTTAGTTATTAATTGTAGATTATTATTATTTCTTTTACGCCTTAGACTGCCCTTTCTATCTCCTGTTAGTATATCCATCCCATGGTTGCCTGTAAGAGATTACCTAGTGTGATAAGGCCGAAACTTGTACTATTTTTCTTATTGTATAATATCTACATAGTATTTCTGTACAGTGCAAAAAAGAATTAAATAAATAAATCAAAAAATAAAACATTACACACACTACCATGCATTTCACACACACATACATACACAAGTATTTGTATACGCATACATACTCTGGTGTCAAATAGTTTCTTTTCTTTTTCATTTTGTTCTTCTGACATAGACATATCAAAAAAAGGTTTTATTTGCCTAATGAGGTAATAATACTAATATTAAAAGAGAATATTAATTTTAAATGAGGCAACAATATTAATATTAGGCCTAATATTAAATGTAAAAAGTGCGTGGTGGCCTGGTGGTAAACGGACTAGACGCGACTGCCAACATGTTCACGGTGGTCGCGGGTTCGAATCCCAGGGCACACCTCTGACTTTTCGGAGTCATGTGTGTATTGATAGTCAATCACCACGCACTAAAACGGTGAAGGAAAACATCGTGAGGAAACCTGCATACCATAGCGATTTATAAAATTTCTATGGTATGTAAGTCCGCCAACCCGCACTAGGCCCGCGTGGTGGACTATATGGCCTAACAACTCTCAATCGTACTCTCGATTGTAGAGGAGACCCGTGCCCTGCAGTGGGACGTATATGGGCTGATAAAGATTAAATGTAATATAAAAAAAGATTTTAATTATTATAATGCATAAAAAATACATTAAATCAATAAATAAACCAGCATGCATTTGACACACGCATACACAAGTATTTGTACACGTATACATACTCTTTGGTCAAATTGTTTCTTTGGTTTATTATAGACATAGTTGAATGTCAATCAGAAAAATTTGTTTACTGTGGTTTTGTTAAATGTCAAACAGAAAAGTTTTATTTGACGAATACTACGTGAAATACTGAGCGCTTATACACATTGTGTAGCAGTAAGATACATTTAAATGTACACAGACTATCATTATATGTATAAAGAAAGTTCTGTAGCAGTAATCTGCAATAACAACATTCAGGTACAAAAAAATTGCTATTGCTGGTTCAAAGCAATTATTGTAGTTTACGATTTCAGTAATTGCATATACTTCAGGATAAATAAGTGATTTTGAGAGATACGTACATTTAAATGTGCACGAATTATCAGAATAACAACACCATCATACAGGTAAAAACTTTTTCTCTTCTTGATTTGGTCGAATTTCGACCACTAGGCGACCACTAGTTACAATAAATAAATAACATAAACAGTCTCATACATTCTCGGAATAAATATTATAAAAAAAATATATTTTTCATGGAGTTTAATGTTAAACCATTTGATGCAAGTGACACTTGTGTCCAAGGCATTTTTTAGAAATACTGAACATAAAAATATACATTTTATAAAAATAAAACGAAACAAATATTTAAAAAGAGTTCAACTGTTTAAAGAATCTGGGGGCGCGGCCAAGCCCCCTCCAAGTCGAGCTATAGGCCGTAACATCCTTTTCTCGAAGCAATTTAGACCATTTTCAACCCCCTATAACTTCGTTGTGGCTAAAGCATGAAGCCTGAATTTTCAGTTACTAAGCAGGCATTGTGTAAACACGGTATATTTAAAATTTCATTCAATTTGAACCAGTAGTTTAAGAATTGTAACTAGTCAAACTTTCTTAATTTTGTCACTCACTGACTGACCGATCATCAAAAGTCTAAGGCACTTTTAGCAGACATAGAACCTTCAAAATTAGAATATAATTAGTGTTTAGTGTCTGAAGTAAGGAAAAATTCAAACATTTCATAATTTGTGTCTAGTTTTCTAGATAGACCAACTGCGTGAATAACTTTGTAATCCCATATAAATGTATAGGATTACAAAGTTACATTTGCAGTTAATGAATCATTGTACCCGTATATAATGGACTATATACATGAGGCATAACAGGAGGGGATGTAGAGAGAGAAATGGTGTATTCAGCCCATGAAACTGTACAATATTCCTCTAGAAAAACATGACGAAGAAAAACTTGCAAATAAATAGATTAAATAACTCGAAAATATCAATTACAATGAAAGAAAGAACATTAATAATCAAATCCGCTATATTTGTAATAAATTGATACCTACAAAAATAAAAAAAATCCATAAGACAAAGGCTTTAAGAAAAATCATTAGTGATATTCTAGAAGTAAGAAATACCGAAAAGGTAAGAAGTAGGACTCTACAAAAAGACGTGAGATCTCATCAAAAACATCCTGTAAAAAAAATTCCAAGTCTCGCAGCTCAGATTTTCTACCGCAAAAAGTTGTGAGATGCATGTAATACCAAGTCGATTAATTTATTTAGTCCTTAAAGGACCTTCTATATAAAGTTATGACGTTAGTTATTACCATATCAATATTGAAAATTCTTTACGTTTTAAATAAATAGATCGACTTGGCCTAATTTTTTACAGGATGTTTTTGATGGGATTTAATTAACTCCACTCCTGGACACAACACCACATGTGCTTAAACAATTTTGCAAGACATTTAACGAGGCAATTATTCCACCAGAACCCCGTACCAACGGCGATGTAAAGACCAATTTTATGAGTCTAGTCCCGGCTTACTGAAAAATTTTAAAGCCAGCCAGGCACTTCGGAAGTGGCCGATTTTTCAATGACTGCCATTCGGAAATTGTAACAGTCGGCATTGACGACTTGACACTTCGAGGCAAGAGCCCACTAGATATTTCAAAACTTACTTGGTAGTTTTATTCGAGATTTGAATTTTCACATCAATGCAATAAGTGCTGCGGTATTTAGCCAAAAGTCTACCTAGCTACATATATGTATATGTAATTGTATTTAAATAAATGGACATAAATGGGCAGGCTCGATCGGGTTGGTACCAATGTCACAAGGCATCGACATTTTAGAATAGCCCTTTCAATCTTACTCTCGGTTGATCAGGAGCTCTGTACTCAGTAGTAAAATGCTCAGCAATTAGGATCTAGAAGGTATAGTTCAAGTAAATAACAATTTGGCTTTTAATGTCGGCCTACAGCTACCACTGACTGCCTCGGGTTCGAATCCCGGGTTGGGCAAAGTGATATTGGATTTTTCTAATCATTATCAGCCCAGAGTCAGGAATTTGTGCCCGATATGGCGATAGGCTCGCCACCTATCACATCGTGGGACGGAACATACAAAGCGAAATGTGGGTGCCCTGGCACCTCTGCCTACCCCTTCTGGGAAAAAGGCGTGAGTTTATGTATGTATGTATGTACAGCTAACAAAATCTTTGTTGTGAACTTTATTTATTATTTTTTTTTATTATTTCTGTAATTACAAAACCTGACTAAGTAGTCTTAGAAAAGGAAATCTAAACCCACTTCTTTACGGTCTCACCATATTATTCTACGAATTTATAAACGTTTTATTAGACCCAAAGAAATTAAATAAAAAGTACTTGTAATAGATAAAACAATAATGGCGGACTCATCGCCTGTGGCGTCTTGAAGAAAACCATGAAATAACGATGAGAAGAAAATTACGTTTATATTGTAAACTTAATCTTATTTACTTAGTACTTTTAATGTGTAACATCTTTACAAACTTTTAATGAGCTTAATATTTAATATAAAGGCTACTGAGTCAATAGTTCTTTGAATATTAAATACCAATGCAATACTGTATTGGAAAAAGAGAAAAGTGATATTGCATCATTCAGGAATGCCCGATATGGTGATATGCTCGCCCCCTATCACACCATGGGACGGAAAATACACGCATTATCGTGGTTGTCATGGCTACACCTCTACCTACCCCTTTTGGGAAATCACGTGAGTTTATGTATTGATACAGATATTATACTGGGTATATCAAAACTGCTACCAAAATCGAAGCCGAATGGTAGTTTTAATGACTATTGACACAAACATGTAGTACAAATTAGGAATTTATACATAATTCATACTCTTATTTGAAATAACACTAAACTTAATCAAGGACACTTTTGCAACTTTGCCAGCTGTCATTCTGTGCTATTTATAGCTGTGTCTTACTTTTTAATTTTGAGAACTCTAACAACTAAATTAACACGTCCTTCAAATGACGTGAAGTAGCAGTTTGTCGGTTTACCTGGATTTACCGTGAAAATGGTTACCAATTATCATCAGGCGAGCTGTATGATTGTTAGCAATAGAAAAGTTGGAATGAAACACTGATTTGTATAGGTTTTTTTTTTTAATTGCTTTTAATGGACAAGCGTGCCGTTCACCTGATGGTAAGCGATACAACCGCTTATGCACAGTGGCAAAACCAAAGAACACCTTGAATTACAAAGCAATGCTTGACAATCCACTGCGCTCGTCATTGATAATAAATAAATAGCCATTGTGGTGGTACCTAACCAGATGAGCTCTCACATATGAGAGACCTACCACCTGTAACGTGTTCGTATTATTAATAAGTGGGTTTGAAAATATAATTCCTGCATTCAAATGATAATTTGTTGCAAAATACCATAGTAAAAAAGGTTTCCCATGTAAGTAGAGACCGTAATGTAAAGCTGAATATTAAAATATCTCATAATATAAACGCATTGCCGTATTATCAACGTTTTGTTGTATTTTAACTGCATTAAATATAAATATCAACATATAGACTTAAGAGCGTATACACCTTGCGCGCAAAGTCAACTATAGGTATTTCTTCGTTAATTTCACGCACACATAAGCGACCAAAGCTGTGTGCGTAGAGCTGCCGCGTCGGCTCGCTATACAATCGGCTCAAACAACTTTGATCCGTGCGCTTCAAATATTCAATTGAAATGTAACTGTAATATAATATCATAAAAATATTTTATTTGCATTATAAGTAGACAAATATTACTGTGCAAGCAAAGAATAATACAAATTTTGGATACTAATCATATTTTCGTTATTATTACATTGTTAAGTTGCATTCAAATCAGTGTTCAATCAGTATACACTACGGACGTTTTATTAATCATTTCGTGTTCGAACACATAAATAGTGTTAGGGGCCTTACAACCCCTTACAATTACGAAATATATTTAATTTTATATTACAATACATAACATAATTTAGCCTCGGAATTACATCTCATTATATTACCTGAAACATAATTTATACTTACTACAAAATCATTGTAGGTAATAAAAATAATTAAATATTTTACTACCAAAGTACTAAGATGTGGTAATCGCATTCCGCGCGTGACTATTTTTACTACGCGCGGCATAATCGACTGCAGCCAGGCCGGAGCGACGAGCGATACGTCCTCCCTCTAGAAGGCCTTGCGGCGGTCTGATTTGATCCACGTCGGACAGCGTGTTTTATAGTGGTTTTTAAAATATTTGTAGAAAACATGAAAACTAATTTTGTTGAAATATAAAAATGGTAATTTATTGATAAGATGTTCTTCTATTGTAATATGCAATTGGTATAAAAAATTATGTTCGATAAGTTGGTGAAAAAAAAAAATGTTCTTGACGAGAGTTTCTGAATAATTTCGCATTGTTTAAATTTTTATTTTTCAGGAACTAAACACAAAAAGATTATTTTTCTCAGCAAAATCCCTCCATAAGGGTCTTATTAGTCTGATAATATTTTTATTTTCATCTTATATTTAGTGGTTTCGGATATCTTAAACTTCTAAATTGCCATTTAAAGCCTAAATAACGAAACTTGTGTTCAGTAATCCTTATAGTACTCACAAATTATCCATCGATCTATAATGTTTTCCACCAAAATCCCTAGATGACAACCTTTTCTAAAATTAGCACTAATTATTTTACCTTGAAATTGTTTATTGGTGGCTATTAACTCATTTGAAAAGTCCTGTTTTTAAGCCAAAAAGCGCGTGCAGGGTATAAACGCTCTTAAAACTAATATCAATCATTGAAAACCTTCGGTTTGTGATACCACCCTGCACATTCTAGTTCAAGCGTTCCCCAATACTATGACAACAACATTCACGCCCCACAAAATTAGAACAATATACTAGGTCTCCCATTCGATTTTACACGCAAATCCTAATTCGCATTTACGAGTTCCATACCAATGTCCTCTATAGCCTAGACGCGAGACGTCCGCGCGCAGTTCGGCATTATCATAAGTACATTTCGTGGTTTTACGTGACAAGAGTACAAACTGACGTAAAAGCAACAAAAACTATTATTTTTGTCGTTACAGCGAGCGAATCGTCGTGTGGAGTGTAAATTGTAAAGTTGTATAATATTTTTATTGTTTGGCGTGTTTTAAATTTTATTTTAGTGAAGGATACATGTTGAAAATTTTATAACCATACTACAACCTATCAAGGAAAAACTAAATAATTTCTATTATTTATACCCCGGGGTAAAATTTAGAATAGGATAACACGATGTGGTGGGGTGTGGGGTGTGGAAGACGGAGAGGAAGTGTCCCATCTCACCTGGTACCACTCCCGTGAAAAGGTAATGCACCATTCCTGAGATATATCAATTTAAGTAACCTAACCTACAAAAACACTTGTTGTCAATACAAATTTGCTTCTGCAACATCTTGGGCGCTGCGGGAAGTGCAGCCCCTTCGCCCTTGCGTAGCAAAGGATAGGCACCCATGCTCACCTCTGCAGCTTCGGCTTGCTGGTCGCCTCCGGCGACCAGCCTCAGCCGCTACGGCTCGCACGGGTGCCTATCCTTTGTTACAGCGGGCGGGGACTGTTCTCCCTCCGCGCCTCCGACTTTTTATATATACTCTAGGCTTGGTAGCCAAAAGACTACGTGAAGTCAGGGTGCCCTGAGTCGGAGTGATAACGTTGTAACCAGGAACTCAATACCTATCACCTGTGATCACTTTTAGCCCTCAACTCGTGCTGCCCTGAACTAAAGTCCACCCAAACCCCGCATTAATGATCTGCAAAATTGGCAATAATACAGAACAAACACCATAAATAAAAATCAGGTGACCAGTTCCGTTTGTTCTTATGACTCCATTCTCATAATCATTTTTAGTCACAAAAATTCTCCTTATCTGTTTAACTCAGATCTCGTCACAGCGACTTTGAAGTTTACTATACCCAACTCTAGATTCATACATACATATATAAACTCACGCCTTTTTCCCAGTAGGGGTAGGCAGAGGTGCAACCAGGACACCTACGTTTGGCCTTGTATTTTCCGTCCTACGATATAATGGCGAACCTATGGCATCTGGCATAAATACCTGAGTCTGGGCTGATAATGAATAGAAAAATCCAATATCACTATGCCCGGGCCGGAATTCGAACCAGAAACCTCATTTTTGCAATCATACTCTAGATTTAGATAATAATTATTCAATTAAGAAACCAAAAAAATCGCTTCTACGATAATACTATGAGAATGAGACACCTAAATAATTCTATCTATTAGATACGCTGGTTAGTTTTCAGTTTCATAAATATGTTTTTCAGAATAAATCATTGCATAACCCAAAGATTCCGCGTAGAAAATAGACAAAGCGAGTATATCTACGATATTTTAGAAAACCGTTAGTCATAAAGCGGAACTGTTTATTCTCAGCTCTTCACGGACAAATTCTTGCCTCATATTGAAGGAGTATCGTAAAGAATGCAATATACTTACCCGTATAAACTGATTTTGCTATAAACTAGAAGTTATTTGTGTACTGCCGGCGATCGGACGGTCGCGCCACGTATTCTTGAAATTGCGACTGGCGACTCGCAATTTACTATTCCTAGGAACTACCTTACAATGTGTAGTCACAACGTGAATGATGTTATGCTATTGTATCACTATAAACGGGCTTCAGATAAGGTTGCGCACATTAATAAATTCAGCTGTTGAAAGCCGCGTGTCATTTTTGTAATTTAAAAGTTACTGCTTTGAAAGACTTTCCTATTTAAAATATACAATGGGGTGAAACGTTTAAAGCAGCTTATAACACATGTCGCTGAAATTCCAATTTTAAATATCGCTTACTACGCTTTTCCCAGAATCAAACCGCTCTACAAACTATAAAATTTTCAAATTTGGTACGCGTTATATAATAGTTACTGCTAGAGTCGCTATCGCCAGTTTAGCTAATACGACTAGTGGCCGAGCCATCGACAACGCAGTTTTACAACCTCTAGCGAGTAGCGGTTTATGCATAATTCAGAAGCCATAATTTCTGTTGTAGTTTTAGCTACACGATTTATCACCGCATCAAACGAGCGTTATCGTACTGTGGAGACCGCGTCAATTGCTCATAACAACGCGTTAATATTATAAAATACATGTTAACTTACTATTGTTTGGTATAAGTTTATTTTAAATTGATTTTGTATCATTATATACTATACGAGATTCCACAAAGCAATTGGAAAACTTAACAACTATTGAGGTAATTTAATTTAATAGACCTGTCAGTGGCATAAAGTTGAATTATCATGACTATAACAAATATTAAAAAAAATTTGTTCGTTTTCATTGAGTAAAATGTGTTAGTTATTTTGTGTTTAATTTACAGTGTAATTCTCTATAATATGAAAAGTTAGTTTTGACTTTTTATTTTTCATTCGATGTCAGTTCAGTTTGTGAATAAAAGACTTTATACCATATGTTATTTAATATTTCGAATAACTTAATAATATTACTGAATCATTATTATACTGTCTCTATATGTCCAGAAAGTGAATTTAAATAATATCCAACAAACTGATGCAGGCAAGGCTAATTTAAACAACTCGTTTATCAGAAAGGAAAAGTTTCGAATATAGCTGAAAATTTTCAAACGTTAGCTTATAAGATACACTCGCTGTAAAAATATGAGTGGAAAAGTATATTAAATTATGCCTTAATATGATCACAAAATTGCTTTTCCAAACCGCAGTGATATTACAAGTTTGATTTAATCTACTAAAAATTAGTTCTACAACAAAATGTATAAGTATGAGTTCAACATTTCAATATTAGAATCTGATAACATTAGTTCGATTGTCCTGAATGTCATTTAAAGGCCAACCTACACTGAAATTGATTTAGTGGCTATCTTTTTAATTTTATCATTCTAATAATAGAGCCTTGATTGAAATTGACTTTATAGCTCTGTATTTGTATTCAATCGTTCTAATAATAATATATAGAGCTTTGATTGGGCAAGTAGTTCACCTAAAATAGCCAACGCTATGCCCCCTAATTAATTATAATCATATTTGGCAACCTCCAAGTTACCCACAAGCCGGTATTATAATACCACCAAAAAGACGCAAGGAAATTGCGCTGTACTTACTCTTAGATCGCTTATAGGCATGGCATCTACTTACTAAAGATAAAAGCAGCCTCTGTGGCGCACTTGCTTAGACGGTGACTGTGAAACGAGAGGCTGCAGGTTCGATCCCCGCACAGACAGAAATGTTTATGTGGCCCATTAATATTCGAAATGGGTGTTAATATCCACCCTAATATCTATGACATAAAACTTAATTGATCTTAATATGGTTTCACTTAGAACTATGTATGTATGTGACTGGTGGGTGTACATATTTATCAATAAAAAATAAACCTAAACATATGTATACGTCCCACCGTAGGGCCTACTCAATAATCGTGAATACGATTGATAGTAGTTAGGCCATAATATAATCCACTACGCTGGCCTACATGGCGTAAATATTTGAAACTTCCAGTATTTTAATAATTCATGCTACACGGTATGTTAAAATCTAGCTTAAACTCCCTCATTCTGATTGTAGTTTTATTAACAAATTTAATTACTTACTATTTCAAGCACTTTTTTATGTAGTATTATTTAAATGTAAAAGTAGGTATTTCAAACATTTTTTGTAAACAAATAAATGTGACTTCAAACATGAGTAATTTCTATTCAAATTACCTACCAACAAATTTAATTTTCGATTTCTGAATTATTTGATCGTGGTGACCTGTTGGTAAACGGACTAGACGCGACTGCCAACATGTTCACGGTGGTCGCGGGTTCGAATCCCAGGGCACACCTCTGACTTTTCGGAGTCATGTGTGTATTAATAGTCAATCACCACGCACTAAAACGGTGAAGGAAATCATCGTGAGGAAACCTGCATACCATAGCGATTCATAAGAATTTCTATGGTATGTAAGTCCGCCAACCCGCACTAGGCCAGCGTGGTAGACTATATGGCCTAACCACTCTCAATCGAATTCTCGATTGTAGAGTAGGCCCGTGCCCTGCAGTGGGACGTATATGGGCTGATACAGATACAGAATTATTTGATATCTACTATTAAATTTTATTTTACCGCATGATTATATGCATTTTGCGAATAAAATCCAAATGGAATATAGAATCATACACATAAATTATATATTAAAGAAATATAAAGAATGTTTACTTACCAATCACTCGAAGCTGAAGGTCGGCGTCCAAGCCAATCACAACACTTGACGCTTCACAATTAATTAAGTATTTATATCTCACAACACTAGTCACTACAACATTAATATATTACTTATTTATTATTGCAACACTAGACACTTCCACTTTTCGTTTATTATATATTTAAATTTATCATCGTGATTATGCAACTAATTTGTAAGCATCACTCCCGCTCATAAAAAAAAGCAAAAACCACTCAAAGCTAAAACCACTACTTGCACAGAACATCCACTAAATGTTCGAAAACACGCGAAAAATCTTGCGCGAAGCACGCGCCACGTGTATAATTTGCGGGTATACAAGGAAGAAACTACCCTCCATTAGAAAGTTATTAAGGATGATTCTAATCATATTTTTCTTAGAACGTAGAACAAATAAATACATTAACAATAACAACATTTTTAACATTCCAATAATTATTTATACAGGGTATATCAAGACTGCTACCGAAAACGAGGCCGGGTGGTAGTTTAAGCGACTTCAGACACAATGCAACAGAAAAAGTTGCAAAAAAAAGCGAAATTTTTTTTTGTTATTTTTTTCCTATGACCATATTTGGGTGGTAAATACCTTTTTTCCTAAAATAATAGTGTATACCCTTTTATTTATAAATAATCTAAGGGATAAAAGTGTTTAAATTATTATTTTAGCAAAAACTATGTAGTTACCACCCAAAAATGACGATATTAAAAAAATCATAAAAAATAATTGTCGCGTTTCTTTGCGAAATTTTTAGTTGCATTGTGTTTGTAGTCACTAAAACTACCACCCGGCTTCGTTTTCGGTAGCAGTCTTGAGATACCCGGTATGTCTTAGGGTATTTATAATTTAGAAGGAGCGCTGTCATACATTTACGTATTCAAAAACATAAATATTTGTTGTTCGTAATGTTGAATAATGTTTTATAAGTGAAAATTGCACTAATTGCTATAAATTTAGTTGGTAATTGAAACTATATTTAGTAATTATCTTTGCAAAATGAGTTTGAGTGGAATTCAATAACTCTAAACTATTTTTTTTTTGTTTTTGTTATGTTAAATAATTTTAATAGGATGACAGAAAAAAGAAACCTTTTAGGTTTTGCAAATCATAGCACCTATATTTTATTGAAAAGTACCACACCATTTTTATAACAAGTTATGCAAATCTAATGACATAAAAGTACAATATATGTGTATAACTCATCCAATATTATTATTCATAACTCGTCTACATTAAAATATAAATAAAATACATAGATAACACAAAAATACAGTGACATCTATGTATTAGATTAAAACTCAGCAATTCTGCTGAAACTTTCTACTTTACTACTTTACGTCTACTTGAATTACGTGACACGTCGCCCCACAAGGGGAAACTGTATTCAAAACAATTATTCAATCATCAATCATGTATCAATCATTTACACAAACTATTATATTCATCTACTTGAAAATCGACCTAAAGCTCCCAAGTATTTCATATTATACCTACATTCACACCCAAAAAAAATGATTCTGGTTCCACACCTGAGGAGTCCCAAATCTAAACGAAGCCTAAAAACAAAGCACTATATAAAATCATTAATTAATACCAACAATGAGTGAAACGCAAATTGATTCGGAACAATTTACGGAGCCAAACCGAATGTCATATCGCTGCCGAGAGCTGTTTAATTGAGGTTGTCGACTATGAAATAGCGTTTAAATTGGATGTTGTTTTGCCGGCTAGTGATTCTGGCCAAGGTCCCACGCCGCCTCGGTAATTACCACTAACAATACAGCCGCTCCAGAGATGCCATCTCTCTGTCAACTTTGTGGAGTTTTTGCTTTATTGTGTTCACTTTCAGACGAGATCGTTAAAAGAGCAATATTGGAATGTTATTAAGAGACAAACTGTGGATATCAAGATAGACCATTGCTACTTTAAAATAGGGAAGTTTTGAAACTTGAAAGTAATTATGGAACCGAATTAGATAAATATTAACTACTTTCTGTGTGTTTCTGAGTTCTATTATAAACGAAAGACCTACTTTGACTTTCAGCTTGCTTCATCTCCATTCAATTCTATAAGCATCCAAATCATCGAACCATGGAAGCCCTGGTTCTGTCCATAATTAATTCTCCCCAGAAATGAACAATATAATATCTATAGAATTCTCTACTTAAATCGCATTGATCTTGCTGGTAGTTGAGTCTGCTTCTATGCGACGTATCCTGACAAAATATCCAATAATATCAAATTCGTACTCATATTTGTATCTACTATACTTTGAACTTTAAGATACTGTTTCTGACTCATTGATCATGTCTACACAACGTACAATCTTTCGCGTTAACCAACTAGATATATTCAGTGGCGACTGACGCAATATATTTCTACCAATAACTACAACCTACGAGGGTTCGGAGCGATTCGGTTTGCGGTCGACCCGGTCTTGGTGGGTACTCCCCAACTATTGTTTTGTTTGTAGGACCGTAATTAGGATTATTTGTCATTTTATGTTAGCGGTCTTGAGTGCTTAGTATGCTATTTTACAATTCGTTTGGATCGCAGATGACGTTGGAGTTCCTAGTACTTTATCAGAACGCCTGCCTACAAGGATGGACGACCTGGTTAAGGTTGCAGGAAGTCGCTAGAAGAAGGTCAATGTGGAGCTACTTGGGGGAGGCCTATGTTCAAAAGTGGTCTTCCCGTGTCTAGGGAGAGAGAGAGAGAGTATTTTGCTTCCAAAGTAATTTTAACAAAGTCAAGGTATGACTGGTCTTAGCTATAGGACAAATGTAGCTGTATGATATAGTCAGTGCCATCATTTCACAGAGATGATACTGATCTTGAGATTTGGAATAACGACTTTAGTTACATTTCGTTCGTTCGTTCGTTCTCCCTTTTTAAAGTCGATTAAAAAATGTTATTGTCCCAAATATTTAAACAGTTTAAAAAATATCTCGACTGACTCCCTCGGTGGCGTAGTTGTACTAGGGTACGATTACAAAGCTGAGGTCTCGGGTTCAAATCCCGGGTTGGGCAAAATGATATTAGATTTTTCTATTCATTATCAGCCCAAAGTCAAGAATTTGTGCCCGATATGGCGATAGGCTCGCCTATCCTACCACATCGTGGGACGGAACATACAAAGCGAAATGTGGGTGTCATGGCACCTACCCCTTATGGAAAAAAGGCGTGAGTTTATGTATGTATGTATGTTTAAAAAATATTTAAATTTCTTCCTAAGTGTTGACGGTGATGAATATATATAACTATTAATTCTGCATAAAGGCATGAACCGCCAGCAAACTCTAATTTTCGGAGGCCACCTAAAATAACAATTATTTTGTCTGACTTACTAATAATGTTTTCTTAATCACTTACAAATAAAGGTTAAATGTCTAAACAGTTAGCGGAGCTACTATTTGATACCATGAATGAGTTAATTAAAAGATCACTTTAAACTTGCGGTTTTGTTGATGTTGAGATTTCACGTTAATTTTCTATACCCTATTTGAATAATTTTACCTACATTATGTACATTATTTACTTAACTTCGATTTTCATAAATTGGGAACATTAGCAATTTGCCATAACTCTCCGATCACAAAACGTACATACTACAAAACAGACTACAATTTTAATAAAAATCCTAATAGAGGCATAGCTAAATAATAATAACATTGTACATTGCTTATACTTAGGAATGTTCTCCTCCCTAAACCGCGTTAAATCCGGGACACGGGCCCAAAATACCCATCACAAACAACCGAACATCTAAATTGCAACAAACACGGCACCCAAAAAGATATCCGCCAACCCTAATTGTAGCTAAGATCTTCTATTTCCAGAGCATCTTCCCGAGATAACCCTTCCGTACCATATCAATATCAATCATACCTAACCCAAAATTCCGTCCCATGTTTTTTGCACAACCCTGCTCAAGGGAGGACATTAGCGAGGCTCCTATTGTGTTGACATATACCGATGCATTATTCAATTGCCTACGCGAGTATATGTTGGCGGAAGCGGGTGCCTTTCAGCGCGGTATGTGTAATACAAAGCATTTACAAGTGATAGGGGACCCGCTATAAACGCTTCTAAGTGGGGGCGAGAGGTACACGCGGTTATTATGTTGCGTCATGGCGATTGCGATTTTTATTGGATTGTTTTTTATTCGAATTCAGAAATTGCTGAATTTTTACCTCCTATCAATTTATAATGTATAATATTAACCAGTCTTTTAGTTTGGCAAGCGTACAATTGATAAGTTTGATGTTTTTGATGGTGTATAGTGTTCACATTTAAGTGCGTGGTGGCCTGTTGGTAAACGGACTAGACGCGACTGCCAACATGTTCACGGTGGTCGCGGGTTCGAATCCCAGGGCACACCTCTAACTTTTCGGAGTCATGTGTGGATTGATAGTCAATCACCACGCACTAAAACGGTGAAGGAAAACATCGTGAGGAAACCTGCATACCATAGGGATTCATAAGAATTTCTATGGTATGTAAGTCCGCCAACCCGCACTAGGCCAGCGTGGTGGACTATATGGCCTAACCACTCTCAATCGTACTCTCGATTGTAGAGTAGGCCCGTGCCCTGCAGTGGGACGTATATGGGCTGATACAGACAGATAGTGTTCACATTTACTAAAATCGGTTCTAAAATATATGTGTTGATTACTTTTCTTTTTACTTAAATAGGCAGTCGTTAGAACTTTTAGTTGCCAAATTCCTTGAATCTCTATAAACTCGATACTCAACTATTCATATTGAACAGAATATTACAAAATTTCAAATAAAGAGATAAATATGAAACTTTGATTACCTTTATCCGCGCAACTGATATCCAATAGCAACATTTATCGTATAGTTTGTGTAATAGATAGAGGATTACTCCGGGGAGAATGACGAGGAAATATAAGCGGTAACAAGGAAATCTTTAATGCAAATATTAATCTCTTAGATTATAGCGACCACTTAGGCTATAATAGTCTGAAATGGAGACAATTGGAACGGAACTAGAACGGAATTAGAATTTTTTGTCTTTTGATTTGATGGACCTATGCGGTTGGTCGGTGTTAATACATCTCCCTTCGTCCCCGCTTGAATGGAAACAAAGGCCTGGTTTTTTCTGGACAATTTACAAAAATATGTCCCTATTGTAGATGCTATAGCTCCACCAATGTCAAGTATTGGACAAAAATAAAAGTAAATTTTTCGTTTAAACTCTTCAGCTCTTCGTATTATATTATGGAAACTTATTACGTAACAATTAGACTCAGTAAATTCTTATGATGATGTAGAACTATATCGGCACAGAATAGTGACTAGCAATCCTACTGATGTCAACTAACATGCAGCGTAGTTGTCATCAGCAACAAGCCATTTCGCGCTGGCCTCGGGAATCATGCCAATTTCTTCGTAATCTAATATAAAGAAACACAAAACGCGTTTTAGTGTATCATTGTAACAAGTTTTCTACTGTTGTTGGTTTTTATCTCTACAGGTTACGAATATACTAAGAAATATTTTTGAATCTTTAAAAAAACACCGGTTTAATATATATTAGGTTTACACTTTCAAATAATAACCTAAGTTCAACAAAAGATAAACATGATGGTCCTCCGTTAAAAATTAATTTCCCTCCCTATCTCATAAGCTTATCAACAATTCTCTCAGTTTCTTCCAAATGGGTGTACATTTAAAGCTCAGATAAACGAAAATTACCAAGGAAAGAATAGCGTATAACTTTCTTTAGGCCATCTTTCTATTGCAGATATTAGCTTATTATAAAAAGTCATTCAATGGGATAATTTCAGAACAATGACTAATCATTGTAATATTTCTTTCATTTTTCTCTTGCATTATTCCAGTCATCGCCTATGTCTCCTATTCTATAAAATCTCCAGCATTTGACATAATCAATCGTCCATTTATTTTCGTCTACCTTGACATCAAACTAGCACGTTTTGGCAAACCTTGGATTCTTTGCTAAGGACCAGGCTAAGTAAAGTGTAAAGGAAAATTAAAGACAAAATGAAATTACCCATTAAAATACTAACCCCACGTTAAGATTAATTAAATCTTGTGTCTTGGGTATTAGAAACTACAAGAGATTTTTCGATCTCACAAACACCCAAGGCAACACTAGTGGGCCTCACAAACATTTGTGTCGGTGCGGAAATCAAACCCGATAATGAACTAAATATTAAATGTTCTATTCATAAATACTAAAATTCTCCATTCCTGTTTGGAATAGATCCCTTCAATTAATCGTGCATACATTAACTGGGGTAAATAGGCTGATCAAGTAACACCAATACAAATTAAAGCATCTCAGTTAGGTTTCCAATCTAAGTTACATAATAAACCGAGACGGGTGTCGCCGAGCTCACACATGTTCTCGCTTCGCAAGCAATCTCCTATTGACGTCAGCATAATGAGTATTGTCCCTTTACACACCACCATTATTTTCTATAGGCCGCTGATGAGGGCCTTTCCCTACTACTTATTAAAACATAGTAATATACGGATTGGTCATCTGAAAGTTGAGTTTTTTTTTTTCAAAGTAAGTTTGGTGAATAGTTCATAATATTAATTTCTTAGATTATATACTCGTCTAGATGACACATCACACTTCACCGCACGGCTCAAATAAAGTCTACCAAATATGGTAGACTCGCTTCTCACGTACTTTAGTGTCATTTGAACTACGTATGGATAACGTGCTCCCGAAAAATAATTAATTATGCCGATTTGTGCTGTCGAATTGTATCGCAGTTATGTAGGAAAACTGTATAATAATGAACTTTTAATTCGTCATTTTGAAGATGAGTTTCATTGGCCAGTGTTGTCAATTTATTACTTGGAAGATTTGTTGAAACTATGGGAGATAAAACACAAATATCATTACATCATATTTCGATCAGAAGAACAACAAGAAGAATGGCATTATTTATTTAATGAATAAATAATAACTTACCTACACAATATGAATGAAACCCATGACGTCATGCACTTTATAGTAATTTTGTTAATTCTTTCTAATATTGTTTAGACTTCCTACGGATTCCGTACTAGCAAATTGCTGGAGCGGAAACGAAAAGAAGACCATCCGTAGCCTCACAAGACTTCAGTCATGTGTTCCGAACATTTTACTTATGATGATTTATATTTTATATACCTAAATACAGAAATCGGATAACAGCTCAGGCAATAAATCCAAAGAGTTAATTTTATTTGGAAACAAACACTAGGAGATGGGTTTAGATCTTTATTGTTTTTACTAAAATGCGTTATAAATATAATTAATAGTACGATTACTTTAAATAAAGAAAAAATATTCTTTTTAACCTATTTTGTTTATCAAATAATGGGGAAAAGTTAAGTTAATAATCTGGAGTAGGCATCCCTAAACACACACACCTTGACAGTTGGATTACAATAATTACACGACCGGTACTCACATATATCAAAGAAAGTGAGGACAGTTTTAGCGCATCGTTTGTTGGCATTGCTCAATCTAGACGAGTATATAATCTAAGATTAATTTAATGTTTTGGTATCCGCTATGGACCTTGAATAACAAAGAAATGCATGACATTCCACTGCGCTCGCTATCCTGAGACATAAGATATTAAGTCTTAATATGTCCAGTAGTTACTCTAGCTAGAATGGTGTTCAAACCGAAACACAACTATGCATTTAAACTGATGTTTGGCGAGAAATATAGAAATATTTGACACGAAAATATTTTCACTGGATATCCAACACGCAAGACCTATATTCTAATTCGGGATCAATACTATATATACGTCTGTTCGTTGTTGTCATTATTCATACAACTGGCTGGGCTACTTACTAATCTTAATACATGTTTAATAAAAGCAATGTAGAACAAATTACAATAATAATAATAGTCGGATAAAGATTATTTATAATTAAATTCGTGTGGGAAATGCTGACACAAATGTTTGTTCTCATGGGGACGCCGTATTTTAATATAATAAATTGTGCGATTGGCAGATGATTATGTCACATTATGTCGCAATTTAATGATAAATGATTCAAGTTAATTTTAACATTCGCATATTTAACGTATTCTTATAAACAGTAATAAATGAATGATTATCGAATGAAATTTTAAGATCAATAAATTATAAATTTCAAATATGTATGACTCAGTATCAGGCCACACACCACCCGCAAATAATGTGTGTGTGTTTTTTTTTTTATTCCATTAAATGGCGAGACGAGCATGCCGTTCGCCTGATGGAAAGCAATACGACAGCTCATAAACAGTAGCAGAACCAAACAACACCTCGAATCACAAAGCAATGCTTGGCATTCCACTGCGCTCGCCATCCTGAGACATAAGATGTTAAGTCTCAATATACCCAGTAGTTGCTCTGGCTACAATGTCCTTCAATCCGAAACACAACAGTGCTTCTACACTGCTGTTTGACGGGAGAAATAGACATTGCGGTGGTACCCACCCAGGCGGCCTCTCACATATGAGAGACCTACCACCGGTGTGACATTCAATTGTCACAGACTTCGATCAAATTATATTATACCTTAAGTTATAATTTAAGACTTTTGCTACATCTCGTAGTTCAAAATTCAAATATATTAGTATAAGCAACCTCGGACAATTTTGGCGTTTGTTTTTGTTCCGGACCCTGTATGTAGTTTAAATTATTTGATCGAATGTCACAGAGGCTAAAAAGTTGACTTTCTATCCCAAAGATTGCGGGTTCGATCCCCGCAGGTATGAATATTTGTTAACCCACAGATTTTCACACTGTTGTGCACATACATATAATATATTTTTATATACTTCATTCAGGTTACCCAAATCTAGTTCTGGACAATTTTTCATATTAAGACTTAAAGTAATCGGAAAACAACTGCACTCTTCTCGGTCATCAAACCCGCACCTTCCGCAGCCAGCTGTCAACCAAGGAGGTTTTAATTAAGAAGCCGTTTGTAATCAACCTCGTTTGTTCCAGTGCCACCTCATCAATTGATCCTGTACGACAAGTCCGGGCGGGATGTATCGGGAGTGGTGGGACCTCTAGAGGAAGGCAATGAATTAGTCCTAGTCTGCGAGGTTCGAGGAGGTAAGTGGTCGTGATTGATTCTGCACTTAACTCGCCTGATTGGAGAATTGATGCTGTATAGATTGCTTCTGATATATTTAATTAAGACTGGTTTGAACTTTTGATATTATACCGTTGAAAGAATTTTCAGTTTATGATGTGTGTAATAAGGAAGGTACTCAGATTAATAATAACACAAATATTTTTTTATCACCACAAATGGTTTATATAAGACTTACAAATAATCCCATCAAAAACATCCTGTAAAAAAATTCCAAGTCTCGCAGCTCAGTTTTTCTACCGCAAAAAGTTGTGAGATCCATGTAATACCAAGTCGATTAATTTATTTAGTCCTTGATTAAGGGACGTTCTGTATAAAGTTATTACGTAAGTTATTATCATATCAATATTAAAAATTCTTTACGTTGTAAATAAATAGATCGACTTGGCCATCGCATGAAAACATAATGTATCGTACAATTTATGCATAATGCTACTGGCTTAGACTTTTGATGATCGGTCAGTCAGTCAGTGAGTGACAAAATTGCGAAAGTTTGACAAGTTTTAATTCTTAAACTACTGGTTCAAATTGAATGAAATTTTAAATATACCGTGTTTACACAATGCCTGCTTAGTAACTGAAAATTCAGGCTTCTTGCTTTAACCACAACGAAGTTATGAGGGGTTGAAAATGGTCTGAATTGCTTCGAGAAAAGGATAGTACAGCTGTGCCGCTTTTTAGCTCGACTTGGAGGGGGCACTGCCGTGCCCCCAGATTTTAAACATTGATACAATGCAAAACTTATTATAGTTTTGATGTGTTTTTGAACACTGAGGTTGCATTGCCAATTTTTGCAATAGAAGGAAATCACAGGAGCGATCTATTGTTGCCAGGGTCATTATACTAAAATATTTCGCCAATATACTGAGGTATTAGCCTAACAATACTGTACCACCATGAAAACGTCAAGTAAAATGAGATATATTTACTGGAATATTTAAAATTGCAAATATTATACATATTGAAGAAATTACTGTAGTCTTAATTAATATTGCATCTGCTACGTGGACTAAACAAGAAATATATACAGTATTGACTCGCTTTGAAGATTACCAAGCTATTGTTTATTTTCTAATTAATATAATACGAATACGGAAACAAAGCTCTGCGATTAAATCAAGAATTTCTGCATGAATCGGAATTATCTGGGATTGCATTTTTCTTATAGTCCTCATGTTGTATCATTTTAATTGATTTATTAATACGCGAACAAATTAGTTATGACATGTACTACTACATAATATACTTGTATATATATTTATTTATATTGATATTTTATGTAGTCTTTTTTATATTTATTATAAAAATGTATTCATTATCATCTTAAAATTCTTTTTTTGTTTCTTTGTATTGTTTTTCCCTATACCGTGACTACCCATGTATACCGTACAGTCAGCGACATAAGTCGTTGAACACTTCACATTTTTTGATAAGCTTTTTATGAATTAAAATTTGTACGTACTACTCTGTAGTCGTAAAATATAACCAAGTAAAGTCATCTATGCCGAGATGTGCCATACGATATGGAAAATAATTATTATTTTGGATGATAAGACAATTCCAAATCTCGTGAATGTGTAGCGACTTATGTCGCTGACTGTACTTCTGTGCAGTCCCTTCCATCTTAAGGGTGTCTATTGTTTTTTTTGAAGTGAAAACTTCTTTAGCGGCGTTGAGCACTTTTTCTGTAATGGGTATAAAATCTTAAACTCGCGTCAGGACACGTGACCTGATCGTAAGACGAAAAGCGTAAGACGGATGGAGAGTAGACAGCTGTCAGTTAGCTGTCAGTTTATAAAGCTTTGATGAATTGCCAATGATTTTGAGTGGAGATTTCAACATAAACTTCGCAGACGATAAAAATCAACTATTAATTGAATTTTTAAATAATGAATTTGGTTTAACTATGTCGAATGATCGCAATCTTAGCACAACGAAATAACAAACTACTATTGATGCGGTCTTTATTAGACATTTAAATAGGTTCGAATCAAAACTGTTCGTTTCTTACTTCAGCTACCATAAACCTATCGTATCAGTTTTAGAGATTGGCGATGATAGTTCTGGTAATGATGATGGTGAAAAAGTCGTTGAAATTATGGATGAAAGTTGATTTTTCGGAGAGATAAACTTTTTAATGTAAAATAATTGTAATAGTTTTAAAGTGTTAAATTTTTAATGTAATATAAATTGTCATGTTTGTGTACGATAGCGCAATAAATGAATATTGTATTCTACCACATAATTTTTTTTATTGTAACTAATTGCGAGACTAGCATGCCGTTCGCCTAATGGTAAGCTATACGACCGCTCATGGACAGGAGCAAAACCAAACAACAACAACTAAAATAAATAACAAAACGCTTGCCACCCTGAGACATAAGATGTAAAGCCTCAACATTTCCAGTAGTCTACATATGTCCTTCAATCCGAAACACAACAGTGCATGTAAACTATTGTTTGGCGAAAGACTTAGACATTGCAATGGTACCCACCCAGACGGCCTCTAACATATAAGAGACCTGGGTACCACCAGTGTTACACATCTATATATATATAAATGAATGTTTATTTGTATGTCATCGATGAACTCAAAAAGTACTGGACCGATTTGGCTTATTTTGGTCTTGAAATATTCGTGAAAGTCCTGGGAAGGTTTTAGGAGTGAGAAAAGTTGGAAAATTTCTAAGGAAGATACTAAAAACCTTTTTTTTTGTGTATTGTTCAAGCGTGATGCGTCCAGCCAATATAGGATGATATTATTTGTTTATTTGACGGGAGACGTAAAAGACGGTCCAGCTTCAACTACCATCCAACGTAAAATTATCTATCTTTCCATTGTCTTTCATTGACGGCTGACGAAATAGATAAAATTCAAAAAATGTGTACATCGTGTATATAATATTATCTAGATACAGCGTCTTGCGCGTAATTTTGTTAAATGTAAAATAAAACGATGTCCATATCTACCAAAATAGCCCATTGTTTTTTGAGATTATTGCAACAGTTTTAAACAAGGTATACTCTATCGAAGCGTTTTGCCGGAGTACACCAAAATATATCTAATTATAATTTTTCGTTTTCATAAAGGACATTGTTTTTTGAATTGATACTTTTAGATGCGCTGGGGGACAAATTTAAATTCCGCATTAGTATTGTTTTCAGACTCAAGAATAAAAAAATATTGCTACGTTGATGCCGTATCTAGACATTGTAATGAAACGATATGCAGTTTTATATTTTTAAATATTTGTTTTATTACTTTCGTCACCTGGTAAGGCAGTATGAAGGTTTTATTAATTTGTATATGGTAACGTACTAGACGCGACTGCCAACAAGCTTACGATGGTCACGGGTTCAAATTCCAGGGCACACCTCTGACTTTTCGGATTAATTTCTACGTCAAATAAAATCCGCCAACCCGCAATAAGCCAGCGGGGTGGACTATATCTTCTTCTATAATATAAAAATGAATCGCAAAATGTGTTGATAAGCGCATAACTCAACAACGCCTGGACCAATTTGGCCAATTCTTTTTTTAAAATGTTTTTTTACTTTATTACTAACAAAAAGTAATGGCGTGCAATATTATTTTGAAAAACAGCATTTTGGTGCTGAAATAAGGGAAGGAATATTGGATGGACGCTAAAGTTTTTAATGTCAAAATTTCATAAGGCAATCTTTATATGTACATGTGTATATGGAGAGACGGGATATAATAGTGTGGAAGGTACGGGAGAGGGCTGGGATAGCTGACAGATTTGATAGGACGAAATGTAAATGCACGTTATAAGACGGGATGGGTAATAAAGAGAAAGGACGGGACGGATCGGGAAGAGACTGAACAGACGGATGAGACGGGATTGAGCCGGACAGCAGGACAGCTACGTCAAGTTTAGGTATACAAGAGTTTATACGAAAAATAACATGTATTTGGTGTGGAGTGGAATCAAAAAATATATGCACCCAGGCGAAGCTGGGCCGGGCCGCTAGTAATATATAAATGCTTTGTGTCATTAATTATGTTAATTTGTGCGATATCAATATTTTTTTATAAATAAATCATTAAGTATTGGAAAACGGTCTATGAACAACTCCGAATTTAAGACCGAATTATTTTAGACCGCCAAAGCTATTCTGTTCGTTTGTGGTAATTAAATTGTCTTAACTAAAGTATTTTAACTTGAATAAAACTTCACCAAAACTACAATATTTACTGTTGAATTGTTGTTAAAGCATTAAGTAGTTAATGTAATTAATTGCCTAACTTTCCATAATTTGTGTATACAATACACCATCAGGTTCAAAGTTTGCTCTAATGTAACCCGTGAAGATATTTTCGTCCCAAAAGAGTCAAATGCGAAGCAAATACTTAATTTTGCATAAATTGGTTTAGCTAGACAATCGGTATCGTACACTGAAAATAATAATTTCAAATCAGCTTATAAATCTAATTTGTCTAGATTATAACCTATTTATACATAATTAAACCTGTGAAACGAGAGGCCGCGGGTTCGATCCCCGCACCGAGAGAAATGTTTGTGCGGCCCACAAATATTTCTTCCGGGTCTGGGTGTTTGTGAGACCGAAAAGTCTCTCGTAGTTCCTGATACCCACGACACAAGACTCGATCTTACTGTGGGGTCAGGACTATGTATGTGACTGTTGGGTGTTATTTATTTATTTATTTATTAATTAAAACATATAGCAGATATCAGCTTATGTCTGCTATAGGTTTTAAATATGTACAGTCAGCAACATAAGTCGCTACACAGTCATGAGATTTGGAATTGTCTTATCATAGTATCGCACTTCTCGACATAGATAACTTTACTTGGTTATATTTTACGACTACAGAGTAGTACGTACAAATTTTAATTCATAAAAAGGTTATAAAAAAATGTGAAATGTGTGTTCAGCGACTTATGTTGCTGACTGTACATTAAGTAAAAATAGTTTTAAGGCAACTCATGCTCCTATGAACATGACAGCCTCCCTGGCGCAGTCGGTTAGACGCCAGCTATGAAACAAGAAGTCGCGGGTTCGATACTCACTTCAAGTGATCCACAGGAATTTGTTTTGGGTCTGGGTAACCAAAAAGTCTCTCAAAGTTTCTGATACCCACGACACAAGACTTAAGATCTTAGTGTGGGGTCAGGACTATGTGTATATGACTGTTAGATGTACTTATGTATTATTTATTTATTTGTGATTTTTGTGAGGAGAAATAAAGTTTATTATTTATTTAGTTTATTATGGAAGTCGACATAATGATGCCTATCTGGACGTCATTGCACTTAACATCAGGTAAAATGCATACACATTGCTGAACTAAATTAAAAATAAAACAAATCAATGCAATAAAAAAAAATCGCAGCCCATGTTTTAATTTAAAAACAAGGAACTGTCACCTAATTTTCAAATATCTATACACTCATGTAACCCAATTCAAAGTGAGCAAATAATCACCTAACACCGTACGCCCATAACACAAATCATGACAGTATCAGCCAGAAATAAGCATAAGTCCTCAAGGAGATAAGAAATTAAAGCGATTACATTGATATATCGCGCTTAAACTTACCGATAAGTCAGTCTGAGAGATCGGCGCCAAATGGCACTCGGTGTAAAGTTATCCATTGCCTCGAGACACGGGGGGCAACTCAAACACAAAATTATCGGTGTTCCAACCCCAAGGTTTTATGGCGATAAGCGTTCCTTCATCGGTAATTTAATTTGTTTGATAGTTCAGGGTTGACAGATGTTGGGAGATACTTTAATGGCAGTTAAGACGGATTTTAAAAAATAATTACTCTTAATAATGATGAATTTCATTTCTGCTTGGTTCATGATGACGGAGCTGATTTACATAAACAATCTTACAACACAGAAAGAACACAGAAATAATAAACTTAATAATAATTACGTACATTTTATTTTTATTGTGCATTTTCACTGTTGTTTGGCGGATGAAATAGACATTGCGGTGGTATCAAACTAAGCGGCCTCTCACATATGAGAGACCTACCAGCAGTAAATACCTAACTAACGTACATACGTAAACGCGCTTCACGCCTTTCTCCCAGAAAGGCTAGGCAGATGTGCCAAGACACCCACAATATTAGTAATTTATCACAAAGAAGTAGAAATAAAACAATAAAATTACATTAGCAAGTAATCAACTACAAATATTTTTATCGTGGTAAATAGTGATTTAATTAAGAACGGTTTTTAAAGAAAAAAGTAGTCCTATTTAACTATCGCGTTGGAATACTTTGTTATATGCCTTAGTTCTGCTCTCCAGGCGTTACTTTAATTTTAGCTCCACTAAAACGTTTCAAATGTTAATTAAATGAAAAATGCACGTGAATTAATTTGAGGAGAGAAAATCTTATTTTGTTAAACGAATGAAATAGTGAAGCGAGGAAATAAAGACAGTAGAATGTACAAAAAAAGGTTTTTGATGTTGCTACATGAAAAAATACTCAGGGCCGCATGAATTGCAAATGTCTTTGCAAATTTTAAAAAAAATTTAGTCGACTTTATGAGCTTTTCATCAAGAAATATTAGATGTAATTAAGCGTTCCATGTAAGTACCAAAATTTAAAGGTTCGTCTTTTTAGAAGCATTTAAAAACCGTTTAAAATTCATTTGTTTTTGTAAAACGCATATCAAAAAAATAAACAACATTTTTTGAATCCCATGAGAATAAGTGGATTTTTTATGAGGTCACAGGTAACGTTTATAAAGGAGAAACACTAATATTCATTTGATTTTTATATTCCTTCGTGTTCAATTTTGGAGTACTTCGACAAGACATATAGGTGAAATTTAAATAGACAAGTTGCCTTGTAATCATTACCACAAATGATAATAAATACCTCGGCTTTGAAATCACAAAACTATATAATCAATACATAAAACAAATTCTGTGTTAGTAAAAACAAAAAACAAGAACATATTACGTAATAAACTGTCAATTTGTTACATTCGACGCCTTAAATCATAATAATGCTAAATAAATGTTACTTTCGCGTGAGCAATATTACGTATAATACGATGGGAAGTTGAAAACCTTCTTGTATAAGCCTCTGCTAATCCCCCGAAACGCTTAATGTTTCGAGTTGGAATTATGCATAGCCCGAGGGATCAGCTGTTGTCATCCCACATTTTGCTGGCAACGAGTTTGGTAAATCATTTTCATCGTCCAATGCACAAACAAATAGTTGGATGCCTAAAGGATTGGTTTTGTGAAATCGCCTTAGGTATTGTTTCTAGCCTTTTGGGTTTTGACGTTAAATCATAAAACCGTTTAAAAGATTAATAGATCTAGGGCTTTTCTAATATGGAATTATATGGATATTAGGTTTGATATTAGGGTTCGACATGGTATGATGGGCTTTGATACGATCCACTGCTTTAAGATTAGGTCATATCTGGTGTAAATTCTTAATAGTGATGAGTTTAATATTTGAATATCTAGCTCTGAATATCACAGTAATTAAAATATTATTTGCTTGGATAAAACTTACCACTATTTTAATTCTATCTTAAAAATCAAATTGTTGTCATATTTCATAGGACAAGTTGAAGTGTAACAACTTACTTTACTCTTCGGTCCCTGTCCAATCAAGACGAACACACTCAAGTCTTGTGCCACTTACTTGATCGTTGTCTATTCAAGATTCAAAGCGACGCCTGCCGATCTTACTAATCACTCGTCCTTCAGCGTCATCAACTACAAAGCCCTTCCCCATTACTATGCAGGGTTAGGTGGAGTGCCCGAACTTAATTTAGTGATTTGATTAATTCATCAATAGCTATAAAGATTTTGTTGCTGTTTGCTTAATCAACGAATGATTGTTTACTAGGATTAACGTCAATTATTATTACGAATTAAATTATTTAGAATTTAATATTAAATTTATGTGCATCATTTTGAACAATTTCTTCAATCAACTAAGCTATTTAAAATTCAATTACATCAACTAATATTTGAACAATCTAACTTATTGTCTGCTAATATTATCTAAATTAATATTTTAGATCCCAAGAAACTAGTTACGAAAGTAAAATCCATAACGCAAAAACACACCTTAATTGAATTGAAGTCTACAAATTTTGCAAGTTAAAGTTTCGATAAACAACTCCAAACAGGCATTACCATCACAAAATATTCCACTGGCTACCGTCCACAATAGTGGTTGGTAAGTTTGGAATAAGTGACGTAGAATGATCAATATTGTCGGGCGAGTCGGCGGCCACGATAATGCAATTACCGCTGTAGCCTCGCCCAAGACGGCCGGCTCACTCCAAACAGCTTTTATACCGTTCCATTTACCTACATAACTGGCGCACTGAATAAAGCCATAATTTCGGACAATTTCTTTAAGTAATTATTACTGTGGTTTTTAAAATTTCTTCTGCAAATAGACTTGAGTCTACTTTCGCTCCATTTTTAGATAATGGTTTCACATTTCCTATCTTCGATCAAATATACACTAGATACACAGTTCCCTGTAAACGTCTGTTAAAAAGTGGCACCGATGCATTGAAACAAAATAAGTAAACAAAAAGATCACATATTCCAAATATATTAACACAAATTTCACCTTATTCCTGGAGCTTAAAGTAGCTTTTCACATAATATTGTCTAAAGTTCTGCGACGTTTTAGAAGCAACGGTCGGTGCGTGACTGAAGGCGAAAGAGTGCTTAAAGCACTTTGGTGCCATTTTCTACGCACTCATGTTGTATCTAGTGTATATTTGATCGAAGATTCCTATGATCGTATATTTTACTTTTATATTTAACTGATGGTGAGTCTCTCATACAGGTATCACCGCCAAACAACAGTTTAAATTCGCTGTTGTGTTTCGGTTTGAAGGACATTGTAGCCAGAGTAAATTATGGACCAATTGAGACAACATGATATGTTTCAGGATTTTGTCCAAGCATTGCTTTGTAATTCATGTTGTTGTTTGGTTTTGCCACTGTCCACGAGTGGTCGTATCGCTTACCATCTAGTGAATGGCATGATGATCTTGCTATTCATTGCAATAAAAAAATCCTGCAGTTTCGACATTTCACCATGTTCTTGACATATTTGGAGATGTAGATTGGAAACCAACAAGAAGAACGAATTATAAAATATGAGTTATGACTATTTCATCGGAAGTTTAATCGCCATATGAACAATGAGCTTGCTCGTTTTGATTCTAGGAAATCCACCTTGTGTGATGTTTTCAATACAATTTTACCGTCTGTGTTTAAAAAGTTTTAGTAATCTTTGTGCAGAAAATTAAATAACTGCAGGTAAGAAGAAAAGCTGCGTTTAATATAGCATTAAATCTTTTCCAGCAATTTGTCTTGATTAGGTCCGAACTTTCCCATTTGTGATATTAGTAATTTTGTAATTAATATTCGAGTCGTGGAGGTAGACTGGATGTAATATATCCATTAGCCTCCCTATACACTAAGTATACCCAGTTTTATCCAATTTTATCAACGTGTTCCATTTTGCTGGGACCTCGCTTAGCTAAATTACAGGCACCTTTATGTAGAATATATTCTATAAGACTTAGATTTTTATTTGGACATACTTTTATTCTAACAAAGTAAACGGTAGCGTTATTTTGGGGTAACAAAAACCTATTTTCCATCGATCTGCTCATGGGCTGTAAAACATGAAGCTTGTTTCGGTTCTAGATCGATTTCTTACGGTGTATGGTACGTTAGGGTAACATCGCAATAGTAGTGCGTAAGCCTAAGGGGTAAACACGTAAACATACATACATACATAAACTCACGCTTTTTGCCTAGAAGGGGTAGGCAGAGTTGCCAGGACATCCACTTTCCGCATTTTATGTTCCGTCCCACGATGTGATAGGTGGCGAACATATCGCCATATCGGGCACAAATTCCTGACACTGGGCTGATAATGAATAGAAAAATGCAAAATCAACTTGCCCAACCCGGAATTCGAACCCGAGACTTCAGCTTTGTAAGCGTACCCCAGTACAACTACGCCACCGAGACAGTAAAAACGTAAACTCATATAAGATAAATGAAGTTACGTTCTGACCCCTTGTATTACGGTGCCATCCGAACTTTTTATAATATGTGTGTTCTATAAAATATTGAAAGTATAACCATCTAATATCAAGTAATATGAGTTACGCATCTGCAAATGAAACTCTAAAAATAAATCTTGGTAAACAGGTACAAAATAGGAGTGAAATAAATAAGAATTCGCGCTACGCAGAGTTCTCGTAAGACAAAAGTAATGTAACTGCGTTTCCTTATATTTTTTACGCAAGCGCTTTAAGCCGCAGCGCTAAGCTTGTTATTGTGAGACGTTTTTAAAATGCTCTTTAGTTTTAATATCATTATTTTATCAATTAACATTGTACGCAATTTGTGTTGTTTTGGTGTGAAAATCATGTATTAACTATGGTATTACATCGTGGTTATGAAGTCATTCGTAGTGACTCACGCAAGAGTGTCACGTTTGGGATCCAACCTGTGTTCCGTTTTCGAGGGGGGCAGCATAATTGTGTGAGTTGGCGAAATCTAAATAGTTGTCTTTTCCATGACGGAATTTCTATTTGAATTACATTGACTTTCATCACTCTCTAACTATATTTTTAAAGTAATTTTGATTTTTTTAAAGCCTTGGGTTAGTTTTGTGATTATTAGATTTAACTTAACTGAGATAACCAAGTTTTATTTGTTTAAATTTCTTTTAATTGTTTGTAATTTCATATTTTAATTAGATTATTTGTTTTTGTGTTTGCTCGTTTGTTTCCTATAATTCATGTAAGCAATTATAATTGTATGTTTTGATATCAATGTATGCTACGTGTAATCTTAGTTGGAGACAAATAAATTTAAAAAAATCACTTACTTTTTACCCAGAGAAAATATTATAATATAAAAAGTTGGGCTAGAAATTAGAATAGATTAAGCTTGCACGTGGCAGTTCTGACACATATAAAACTTTTTGTTAGCTAAACCAAAAATAAACGAAACGTGCTACTGAAAATATATTTGCATGAATGATTGATTAATTTATGCCGAACTTAGTACGAAGAAAGCCAAGAATAATTTCGGTAGATTACGCGTGAATAGGCTCAAAGACCTGAATTTACACCGAACTACAATAGGCTTCTTTTGAAATTGTTCGATGATTAACATAACTTACTTTATCAAATTCTTTATTTCTATAATTGAACAGGTTTTTACAAATTTTGTTGGAGAATCTAAGTAATATTTTTTTTGTTTACTTTAACATTGACTGTATATTTTTTTAAATTGTGATATTAAATATGTTTACCGGAGTTGAAGTATTAAAAATATATTTTTTTTGTTTTACACTGTGTGAGGGTTTATTATTACTAATCGTTTGATTTTGCGATTATCCATGTGCGGTCGTGTCGCTTAGCATCATGCGAATGGCATGCACGTCTCACCATGCATTATTATGAGAAAAAATCTACTAAGTGTGTTCTTTATAACCAAAGAACCATCTTGTTAGGTATTTCTGAAATGTCTATTTCTGCCGCCAAGCAACAATGTGTAACCACTGTCGTATATTGGTTTGAATGACATTGTATTCTGTGATTACCGGGCATTGAGAGACCAAACTCCTATTATCTCGGGGACACCAATACATTGCAGCGCTATGCAGAGCTTAGTATAGATCGTCTATGATTTTCTAACGTTTCTGTTGTCAAAATCAGGAACAGCTTTTATATTAGACATGTCCATATTATTATGAGTATTAATATTTGTTCTTTATATCATGAAAACATATATCAAACAATGCGATTAGAATATATTTTTAAAATTTTATTTTAATTTCCAAGTTTCGCCACACGTCAATATAAGATAGATCTTACAATAATACATTTTTAGATACTTTGATTATGTTTATGATAGACACGCCATAAGGCGCAAAACAACCTCCTCTTATTATTCTGAGTAATAAAAAATCTTTTTTCAAAATAATTTTTGCTAAACCTCGATGAATATCATCCATGAACATTCGGATATCGGTCCGTAAAAAACCACAAGCTTCTTTAATATTGGGCCACGACTATACCTGTGAATGTTGAGTGTATTCATTAAGATACCATCCCAAATTCCTGGAAAACATCTCATTTTTTCTTCTTTCTCAGGTCGCCCAGCGCCAACGGTGATGTGGCTGATAGATGGCACCCCAGCGCCGCAGTACATAGGAGAGAAGACTGATACTCACGTAGTAGTGAATAGACTGGAGCTACCTCACGTGAAGAGAAGCCATCTGAACACCACGTTCAAATGCCGGGCGTCGAACACCAATCTCGTCAGCCCGCAGGAAAAGACTGTTAGGTTGGAGATGAACTGTGAGTCTTATTAATGTATATCTTCTCTAAAAGCCTTCGTTGAGTCAAGTTTACGAGAATATATTATACATGGTGTTGCTTCAGCAGTACTAAAATCGTCTAATTTGTGTGAAAGTATTGTTTTTTGACATTTAATATGCTGCGCTACGTATACTTTAAAGTTTTGTAATTGACTCATAGCTCAGAGCTTAATTTCGGTGCCTCCATCACATTCTACTATAAAAAACAAAAATATAATTTGATTTTGTTCACAATATTTAAATGTGTCAATCTAACAACATTTTCAGATTTCTAGTGAATTTAAATGATCTATGCAACGAAAGTAAACCAAAACCAAATATGATATCTATATATTTCGCAAAAATAATAATCAATACTCCTAAGTTCCTAAATTCCAGTACAATACCAAACATACTCAGTACTTACACAGAAAGAAGGCAAGAACCGAAACCGCCACATTACTTACAAAAATAAAGCACTTTGTATCCAAGCAACGTTACACCGCATTTATATGTAGAAAAAAAAATAAAACTAAAAGTTTGTTTCAGTGAGGCCGAACATGATCCAGATCTTGAACAAACCAACGACTTTATCTTCCGAGAGATACGTCATTCTGATGTGCGTGTGTGAGGGCAGCCGGCCGACCGCGCAACTGACGTGGTTCAAGGATAACAGAAAATTTAAACGAGGCAAGGTAAATAAAAGTTGGTTTTTATTCAGAATGTTTGGTTGCTGACGAAAATGTTCCACTGCTGATGTTTATGGTGTAATTGCTGACGAAAATTTTCGACAACTGATGAGTTGAATTATATTTTTAGGTACATAGGATTAATTAAGAAATCTTTGTTTTTCTCAGTTAGTAAGATGCCAGAATCACCAAATCTGGAGTTAGAATTTATGCATGTGTTAGAATATAGACCGTAGTACAGGATGGGACAAAATCCGTCACAGTGGCCAGATAAATGCGTTGCGTCTCGGGTTTAGCTTCTGTGCATCCTCTTGTAGATAAGTGGACGTAACTGTAGACATACTCTATTTAGATTACACTACACTTACCGTCAGGCATCAGGTGCACAATAGCAACGTTGTACCAGGAAGAAAGATCCCCTTTATAAGTCAGTCGAAATTGATAGTCGGTCCATGTTTTATTTACACCATATTAAGTACGGGTGACATGTGCTCAAATATATCGATTGACTTGCTGACCGAATAAGGGAACGGTAAAAGAAAACATGAGAAAATAATTATGTATGTTGGAAGTAGTTAATTACATTATTCTTCCACTCCATTCACATGGCATTTTGGTGGTTATAAGTGTAGGTATTAGAATAAGCACTCACTTCCAGGAACTAACAATAGTATATTTTATAAATTAACACTTAATACATTCACAGACAGAGTAAAATTATAATTATGCGATTCGGAGCGAGATGTGCTCGTGACGAGAGATGGCAGACTGTCTTTTCATCCAAATAAACCGACCCTTTTATAGGACTACCCGAATGAGGATCGGTGGGGATAAATCTTACAGAAAATATATTTAAGCCATAAAATAGGGTCTATCCTTTTAACTAAAAAATAAGGTCTGCCCAAACATCTGTGTACTATTGTCTAAAAAACATAAATTTGTTGCAAAGGATTGCCGCCACTAAAGAACTTAACTATAATAATGCAATTTTATTGCCCCGGCATGAACGGGCCATTACAATTAGGAAACAATAATTTAGAACAGCATCTTTTTAACTAATATTATACAATAGGGTACACAAAAATTCTTATTTTAATAAAACGACTCGCAGATGTTTTATGGTTAAACATCTGCATAATTAAAAATGAAATGCGTGTTTAAATAATGTTCAAATTACAAATAATAAGCGTGTTATTTTCAAAGCTAAATATAAGTTGGCGTATTGCAACCGCTTTAAAAGCTAAATCTAAGTTGGCGTATTGCAACCGCCACAGCATGAATGATATCTAAACTTGGAAATTAAAGCGTTATATTATATAACAGCTGGTTTTAGAAATGAACTGACGATTCAACCAACAACCACCGCCTTTTAAATCAAAAATGTATAGGCTGCCCTTTTTTAAAGCACACATTTTTTTATATCTTTATCTTGACACAATGTTAATGTAATGAAATTTTCCGAACGCTAGACATAATTTAAATAATTAACTATCGATTCTTTTTGCCGCAAAAACTTTTCATATATCCAAACATATACGGAGCACTGGAGGGTAGATCTCAACCAAATACGCGAACGGTCAACCTTTAATATTATGAATTTTCGTTTATAATTTTACCGCTTAAAATTCTTATTGTATCCGCTTGGTCTTATTCGTATATTAATTTAATGTTGTTATAAAATATACTAGCTATGAAGAAGGAAATATATCGGAAGGGAAAACCCTCAAACCAGAATTACATATCTACACTCTCAATAAAAGCGTCAGTTTAATTTATTTTTAAATTTACCTGACTAATAAATGCAACTCAGAAAATACAGTGCAATCCAAATGGATTATTCGCATTGACATGTAGCTATTTTTCGCTAGTTCAGATATTTATGCCAGCCTATTTAAAACTAGATATAAATTATTATTTACTAAGCTGAACTCTACTGAGCTGCACATGAAAATAATAACTCGAAAGACAAAACATTTGCCTGGACCACTATAATAAATTAAAAAATATCAGTTAAGTTTAAACTGTCATAATAGATTAAGACGCAAGAATTTCAATAATCAAAATATTAATAAGCTAATCAATATACGGCCTGGTTGATCTTAATGTCGTAAAACAGCAATTCAATTAGTTTCATAAGATTAGGCACGGATTTATTTAAAATCTCATTATTTATATCAAACCATCTTATATTTATTCAGCACTCTGGGTGTTCTAATAATCCAATGCTGATAGGTATGTTTAACCTTATTAGTTACAGGAAATTGGTGCTATATAATATATTGCAGTATGATTTAGCCTACCAGGCTGTTCTTGTTAATTTTGTAGTCTGCATAATATTTTTGAATATCTTGTGTATGACCCTCACTGCCATACTCAGAAGCACCTTATATCAGTTAAATCACTACTTAGTGTAGATTTAACGAAGATAATATATATTTAGAAACAATAAATGGAAATATAACGTCTCATAGTGCGTCCGTCAGGTATGTATATTTCCTAACGCAGTTTTCTACAACTATGAAAATGAGCAATGCACGATAACAATACATACGGAATTTATAAAATTATTCTAGCCAATATCTCCAGGTTCTAACTTACCTCTCTTACTAACTAGACAGTAGAGAATCGTTGACTCCAGAATATAGAATATCGAGAATTTTATTATATAATATCGACTATATGACCTAACTACTCTCAATCGTACTCTCGATTGTAGAGAAGGCCCGTGCCCTGCAGTGGGACGTATGTGGGCTAATACAGAATTATATAATAAGGTAAAATATAATATTCTATTTTATTTAAATACAATGCAGCAGAATACTTATGCCTTCGTCATGCGCAGTAATTACGAATATAATGAATGTGACGAAAAAGAACTCAACAATGCATAATATCGGATTGTGGGTGACGGATGATTAATTAGTCTTAACGCAATTACGCCTCGTTTATTATTAATACGAGTAGTAGTGTGTGCATGTCTATAGTAAATATAAATAATTATGTACCGATTCATATTCATGATGTCAAATTATGAAAATCTGTAACAACTACTCCAGAAGCTCTCTAGTTTATTTTACCCAAGATAACAACGAATTACTTCCGAAAATATTTACTCATTTACCAGTATATTAGTGTAAAAGTCAGCTGTTTGGCTTGTAAGCGCCATAATCAGATTAATTGCAAAAAATATTTTTCTCAAAACTCCTTTAAGATGAAAACTCACATCTGGATTGTTAAACTATCGTTCCCATACTAAGACCTAAAACCTTAAATCCTTTACACCTCCTATAAGCCTCGGTGGCGCAGTTGATTTGACGCCGACACTAAAATGAGAGGCCGCGGGTTCGATTCCCACACCGAGACAAATGTTTGTGTAGCCCACAAGTATAATACCCACGACACAAGACTAGACCTTAGTATGGAGTCAAGACTATGTATGTGACTGTTGGGTTTATTTATTTATTTAATATAACTAGCAGCACGGGACTGCCGTCTGATGGCATGCAATACTCTGCCTGGACGGCATTTGCACTTACCATCAGGCGGAGTGTAGTCATCATGCTCGGCCAGTATAAAAAAACCGACATCAGCTTGTTGGTACATACCAACGAGACAATACTAACACCCCCAACAATTCCAGATAACAGAAGCCCTGAACGAGACGTGGGTGAGCAGTCAGTTGCAGTTCATGCCGATGCCGGAGGACGACGGCGTGCAGCTCAAGTGCCAGGCGGACAACAGCGCCCTCCCGGGGCAGAGCATTGAAGATTCCTTCAAACTCGACGTCGTTTGTGAGTGCACGTTTATTTATTTATTTATAAATTCTTTATTGGCCACCACATAAATAATAAGACAAAAGAATAAGACAACACGTTTAAATAAATATGGTGGTCTTATCGCTTACCGCAATTTCTTCCAACCATTAGATGGACATATATATTGAAAAGAAGCTAGGAAGAAAAGGCAAAAAATAATAGTAATCAAAAAGGAAAGTAACATGTACAAAATATGAAATACGTTTAGTCTTTATTAACGTTGCGCGTAGTACATAATATGTGTAAAAAATCATGCTGAGATGTGCAGGTTATCTGTATCAGCCCATATATGTACGTCTCCCTGCAGAACATGGTCGTCCTCTACAAACGAGAGTACGATATAGAGCAGTAAGGCCATAATATAGTCCACCACGCTAGCCTAGTACGGGTTAGTAGACTTTACATACCATAGAAATTCTTACATAGCGCTATGGTATACAGGTTTCCTCACGATGCTTTCTTTCACCGCTCTAGTGCGTGATGTGATTATCAGCGATACACATGACTCCGAAAAGTCAGAGGTGTGCCCTGGCATTTGAACCCGCGACCACCGTGAACATGTTGGCAGCCGCGTCGTCCGTATACCAACAGGCCACCACGCTCTCCACATTACTCCACATCACTACACATTACACCTGAGATTCAACTTTTAGTGCCTTTTAGAAGCGGGAACTTCTCCTTGCGGTGACAATGTGCGCACCTGCATAAAACAATACCCTCCACTAGTTAATGCAGGAAAGCGACTAATGGAATCGATTTACTTTGTGGCTTTACTTTATTGTCGGTCGTTATACATCGATACGTGGGTATATTTTCGGAGTAGGCTTATTCAGTAGACCTCGGATTTACATCGTAAAATGTTTAAAGTTTGCGGCGGGTTAGGCCGCCCGCAGGTAGGGGTAGGTAGTTAAATGAGAACTCAGGGTAGTTACGTGGTTCGGGCTTTAATAATTTCGCATCACTATTTACACCCGGCACTGTTGCTGGTGGTATGCAACAGGAGTCACTGGCCTTCACTGGACACTGATCCGGGTCTTCGGCACGTGGCGGAACCCGGCGACAGCTCGCCGGCGAAGTCAGCTGCCACGTGGCCGGGCACGGTGCGCAGGTCAGCGGCAGGCGCAGGCTCGGATGCAGTCCGGCAGGAAGCGGTGCGGAGCAAAGCGGGCAGTAGGCACGGAGTTAGCGAAAAAACGCCAAGTACGCCAAGTACGCCAAGAACGAAGAAGAAGAACGAAGAATCCCAGCGGGTTCGGAAAGACGCGTGGTAGCACGCGGCTTTCAGGTTAGGGAAAAAGGACGCGAGCGCCGTTACACGCGTATTTAAGCGAGCACCGATGACAGTTCGTACGTCACATCTGACAGATGTCAGATGGAATCAACCAATCAGCGCAACGGAGGCGTAAATTGGCATAGACAATAGGATTTATGTCGACTATTGAACTATAGATCGCAAATATAAAAGGTGACATTCCCACAACGTCACAAGTTGACAATTCACTACACATTTCCTAGCAAATATAAGTTTTAAATATCATCTCTCTTAGCTACATTTTTTGTATTAATGTAAATATAAAGGCAATCTTGGTGGGATTTTCTTGGATTTGTCCTTATAGTTTTTCGTGGAAATGGCCCCTAGGACCTTTCTCACGCATTTCTTATCGGAGCTGGAAATCACAGTTGTGGAATTCACACTTTGCGGAGGGAAGCTCCGCTTGTCCCATTTTCGCATTACTATAACCGTCCTAGAATGAATACTTGTATTTTATTTTAAAGAAAAAAAGATATTTTTATTTTTATATGCAAAAGGATTATTTTTATTTACTTCACAAAATGGATGTACAATCCAACATCATCCATATGATTGACACCTAATATAAGACTAAAACATGCAAAGTAAAAAAAAATATTTAAAAAAAATAGTCATGCAGCAAAAGCTAAACCTAGTGAATTAGGTATATTCTTACGATATATTTTGATCAGTTGTCAAAATGCCTACATTTAATACCTTGTCTGTAGGAAATACTAAAACCAATAATATTACTTTTTTCATCCCATTAATCACTTGATGACGTAACACATAAAACAATGCAAGAATACCTACAAAATACATAATACAATATACATGATAGGTCCAAACCCTTCCACACAACTCGTAAACAAACAACCAATATCCATTTCTCCAACGAGCTACAATTGTGTAAATCATCCGACAATAATATAGACGCCATCTCACAATTAGTTAAACTTCTTAATTCTCTGAGACTCGTTCTCTAAACGAATATTACTACAAAATACGCAATAAAGGGGCTCCGCTCAACCAGTTTGCACATCCCTTACATCGTTAACCTTAATTATTATTGCTACTTAAGCACTCGCTTTGCACACAACGCTCCATGTATGACACACGGCTGTAACAGGAGCCCGGGATTTTATTAAATCTCAGACTTCATACGAAACGGCTGACTCATTAGTAAAAACCTGGCTTTAATAAAAGCGGAGATGCAGGGGCTCTCCTTGTGTTTAGTAATGAGACTGTACGTTTTTTTCTATTTTGTCTTTATGATTTTCTTCAGTGCTTTGATGATTGCTTGGCTTTTGATTTGGTGTGTCATTAAGTGCCGCAGTCGACTGGTCATTTGGATCTTCTTCGCCTTCAAGATCTGCTTATTCGATTAATTTCTTCCTCATTATCATCATCACACCATTGCATTCATCGTCGTTGCCTATCAACGTCATATTATTAACGAGATCAATATATAAGAAAACTTCTTCAATCGAAACTGAAATAGAATATTCCCACTCAGCAACAGCTCAATTGTGTCTTTGGCATTGCCAAAGTACGTGAACTGGCTGGCCCACACAGCTAGCAAAAAATACAAAACATTAATTATAATCGAACGCAATATACACAAAATAATTAAAACCACAGTTAGAAAATATTATAAGCAACTGAAATAACTTCTTTGATAAAACTGGATGTCTCCAAACTTCGATTATAATAGTTCATTAATTATTGTTTCGGTGTTGTTCCAAACTTGATTTTTGATTAGACAAACAATGTGAACGTTTTAATTATGTTTGCTGTTACGATTTTCATTATAGAATATCAATCGCCGAGAAGTTTAGATAATAATTCCACTATAATTAATAAAGGTTCTCGTTCGTATTTTGTACACGTTTTGCTAATCTATTCTATAATCCGCCCTTGGATGTCGCCAGGGATTGTTTTAGTAGAGGAATTTAGTAGATCGGAAGCTTTCGAATCAATACAAGGTTTTGAATTGAAGTTTCCTCTGCAGATAAAAATATAAAATCATTTGAAGTGTTTTCAAAACTGTGATGAAGTTTCCTTTTGTCTTTATTATTACTTCATTAAGAGATATTTGTCTGCCAACCCGCACTAGGCCAGCGTGGTGGACTATATGGCCTAACCACTCTCAATCGTACTCTTGATTGTAGAGGAGGCCCGTGCCCTGCAGTGGGACGTATATGGGCTGATACAGAAGAAATATTTACTCTCCCCATCTTCTTTCTTGTCTCTTTGCTACTTTCTATACCTTGAATAAAAATGTAGCCAGCACAAACAAAAGGAATACTCTCAAGCGTCAATTATTGTCCTAATTGCAATATATGTGAGAACCTATTTGTTATAGCGGTTAGATTTCAATTCCTATAACAAATATTGAAATATATGGAAGCTATTCTTTGCCCCAACATAATGTATCCTTGCTTCTTGTTCACTTTTAGATACTCAGCAGTGTTTCTGTAACAACCAACTGCTACATTAAAATATACCAATCGTTGTGTTCTCGCAATACCACAATAAATTTGTCATACAACATAATACGATAGACGCGTCTGTACTTTGTTTCTGCGTCTACGGTCTGTACTCGAGTTGTGTTACATAATTCATTCAATTACAAACTTTACCGAAGTTGGAAATCTATTAATATCTATATTCGCCCATATTATATTAATTGTCGTTATGTCGGGCACGGCACCATCCTCATTACAAATGTTGAAGTTTTAGTGAAGGACACATACTGAAGAGTGAATAAATAAATAAATAATAAATAACACCCAACAGTCACAAACATAGTCCTGACCCCACACTAAGATCGAGTCTTGTGTCGTGGGTATCAGGAACTACGAGAGACTTTTCGGTCTCAAAAACACCCAGACCCGGAAGAAATATTTGTGAGCCGCACAAACATTTATCTCAGTGCGGGGATCGAACCCGCGGCCTCTCGTTTCACAGGCGGCGTCTAACCAACTGCGCCACGGAGGCTGTCAAATGAATGAATGGTGGAAGCCTACACATTCTTTTGAGTTCTCTTATTGCGAATGGCAAAACGAGCCATCCATCCCCCTAATGGTAAGCGATTAGATCACTTATGGACAGTAGCAAAACCGAACAACATAAATTACAAAGCAGTGCTTGGCATTTCACCGCTCTCGCCATCCTGAGACATATTCTACGTCTCAATATGTCCAGTAGTTATTCTGGCTACAACGTCCTTCAAAGTGGAACACCTTAGTGCATTTACATTGCTCTTTAGCGAGAGAAATAGATATTGCGGTTCACAATAGAGAAATGAACCATCAGCCCAAGTGATCCTCTTCAAATTAAATTGCTATTCTCTACATTCCAATTAAAATGATATATTTTAATCATTCCGGAATGTTAGCATAAAATATTTCCAATGATACAACCTTTACTCTATTGTTCGTTGATTATACATACACTACTCCAGGGTATTTTAAGTTCTTCCTTTCATGTTTTTCCTCTAATGCCCCCGGGCTGTATGTCGTACGAAACTTGGTATTTACATTTGAGTTCTTTGTCCGTCCCTTGTGGTAACTTTTGTATTATATCAGTCATGTCGACAGTATATGACAAATCTAGTTTATTTCATGTAAATGTAGCCTTGATGTATCACTTTAAGTTATTAGTTGATTTTCATAAAATTTAATCGCATGGATTAAAAAGGTTTCTGCTGTTTTTTTAGAGCGACTAATGAGCAAGCGGCTTAATTGATGGGTATTGATCAACTATGCTAATGACAACCGATTATATCTGGAACCTTAGGCATGGTTGCATCTTTTACAGACATAAATATTAACAAATACCCCCAACAGTCACTTAAATAGCCCTGACCCTACCCGAAGGCTATCTTTATTAGAAGCAGGAAGGTGAAGTGGTAGTATACTACTACAAGTCACGTCATACATTCGAATGATGAGAAATCCTTTCCTTCTTCAATCTAACTAGGTGATTCACGGTATCTTAAAAACTCATTTAGTAAGCGGAAATCATTGGAATAAACATCTCTTGCTGAAGAAAACTTTATTTGGATCATTGGTCACTTTGTCGCGCCAATATTTTAGAATAGTCATAATAAATTAGAATCAATTTTTTTTTCGAGGTATATTCCACCTGCGCGCCGCGCGTGAACATTTAGGCTGCCGCAACTGGTCCGTTGCGGCGGTCGCGATTTCAAATCCCTCGGCACAACTCAGACTTTTCAGAGAGTATTGATAGTATTTCTAGAAGAATCGCCACGTATACATTATAACAATGAATAAAAACATTGTGAGGAAACCGTAATACCAAAGTGATTTTTAAAGTCCACCAACCAGCGCTAGGCCAGCATGGTGACTATAAAGGACTATATGAACTAAGCCTTCTCAATCGTATTCTCGATTGTAAAGAAGGCCCTTGCACTGCAGGACGTTTGTAAGTTGATATAGATACAAGATATTTCACAATTTCACATCATTATTACGTACTCACCTACAAGCATGCAAGCTTCATTAAATAGTTCAACATTAGTCAGTCAATCGCTTCCATTCATAAGGTATTATTATCACAAAATACATTGCCATAATTAAGACGAAATCCGAAGTACATAAGAAACTCACATCCGCGTTCTTCAAACGCTCTCAAGATCCGCGGAGAAATGAAACGCGTTATTATTTGAGACCATAAACAGGCACACTGAACGCTCTTAATTAAAATTTGTACAATTAAAATACATTTCGCTGTTACATAATTAAAATGTGTCCCCTCTTGACACGTATACGTGTTCGCACTTGCGCTAAGGACCGATTTTGTATGGCAAGTGTAGGAATATGGAAACGGATTTTTAAACAAGATAAAATGATGAATACTGACTTTGTCGAATAATACGTAGCGGGATATAAATTTTAAACGAGCAGAAATATATTCAATTGTAGGATTTATTTTAGGTTCATGAATTGTTTATGGCCGAAAAAAGTTACATTTCATTTAAAAAATATGATAGTCAATGGACTTCTTATCGAAGAAAGTAAAGGTAAAGTAAAATATAAACTCATTTGCAAAAAAAAAACCGGCCACCTAAGCAAAGAACCATTTCAAATGTTACTATTGGTTTGTTTGATAATTATAGGTAGTTTTTCTTTCACAATTTTGTAAATTAATAAGCAAATAATCGTTTTCGTCAGTATTATCATAAAATTTTGATAAAATTTATGGGTTTTAATGCTAAAGTTCACCAGTAGTGTATGCTCGCTAATAGTGCATATGCTCGTGAAGTAAAAGTTAACAAAGATTTTTGTTTGTTTTTTCTTTAATAAAGTAAAAGCAGATAAATGTTTAGTATCGAGTGTGACCCCCTCTAGCTGAAATCACAGCTTGAATTCGTCTGGGTATGCTATCGAGGATATCCCGGATACTTGCTTGCGGAATACGTTCTCACTCCGCGGTAATCACATTCTTCAGCTCTCTGATGGTCTGCGGAGCCGGTTGTACTGATCTCACGCGTCGTTTCAGAACGTCTCAGACATGCTCTATAGGATTGAGGTCGGGACTTCGAGTGGCCAATCCAAACGACGAATGCCGACCTCTTGCACATACGCTTCCACATCGCCAGACCGGTGGGCGCGAGCGTTGTCGTCCATAAAAATTGAGTCTTCGCCTAAAGCGGCCAATGCGGGTTGTGCATGAGGAATTAGAACTTCCGTTATGTATCGATGTCCAGTCAGTGAGCCGTTTTCAATGAAGACTAACTCTGTACGATCCATTGAATTTAATCCTGTCCAAAACATAACAGAGCCCCCACCATAAGGTGTGATTTCTTCAAAACAAGCCTCTGCAAAGCTTTCTCCTCGTCTTCGTAGCACTCGCCGACGTCGATCTTCACCGAACAGAGATATCCTGGCTTCATCGGAGAACAATACCCTATTCCAGTCTTCTTGAGTCCATGACTCACAATTTCGAGCAAACCTAAGCCTGGCAACTCTGTGCTCACGGAGTAACTTAGGGCCGCGGACCGGGCGATGACTGCGTATATTGGCCGCGAGAAGCCTCCTCCTGACCGTCCATAGACTAATATGCACATTTCTTACTTCTTCGAGGTTGTTCTTAAGGTCCACATACGAAGACTTGCGATTTCTCAATGCGTGACTCACAAGAAAACGATCATCCCGTGGTTGGGTACATGGTTTTCTTCCAGAACCAGGCCTTCTCTCGACGGAACCGGTGTCTTGATACCGCTGCCAGGTCCTTTGAACCGTCGAGCGACTCACACTTAGCCTCTGACCTACGAAGCATTGGCTGCAACCCTCTACGAGCAGCGCAATAATTTTGGTAGCTTTTACCACTTTCTCTAACATTATTGAGACAGCTAAACAGCAATAAATGAAGCTTTGACAGACAGACTTTTTTTGACAGCAGAAAGCTAAAATTGAGAACTACATTAGTCAAAGCTCACCAATAACATTTGGTGTGCCCCAAGGCAGTGTACTGGGCCCCACGTTGTTCTTGGTGTATATTAATGACTTGCTCAATCTTTACATAGAGGGAGGAAATGTGTTTTCATATGCTGACGACACTGTTATTGTGTTTAGTGAGACTTCTTGGAATTCAGTTTTCAATAAAGCTGAACTGGGTATGCGTAAAGTATGTTCGTGGCTTAAATCTAATGTCCTTACACTGAATGCATCCAAAACTAAATATATATGTTTTTCAAAATATAATAATCACAAGGCCCAATTAAGTCCATTCACGCTAAAACTACACGATTGTAACATATTGGACAGGACACATTGTAACTGCCCTCAAATAGAACAAGTAAGTTTTATTAAATATTTAGGTGTTTTATTGGACCAACGAATTTCATGGCACATGCATGTTGAGTATGTCAACAATAGGATAAGGAAACGTATATCAATTTTTAAGAAGTTAAGACATGTTGCCACAAAATTATATTATTATTATTAAACCAAATATATGTTTCTTTGGCACAATCAATTATGACCTACTGTATACCAGTTTGGGGCAGTGCTACCAAAACAAAATTCCTAGACGTGGAAAGATGTCTTCTGAATGTATCTCAAAGAATTTAGATTCCCCACAAATGAATTATATAAATGCTGTAATTTACTATCTATGAGGAAATTATACATTCTTAAAACCATATTAAGACTTCATAAATCCATATTCTTTAACCCGACTCTACTAAACTGTAGAAGAATCTATGCTGTAAAACAGTATTTGCCACACGCCAATATTATGCACTTGCAGCACGTTTATATAATGAAGTCAATAAACAACTAAACATTTATCCCCTTCAATTCTATAAATGTAAAAAGACTCTGATGGAGTGGTTACAATCAATCACCTATGATGAAACTGAAGCACTTATTTTCAAACAATATTAAATTATTTTCGTATGTTACATATTGAATAACACACACAAACACATATACACACTCATACACTCACACGCATACACACACACATACACACACACAAACACACACACACACATACGCATTTTTTCTTTGTAATTAATAGCCTTTATATTTTTTAGCCTTTATATTATATAATTAGATTTAGTTACTTACCTAGTGTTGTTTATTTTGTACATCACAACTATTGTTATTTTGATATTGCTGTGAGAGAGCGGGATTTTCTGCTACAAGCATATCTAATGCTTACTAGAAGGTCCCAACCTTCCTTTATATTATTTTTTTTTTTTTTTTTTTGCTTTGACAAGAGTATCAAAATCAACATGGGGGCTATCTTTCAATACACTAAAAATCATCTATGGAGCAACTTACTTAGGATGTATTTGTTACGGATCTCCCCTATGGGCTGATAGGGCTACTATCGGCGCTGTGCGAAGAAAACTGCTCCAGAGCCAACGCTTGGCCTTGATATTCTTGTGTAAGGCATATAGAACTGTTAGTACCGAAGCTTTGCCTGTCCTGGCGGGTGTACTTCCAGTCGACCTGGAGGTGCAACGTCGCGCCGCCATGTATTACTCTACTAGGGAGAATATGGATAAAAGTTTTTAACCGCACGTGAACTTTTAAAAATTGATAGATTATTTAAACCGCTTTCAGTGGTATATAGCGAACTATTAGATGAATGGCAAAATAGATGGGAGGTATCTTTGAAGGGACGATATCTATATCAATATTTTCCTTGCGTTCGTGACCGTTTGACAAAGACTTGGTTGGATGTCGATTATTGCGTATCACAGTTTCTCACGGGCCATGGTAGCTTTAGGTCTAAACTTTACTCTTTTAAGCTTGTTGAATCGCCTGCATGCCCATGTTCAACACCTAATTGCGAGTATGAGCAGTCCGCGCATCATATACTTTGGGAGTGTAGTCTTTGGCCGAATGAGCGTAAAACTATGCTGGATAGTATGCAGATATCATCTGGAGTCGTATACTACATGGACCTTGTAGAGACTAGGAAGAACTTCCGTGCTTTCCGGCGTTTTTGCCATACTTATTATTGGAATCAAGTCTAAAAGCTCACATAATAGGTCCCATTTAAATGTAGTGATGATGTGATCCGTGGTGCTTTACAGCTGGCTTCTCCGGCTGTAAAAGTCTTTTTACGAGGTTATTTACCTGTAAGTGCGTGGTGGCCTGTTGGTAAACGGACTAGACGCGACTGCCAACATGTTCACGGTGGTCGCGGGTTCGAATCCCAGGGCACACCTCTGACTTTTCGGAGTCATGTGTGTATTGATAGTCAATCACTACGCACTAAAACGGTGAAGGAAAACATCGTGAGGAAACCTGCATACCATAGCGATTTATAAAAATTCTATGGTATGTAAGTCCACCAACCCGCACTAGGCCAGCGTGGTGGACTATATGGCCTAACCACTCTCAATCGGTAGTCGGTAGTCGATTGTAGAGGAGGCCCGTGCCCTGCAGTGGGACATATATGGGCTGATACAGAATTTACCTGTTTAGTTCATTGTTTTGTCGCCCGCTTTGCACGGAGGGAAGTGGACAATAATTTATTTCCAACTCCTCCTATTAATTTCACTTTCTGATTAATTTCGTTGCGGGTTAAAGACAAGTTAGACATTCCCGGAGACTCGCCGAGCTTCAATGCTCGGTGTCATTACATTGCGTGCCACTGTTGATCCTGGCTCACAGGAGTTACAGTGGTGGGTGTGAGGGTGGGACAGTCTCCTTCCTTTATATTTTGTATTTTGTGTAACGAAATAAACATTTTTTCATTTTTCATTTTCATTTTGACAATTAAGAATATGAAATAAATTCATAAAAATTGACTAAAAGTTATGAAAACCGATATTATCTTTTGGAACTTCGCACCAAAAATGTAGGATAAGAAGTGGTTTTCTGTAAAAACGAGCATCAAACGAAAATTTGAATTTAGAACGTACTGTTTTAAACACCACGGCATTTTTAAAACCGGTCAGTAACATATACAAATGATTGAAATCATTTTGGTACCGTATTTTTTTAAAAAAGAATTAAAATCAAACCCGCCCGTTTTTTTTGCAAATGAGTGTATTTTGAACTGAAAGGAGTATGGCATAACAGACCCTCAGCAAATTATGTATGTTGTACTTTACTGATGTTAATTAGTTGTTTTTTTTTAATACCTAAAATAAGCATTACAGCTAGATAATATGTCTACAATACTAAACAAAAATATTTACAACATTTATTTCTTCCTACCATTTGAGAATAAGGAAATGTTATTTTTAGGCGCAGACATATAAGACATATAAGGCAGACATGTAAGTTTTGTATCAAGCATCATTTACATATATTATTTTAATTCTCGGAAACATGGATATTTTGTAAATTCATTCAAAGCAAGTGTCCACTTTAGATAATGACGTTGAAATCTGTTTCTTAAAAATAAATTATACGTCGTGTTCAATTTAAAAAAATCGTTAATCCATAATAAAAATAATAGTATATATAACGTGTAATAAAATAACCAATAACACTCACAAACGAATCTATCAAGCTATGTTAATGTTGTAACTCAAGAACAACACTTATAACATAAAGCCATTAAGTAGTGAATACACTTACCGACTGTATAATGAGACATACAATGGCTTACGTAACCGTTTATCCAACATGTCGGTCCTGCCCTGACAAAACAAAGCCTGCGGCGAGACTCCAAACTAGAGACTTGGCCGATGCGTTTCAGAGCCGAACTTTGGCCAGTGACAGTTTATCCAGTGGCCAACTTGTTCCCAACTAATTCCGTCTAATTTAGACTCTGGGCTTCTAGACGCACGCTTACGTCACGACTGCCACTCCTGACGATACTTTCCAATTTACTTTATAATTTTGCAATTGAGGATCAGAATTAGTGCAGTATTATTAAATTCATGAGTTCAAAAATATTTCGAAAAACGTAAAACCTTCTTTTGAGATTAAAATTATGCATGCGCAAAAACTAAGATAACGACTCATCAGAACAACTGTTTAGATTATACAAATATAATATACACTTGCGTAAAGTTAACCTACAATCTTACATACAGAACTAATATAAGCTGCACCAATCTGTCGCATTTAGCAAAATATTTCCCTCAAATGACTCAGAACTGTATTAAATTTGTTACCGAGTTGTTTTTCAACGACAAATACCGCAATGAACCCAACCACACGTCCTAAATGAATTCAAAAAGTAAAGTTTACATAAAACGAACCGAACCTGCACATCTCAATTACGTGTGAAACTGCGGCAAAACTGTCTATATCCACACCAAATATACCTTTAAACTTACAATCTAACACTAATACGTGTAAGTGTAAACACGTGACGGAATTTGACGACATTTTAAAACATACATGTAAAAGAGAAACTAGCCAAAGTGTAATTAAAACCTTGTTAGCGTTGAACACAACACGACACTTAACATCCGCCGAGAAGGGGCCAAAAACTAATTGTGACTGAATACTCTACCGCCAGTCGGGATCACAAAACGCTCCGAGGGATTATACGAAGCTTAACAGTACGCGTTTACATGCTGACACAGTGACATTACGCTATCGACGTAGTTTAATAGCCTTCCGAATGACTGATAAAACTAGACAGCTAGTAATCGGCATGCTAATGACTGACTACAGACTTTTGACGACCGATTGGCGCGGTGGATAAGAAGTTGCTTTTCTGTAGGGCATGTTGTGGAATTTATCGCTATGGATATACATTTGTGAAGCCTATCGCCCGAATACTCAAACGCAACTTACATATTATGTTGCACTTAACTCCGCAAGTCCCTTAAATGTACTAAATGGGACGTGCGCAGTTAAGGTCAACTAAATATTTGAATAGCATCTATGTATTGGGGCGATAAACATATATTTGAGCATTCCATCTATAATCTGGATAAGATATTAAACCTTGTCTATCAGTACCAATATTTTTATTCGCAAACTCTTAGTATGATTTATAGCTACCATCATTAACGACATAGATTTAACGAGCACAGATAAACACGAATTCAATTAGAACCGCCCCACAGATATCTTTCAATACATAATCCGCAAACTCGTAAATTACTGTGGAACATTTTCATTCCGTCAGCCGAGCGGACGGTCACTAAAAAGCACAAGCAAGTTGACTCTATTAGTACTGAGAAAATTAATTCCAAATATAAATAAATTGTATTTATTTCTGCTCGACGGACCGTAACGCGTTTAGAGTGGGAGAAATTTCGTTTCTCGGCGTGAATCGTTTTGGCAACAATTTAAACGGTGGAATCGTAAATGTTTATTTGGTACGGTTTCCTTCGGCCGCGGGCGATGTCGTTACAGGTCTTAATGGCCAATAAAGTGTCAACGCCCTCTTGTGTCGAAGATAAATCTGCGCGTAACGTACTGTCCATTACCTGTTTAGACAAAAGTTTGTTATTATTGACTCGTAAAATTATGTTTTATGTGATTATGTCTCTGCTTTCCGTTATTTATATTCCAAGACATTCGATAGATTTGATACAATCATTTTGACTGCAAGAATAACGGAGCCCGGTCTAGTTATTAGTCTTGCATTATGGCGTCAAATTATCAGCTCTACGACCAATTTAGACACACTTGACAATGAATCTACTAAAACAATATAACACATAATTGTTCTTCCTAGATCCTCCCGTGGTGTCACTATCACTTGGCAGCACTCTCAACCCTCACGACATCAAGGAAGGTGACGACGTGTACTTCGAGTGCTCGGTACGGGCCAACCCCAGGGAACATCGGATATCCTGGTATCATAATGTAAGTAGTTACACTTTAATAGCAGCACAAACAGTAGTGTTGGCATAAATAGCAATAGCAATCACAAATAGCAAGTAAAGTCGATAATAACATTCCACAAGTTACATAAATAAGCTAAATTTTGCGATTTCCGATTGTAATTCACAAAGCCGATCGACTAATATTTTTATACGATCTCCTCTCATCTCGTTTCATCTCGTCTCACTCCATCATAGAAGAGTGATTTTTTACGAACCTATTTAAATAGAAAACTGATCGGTCACTTTCGTGTATACAGGGTATCTCAAGACTGCTACCGAAAATGAAACCGGGTGGTAGTTAAGGCGACTTCAGACACAATGCAACAGAAAAAGTTGCAAAAAAAAAGACAAAAAAATGTTTGGTTATTTTTTTCCTATGACCATATTTGGGTGGTAAATACATTTTTTCCTAAAATAATAATGTATACCCTTTTATTTTTAAATAATCTAAGGTATAAAAAAGTTTAAATTATTATTTTAGCAAAAACTATGTATTTACCACCCAAAAATGACGATATTTAAAAAACCATAAAAATTTTTTGTCGCGTTTCTTTGCGAAATGTTTAGTTGCATTGTTTTAGTAGTCACTAAAACTACCACCCTGCTTCGTTTTCGGTAGCAGTCTTGAGATATCCAGTATTATATAGTCAGATTTTTGTTTACAAATTCTATGTGTGGCAATCAGCAATAGCAGAAATATAGAGCATGCTAAGAAAGAACAAGGAGGTGATGTTAATTTGAAATAACAATAAAAAGAATCTAAGGTAGATTCTTTTTCGGTAATTTGGAATCAAATCGGGAGCGTTTATTTAATTACTATAGAAAAGTATTTCGGTTCCCAATTGTAGGGCAAAACGTCTAATTCCGAGAGTGCGTAAGTGCTAACCACCCTAATCATGTCTTACGTGAGTAAATTACGTCGGAGCAGTCTATTGTAATCAAAACACGAAGTTATGACCTTTGTCGCGCCGTACATGGAGGCAATTCGACCCGGATTGTAGCCACTTAATCGATCAATATTTTGAATAGGCCTGCCGGGGTATATAAGGTAAAACGTGCCGTGTGCGTCTTTATTATTTCCATGTCATTTTATTTTCTATATTAGAGACTATTGAACTTATTTATAATCTTTCTTTCTTCGAGGCAGGCAGGCGGTAAGACGCCGCCTGTGAAACGAGAGGCCGCGGGTTCGATCCCCGCACCGAGAGAAATGTTAGTGCGGCCCACAAATATTTCTCTCGGGTCTGGGTGTTTGTGAGACCGAAAAGTCTCTCGTAGTTTCTGATACCCACGACACAAGATTCGATCTTAATGTGGGGTCAGGACTATGTATGTGACTGTTGGGTGTTATTATTATTATATTATTATAGATACACGCGCCATCGAACGCATTAGTATATATTTTTCTTTGACATAAAGAATTTAACATAAAGTACTCTCCTTTCGCCGTATCCTATAAGATTTGAGGTTTGCAAATATTTGTTATTTATGTTGATTTGATTATTATAAATATCAAATATCAAAGAATTATTATAAATATAATATATAAATAAAACTTTATTTGAGGCATCCACTACAAAATTTACAACGCCAATGAAGTGAAATTAATTTAATATCTATAATCCAATCATATTTTTATAAAATTAAATACATATTTTACAAACAACATTGTTTTGAAGAGCGTCTAAAGGCGAATAATTAACTTAGTCGTGTCCAAAGAACACTATTCTTGGAAGAACGCCTTTGAAAAATAATATAAGATGCCCAGTATTTTAATTTTCTGTTTATTTTACATTTTTACACAGACATTGTAAAAGAGATCCCATCAAAAACATCCTGTAAAAAAATTCCAAGTCTCGCAGCTCAGGTTTTCTACCGCAAAAAGTTGTGAGATGCATGTAATACCAAGTCGATTAATTTATTTAGTCCTTAAGGGACCTTCTATATAAAGTTATTACGTTAGTTATTACCATATCAATATTAAAAATTCTTTACGTTTTAAATAAATGGATCGACTTGGCCATCGCATGAAAACATAATGTATCGTACAATTTATACATAATGCTGCTGGCCAAGTCGATCTATTTATTTAAAACGTAAAGAATTTTTAATATTGATATGGTAATAACTAACGTAATAACTTTATATAGAAGGTCCCTTAAGGACTAAATAAATTAATCGACTTGGTATTACATGCATCTCACAACTTTTTGCGGTAGAAAACCTGAGCTGCGAGACTTGGATTTTTTTTACAGGATGTTTTTGATGGGATCTCACGTCTTTTTGTAGAGTCCTACTTTTTTCCTTTTCGGTACTTCTTACTTCTAGAATATCACTAACGATTTTTATTAAAGCCTCTGTCTTATGGATTTTTCTTATTTTTGTAGGTATCAATTTATCACAAATATAGCGGATTTGATTATTAATGTTCTTTCTTTCATTGTAATTGATATTTTCGAGTAATTTAATCTATTTATTTGCAAGTTTTTCTTCGTCATGTTTTTCTAGAGGAATGTTGTACAGTTTCATGGGCTGAATACACCATTTCCCTCTCTATATCCCCTCCTGTTATGCCTCATGTATATAGATATCTATCTACAACTATTATTCCATTATATACGGGTACAATGATTCATTAACTGCAAATGTAACTTTGTCATCCTATACATTTATATGGGATTACAAAGTTATTCACGCAGTTGGTCTATCTAGAAAACTAGACACAAATTATGAAATGTTTGAATTTTTCCTTACTTTAGACACTAAACACTAATTATATTCTAAATTTGAAGGTTCTATGTCTGCTAGAAGTGCCTTAGACTTTTGATGATCGGTCAGTCAGTCAGTGAGTGACAAAATTAAGAAAGTTTGACTAGTTATAATTCTTAAACTACTGGTTCAAATTGGATGAAATTTTAAATATACCGTGTTTACACAATGCCTGCTTAGTAACTGAAAATTCAGGCTTCATGCTTTAGCCACAACGAAGTTATAGGGGGTTGAAAATGGTCTGAATTGCTTCGAGAAAAGGATGTTACGGCCTATAGCTCGACTTGGAGGGGGCTCGGCCGCGCCCCCAGATAAAATAAATATTTAAAAAAAAACAAATATAATAGAATTTAGCTCTCAATAGCTAAGCTCAATACCCAAGCCACCGTTGCGGTGGTTAGAGTCCCAAAGTGTAGAACCTCTACAAGATACGTGCTTTGACGCCCCACTGGAATCGGAATCTAGCTCTTGACCCCTACGGTCAATTGGGAGCCCTTGCAGTTGATAGTCAAGGTCAAAAAGGAAATTACTTAATAAATATATTATTATTTTATATACAGGACAAGCAAGTAATCCACAACGTGGTTTCTGGCGTGATAGTGAGCACGAAGTCACTGGTACTGCAGAAAGTAACGAGGGACCTTGGAGGAGACTACTCCTGCCGGGCCACAAATGCGCTGGGCGAAACAGCAAGCCAAGCAACTCATCTTAGTATACAATGTAAGTATATAATATCAATTATTCATTTATATAGTCATATCTACCTTCAGCATTCTCAAGCACAAGGAGTAAGGACTGATAAACATATGTTTATCTATGTATATACATAAGTCGAAAATTAACACGGCAACTGGTTGGTTGCAACTTGCACCCAGCACCCTCTTGCAACCAAATTAAAATTCCATTAAACGCATACTTTATCATATTCCTTCGCTCCGAAAACTGAGGATTTTGAAACTCATCAGCATATAAAAAATTTAAAATACATCCGAATCCTTCATTCTACTCATGTAGAAACTGAAATAGAAACTTGAATTTATCATTTTCCTAATATTTAAATGAGTGGGCCTTGCTAGTTACCGGCACCTTATTGTAAATAAGTACACTCACTCTTTCAAAATTGTTACGAAAAACTCGGAGTTATGTAAGTTTATTTACACTTGCTTTATTATAATTACTTACATCTGTCGATATGACATTTGACGAAGACGCGTGAGTTACGATTTACGACATGTGTGATAGAATTCCCGACAGGCTCGCGTTTGCGGCGGGCGTCTAGCTAGCTAACCGAACGTGCGGCGGATCTCGGCAAGATTCACAAGCCGAATACAAGGAATACCGACCTAATTAGCTCTGATATGCTTCGGAACAAGTCGTTTAGTCGAACCGACGGAAATATTTGTTTTAGAACTATGTACATTTCTCTACGGGTAGATGTCATATCAAGTACTTGATCGCCTCATAATTGGTGTCATGGCACTAATTGATGAAATATGAGCTATCGTAAGGTATCTGTATCAACCTATATACGTCCCACTGCATGGCACATGCCTCTTCTGCAATCAAAAGTACGATGGTGAGATATTTCGGGTAAGTATAAAAAAATGCAAGCTTAAAAAACACGTAATATAAGCTCCAAGACATGAACAAGAATTCGTAATGATTTAATGAATACAAAAAAATTTAATTAGAATTCTTTAATAAATTTATGTAAATATATTCGCAAAAAATGAAACAGACTGTCGGATTGTGCCAAAACATTGGGCGCATCCGAATCAAATTCGATCAAACTTTGAACGGGGATATTGGATCCAAATGGCATGTATTTTTTATACCGAAATCGACTCGTCCACCCTAGAGACACCCGATTCATTTTAAGTTCGTTGAATATTTGTACCTCAAAAATAAAGCTGTATGCAAAGGCTATTCCCCGCAATAACCAATGCGACCGCATCGATTGTACAAACGAAAAATAATATTGTATGTTTGTTTTATTACAGCGCGCAAATTAATTTGTTGTTTTCGATTTTGGGTGATGTTGGGAACTTTAAACATAAGTTAGTTGTGTTTGATACAAATAAGATAGAGACTACTGTGCTACCTACCAATATAAAAACAGAAATGTTCTATAGTGTAGAGACAATAAATAAACATTAAATTAATAAATACACTCAACAGTCACATACTTAGTCCTGACCCCACTAAGATCGAGTCTTGTGTCGTGGTTATCAGGAACTACGACTAAACTAGACTTTTCGGTTTCACAAACACCCAGACCCGAAACAAATACATGTGTCTCATACAAATATTTGTTTCCATGCGGGTATCGAAGTCGCGTCCTCCCATTTCACAGTCGGCATCCAACCAACTGTACCACGAAGGCTGATATTAAAAATAATGTATTTTGACTTTTATTCATCACAGATTAAGATAAATACAAATATTTACATGCAACAAGTCATCAGGTCCACATGTTCAACAGTCTGACTTAGACTTCCTATGGCTCAAGAAGGAGAAAAAGAGAGAGGGAGAGAAATGCAAATGATTCCCAATTAAATGAAACCATCAGTTAAAATGGTTCCATTCGTCAAGCTCCATATAAAAAACGTCACGTCAATAAACAAATTACGATGATAACTTTAGCCTTAGCAAATTGTGAAATATTTTGCCAACATTATAAACAGAGTGCTAATAAATTATATTTTCATTCCGCGAGGGGCTTTTCGTCGCTTGCCGACTGCTGTATCAATCATTCCCGGATCTTAACAAAGATTTGTTACAATGAACGGCGTGAGACGGTATTGAACGCAAAATAATTTCATTTCGTATAACAATAAACAACAATCAAGGTAAATGTATCACCGTGGGTGGAAGATGAATGTGTCGCATGATTGTGTGTTTTCCTGACTTTATTCTACCTACGTGGAAGCATCTAATGCGTTGGAAGCCATAAGGATGTTTGAATTATGCGTGGATTTCATACCGAATGGATCGTAAATATTTGAGTTGGTATAAATAATTTGAAATTATTCATAAACTTTTGATTGTTAATGCAGTTAAGCTTTCTGTTTACATAGGACGTTTATTCAAGAAGTATAAGCTGAGATAATTTTGGTGTATCTTACTCCAGTTAAAGTCAGCTCCAATAAATGTAATATAATCCTAGACCATCAACTAACAGGTCCTTTGCAAAGGCCTATGTTCAGCAGTGGACTCCCCGTGGCTGAGATGATGATGATAAATCAAAGATCGAAAATATCATACGCTCGGGATATACTAGTTATTGAATTATAAAAAATAAATCATGTCAATATTGATGGTGGCCGCAGTTTCGTATCCACCAGTATACCGACTACCGTACACAAGGTATAGGGCCTACGATAGTGATCAATGCTATTGTACACAGTTTCCCGGTTTTAAATAACCCACTATAACTATGTCGATTGTCGGTTAATGATATACAGGCTGTCCCATAACTTGACTGACTTGACTGACTTGACTGACTTGACTTAAACCATATAAGTAACGAGAGATAGACCAAATTGAGACGGCATAACAACAATAAACGACAAAGCCATATAGTTTTTTAGATGAAGCCTTTCTTATAAAATCTCAAAAACAATCGACTTTGAACATTTTATAATATTGTGATTTCCATAATTTATTATTTAAATTGACGTACTCAACAAATTAGCCCCAATAGTAAGCAAGGAGACTTTAATTATAGCATATCATGGAATAGTGAGCGCCATACTAAGGTATGGAATTATCTTTTGGGGGAACACGACCAACAAGTGCCTAATTTTTAAACAACAAAAAAGGTGTATCAGAGCTATGTTTAGACTACAATGTATTGACTCTTACAAACCTTATTTTATACAACATAAAATATTGACAACACCATCATTGTACATTTTCGAAGTCTCCTCATTTGTCAAAGCTAATCCAAACCTATTCCTCAAGCTTTCTGACATAAATACGCGTAGCCGACGTGACAACCATAGACTGTGTGTGAGAAAATGTAATACAAGCCTAATGCATAAAAGTATATTGTGCATGGCGCCTATCATATATAATCATATACCGTGTTCAATTAAGGAGCTTAAAATAAATCAATTTAAGAACAAGCTTAAAGAATTTCTTATCAAAAAAGCATATTACAGTATTACAGAGTTTCTATCAGAAAACTTAAATTGAAAAGATACCTATGTAATAATTTGAATGAAAAATCATCTGGACATAAATTATCTACTAACCTATTGTTTGCCAATGTGGCGGGTCATAGTCGGACGAATAACCATATTATAACATCATAATGTACCTATGTTCCACAATAAACATATTTGATTTGATTTGATTTGATTTGACGTTACCGTCCAATTCTGGAACACCTGATTCTGATAGACGTAATCGTTTCTCGTTAATACCGACTGCACCGGTGGCGCAGTTGTACCGCAGTACGTAGAAAAACTGTAGTCCCGCATTCGAATGCCGGTCAGGCAAAGTGATATTTCTATTCATCGTCAACATTAAATCAGGAACTTTTGCCCGATATGGCGATAGGCTCGACCCCTACAGCATCATGGGACAGAAAATACACGGCGAAACCTGGGTGTAATGGTTGCACCTCTACCTACCCCTTCTGGGTAAAAGGCATGAGTTCATATTTGTATATATAATACTATACTTACATCGACTATCGGATATCGGTAAGGTCACTCTGCCGTGCTGGCATAAAAGCAATTTAAATAACAGTAGCCTGGCCATTAATCACACCAATCAATACATTAGCAATCCACAATTTTGCGACACAAAACTTCTTAATGATGGCGAAGGTCTGCCAGAATACGCATTAGGAAGGTAATTTCTACGAAGGTCGATACAAAGCTCTGTAATAAAATTACGTACTGCGCACGAATAGAGAATAATTACATTAGCTAGCTAGTAAACTTGCTAACTTAGACACTGAGGATTTTTCGCCACCTAGTGAAATAATTTTGTAAAATTTTATTTAGGAAAATTTCACAACAATGTCGCGTGGGTGTCGTGTGATGAAGGTCACGAGAAATTGTTTGATGTAGGCTATTTCCAATATTTAGACGTTGAAATGTAACTTAAATAACTGTATTATGTACAAAATGATAATTTATTTGTAGAAAGCATAAAGTGCAGGAATATAAAGAATAAAAAAAATACAAGGATAATATGATGGAATGTTGTTTCATGCTACATTTCTTTTTATTGTTGTAGAGTTGCTTGTTAACGTAAACACTAAATTATATTATACACTAATACAAATAGCACATGCCAAGCTACCGTGCCAATTAAGAACTTAGGTGTAGATTGTGTTACAACGAACATAATTTGCGTAGCTTACCGACATGATAAAGTTTCATAGTGTTATAATAATGAACAATAGGGTAAAAGCTAGAGCCATAGGGTTTGCAATAAAGACGAAACTATTACAAGAAGAAAAATAATACCTAAATTGCCTTTCATTCAATCACCACGCAATAATATGTAAAATAAAATCATCAATCATCATGAGGAAACCTGCATACCAAACCGATTTATAAGAATTTCTATGGTATGTAAAGTTGGCCAACCCGCATTAGGCCAACGTGGTGGATTATATGGCCTGACCACTTCCAACCTTACTCTAGAATCTCTAGATTTTAGTGAAGGTCCGTGCCCTGCAGAGGGACGAATATGGGCTGATACAGTACAATACCTTTCACTCAGATGAGTTTTAGCTTGTACAAGATAATAATGGCTAAATACAACAGCTCGTATTAATATAACCTATTTTTACAACACTACTTTTCATTTGTCTTTATTTTACACTGCCCTCTCTTTTTTCCTACTCATATATCCATCCTATGGTTGTCTGGCAGAAATTGCCTTAGAGCGATAAGACCGCCATTTATACTTTGTTGTTTTATACTGTCTCTAAACTATTATTTCTTTTTACTGTGTACAATAAAGAATGAAATAAATAAATACTTTGATACAATATAAAACATTGTAAAAATAAACGGCGAATTGAAACTCCTAATACAAAAAAGACAACAGAATGTTTAGCGTGATAATACTTAAAACAAAGAAAACGGACGAAATTAGGGACAATTTTACCCTTCCAACGCTACCTAAAATTATCAAGATAAGATTTGGCTTCAACAACCGACCAAGACAAAACTAATAACTGGAAATAACTATGAACTTGAAAATTAAATTCACTAAACTTCAAATGTCAAACATTCCAAACATTCATAATTAACGAATAACTTCTTTGAGCGCATCGATCAAACGAACAACTCTAGTATTATCCGTAGGGATTAATTTACTGAGCAGCGAACAACCGAAATTCTATTAGAAGACGTTGAGACCGAGTATTTCGCAGACTTGGAGTCAGGGACCGGGCATCAATCATACGGAGTCAGGATGATTTACGTCACGTCGCCGCGGCCGGCCTATCCGCGACAAATGATCGCGTCCCCTCCCTATTTGTTAGCGCCTATCGATATACTTTAGGGTCGATGACTCGGAGCCTCACTTCATATACTTATATGCCTTTTTACAGGCTGTCGAGTGTGAGCCGTTCGTTTTACTTGTGGAACTCAACTTTTTTATAATTATTTCTGCAATAACACCGGTTAAATTAAAGATATTTCAGCGGTTTAAATAGTTTAGAAGTTAAAAAAGCATTCAGTATTTTATACTCATGAAAAAAAATTGTGTATTTCTGTACAGATAGAGAATACTGACCTATTCTTGTATTTTATTTATATCTGAGATACTCCTAGAAAGTTAACAAGTCTACTCCTACAAAGCTATTTGTACCTACGCACCTTATTGATTCGGCCCAGCCAAGTCAAAGAAACGTTGTACGCACGCGGTACACGATCGTCATAACATTAATCCATATACATATTTTCATATTCCCGCTCTGTAATCCCACCGTGGAAGGGCTGCTTAATGCGAGCAAATATTTGAGAGTTTAATGAAAATCTAAGGCTGCCGTGGAGCGCAGTTTTGCAAGTAGATACCTAAATTAATCACAGTTGCCGAGTGCGCCTCGGCTCGGGAACAGTTGGGCAATAAAATTTATATATCGTCTAACTTCTGTTATGATTTAACGAACTGAATTCAAGCTTATTCTTTGTATTAATTTGCGACATTTTATGAATCAGTATTGTATTGAATCAGCTCATAATAGACTATAGCTCAACCTTCAGTTTGACAGCCTCAGTGGCGCAGTCGGTTAGACGCCGACTGTGAAACAAGAGGCCGCGAGTTCGATCCCCGCACCGAGAGAAATATTTGTGCGGCCCACAAATATTTCTTTCAGGTCTGGATGTTTGTTAGACCGAATAGTCTCTCGTAGTTCCTGATACCCACGATACAAGACTCGATCTTAGTGTGAGGTCAGGACTATGTATGTGACTGCTGGGTGTTATTTATTTATTCTTGACAAACGAAAATAGGATTTAAAGCCGGCTTAATACTGGTATAAAAAATCTTGTAATACAGATACCATACAGTATACCATACAGTATTTCCCACATTTTTCCCTTGACCGTTAAATTACGAGTATCATAATACTTGTTCGAATTGATTCGCCCCCTGAAAAAGAGTCTTGTATGTTTAGTTTCCTATTAGGTCAAACAGCAGTTTAAATGCACTGTTGTGTTTCGGATTGAAGGACATTGTAACCAGAGTAACTACTGGACATATTGAGACTTAACATCTTACGTCTCAGGATGGCGAGCGCAGTGGAATGCCAAGCATTGCTTTGTAATTCAAGGTGTTGTTTGGTTTTGTTACTGTTCATGAGCGGTCGCATCGCTTACCATCAGGCGAACGGCATGCTCGTCTCGCCATTCAATGCAATAAAAAAAAGGTTAATAAGAAAATTCATGTACAGAATAATAAATTAGGTGTAGTTCGAGTAAATTACGCTGGTAATGAAAACGTCCAATGCCGACCAATAAAACAAGATTTTTATAGCGTGTGACGACTATGTTGTGGATATTGTTTTGTTATTAGGTAATATTTAGGTGTTTTTTTTTTGCTTACATTCATAACCTCCTGTAATTTTAACCAGTATCAAGTTCAGATTACTTAAACTTACAAAAGTTTGTAATACCAATATACTAAACATATTTCTTGGCTTAGTGGCACACTACCGCTATTTGACAATTCCATTTAAACTACTTACACGATAATGTCTCGTTCTCACCAGAGCGTGGCGCTAGAATCAAAATAATTGTTTTCAATATTTTTCATGTAGGAAATCGCACCCTTATGTATGAACCCTCTGTGTATAATCACTATAATTGAGTCGTATGGCAAGTGATTTTGGTCTACCAGCAGTCGACGTCTTACTGGTACGGTACTGTAATTACTAACAAGCGTAACAATTTGAAAGTCTAATATAAAAAAAAACAACTATACCTTTCCGAAGTATTATCGAAAAAATTATGTTGACAGATGCACCAGTATGCGCCCACGCTTCACCACAAGTCCTGGGAGCACAACTGGAAGAAGTTCTTCGAGTGCGTTGCTCCGTCACCGCCAACCCACCTGACGTCACGTTCTTCTGGCAGTTCAACAACAGCGGCGAGAGCCTTGACGTGTCACCGCTGAAATTTGGTAAATATAATAATAAATATACTTAACACTTAATATAAACAATGTAGAGTATTTTTTTTTATTTTATTTAATTGCCGAGCTTACATAACGCAGTGCATATTTTCAGACTTTTTTTGTGACAGGAATACGCATTATTACGCATTTTGATTACGCATTGCGATCCTCTATAAAAAACAACAAAAAACCTGCTTTGCGTACAGGAATTATCAATACCCAATATATCTCTCACTTAGGAAATCGAACAGTGCTCGTTCTTTTCGCTGCTGTTTGCTTATAACAATGCCAAGCAGGTTATCAAATATAATAAGTATTATAGTCAATGTTGGTCCAGGAACAGCGAACGGCAGTACCAGCGAGCTGAGCTACAAGCCGCAGAGTGAGAGAGACTACGGCACTCTCAGCTGCCGGGGCACCAACACGGTGGGCAAGCAACTTGACCCATGCGTCTTCCAAATTGTACCAGCCGGTAAGTAAACATAGCATAGGTCCGACAAACGAGCAAGCAAGTCACCTGAAGAGTCCGGCAGTGATCACTCAGATCACTGTGATCATGGATGTATCCAGGATGGGAGGGAGCAGGAAATGAAAGGTATGGGAAGAGGAAAGGGGTATTGGATACAAAAATATAAAGATATACAGGGTATATCAAGACTGCTACCGAAAACGAAGCCGGGTGGTAGTTTAAGCGACTTCAGACACAATGCAACAGAAAAAGGTGCAAAAAAAAGCAGACAATTTTTTTGTGTTATTTTTTTCTTATGGCCATATTTGGGTGGTAAATACATTTTTTCCTAAAATAATAGTTTATACCCTTTTATTTATAAATACTCTAAGGTACAAAAGAGTTTAAATAGGCTAGTTTCATACATTTTTATTTTTGTTTATAACGGAAGGTTACGTTACGCATAATCAAAATCAGAAAGATTTTTTAAAATCCGTTAAGTAATAAGCAAGTTACAAATATATGAAAGTTGGTGGTAGGAGTGATAGAAAAGGATGCAACATGCACGGCGTGACGTCATCTTCCATAAGGTGAACGCGTGCGAAAGAGACATCGAGTGTCCCCACTGCACTATTAAGTGTATTAATATCTCAGTCATTTTACATTCAATTTTGATGCTGTTTTCAAATTTGTTTGTTTTTATAAACGAAAGCATCGTTTATCTTATTTTAACCCCAATATAGTATGAATTGACTATCAGATATGAATATCAGTCAAATCAAATGAGTAATCCTTATATGTAATTCTTACATTGTATGGCTAGCGTTTATACTGGGTATCTCAAGACTGCTACCGAAAACGAAGCCGGGTGGTAGTTTTAGTGGCTACAAACACAATGCAATTAAAAATTTCGCCTAGAAACGCGACAATTTTTTTTATGATTTTTTAAATATCTTCATTTTTGGGTGGTAAATCCATAGTTTTTGCTAAAATAATAATTTAAACTCTTTTATACCTTAGAGTATTTATAAATAAAAGGGTATATACTATTATTTTAGGAAAAAATGTATTTACCACCCAAATATGGCCATAGGAAAAAAATAACAAAAAAAAAATTGTCGCTTTTTTTTGCAACTTTTTCTGTTGCATTGTGTCTGAAGTCGCTTAAACTACCACCCGGCTTCGTTTTCGGTAGCAGTCTTGATATACCCTGTATATTCAAGTATTAGCAACAAAATTACAAATATTACCAACAAGCTGACATACCATTGTTATCAAAATACCCAGAATAATTATAGTTCCCCATCAATTTGAACAAAGCGAACACGACTAAACCTTCCATTAAACTCAAAACTACGTATATACGTAGTAGTAAAATCAGACGGCAAACGTGTGCGTGTTTCCAACAAAATTATAATTAAAATGACAATTTTTCTCAGAAATTCCAACACAATAGGCATCTGTGTTTCATAAACACGAAGTACAACAAAATTAATCAAAGGTACGTGCATAGTTCAAATAGCGGTTGAAAAGCGTAGCCCGGTAAAAGTATTAATAAAACCACGCGCATACCATTTGAATCAACAAAAGCGGTGCCAAATGCTAGTTTTATAATTTCTGTTTGCCTATTTCAACCGTGCCTACACACCGAATCTCATAACTTTTCATTCCGGGCATTCAATTCCTTGGTTGTTTTTGTTTCTTCATCCCCGAATTTCGGTTTGTCGACTCGAACCTCAATAGAGTTTTAATTGGATATGAAATTAGCATCCTTTATGACATTATTTTGTGGAAAATTTCCAATTATATTTTGGGCCATATTTCGGAATGATGCTGATTTTAAATCATTACGGCTTAATTATATTTACCAGCAATCAGAACTTTATATAGGTAAAAGTATAAGTAACTATTTTCATTGAAAAATTTCCTAGGCTGGTTATGAATCTACAATACAATCATGATGTCCCTTTATACAACACCATCTAAAATTATACATAAGTGATCACCAATACGGTTTTGTCACATCGAGGTCTACTAACACGAATTTAGTGACATTTACTGAAGCTATTGTACAGGCTGTTGATTTCGGTGACCAGTACGATGTGATATACACCGATCTAAGTAAGGCTTTTGATAAAATCTCTCATTCCATACTTGTAAAAAAACTCTGTGCATATGGAATTACCGGGTCTCTTCTGAAACGGCTAAATTGTTACTTGAAAAATCGCGATTTTTATGTTGTAATAAATGGCTATCAATCCGAGAGTAAACGTGTTTTATCTGGAGTTCCACAAGGTTCCAATCTGGCCCCATTGCTGTTTAACTTATTTATAATCGATCTACCCCACTGTTTTCAATCCTCAGATTGCTATCTGTATGCTGATGATCTAAAAATTGCTAAAAGAGTTAAATCGTCTGCCGACACAATGCTCCTGCAAAATGATCTCAACCGCTTGTTAAGTGGTGTGGAATAAATCATATGGAATCATAGATTTAGTAACTACATCTATGTATGGAATTAAACTTAAAAAAAAATGTTACCACCTTAAATGCTCTAGAAAACACCGTGAGATAAATTGTGACTACTTCCTAAACAATAATAAAATACAAGAAGTAGAAACGTTTAAAGACCTAGGGGTAATATTTGACAAGAAAATTACCTTTGTTCCGCACATAGAATACATGATAAAAAAAAGCAAACAAAATGCTGGGATTTGTTATAAGAAATACCAGGGGTTTCAAGCACAGTAGCACAAAAATTATTCTATACAAAAGCCTAGTACGGAGTATTCTGGAATATTGTAGTGTTGTTTGGAGGCCACATTTCGCGTCACATTTACTACGTCTGGAAAGAGTTCAGAAGCGGTTTTTGTGGCACTTAGCATACTCTATTGGTAAATCGAAGCACTACTCGGTACTCCTCTTACCATAGCCGCCTCAAGTTCTTTCGAATTCACAAACTATCCTGTAGATATAATATTATTGATACTCTTTTCCTATATAATCTTTTAAGAAATAAAATAGATTGCCCTAAATTACTAAATCAAATAAGATTTCGTGTCCCATCGAGATATCCTCGATGTAGCATTACTCCACTCTGTCCTCCTCTGCGAAGGACGGTTCTAAGTGCAACCTCACCAATTCCAAGACTGTGTAAAATCCTAAACAGCATGAGGTAGACATGCACTATGACAATATTGATAAATTTTATAATAAAATTATTGAAAACTGTTCTGATTCCTAATAACGGATGCATTGTGGTCTTATTGCCATGCTATATGTGTTTATACTATCATACAATTTGTTTTCACTGCTCATTAAATTGTTTTTTTTTTGTCTTCATTGTAAAATCATTGTCTATACTCCATCGATTTAGGTACTTAACTAAATGTAAACAAACCAGAACACGTGACGCATGGTTTTTCAACATTTTATTGCAATGTCCAATTTACGAATATTTTCTTAGTCAACCAAGTAACAAGTATTAACAACAATTAACAGCAGCTTATAACAAATAATAACTAAAACAGTAAAGAACAACGATGAACACTTCCAAACACTTCACCACTTCACGAAAACAGTAAGTACATTATCGCAATGAATAATAATTGGCTGCCACACATAACATATGATGATGCTTAGTTATCCGACTTAACGCATTATTTTTCATTTAAATAGTCACATTACGATAAAGTTGTACTTCTCGATTTTGTAGCATAATATTTCTTGTAACTTTTATGAAAATGTTTTGGATGCCTGAGTGTTTGGGTCTTTTTTATAGACAGACTGCATTATGTAAAATTAGATAATTTAATTTAGGTAATTTAATTATGATCTCACATAATTTAATTGTTTCCAAGCTTACACATTCATAATTATAATCGTTATAATAAAATTGATGAATCTTAGGTCAGGGGTGCTCCTATCTAGTGGTCATGGCTTGTCCTAGAATAGGTGCTACGAGTACGCGACCTCGGCCCCCCGAGCTACTGCAGTCACTACAAACATTCCCTTCCATGACTGCAGTATCCACTCCTACAGGCCATACTCTCCTTTCCCATTATATCCTCTACTCACAAACCCTATTTCCTTTCCCCCGCTGATGATGGGCAGCAGCGTCGTCAGCGCGAGTCCCCTCCTGCGCTCGCCAACCCGCCTGCCAAGCGTGGCGAGTATTGGCAAATACCCCTCAATGGCGACACAAAAATTGACCAGGCCCCCAGTCCCCGGCAGCCCCACTATTCCTGGCGATGGTAGCAGCCATGGTTACGGTGGGGCAGGGGGTGCTAAGGTCATTTTCAGCAGTGGACTTCCTGTGGCTGATATGATGATGATGATGATGAATATAATTGAACATGTATTGTAGTTTTACATTTACGTAAACATTTTTTTTGTCTTCAATTAATTTTGAAATGTGAAATGGCAATGTTAAATAACCTTTTTTATGGTTTGTTTACATTTAGTTAAGTACCTAAACCGATGGAGTATAGAATAGTATATTTTTTATGTTTTTTTTTATTTAAATTATAAATTACTATTATTATTATATAAAGTCGTATAATGTTATTTAATGTAAATGTAAATCCATATTTGTATTTAAGGTTATTCGACAGCCTCCGTAGCGCAGTTGGTTAGACGCCGCCTGTGAAACGAGAGGCCGCGGGTTCGATCCCCGCACCGAGAGAAATGTTTGTGCGGCCCACAAATATTTCTTTCGGGTCTGGGTGTTTGTGAGACCGAAAAGTCTCTCGTAGTTCCTGATACCCACGACACAAGACTCGATCTTAGTGTGAGATCAGGACTATGTATGTGACTGTTGGGTGTATTTATTTATTTATTTCTGTTATTTTATATAAATCTTAGCCTAATCATATTGTGCATGTGGTATTAGCCTGTAAGAAATTGTTGCACTTATGTTGCATGTATGTTACATTTAAAACTTTATATTATTATAAAATTGTATTGGTGTAAACAATTGTTGGCTGATCTAATAAATAAAATAAAATAAAAAAAATGATACAAAAATCAAAAAAGTTACTATTCCGTATCGAATCCAGACTGTATCAGCCCATATATGTCCCACTGCCGGGCACGGGCCTCCTCTACAATCGACTAGCGATTGAGAGTGGTTAGGCCATATAGTCCACCACGCTGGCCTAGTGCGGGTTGGTGGACTTACATACCATAGAATTTTTATAAATTGCTATGGTATGCAGGTTTCCTCACGATGTTTTCCTTCACCGTTTTAGTGCGTGGTGATTGACTATCAATACACACATGACTCCGAAAAGTCAGAGGTGTGCCCTGGGATTCGAACCCGCGACCACCGTGAACATGTTGGCAGTCGCGTCTAGTCCGTTTACCAACAGGCCACCACGCACTTCAAATCCAGACTAATACAAATAAAAAATAAATATTAAAACAAATCAGACTACAGCATCCTAACAAAACCACTACTCCAGATACAGCACACCTCCACAAAAATATGAATGCAGATGTGCTACTTGCATAACAGTTTAATAACACTTAGTTATAACGTCACATTAAATTGTCACGCTGCCATAAGTCAACGCGAAATTAGCGAACGCTTTTGCCACATTTTAGTTTCACAGCACGTACAATGGAATACGTATTACTTAAGATATTTGCCATAGATTTGCTCTGCATCACCGCGGATGGGGTGTAATTTGAATAGCAATGTATTTCGCGAATGATTAAGTTAATGCACACGGTAATTCGAGTCACGTGACGTAAATGCAGAAATATCGCGTTGTTTTAGAGTGCATATGAATAGAGTTGAAATGGTTTGTTGTGGGTATTTATAGAGTATTTGGGCGTAGGTTTATAAAGGATCAACTTGGTATAAACAGTTGGATTAATTAATTATATTTTATTACATGAATTAAATTAAAGTCATAACGCCAACCCGCACTAGGCCAGCGTGGTGGACTATATGGCCTAACCACTCTCAATCGTACTGTCGAGTGTAGAGTAGGCCTGTGCCCTGCAGTGGGACGTATATGGGCTGATACAGTACAGTACAGTATATTCATAACAGTGCGGAAATTGTAATTGCTCTTTCTTCTACATACCCCTACCGCAACTTAACATTTATTATAAAAATACTCATGCAAAATAAAATTCCTAACCTGAGAATCGAACTCTGGACCTCTACCATAATATACAGCCTAATATGTTACTGTAACTGTGATTTTGTTTCTAAAATTAGTTTTTATGACAAACGATGTTGACCCGTAAAAGAAGAACAAAATTAACTTTACTATTTTACCACATTATCTTCATATATTTTAAATTCTGGGGTATTATTATGTCTACTTTCCACTTAAAGGCTAGAATGCCTCTTTATTTTAGAGTGACTAACGCCCAAATACTGGAACGCAACTTAATTATAAATGGCGCTTAACTACGCTAATCCTGATTAAATGTACTGGCTAAGTGGGCCGTGCGCTGTTAAGAGCAACTTATTATTTGAATGGCGTTCCAGTATTCGAGCGTGAGTCTCTCATACGCGCTGTCACGCTTCATGTAGTTTTAAAGTTATTGATCAGGACTCTCAGATTTCCTCGCGACCTTTTTTTTCGTCTATTGAGTGAGTAATATTTACTATGTGTGTTATTATTCATTCTTACCTAGTACTGAAAATAATTGTGTTACTCAAAACCAATAAGATTTCTTCTTCTGATAAAGTACGAATGTTGTCGGAATCTGGCACTTAAGAAATCCTTATTCCACATAAACGTAGATATCCAGTATAGAGTAAATAGACAATAACGTAATAAACAAGAAGCACCATAGTTCAGTAATATCAGGTATCGACCCGCCATCCAAGTTCAAACTTTTAACCTATAGAATAGAACACTTGATAAATATCTCAAGAAACTATGATTTTCATAGCACAATATGTCAGTCTTTCATGCAGTTTCAATTACGAAAATGTGAATAATAAGGGATGAGATTTAGTAAAGCATAATGTTATGTATGAGACCCCATTATCATCAAGTCGTGTTGGTAATAAACTTTCGAATAGTATTTAATGAAAACTGACACTGCTGCTCGATCATAAAGGAAAAACACCGCTGTCTGCCTTTGCTCTTCTTCCTTTGACTATTTTACACCGTTGAATAGTAAACACCGCGCCGCCGCCGTGCTGTTTGCTTGCGACGAGCGCGCTGCGTTTCCCGCCGATTGTAACTTTTTTTACTCTCAGCATAAGGAATCACAATACAGCCTTAGTTGTAAGAGTAACCCAGACCCATAATTAAGAGATTAATAAAATATACATTTATTATAATATCAAATAAATATATTCTTTTGAATAAACTAGTTTTTATTATAATGCGCTTTAAATAATAAAATAAACTTTTCGTTTAAAACTTGTACTATCAACAATATAAAGTTATTACATCAATTATAAGTAACAAAAGCTTGTTGTGAGATGTACCCGATAGAGATACTTAACATTTAAATTCAATAGGGGTGTGGTGAAATTCAAAACAAATACAGTTTTAAAATAAATATTCATCACATTGTTTGAGATATAGTTTTGTAAAATAAAGAACAAGAATTTACTTTCCTATCGATAATATAAAAAATAATATAACTAAACTGAATTTCTGAAAATTTGGTTTAGTTTAAAAAAAATTCTCGCTCAACCGAATTTATCAATTCAAAAATCTAACAAATACTGAACAATGCGTTTTTACTTTTTTACTCCAATGTACAATTTATTTCAAATCGCTCAATGGTTATTGCTCTCTAGCTTTGTGCCATTTATTTCGCACCGCCTATATTATTATTTTTTTCCAGCAAGGCCATCAGCACCAAGAAACTGCTCGCTCCAAGCGGGGAACAATACAACTGACGGAGTGAGCTACTGGCTCCGCGTCCGCTGCGTCGCCGGGTATGACGGCGGGCTGCCCCAATCCTTCGTCTTGGAAGCCCTCGATCCCATTACCGGCAAGACAAGATTCAATGGCAGCGTTAATGAGAGCGGTAAAATAAAATACTTTTCTATAATCACCAACCGCGATATAAGTTGGAATCGTTCCAATTCAATTTGGTTTCAACTTGAAATCAAGTTGGTTGGAGAATAGGCGTTATTTTTGACATATTATATATTTCTTAGCTTAGCGCAGCGTAGGACGTCCACGCACACGATGTTCCGACGACCTGGTAAAGGTCGCGGGACGTCGCTGGATGCAGGCTGCCTCCAACAGGTCTCTGTGGAAATCATTGGGGGAGGCCTATGTTCAGCAGTGGACTTCCTTTGGCTGATGGATGGATGGATGGATATATTTCTTAAATAAGTTGTATTAGTAATGTAGGACATTGTACATAGATTTTGAATTGAATTTCCCTCCATATTTTATACAGATGTAAGGAAAGTAATTTGTATCAGATATTCACGTACAAAATCATGATTCGATCAATTTCTTTCTTGAGGTACCGCTATACCTCAGAGCTATACATAGAAGCATAAGACACAGCGCGCCCACGTATCATATTACGTCAACACTTCGATGGGCAGGAAAGGAAAAACAAGACAAATATTTGCAGAAAACAAATACTTTTTTTTTTACATAAACTTTAAAAACCACAATAAGAAATTAGTAAATACTGTATCAGATTCCATACTTTAAGCAAGTACTTGTTCAACTTACACTTAGATTATATTACGGTTCCAACTCGTATAGAACTTCTTTTTGAAATTCAAGACTCCACTAAACCGTACTTTATTCTTGGAAACCCCTACCACGTGAGTACTGTGAAAAACCGTAATATTCTTGATACAAAATATCTTAACAAATAACAGTGCTCGCACAAAACATAGAACAATACTTAAAAATATTTAAAGCATTTATAAATATTTGTGTTGCGACAGATGGACAAGCTATATTCAAGCTGGATTTAACACAACTGTCAACTGATGAAGGAGAAGGTGCAACCTTTAATTTACTGATTTATGCGAAAAACCTCAAGGGAGAATCTGAGAAGACGCTTCTAGAAAACATCGCGTTTAATGACGCTGCCAGAAGAACAGGTATTTACTGTAAAATGTTAGTGTACTCTTAACTGTATTATCAAGGAATCTAAAAAACAGTGGATATAGAGAGCCGACAGCTTGACAATCCATATTCATCTACCTTCCTGTTCTATTTGGTCATAGAACAGTTTCTGTGAACCCATTTTCCATTCCCTCAACAATAGGACATGCCAGATTTTCAAAGTACCTGCAATAAGCGTTAATAATAATAAAAAAATATATAAAAACGTTTTTGTTTTATCAAATACAATTTCGCATCAAACTGAAACAATAAAGCCCTTGAAACCCAATATATTAAAACTTATAACCAATTTCCATTGATCCGCTTGGAACACGAGTTTACATAGTATCAAAATAACTCGTTGGAAGACATCTGTTGCCGAGTTTCAAAGGTAAAGAGTTCAAAGTCCACAATTTCAAAAGTTCAAAATTGTTTCTAATTTCTTCACTCTTAAACTTCTTGAATTGCGATAATTATTATTTTCTGATTCATACCGTCTTGTGAATGACAAGAATTAATTAATGTATAATGTGATTAGGCTTTTGAATTTTATTCACCCTCAGCTCATTATTTTTAGGCCAAGTCTCTTATCCTCATTGTTCGATTACGACATTTCTTTGTTGGAAAACAATATAATATTAAACGGTCAACAACATTTTACTTCTTACTTCCTCAAGTATTTAATAATGGCGGCAATTTCAGTAATTTGATTAATTGAATTAATTACTCATTTCGTACGACTTAATCTGTTAGCATTGTGTTTTATTGTGTAATCAAATTGCTGAGAATATTCTTCATTTGTGAGCTATTAATAATTTGGAGCTATTAAAAATGTATGTTTATTGTGTAATTGAAGCATCGGATTAGTCATGCTATAATTATATCCCACTGACATTGGCATTGCCATTGTAAAAATACAATACAATAAAATACGTTTAACCTTGTAGCCACTAAAGCCATACTGCCGTGTAATACTAATCTATAGCTGCCATTTTGTATACCAAGCGTCGAAACTTCCGTAGTTATTCCGAGTGCTGCTTTCACACCGGAGAAGGACACCTATTGAACCATGGCATTTATTTTTACACACTATCTCTAACATTCATTGACAATACTATTTTTGCATTCGTATTTACCACAACGTGACTTTCTTATTCCAACATTGTAAGTAAAATAGATGATGACAATAATGAAATAAATGATTTACTAAAAATATACGTTTTAACAGATGGCAAAAGTACTATAGGAGGCATGTCCATGGGAGTGGTAGTGGCTGCCGCGCTTGGTGCGACGCTGGCTGCTGGTGGGATTATAGCTATCGCCGCGCTCTGTGCAAAACGCCGAAGATCACAGCCTCCACACAAGCATCCTCCAGGAGATATGCTAGAACTGAGTGATGGTGGAAGAAGATATGTCGTAGCCTATACGATTAAGCCCTCGCCTGATCTAAAGACACCAGATCCGCAACCTGATATTTTGAATGCTCCAGGTAAAAACATGATGGTAAACTAATTAATTTGAGATAGAGCTTAATATTTATAAAGAAATATAGATTTCGAGCATTCTCGCAGTTTCTATTTGCAAACTACATAACTTCTTACCTAACTGTAAACAAAAAATGAATTATGTCGACTAGCAAGTATATGCTTAATTAGGTTGTAAACTAAAAAGTAAATATTTTGATTTATATTATGGATAGCGGAAAGAATATGGATATATGATTTTATATCATACATTCTTTAAATGATATAAAATCTTGTCAGGTTATAAATTACAACAATCCTTTTGGTGCAGATGGGGATAATCAGGTTGGTGTATCTAACATAGACGAAACTGATGAATGGCCAAGCATAAAGGAAGTAAGAGGTAAGAAAACTTTAATTTTGTTACGAAAATGATTTATTTATAAATTAATTTTGCTTTTCATTTAAAATAATTCTACTTATAATTCGGCGTAAGCTATATTATCCGATTATAGTACATAGTTCAACAAATTAATGGTAAAAAACCTTTTACAAACCACGATAATGTATGACATAAATTTTAATTCATTAGGTGATTGGACTAAATCCGGTGCAGTATTTTCGGCAGAAGATCTGGCTCTTTTGGATACTACTGGGCGACCACAACAGGTAAATACACTTCAAAAACTATATAGGAATCAACTTAAGCAAGCTTACCAACCAACTGCTCAAACAAACCTAACTGATAGAAGTATTTACTTTATTATTAGAAAATCAATCACATTTTCATTGGAAATTGGAGGATTATTTAAAGGAAACATAAATTCTATTTAAAGAAATGCTGTATATAAACGAATTGATATACCTATTTAAAGCTTTGTCATTAAGTACAATGAAGACAATGTGCTCAATATAACAAAAAAGATAGTAAATCCCGTTAAAAATAGCCTAAATGATGACGATAATAATATTTGTTATTCAACAGCTAACACCAGGAAGCGGCGTGGTCCCCAGCAATAGACAAGAGGACATTCTAAATCAAAACCTGCCAGATCCAGGAGTAGCTAGTAATAACTTTAGGCCTAATTACGTAGTAACTAATAGTCCCACTTTGGGCAGTCCTAATTTCGTGTGCCCCAACGGGAACTTGGGCTCTCCGTTCGGAAGTCAAACTTTAACACTCAGCGGTCCCACGCTAAGTTCTGGGAGTCTCGCCACTTCAACATTACACAGGAATAAAGGGAAAGGCAATGTGCGGAGAAGAGAACACGTCTTAGCCGAAAACTTGCCTGGGCCAGAGAGCTGCGTCTGAACGTATAATAATTTCGCTTCTCAGGATTTGAATGTTTTTTAATTTGCCAACGAAGTACAGGTTAACTATTAATGTAGGAATTTGTCTAGTCAACTTTTGTACATGTTTTCTTGTGGTCCACTGTACATGAGCTACCGTTGCTAAGTGTAAGTAAAAGTTATTTTGCCAAATTATAGGAAATATAGTTTTAAAACGACAATATTTATAATGTAAATAAAAATGTATAAGAGTAATGGAACATAATAGTTAAAACGAATTGTACAATTTGTTGGTGTGAAATACAGTACTGTAAATAATAAACACATGGAACATATTTTTCACTTAATATCAACATGGTTAGAACAATATTTTTGCTCAAAGTGGTCTTTTGTAGATATTGAAATCATAACTTGTCCTCTTTCAACAACGGTATTCTGTAAATTGTTTTCATATATTTGAGTTACTATAGTTAGACAGCCATTGTTTCAACATGTTACTGAAAAAGTCACAAAATAATTTTATTTTTTATTCGTCGGCCATTCCTTCAACATAATATTTTTGAAGTTGATTTTTTATTTAGAATAATTTTCCGGCTCAATTGAAGAAATAAAGACTGGATTTTAAAACAAAAGTTGGCAGCATGGCATTGTAAATACCGTAATTATTAATAATGGTTAGGAATGCTTTTAGACAATCTACTTAAAATTGGTTGTGTATATGTAAATACTAATAGTTGTAAAGGCAACCAAACTGTATAAAAAGCGTACCAAAGCTTTTACCGGTAATTTACGTACGAATATATAATGGAATTGTACATATTTGATAAAACTGTAGACTGACTGCTCTAGCTTACGGTATAAGTCATTTAAATATTTTTTGTTCCCAGGCTCTCTAGCCTGTGCCCTAGTACTGAAGCTTTCTAAAGCTTCAGTACTTACAAAAGAGAAACAACATTTAAATTAACGTAATGGGTATTTTTTCTGTAGTCTGGACAGTTGAAGCAAACATATTCTGAAGAAATCTTTAGTATAAAAAAGGACTAGAATATCTTCGAAATATATTTATTTATTTTCTTTACTAGGAAAAAAACATAAATCTAGCGAATGAAAGCCTTGGATACAGACGGGTGGAAGAAGGAAAAGGAGGCCCAGCGGTGAGACAGTATAAGCTAGAATAATAAAAAAAAACACTAGATGTATAATAAATACAATCACTGCCCTGCGGCCGATGACCTTATTGCGTAAATATTGCTGGCTGGAATGAATAAAAGAAACTAAGGATTATTTTCGAACTCGTAATAGGAGAATTATATTATGTTGTACACCAGATGATGACTGATAATGATAATTTTATAACTGAGGTACATACATACCTGTACTGTATCAGTCCATATACGTCCTACTGCAAGGCACGGGCCTCCTCTACAATCGAGAGCACGGTTAAGAATAGTTAGGCCATATAGTCCACCACACTACCGGTGGTAGGTCTCTCATATGTGAGGCTGCCTGGGTGGGTACCACCGCAATGTCTATTTCTCCCGTCAAACAGCAGTTTAAATGCACTGTTGTGTTTCGGATTGAAGGACATTGTAGCCAGAGTAACTACTGGACATATTGAGACTTAACATCTTGTCTCAGGATGGCGAGCGCAGTGGAATGCCAAGCATTGCTTTGTATATCTAGGTGTTGTTTGGTTTTGCTACTGTTCATGAGCGGTCGCATCGCTTACCATCAGGCGAACGGCTTCCTTCATCGTTATAGTGCATGGTGATTGACTATCAATACACACATAACTCCGAAAAGTCAGAGGTGTAGTTTTCATAGAGATACAATATTGTTTCTTTTTTTTTTGTGTACCTAACGAAAATATTCAAAGTGGCTGAAGGTGAACCGCCTAATAGAAAAATGGTTATCGTTTCCTATTGATCTAAGTGTAGCTACGCCATCTATTAATCAGGAAGTAAATAAAGAAATTTACTTTATTTAATTTTCATTGATATTGTTATATTTTTTTGTTTGACTGAAGTCGCTGAATCAGGTCGAGGTGGAGATCATAGGGGAGGACTGTGTTCAGCAGTGGACTTCCCGTGGCTGAGATGATGATGATGATGATAATTTTTTAGTATCCCTTATATGCCGTAAAGATAGAGCAGTTTGTCTGTACGTAGTGCCATTTTGTAACTAACAAGAATCTAATTGTAAATGTTTCGATTTTGTGTTGATTCTATTGTATAGAGTTTAATGATACCTAAAACAACTGTGTAGTTGTCGACATTACTGTGCTCCTCACCGGCATGACGATTTTATATTTAATAAACATAATGGTTTACATATCTACTTGTTTTCATTTCCTAGTGCTCGGATCTTCGCCATGGACTACGGTTGGACAATAGTCGGCTCACATTTTTTTTATAATTTTTGGGCTGATGAATCAAAGTAAGGACATGGCAAATAGCCATGCGGGTATCTTGCAGTAAGTAAAAACTATCTTACACAAAAATAATAAATAAATACACCCAACAGTCATCTACATACAGTTCGGATCCCACACTAAGAACGAATCAAAATATGAGGGACTTTTCAGTCACAGAAACACCCGAATAAACAGAAAATCGGAAACAACTACTTGTGGATCACACAAACACTAGTTTCGGTGTGGAATCGAACCTGCAGCTTCTCGTTTCACTACCGGCGCTGAACCAACTGCGCCACGAAGGCATAATATAAAATAGTACCGTCTGAAAATGAAATCTATAAACCAACAATGAGATAGCATAATTAAACTTCAATCTAAGCAGCAGACTCGATTATTAAAACATGTCAAAAGCAGAATGCTAACAAAGGACCTTTTCTTTTTCTTCATACTCGTGCCAGTATGAAAAGAACACTGTCAGGCATTGTTATTTTAAAAATATATTACCACCATTAGGTGTGAAAACCTTACGTATTAAACAAGGTATAGCTATGAAATCCACCAACAATTTATCGGCGCGCCTTCGGAGGTGGTCGGACAATCTAATAAAATGGCTCCCGCACCTGCCCAGTCAGGTTACTTAGCTCTCTATATCGGATTAGCGGTTTACTCCACGACACCGAACAGCTCCGTCTAGACTAGGCTTAAATATTAACCGCTTTTCACATTATTGACGGATATGACGCGGATTTGAAGTTTGCGGTCTTGGCAACCACATGCAAACGTTGCGCGAACACGCAGATGTCAATTGGATGATATGTGATTATGGAAACGTTGACGATGCAATGCTAGATGTATTTAGCTATGACTTGATTCAAGAATGAGACTAAGTTACTGCGCTATTACTTTGTAAAGGAAAATGTATTTTCCATAAAATACAGTTTTCCGATTGTCATTACAATCCATATCCATTATTTTCCAACAACTAACTATTTTGTAAGTTTGGAAACATTTATTTTACTAACGTCACAAAATATAACAGTATACGCAAAATGTACAGTGCTATCCGAAGTATCCACTGTGCGAGTAATAACCACCCGTCGCGTCGGTCAATACAAGTCTTCCGACCTGCACGAACCCGGAGATACACAAGCACAACTTGAAGCCCACTAGCATGAATTATTATGACGGGTTTTCCTCGACTATGTACGGCACTATAATTCGGGTACGAATGTCTTACCAAATGGAGACATTCTACAAATTCCTAAGTTTTGTATGAGCTCATCCCGACCGCTGCACTGGTCACTTACTTTCAGACATGTCAGTGGCCCATCGGTCGCACATTTTAAAAAAAATATAATTAAAATAACAATAATAATGGAAACACAATTTGTAATACTATTAACCAGCATAACCGACAATCAACTTCCATAGTTCATTGAAACAAATCAATTGTTCTACGAAATCATTAATAATATCATAAATGGAATTCGGCGAAAAAATTAAAACCAAATATACACGAAATCACTCGCCCATTTATAACATGCATCAATATTTCAGTTCCGTGAAACAACCGCCTCGGGCTGTTGCCCCATTCGGTAATACGCTAACAGATTGGAGTGTATTGATGTTATTCCATTATTGTTAATTTATTGACGTTTACGAGGAGCAATTTCGCGTTTGGACTTTTTGATGAATGAGGCACATGAGGCAGGCCATATATATTTCTTTTTATTACTCAATATTAACGTGGGTGATAATTAGCTCAGTTCTTACGTAAGCAAGACGAAAAAAATCCTCAGAACTTGGTCCTTGGTTGATAGTTCAGTTCTTATACACCGCGTAGTTCCAGTGGTAATTAATGTAAGCCCACTGAGTTTGTTTCACCAAGTCTTCTTAGGCAGGTCCACTTTGGACCCGTTAGTAACATTAAAACCTTACCTACCTTAATATTATTATTAGATCAGCTGACCTTTCCAAATATTTTGGACAAAATAATTCAGTTATTAGACGTAAATGAAAGTAATCGATGATATAAAAATATATTTGGGAAAATATATACAGGGACTACATCTTAAATATAATTGTATTATAAATTTTGTTGCTATACGAATTGAGGACACAATACTCTTTTTGTGGTTTCAATTGATTTCGTTATATTGTGTCTGTATAAAAATGAACTGTTTAATATAAAACAAGTTTATAATAAAGCAAAATTATTGACTATCGAAATATTCATACCACATTTGGTAATCATCATCAACATTGTCCTACGTATTTATGATGCTTCTTCAATCGCATGTAATTTTTATATCAATGAATGGCGAGACGAGCCATTCACCTTATGACAAGCGATACGACCGCTCATGGACAATAGCAAAACCATACAACACCATTAACCATGAATTACAATGCTTCGCATTACACTGTGCTCGCCATCCTGAGACATAAGATGTTAAGTTAAGTTCAGTAGTTACTTTGGCTACAATTTCCTTTAAATCAGGCCACAAAATTGCATTTACACTACTGTTTGGCAATCGAACATGATTCTTTGCTTCCTATATGTTACCCCTTTTAGCCATTGTGCTACGATCTTCACATACCTTCAAGAGTATTTATTATCCACAAAATTGCTTCATTATTTTACACGATAATAAATTGAAGCCTTTGCGCTCTTAAATATATAACTATTACAAAGACAATATTTTAATTTTAATTTTAGTCAAATTACATAATATGGAAAAAATCTATGTTCAATAATACGAATAAGAAATCAGAATCAAGTTACTCCACTACACCGATAAACATTTCATTTTATTTGATTTATTTGTTTTTATTTCAAACCATTAAAATAATAGGATATATTTTACATCCAAACACTATTTACCGGAATACTAATATTTGATTTAGCCAAATGGCTGAGTTGAGCATCGGCCGCAAACTCTTCCAATATTGACGTTACTCATGCAAGCCGATTGCTGGAGATTCAACATTTTTGATATAAAACACTAGCTTTTATGCGCTACTTCACTTAATAGTATTAATCTATAAATATACTTCTAAGGATTTTTATACTTCAACGGATTTTTATACAAAACGGTAAACGAGCAAACAGGTCACCTGATGGTAAGTGATCACTGACGCTCATGAACACTCACAATGCTTATATGACGGACGTGTTGCTGGCCCATAAATCGGGAGGAGAAACAGATACACAACGTTATTGAATACTAGAAATTACAAAAAAATAAAACATAGAAACCTTACATATAAGTGAACAATTGACGGTCTTATCGCTATGAGCGATCTCTTCCAGACAACCAAAAATTGATGGTAAGAGAAGAAAATAAAAGTGGGCATGTATGTGATATAGTAAATAAAATAAATAAAATAAATAACACCCAACAGTCACATACATAGTCCTGACCCCACACTAAGATCGAGTCTTGTATCGTGGGTATCAGGAACTACGAGAGACTTTTCGGTCTCACAAACACCCAGACCCGGAAGAAATATTTGTGGGCCGCACAAACATTTCTCTCGAAATAAAAAAAGTAAAAATAATGATGAAATACTGGCGGCCACGGGCTCTTGTTCTATAATTTAATAACTGCGAAGTTGAAATCAACGATCAACTATTTCCGGCTGGCATTATCCCACTCGTGTTTAAATTGCGAAGCTTGATTAAATTACTATTTTATATATTTATAACATCAGTATAAAACTTTAGAACCGGCCCATCTTGACCTTAGGCCTTTAGGAAATATTATTATCGAGGAAATATCGCTACCAGTATCATAACATAGATTTTCAGACAGGGTCGTAAAACCATATCAATATTTATCTATGTTGAGAACAGATGCAATATGTAAAAAATACTCTGAAATTAAATGATTAAATAAGAATCAAAAAATGTAAAAATTAAACCAAATCCGCAATAAAATCCGTAAATAATAGTTTTATTTCAATGATTCAATTAGAATTTGAATTATTAATTAATTACTATTATAATCAAAGTTAATTAATATTAATTAATTCATTACTCATCATTAAAATCCCGGATTATCCCTGATGAACATAGGCGTTAGAATATTTTCCTAAAATTGTACCTGCATCCCGGCGGGGCCGGGCTGGGCCCATAAATTAGTCATTGTAACCAAAATAAAAAAACATACACTCAAACCTAAAATATAGTGTAATATCTAAATATTTTACAAAGGTAAACTGAACTGTATAATTTAAGCCGGTTTTCCCACAAAATAAACAAAAATTAATTCGATTGTATTCGTCCAAAGTAACGAAGGCAGACAGAATTTCAGAATTCAAGTTAAATAAATACTTGGATGTAACGCTGGCGAAAGCTGCTGTCAGGGTCACGACGGAATGACACGTGTTTCAATAATTAACTAAATTTTAAGCGTGCTATTTGTATGTATGTGAGTATAAGTTTATGATGTATAGCCATTATAATCATCAAATAATAATAATAATATAACCGAATATTATTCGGAAACAGTGAAAAAGAAACAAAGGTTAATATACCTTTGTTAACAATATCTACTAAAGATTCTAATAAAAGAACCATGGTAGTGTAGAACCGTATAAATAAAAGCCTGATTAGAAATTAGGAATTGTTTGCCGTCTCACGTGTTCTCTCCTTCCTACAATCCTGGGTCCATCCGCCGTAGTGTGAAGAGGCACCTTAGCAGGCCGACATAATTGTTTCCATTGGCATGGAACTGCCGTCCGATGCCAATGGATACTCTGCCTGGACGGCATTTGCGCTTACCATCAGGTGCAATGCCGTCACTATGTCGGGCAATCTTTAAAAAAAAAGAGTAATCAACTATAAGTTGCCGTTTGATATCACTTTGTCCTACCAGAGTACTCAAATTGAAAAAAAAACGTTATAACAGAGTGACCCAGGGTCAAAGAAACTAGAGAGCCTTAGTTAACCTAGATATCTCACATTTTAATGATACACATTAGGTACATTGGAAATTCGTGTAGAAGGCTGAGATGGAAGAGGCTACGAAACTGTGACATATTCCAGCATGCATGAATCTAAAAAAGAAGTTTAAAACGTTTAAAACGAGGTGAATACAGTAAACAACCAAAACAGTTGTGTAAATGCAATGTTGTGTTTCGGATTAAAGGATATTTTAGACAGAGTAACTACTAGACATATTGAGATTTAACATCTTATGTGTCAGGGCGGCGAGCGCAGTGGAATGCCAAGCATTTTGTAATTCAAGATGTTGTTTGGTTCTGCTACTGTTCATACGCGGTCGTATCGCTTACCATCAGACGAATAGTAAGCTCGCCTCATGAATGCAATAAAAAAACTGAATACAGAAAAATCTGCTCAAAATAAACCCATATACAACAGAATTACGCAACTTCCACAGACAAGATGGCTCACTTATTTATTCAGGTAAACGTTAGAGCACCGCTTTACGATAGACGTGTAAACTGGCGAAACAGACTTGAATGAAATTAGAGTAAGGTATAGGCGTATTCCACCGGCTTATTTCTCGTGATTACGCCGCTTGCCAACTCCAAATTAAAATGAACTGAGTAATAAAATGATTAGTGATTTTAAACGTTCGCGAGCTCGCCGGAATCTTTGTCTGTGTTACAATTTAACTATATTAAAGTGAGATAACTATTTGGGACAATTAGTTCAGGGTATTTTTAAGAGACGTCTATTTTGTTATGATTATATCGATAAAAACATGTTCTTTTTAATCATGGGTAGCACCCCCAATATTTATAATTACTATGTAAACAAGCTATAATTATTGACCATGATTTATTATTCACCCACAGGATTTCCACTGCTGGGCATAGGCCTTAGCCAAGGATCACCACATCGACCTGTTCGAAGCGGCCTGCATCCAGCGATTTTCTGCAATCTAAACCAGGTCGTCGCGTCCTCTTAAGCCACATATGACACACATCAGTAACACAATTTAATTACATACCACGACACATTTATTAATTTCCATTAAATTACTAAATATCAATCGTGTAATAAAGGCGCTTTGATATGAATCAGATAGAGCGGATGCCTTAAAATCAATATTATTATTGAACCTTCGAAATTCAGTACGACTCGTCCCAATTATGATATAAGTGTACAATATCGTCTTTGCAAGTAAAATATCTCTCCAATTCTTAGAAGAAGGGTGGAAAATTTTGTCATTCGAGAATATCTTTTGAAAAAATCTTTAAAGCAGTAATTGACGCGTGATATTTTACGACGGTCTCTGTAAACTATCTATCTTTAACAAGACATGAAAAAAAATACTATTATATATTTATTGGTAGATTAGATTTATCAAATATAAAAGATAAATTAGATAAGTCCAAAACTATGCAAAGCGAAATATGCTGACAAGAGTCCAATTTTGATGAAAACTAATACTGCAGACTTATTAAAAAAATATATGCATTGCGAGATATCGAAACCTGTTATTAAAAAAATACGAGCTGTAGTATTACACCATTCGATAATATTGTTAATAACTAATAATAATGAAATTCTTGTAGGTAATGGCATACAGTAAACTAAAGGACAGATATCATTTTTACGCAACCAACATCATAAATGGCAACAATTTTTACGTAGGTACTATTAAAGATTGGCGGCTGACAATAGATAACTAAAAATACGAAATATATTTATTTGGACTCCACTGTATTTACCATTTGATTACATTGTAGTCTCTTAGTCATGCTCACCTAAAAAAACAATTTTATTTCATTTTGTCCTCACTAAACAAAAACGGGTAAATCAACATATTGTATCTAGCCCACCTATGGAATATCGATTCTAATAGTCTAAGTAGGTATAAAAGGAAAACACGCGGCATGCTTTGATTGATAGCCAGCAGTAAATCTCCAATGCTAATGGATGCAAAAAGCATTCGTTTCTGAGAAATAGTTCAGTTTGTTTGAGAAGAATTGCCGCTGTGCTCCGGTTTCGACAATTTTAAAATACTAAAGAGAAATGGTGAAGTAAAAAGAGTTAAACGATGTATGAAAATAAGCCTTTGATTGATATTTAACGAGGGCATTTAAAATATCCATGAGTGGCTTAGAGGTCGTATGTAGAAGCTATTAACCGAGATCTCAAGGTTCGATTCTCGGTTAAAGCCATCCACTTTTTAACAATTTGGAAGTTTATAAGGTACCCAATGCAAATACTTAGGCCCGTCCTCTACTGTCACATATAAACTCATTCCAACCTTGTCGCCACTGCTAAATAACAAGCGTGCCTTCGGTACAGCCATTTATTTCAAACTAATTGATCACTCTTATATTCACTACTAACAAGGCGCACCCATACATAACAGAATACTTGCTCTGGCACATGTGAATGATATAAACGTCACCTTTACCATTTTTGGGCTACATTTCCAGACCAGCATCCTGTTATTTGCGTAGAATATTGGTCTTGTGTGCAGTAAAAAAATATATGTAAAGTTTTAAACCAGTAGTATAACAGTAAATACATTTTTACATGCTTATTCATAATCTATACATATAAATAAAGTTGAAGTGTCTGTTTTAAGAGTGAAAATAAAAAAAAATATCCTACTACATATCGCTATATACACGATACCTGTGCCGAAAATTATATTTTAAACATTTTTGTCTGTCTGTCTGTCTGTCTGTTTGTTCCGACTAATCTCTGAAATGGCTGGACCGATTTTGACGGGACTTTTTTTGTCGGGTAGTTGATATAACAAGGAGTAACTTAGGCTACATTTATTTAAGAAAAATAAAGTAATGTTGCAATGCCCGCGCGCAGCTCACGCGCATGCTACCACTGGGCCGTCACGTCGGGCGCCTCCCACCAACGAATCAATATCACATTTACAAAATATAGTATATAAATTTTTTTCAATAAAGCTAATACAAAAAACTGAAAATAAATGTGTAACCGGAGTTTACCGCCGCTCGCTAAGAGATGGCGCCACCATAGAATTAGATCGCGGTATGGTTTCGTTACAAAGGTTTATAATTAAAATAAAAATGCAAAAACCAAAAAAAATTAAATAAACTAATCAACTTTTTGTTAAATTCCACGCAGACGAAGTCGCGGGCACAGCTAGTCAGATTATAAAGCTATTTTAGTAGTGGAATTTTGGCGTCTAACTAACTGCGCTGAGGCTGTCCTGACTAGCTATGATAAACCTTTGGAATATAACAGAATCCTTGTAAATCATGTGGTTTTAAGAGCCACTAGGATACAAGATATTTCAATATTTTTAACATTTAAACATATACGGTTCATAAGCCAATATTTAAAAATAACAATCTTGCTCAAGATACCTTATAACATGTTCTTCCAGAACCAGAAGTTTTGTTACAAAATTACTTTGCAAGTTGGCCTTCAATTTACACTTCAATGAGCTCTGAATACAAAATTTTGTTAAAACAACACCAATGCAAAGTTTGAGATGATGCCGCCGTGCCTGTTGATAGCTTGATTTGGCTCCACAATAAATGTTTACAATTATTACTCTTTACATAATAAAAGAGGCTTGGTAAATTGTTGCTTGGACTATCGAAGTGATGATGTCCTTGAGACATTTCATTTTCTGATTCCATATCATTTTATAGGTATATTTTAGTTATGTTTTTACTCAGTGTATACATACATACATTCATAAACTCACGCCTTTTTCCCAGAAGGGGTAGGCAGAGGTGCAACTAGGACACCTGCGTTTCGCCTTATATGATCCGGCCCACGATGTGATAAAGAGCGAGGCTATCGCCATATCTTTACTGGTGGTAGGTCTCTCATATGTGAGAGGCCAACTGGGTAGGTACCACCGCAATGTCTATTTCTCCCGTGAAACAACACTGCTTAAATGCACTGTTGTGTTTCGGATTGAAGGACATTGTAGCCAGAGCAACTACTGGACATATTGAGACTTAACATCTTATGTCTCAGGATGGCGAGCGCAGTGGAATGTTGCTACTGTTCATGAGCGTTCGTATCGCTTACCATCAGGCGAAGGGCTTGCTCGTCTCGTCATTCAATGCAATAAAAAAAATCGAGCACAGATTTCTGACTCCAGCCGTATAATAAATAAAAAATCCAATATCACTTCAATAGATACATGACTACGAAAAGTCGGAGGTGTGCCTTGGGATTAGTACGTTAACCAACAGGCCACCACGCACCATCCACATACCCATATAAATTATTTTCATATTCACGCCTTTTGTAAATGAGTTTTAAATTTATTGTGCCTTTCAGATATCTTAATATTCTTTTTAGGCACTTCCGTAATTCTTTACTATTTTTATTTGTGTATCTACTAATATTTTGATAATCAATCACCACGCACTAAAACGGTGAAGGAAAACATCGTGAGGAAACCTGCATACCATAGCGATAAGATTTTCTATGGTATGTAAGTCCGCCAACCAGCACTAGACCCGCGTGGTGGACTATATGGCCTAACCACTCTCAATAGTACTCTAGATTGCAGAGGAGATCTGTGCCTTGCAGTGGGACACATATAGGCTGATACTGATATAAGTTAAATTTTTTCTTCACTTACTAACATCCGTGGATTATAAACTACCCTTAAGAAGGATGACTAGTGTCAGAGCATTAGAATTTCGCTCCAAGATTGTATTAGGTGGGCGGGTCTGAGCTTTAGTAAACCACTCGGTCGGAAGAGTTTGGCAGAGACAAAGAGGGCGCCACTGTGACACGAGAGTAAGTACAGGTGAACTGAAATTTCGTATACCTAGATCTAAAGTGGGACAACTCAAAAATTTTGAATATTGAGTTATACCTGGATTCAAATTCTCGGCGATTTTACGCACCGGGCCGTCTTAACAGATACAATAAAAGCTTAATAGTTTCGTCGCTAGATGCAATTAACTCTGTTTTGTTCAATCATCACGCCGTGTAACCATCCCGCTTAAGCAAGTATATTATTAGTTGACATTCACTAGTCTAAGGTGTTCCTGGCTTACAGGAGTTGCAGTGGTGGGTGTGAGGGCGGGACAAAAAAAAAAAAAAAAGTCTAAGGTGTTCACGTATCAACTTGAGTGAAAACGCGGACAATTTGAATTGTTACTGTTTTGATGAGAAAGTATAAATTGGTTAATTTGAGTTGTTACAGTATTTGTGATTTATTCTGCCACATTACATCGACTTGTTCCAGTTTTGTTTGGTAATACACCTTTATATTTTGTAACTATTTTGAGTTAACGTTATTTTGATAGATCAATATGTAAATTTCTTGTTAACCTCCTTTGTTGAACAAAATTTATTGCAATATTTTTCGCTATAAAATGTGGCATTATTTTGATGATTCGGTTAAAAATAGTATGCGAAGCGAGGCCGTTTTCTTGTCAATATTATAAAGGACCGATATGGGGAGAGCCATTAACAGTTAATGCAAACGAGTCAGATTAAGAAAATATCCCATTAAACACTGCTGCGCTGTTCGCACCCTGTCATAGTCAGCAAATCAATAAAGATCTTTTGTTTCATCAACTGATACAAGCTTTATCGATGAGTCTGATATAGGTCTAAGCTATGTTCGATAAAAGAAAAAGAAGCTGCCCCCTAAAGTGATTCCTGATACTTCTTCTCCAAGTGATAATCCGTGCAATATCTCGAATTCTAGCAGTAACTCTAGTAATAGCTCTGATTCCGAAACAAAAACAAGACCTGAGACCAATTTGGGTTACATAAAATCTAATTTACGAATATCAACCTAATGAAGATTTAAAAACAGGAAAGAAGAGGAAAAGATTAAAGACCTTTTATTTCAATTTCGCAATAATCCAGTCCATCCAAAGGTTGCCTGGAAGAGATCGCAGCTAGCGATAAGGCCGTCTATTGTAACCATGCCTTTAGTTTTTAAGTATTTTATATGCGTCTTTCATTTTGGTGTACAATAAAGCATATAAATAAATAAATAAAAGAAAGGAAACCACATAGAAAGCTAATATTTGAAAAGGGCTAAGGAATTTTGATAAGACTTATCTATCTTCAATCTAAAACTAAAAAAAGATTTGCTGCAAGAAAAATTCGCAGAGGATGCGGCAAAATGTAGGCAGCAACGTCATACAAAAATTATACATGAAGCAAGACAAAAAATATTTGACGCATATTGGAGCTTCAGTAATTTACAAACACATAAATTACATCGTTAGACATGGTTATGAAAATAAACTGAAATACAGGTATACTGGTATCCAAAATTATAGAAGTCTTAATAGAGATATGTTTAATAACTCATTGCTGTTTCATTTGTTGTATTTTGATTGATATTGATGTTTAATGATGTTTCATCACCTGTTTGTTATAGTTTTGGTTGAAGAATTATATATTTTTTTTCGTCTGATATAATTCAACTCAAAATGGTCAAAGAAAACTGATATAAGTCTAAATAGAGTTTAATTATTTTATACATTCACAGCCCTAAAGTGTAACCAGTCGAAAAATAGCGATTATAAAAAAATGATCGTTTATTAGACATTTTATGCCCTATGTATAATCTGATATAAAATTGAGTTTTATAACTTCCCTAACAAAAAATGCAGTAACGCGTTTTTTTTCGTCTCCTGAAAAACCGTGTTTTTTGAGTTGTCCCAGTTTAAATCTAGGTGTGCGATTTGTATCTGCTATACGTGGTTTACTTGTGTTCAACTTAAAAGCGTTTATACCTTCCGCGCACTTTTTGGCTTAAAAACAGGACTTTTCAAACGAGTTAATAGCCACCAATAAACGATTTCAAGGAAAAATAATTAGTACTAATTTTAGAAAAGGTTGTCATCTAGGGATTTTGGTGGAAAACATTATAGATTGATGGATAATTTGTGAGTACTATAAGGATTACTGAACACAAGTTTCGTTATTAAGTCTCAGATATCCGAAATCACTAAATATAAGATAAAAATAAAAATATTATCAGACTAACAAGACCCTTATGGAAGGATTTTGCTGAGAAAAATATTATTTTTGTATTTAGTTCCTGAAAAATAAAAATTTAAACAATGCGAAATTATTCAGAAACTCTCGTCAAGAACATTTTTTTTTTCACCAACTTATCGTACATAATTTTTTATAGCAATTGCATATTATGATAGAAGAACATCTTATCAATAAATTACCATTTTTATATTTCAACAAAATTAGTTTTCATGTTTTCTATAAATATTTTAAAAACCACTATAAAACACGCTGTCCGACCTGCACCAAATCAGACCGCCGCAAGGCCTTCTAGAGGGAGGACGTATCGCTCGTCGTTCCGGCCTGGCAGTCGATTTTTGCCGTGCGTAGTAAAAATAGCCACGCGCGGACTGCGATTGCCACATCTTAGTACTTTGAGAGTAAAATATTTTTTTTTTATTACCTACAATGATTTTGTAGTGAGTATAAATTATGTTTCAGATAATATAATGGGATGTAATTCCGAGGCTAAATTATGTTATGTATTGTAATATAAAATTAAATATATTTCGTAATTGTAAAGGGTTGTAAGGCCCCTAACTCTATTCATGTGTTCGAACACGAAATGATTAATAAAACGTCCATAGTGTCTACTGATTGAACACTGATTTGAATGCAACTTAACAATGTAATAATAACGAAAATATGATTAGTATCCAAATTTGTATTGTTCATAGCTTGCACAGTAATATTTGTCTACTTATAATGCAAATAAAATATTTTTATTATATTATATTACCAATATATAAATCATAAGTTACATTTCAATTGAATATTAGAATTTTGAAGCGCACGGATCAAAGTTGGTTGAGCTGACTGTATAGCGAGCCGACGCGGCAGCTCTACGCACACAGCTTTGGTCGCTTATGTGTGCGTGAAATTAACGAAGAAATACCTATAGTTTACTTTGCGCGCAAGGTGTAAACGCTCTTAATACAAGACTTGGTCTTTGGTATGGTATGGTCCACTGTAGTGCCTTTTTTTTGTTGGCTCATAAACATGTTAAGACAAATTTAAGTGATTTATTTGTCTGAATTGATAGTAAGTATTATGTTCAAATTATATCGTAATGTTAGTTAATATTCTTCCCATGCTCTTGTTAATTTCTTTTTATCGGCTTATTGGTATGATTGCACAAGATAGTAAAATATAAAGCATCACGTCGTTGATTCAATTTTAAATGTCAATCTACCTACTATGCAATAATCATTTCATCGAAATGTTACCACAGAATAGTAGCAGATCATAGAATCATAAAATATAATAACTTAATAACAATTATTAGATAAGATCAGAGTTCAAAAAGATAGTACAAGAAGCCCTTATAAAAAAAATGTGACCTACAAATATTTGTCAAGTTAAAAGACAATAAACACACTTTAATGAACTATTAAAATAAATGACTTTTTAAAAGAATTTAAAACTTGCCTTGTTTTCCGCGGCTAAATTAAACTATATTATTTTGCCTCTTTGTATCTCGAAAAACCCACGGTTTTGTTAAGTTACTCATTTAACACAAATGAGAGAATGGAGTGCGAAATAATATGCTGCCAGTTTAATTTCGCCTTTTTCATTCAAAACTGTTATTATTTAATGTTCATTTCGACTGCATTTAACGCTGAATTGTTTTTATAAATGCTTTAATATCGCAACTATGCATCAACATCTCATATTTAAAAATAAATAAGCCATCTTCAACTTATTTTAACATATACTTTACCATTTACGAGTATTAAATTTAATGTCATTGCGACAAACCGAAATGCAAAACTTTTGTACGTAAAATGAATCAACCTTTTTTAAATAAATTTCTATTTTTGAAATACAGAAATGAATTTTACATTCGATCATTCCACAAAATTCAAATAAAGAACGCATTCATAATCCATGTTCCATTCACAAGCGTTAAAACATGACATCAATAGACCTTTTTGGACCTGCATACACATAATTCAATGAATTGAGAACAACGAATAGATATTTTTTGCATATTTAAAACGACCTGATTGGTAGGTGGCATATAAATGCTTGCTCGACCTTTACTTCCAACCTGTGTGAATATTTAAGATGTATTACAGGGGTCATTTACACCGTTGACGGCACGTCCAACGTATAAAATCGTTTTTAAGTGGACCTTTTTAATATGTAGGTACACTTGGGTTTTTCCGTGTGAGTTTAAATGGCTCATGATATGTCAGTATTCATATTTAATCGTGAAAAAGGTTTCCACTTTTATGCGAGTTTATCTCGCTCGAGTTTAAACGACTGACGATTTTGGCCATTGCAGAATACATTCAGAGCAATTTAATTGAGGAAAGTTAAAAGGTTTTTTAAGTTTTTTACTAAATATTTTGAGTTGGGCAATTATACGTAGAAATAAGATTTAATTTAATTATTTTGTTGCTGTTATATTCAATTGTATCTATGCTAAATTCAATTTAAATATAATCGGATTGAAATACTGGCAATCAAGCATACCGATTTTAACGTTTTATAATTCGAATGACAATTTGAAACGATCTAAGCGCGAGCAAACAGCCAGTAATACAAATTGTCATCAGCGTAAAGCGGCGTAAAATATTCAAAGCCTTATCTGTAATTGAGAACGGTCCCATCGCACAGGATTCGGGTCGGATGCTGAAATCACGGAATCAGATAAACGCCACCGAGGCCTGGTGTACCGAACACTTGTTTGATTTGAAGGCTTTGCACAGAGCTGCGAGTGGAGCTTATAGGCGTTCACTTACAGTTCTAATTGTTGTACGCGTAGTCAGTGAGAATTTCAGATTAAACGCGTTCTATCGATACCTGTGAGATTACGCACTGGGCTTAGCTTTGTGTTACTTCATGGATATTATAATTTGTGATTAAATAATGTGGCATACGTTTATTTGTTTAGGAAACAAGCAGCAGCGTCTATGATGTGAGTATATCTAGCGACTAACAAGTACCTTTGGAATATATAAAAATATATAACCGATCTTGCTTGATTTACTATAGGCAAACGATCAACAAGATCACCTGATAGTAAGTGGTCATTTCCACCCATAAACATGCACAACGCTTAGATCATAGATGTGTTACCGGCACATGAAATAGGAAGGGGAGCGAAAAGGAAAAAGGATGGGAAGAAGAAAGTGGCATTTTTTTACGATAAACGATTTTACGAGAAACACAATATTATTATTTTTGTGATATTTTCAATATCCTCATGTTTGTTTTGCAACATTTTTAGTGCATTGTGTCTGAAGTCACTAAAACTACCACCCAGCTTCTATTTCGTGCAGTGTTGATATGCTTTGTTTTTTTCATACCCTGTATAAAAAAATGCGAATACAACTGCCACAACAATATAAGCAAAAATGTTTGAATGTCTTGATATAAAATGCCCACGGCTTTAAGTTAACTGTATCCAGAATTTTGTAAGCTTAAATAAATAAATATGTATCTGTATCAGTCTGTATACGTCCCACAGCAGGGCACGGGTGTTTTCGTTAAAAAATCAACGAAAAGTTTAACCTCCTTACATCTTCAAACCATTGATGATAGTAAAAAATATGAATTATATGGAAATACTATGAGCAAAACCACACAATGAGTAATTTCAGCATTCATTTGTTATTACAACGCATGAAACAATGTACCTTGAAATAATTGTATGATGAAGAATAAAACAAAAATTATAATAATTGTTCTCGGTCACAAAAGATGCACTGCTAAACAAGAACCTTTCCAAAGACTGGCCATAAAAACTAGTTTTTAATGTTACTAAATCTGTTATAAATTAATATAATTGTAATATTACCAGTAAACAAAATAAAAAATAGCATAAATTCCTGATTTCGCATAGCTTTAACGCGGAGTCCCGCTCCCTAATGTCTGCCGAGGCCAACAGATGGTCTCGCATTGGAGAGTCATTACCCTCTGTCTTATATCCAACATCCGGCATTACATTTTGAAACTTACCACAATGGCATTAAAGCAGTTTATTGCGTAATACGATCGCAATCAGCAAACGAACGAGTATATTATTGAGCTGGAAAATGTTTCAGAATTCCGCGCTGCACATTTTCTTTCCATTGCAACCAGAGAAATATAGTCCGTTATCATCGTTATGTACGAGGTTTTATTTTAATTGAAATGTTTTGTATTATAATTCTACAATGTTTCAATTTTTTTTAGTGTGTACTGATAGTCAACCACCATGCACAGTGTGTGTGTGTGTGTGTGTGTGTGTTTGTGTAAAGTCCGCCAACCCGCACTAGGCCAGCGTGGTGAACTATATGAGCTAACTACTCTCAACCGAACTCTCGCTTGTAGAATAGGTATATACAGGGTATATCAAGACTGCTACCGAAAACGAAGCCGGGTGGTAGTTTTAGCGACTTCAGACACAATGCAACAGAAAAAGTTGCAAAAAAAAAGCGACCATTTTTTGTTGTTTTTTTTTTCCTATGACCATATTTGGGTGGTAAATACATTTTTTCCTAATATAACAGTGTATATCCTTTTATTTATAAATAATCTAAGATATACAAGTGTTTAAATTATTATTTTAGCAAAAACTATGGATTTACCACCCAAAAATGACGATATTTAAAAAATCATAAAAAATCATTGTCGCGTTTCTTTGCGAAATTTTTAGTTGAATTGTGTTTGTAGTCACTAAAACTACCACCCGGCTTCGTTTTCGGTAGCAGTCTTGAGATACCCGGTATGTATGTTCCCGTGCTCTGCAGTGAGACATACATATATGGGCTGATTCAGATACAGTAAAGAACTGAAATTATTATTTATTATTTGGTTTCTTTTGTTAATGTACTCTTGTTGCACGTCAAGCCCTATTTATTACTCCAACAATTCATCCAAAGGTTGCCAGGAAGAAATCGCTCAATGCGATATGGTCACCCATTGTACTATTAAATTTTTGCCTGTTATATTTATTTATTATGTAACTTAAGATGTACAATAAAGAGTATAAATTCTAATTATTTTTTTACAAATATTTCATTTAGTTGTAGGCTCAGTGCTCTAGCGGTGACATGTACATATTATGAGCTCTAGATACTTGGCTCGATCACCTTGTCTGTAAATCTACGTGTGAATCTTCAGGCAACTAAATTCTCAGTTCACTAAAACTTTTTTTGCGCCTCGCAGTCCCATAGATTAATATACTTAATATACTTAAGTCCCGAGTGTCATTACTCTGCCTCTATGACATAAACGACAGCTTTCTAAACAAATTTTCAATCAAATATTATTTTATTTGTTTATTCCAGACTGTAATCATAGTATCAAACATACATTATTCATATTATTGTGAGATTCTGCGACTGGCGTGCTTAAAACCACCCTTTGTTTGCTTCAAACAGTTATTGTCACATCTTCCAACATCAAAGAATGATCAAAACATTAACTCCCAATACAACAATGACATCAAAACAAATAAACATAAGAAATGTCTGCGAATACGTCACAAAGCCCCTCGTAACCAAATCCACTCACATTTCTAACGCATCGCGGCTTATGGCTGTTGTTACGTAGATAAACCGAGCAAAATTTTCTTTGTTTGCAGCACGCTTATCACATTTGTCCCCGTCCCGTGGGATAGGGAAATCAGTATCCCTCCAAAATTTTGACTGTATTTTTTTTGGGTGTGTATCCGAACGTCGAACATGCTGATATGGTCTAAAGTCCACCGACCCGCAATAGACTAGTATGGACTATGACCTATGCCTTATCAATCGAATAAGAAACCTGTATCCTACAGTGAGACATAATATATAAGTGGATCCAATTATTTATATCCGAACGCCATGGCTAAAACTTCCATCTTTGTTAAGCTAAAATGACGTGTATCCGACCAGACTAAGCTGCAGCTCTCGTTTCTCTCCTGAGAGCAATATTAGAGAAGTAACCGCGTGTTTATATTTACGCTAAGCTGGTATGATCGTATATTTTTATCGGGTGAATATCTCTATAATCTTTATTATCGAGCTGTTTGCTAACGGTTTCAAATCGATAATGGCATTGACTCTGCGGGGCTTGTGTCGCCAGGTACGATTTATTATCGAATTCATGTTTATGGAGAACAAAAGAAGATTTTAATATTATTTGTAGTCACCCTGAATCAGTTTAGTATATTTTTTACATTTCTTAATGCCCAGTAATGAGTGGCAACATCCTACAATTTGTAATGCAAACCGCAATAAAACAATGCAATATATTCCTGCTTGGCGGCATAGGCATTTAACCAGCCACTTACAGTGTGAATATATATTAATTGACAATCATCCCATGAATTTCAATATGACGCCGACTACAAAATGACAGGCCACTAATTGTGAGCAAAGTTTGTGTGATCTTTTTTTTCCCCCTGGGTAATGGGATTCATTTTTAAATGTAATTACTGTAAAATTTCAAAGAAAAATTATTAACAATCAAGCGTGAAATTTGAAATTTGAATATTGTAAATATATTCTTGTAAATGCATGGAATAACAGGCTTTTTTATTTTATTTATTTAGGGTGATTAATAAGTTAAATTGCTCGACGACATATCCTAATCTTGTCCTCTCTGTGTGACTGCTGCATTCATTTATATTTAAATAAAATCCAAAACAAAAAGACTTACCGAAAGGAGCTACACTATAATCGCAACTTACATCAATCCCTATCTTCAAAGAATACGTCCCTAAAATCCCACGTTAAATTCCAAATACCGGGTATATCAAGACTGCTACCGAAAACGAAGCCGGGTGATAGTTTAAGCGACTTCAGACACAATGCAACAAAAAAAGTTGCATAAAAAAGCGACAATTTTTTTTTTTTGTTATTTTTTTCCTATGGCCATATTTGGGTGGTAAATACATTTTTTCCCTAAAATAATAGTGTATATCCTTTTATTTATAAATACTCTAAGGTATAAAAGAGTTTAAATTATTATTTTAGCAAAAACTATGGATCTACCACCCAAAATTGACGATATTTAAAAAATCATAAAAAATAATTGTCGCGTTTCTATGCGAAATTTTTAATTGCATTGTGTTTGTAGCCACTAAAACTACCACCCGGCTTCGTTTTCGGTAGCAGTCTTGAGATACCCTGTATATCGCATCACATTCCCAGTGAGAAATTTATTGAATTTCTAAATCACTTGTAAGTTGAAAACGACGATAGACGGCTTGCGGGCAGCGACCAAGGGGCATGGGAATGATTACCATATTCAACGCATTTCCTCACCGCCTCGCTGTAGGCTTTGTAGGAAATTGTCATATTAACGTCACTCCAGACGGGAGTTTCAACGCAACGATGTTAATGTATTTAATTACACTGTAGGAGCGGTTGCTAGTGTTTTCTGAACATGGAAGATTGTTGCTTAATTTATTGAACTCGATTAATTATTACACGTATAAGTGGATAAAGAGAACAAGTATGGAATAAGAAGTATTACCAGGTCAACCATCTAAGGATGGGATGGATCAACAGACTTGTAATAGGCAGTGGTCGAATTTGGATACGAAACATTTAAAATGGAGAAAAATGTAGAATTATATGGACCAGAGTAGCACTCCAGGGGCTGTGGATGATGATATATTTTGTGAAATAACATTACTTTTCAAGTTTCCTCTTTTCATCCTTTTTCCTTCCCACTCTCCTCCCGCTTTAATAGGCCGGCAACACATAAAAGCGTCATCGATATTCGTGGGCGACAGTTAAGACCATCTGGTGACATTTTTGCCGTACCTATGCAATAGAAAAAATAATCTTTGTTTTTTACTTTGAATGGCGAGACGTGCATGCCGTTCGCCTGATGGTAAGCGATGCGACCGCTCATGAACAGTAGCAAAACCAAACAACACCTTGAATTACAAAGCAATGCTTGGCATTCCACTGCGCTCGCCATCCTGAGACATAAGATGTTAAGTCTCAATATGTCCAGTAATTACTCTGGCTACAATGTCCTTCAATCCGAAACACAACAGTGTATTTAAACTGCTGTTTGACAGGAGAAATAGACATTGCGGTGGTACCCACCCAGGCAGCCTCTCACATATGAGAGACCTACCACCAGTAAAATCTATCGGAGGGTAGTTGTCCTATTTATATTGTTGATATTTACCCGCTCAGTTATAGCGTGGTTATAATCTCGGTCATGCGGGCAGTCATGTGCTTCCGAAATCGTGGCGCGGACGCTGTTCCTTCAAATCTCTAGATCGATATGAATAGTTTTATTAACAATCTGGTGCATGTGTTTGGTGTTACAATAAACCATGAGTGTAGTCAGTGCCGTCCAGCTGTAGAAGCAGATTGAGGTGAGTCTTTTAAACATACTAGATTGACATTTATTGGATTATGATTCGTTGTCGCTTTGTATGTGCTCTATCTACTTTCAAATAGGGTATAAAATGGTTATTAGGCTTTCTGGCATTGTAAAGGAAATATAGAAAAAAGGAAAAAATAAATATTGTTATAAAAAGAGTAATATTAGTTATACTGAGTTGTCAAAATAAATACAATTTATTTGATGTTAAGTATAGTGCAATCAAAATATAGTAGGCATCTTGTGTTGTCAAAAAATTATTTCCTAACAGTGTTCAATTATGTTTACTGGAAACCGAATATACAGGCTGATCCCGAAAAGCGACATACTTGCATGAGTCACTATGAGTTTCCTACCTTCGCGTACTATCCTTATACGAGATAGACGGAAATAACGATAAATAATATCTAGACTAGACCTAAACCGAAAGTTATAATAATCTGGGTTCCGCTCACTAAACTAATTCAAAGATTTTACTGAAAATTATATCTCACAAGAGGCGTGACAGCCGAGTCCCGCTAGTTTAATTAAACGAATTTAACTCTAAAGGAAGCTTTATATTAAACGTTCGAAAGGTAATCTTCAGCGTTTCCATTTTTGGTATTTATTTGATATGTTTAAATTCTTAATCTTATTCTAGCTTCCATTTGTTTCTATGATCGTAATTCATTAATAACTCTTAATTAATAAGTTCGCATCAATTTCCCGAAAGGAGTAAGCAAAGGTGCGGTTAAGGTACCAGTGCTCCCACAATATGTAACAACACAAATAAGCCCCAATCCCACGCAACTGATATGAGAATTTTCAAATTTAAAATTCACTTGCATTGTAATGCCCGGCATTTGAATGAAAAACATCGCCGGCCCTCAGTTCATATAATTATTCACAACATACCCGCTTCGAGGCCAACCAGGCGACAAATTAATTACATTTACGTATATACATATATATGTACTTCAGACCCATGTACAAATTTGTATACAGATAGACATTTCCTTCCAATGGACATAATGGTGAATATGTAGCAGTGCCGGCCGTTTTCTGTTTAATTATCGAACCACAGTCACCACACCAAACAAAAACCACGACGCCAACAAATCAATTTCGCGTCAGGAAATTACTTTGTAAAGTTGAAAAGGGTTGCACGATACGGTACCAAATTGAAATTCTTTTGTGCGCCGCCCCTTTACATGTCCGAAATGTTACCTGCCTCTTTGAATCATAGCGCAACAACATTTTTCGATCAAACTTCAAAATATACCCGTCGAGTTTCCAAGAAAAATACCTAAAAGTGTTTACGACAAACGAAACTTTTTAACTGTATGCGTTGTGCTTAAACTGCCAATAACTTTGTCGTTATCTCGCTCCCAGAGGAATGAAGTGAAAAACAAACTCGCAACAGAGTAAATATAGCCAGTCATTCCAAACTAATAAAACCATTTGTCAAAAATATAATCGTACAACTTAAAAGTTCTTTTGTTCGCGGCGATTTCGGCATAATCGTTTTAATATATTTTAGAGATAATTTTAAGCTATTAAAGAAACGTAAAGCAAAAAGTTTGGAGCCCCGAAGTTCATTAACAAAATAAGCAATCTGACTAAAAGCACGGCCCACGGAGGTAAAAAGCAATTAGGGAGTTATGGAGTGTCCTTGACGAATATTTGCTTCCAACTAAATGTTTCTTTAGCTGCAGAAGTATCCTAATATTGTTTTGGTGCTTAATTCGAGGCACGACACTGTATTACCATAGATAAGATCCAAATTCCACATCTGTCCGATGTTTAATCTTTGGTTACCGGTAGAAAAATAATACCGCCTCTGTTTTTTCGTAGCCAACGCATCCTTTTATGCTCCTCGTCGCGCCCATACTATTAATTCATATTTCATAAAATAATAACATTAATAAACACTGCTATTTAAGAACTTAATCTGTACAATGCTTTTTTTGACAAGTAGTAAAACAATGTTTTTCCTTAATCCATTTCAATTATTTTTTATCATTACTATAAGCCCTTTAATTCCCACTGCTGGGCAAAGGCCTCCCTCTTTTCATCCATTTGTCGCGATCAGATGCTAATTGCCGTCAGTTCAGAAGATATGACTCGAAGTCGTCCCGCCATCTCTTTCTAGGCCTACCGCGTAGTCGTTTTCGGCTAATGGGGAGCCACTGTGTAGTGACTTTCGCCCAGTGGTCGTCGGTCATGCGGTAGATGTGGCCAGCCCAGTTCCATTTCAACTTGGCGACTGCTTGTCCCAGGTCAGCGGTGATGGTTTTGGAATTGGAATTTGGATGAAACTATTCCAAATTGTAATTAGTCCAATTTCCGACTCTTTCACTTCTTTCTTTTGTCACAGAAGTTCATATGCGGAGAGTATCACATGAGATGAGCCGTTGACTCATTTGCTGAACCTATGCAATAAAAAAAAACTCAGTCTCTTTGGATTGCCAGCAGAAATGAAATCGAAAAATATATTTTTTTAATGGAAATGTTCGTACGAATATTGTAAATATTGAAAAATACTCGCTTTGTAAATGGTATTTATTTTTATATTCTCTTTTTAACATACAGGGTATAATATGGGGTATATCAATACTGCTATCGAAAACGAACCCGGCTGTTAGTTTGAATGACTACAGACACAATGCAACAAAAAAATTCGCAAAGAAACGCGATCTTTTAAGTATTATTGTGTTGGGTTAAAATTAAAGGTTATAAAATATCACTTTAGTAAAAAAATATGTATTTACGCGCCAAATACGACGATAGGAAAAAAAAAACAACAAAAAAATCGCCGCGTTTTTTTTTTCAAATTTTTTTGTTGCTTTCTGTCTGAAGTCACTAAAACTACCTTGATATACCCAACTAGTTTTGATATGCCCTGCATTAATACTTACTCTTGAACGATATGGCGATGGGCTCGCCTCCTATTACATCGTGGGCGGAAAATACTAGGCGAAACGTGATTGTCCTGTTTGCACGTCTGTCTACCCCTTCATGGAGAAATGCGTGACTTTATGTATATATGTATGTGCCTAATTCTTAAGTTATAATTCATTAACACTCAATTAACAATTCCAATCATTACAAACCTTTTTTGTAAGTTCTAGTTTCTATTAGCAAAATGCAACCAAGCCTAAGAAGTAGCGCACAGTCGTCCTGCGTTTATTGATATAATAACTCAGTATTACAGCTACGTCGTCGCTTCTTAATGAGAGTTAATAACACTTGGGAGCTACAAAACGCAGACCGCTTCACATACATTACCGTCTTGATAACAGTTTCCGAGTTCATTTTAGAAGAGTTTTTAAAGGCCAAAAAGATGAGAAAAGGAATAAAACACGCCAGCCTTAGAAATTATCTAAATGGCTTATCAGTGATGGCAAACAAATTCCATAAGGCATTACTCTGGATCCCCATTTGTTTTATATTCTCTTAAATAAGGACCATGGTTAGTATCCGATCCTACGATGGACTGAAGATCGAGCCATAGGAGAAGCCCATGTCCAGCAATGGACGCGGATGGGCTGGTGATGATGATGATGATCCTACAATCAATAATGGAATACACAAGTAGAAGAACTCCGCAAATACGCAACTGTAACCTAGTACCTTCTCGATTGAACACAAGTCCCGAGCTTATTCATTCATTCTGTTCAGGCGTTATCTTGGCCGGTGCCTGGGACCGACGTTCTCCAAAGTCTAATTCCATTTCAACCGGTCTTCGGCAATCTCAATAGGAAGATATTAGAACCTATCTTCCTTGACGACATAAAGCTTCGTTTGAGGTCCTGGAATGTTGAGGCCCAGGCACGTATTGTCGACGTACTCCTGCGGCTTTAATGCCATCTCAAGCGACATTCCCGCTTATATTAAGAAAATCTAATAAATAAAATGTATTCATCACACATGCTCATGATAATATAAAGACAGCGGTGTATCGGAAGTCACATGTGATATGAGAGTTATAACAGCTAAACAGTGTGTTGGCGCAATATGACGCACTCAATAATTGGAAAATATTGTGGGCAGCATTTTACGAGGGCTCACAGCGGGGCACTGGGGTGACACGGCCAATATCCTCCGTCGAACTAATAATACTGCCTACTGTAAATCTTATTAATTCAATTTGGATTTGTGAACGTTATCAAGGAGGCAATTTATGCGATATTTGTAATTTGGTTGTGGAAGCGGTGACGGATTTCGATCAGCCTTGGGATTGTTGTAGCTGAATAATGATTGATGACAATAGATACTAGTACTGATGATAGGTACTTGGATTTTGGGCTCTCGTATAATTTGAGAAAGGTAGGAGAATTGTTTAAATAAAGAAAAATTTAACATGGGATATGGTAGTCCAAATTATACCAAGTCGTAGCAGTATGTTTCTTTCCTCTTTTGCTTCAATATATTTATTTTCTTCTTCTACTGTATTCTAAGTTTTTTCACCATCTCCATATCACGGATTTCCCAAATATAAATGCAAACATTTTATCACTTGCACATTTCACCACACACCCTTTTCAATTATTTATACAAAATAAAAAAGAAACGAAAATAACAGTAATAATAAAATAACTAATAAAATGCACAATATTTTAAAATAACAACAACATTTGTTTCGCAATCGACGTTTTGCACGTGCACACAACTGCGTCGTTATAATTTATTTAGTTGCGATGTACACGCCGTCGCAGGCGCAAGTTGCAGAGTGAGCGCGGCGTGTGCAAATAAATAACATAACCAACAATTGGAAACAAACAAATGTCACCTAAAGTGGGTATAACGTTATAGCTTCGCGCCATAAACTATACCGTTCTTACGGGAAACCACGCCATGAGGGATATAATTGTATCACATAGAATAGTGATTGTCGGAGCCAACTGCTTGGAGTTTGACTTCGTCCCATATACACATAGGTCATAAAACATGTGTAAGTATAAAGTTACTTTAGAAAATACTTTTATTTTTTTTGTTCAGTTAATAAATATCTTTTATAATGTAAATGTTCTATTGCTTACAAAATTAGCGTAAAAATATGATAACTCCACGAACAACCTAAATACATTACGAATACCTACATAACACATTTTGAGACGTGTTAAGTACAGATAAAAACAGGTAAGAACGCTTGAGGGATGATCTCCGTTGCCGACAATAAGCTTTTGTTCGGGAATCACACTTGATTACACCGAAATTGTTCTTGTTACAACCTTATCCTTACAGACAATGTAAATTGATAATTTGAGAACCTGCGTGGCACAGTTGTACGCTGTGAAATGTTAGACCGCGGGTTCGATTCTCGCACCGAGATCAATATTTTTGATCCACATTTATAATATTTGTTTCGGTTCTGGGTGTTTATGAGACCAAAAAGTTTCTCGTGATTTATGATTCTCACAACACATAATTCGATCTTATTGTCAGGGCTATGTATGTGACTATTGGGTGTATTTATTTATTTAAGTTTGGATTACTTATAATCGCGGACTAAACAGGCAAAGTAGAAAAGATTGAACTGCGTGCAACAGTTCAGAAGTGGGATCGCAAGAGAATTCTTATAATTTTCTACTTCACGTCCACAACGATACCAAAGAACAAGTGACGAGCAAGTCACTTAGTCTTGCTCGTATTGTTTCTTGATTTTTTTTTCTTCTTCTATCCCTGCTGTCTTAGAGATGCAGATATGATTTATTCCTTTGGTGTGCAATGTTGTATAGTTGCAATTGGAAAATTGAATCAAAATTTATTATCCAAATTATTGTTATTTTTATTTCTCTTGTACTGGCGTCATTGACAAAGATGAAGTCGAATATTTATTTTATGGAATTATTTAGACCTTTCTACTACCCACTATTCTCAGACTTACGCATGAGTACTAAGCTTTCCAATGTTGCAAGTTTCAGAAACACTTAAGAACAACTGGATACAACCGAGGGGAAGGGTTGTTATTCAGGATGGATACGGATGGATTGCCCAGGTTAGAGGGCACGAGTGAACCCATGATAGAGGGTCAGGAGGTACTCAGGTTAGAGAGTACAGGGACGTCAAAGTTTGAGGATGGAAATTGGCCCAGGTTAGAGGGCACGAGTAAACCCACGATAGAGGGTCAGGAGGTACTCAGGTTAGAGAGTACAGGGACGTCAAGGTTTGAGGATGGAAATTGGCCCAGGTTAGAGGGCACAGGAAGGAATTTGGAATCTCGAAACAGGGATGCGGATGCTGAATGGATAAGGAAAGAAGGAATAAGCGACGTCATTCATGTATTCTGAAAAGGTGATACTATACCACGGATTCGAATAGTTCAACACAAGGCTCGTCCAGTTACGATAGGAAAAGGAAACACAGGAAGCGTACATGTGAAAGAAGTGGAAGGACAAAGCGGAGAGAACACAGCAGCAATACTTTAGGAGAACGTGAGTCAACCCTAATATCTAACAGAATTAAGAAATCCAAAGAATCTGAAACCAATATTATGTTAGATAAATTTTTGTCAATATTGAATACTGTCAAGAGTTCAGAGAAGTCCAAGATATCCTTTATTAATAATGTTATACCTGACTTTGATCCTCTAAGTAAAGAACAAACTGTGCTTGTTTGGATCACAAAGGTAGAAGAATGTGCGGAGATATATGGTTGGTCCGAAAAATAAATCATACACTACGCTGAACTCTTGACGGAGATGTTAGCCAAACTTGTTAAATACGGAGAATCGTTGGAGCACTATTATTATGCTAAGTTGAATTTATTGAACCGATGCAAAATTTACGGTAATCAGGTAGTTGATTGTATATTACATGGGGTAGACGGTCGCGCAATTAAAGTAGGTGCTCAAGCAGCCCAATTTAAAGAGTCTGAACAAATTCTTAAATATTTTAGGACAGTAAAAGTAGGCCAGACAAGAGAAACATTGGATAATAACGCTAAAATAAATACGATCGCAGAACTACCACTAATGTGACATCCCGTCCTTCGAATTCCAAAGTCGGTGCGACCAATTCAAATATCCGGTGTTTCAACTGTAACAGACTCGGTCGCCCCAGCTTTAAATGCAAAAAACCCATAGTCAAATGCACTTCTTGCGATAGGATAGGACATCAAGCCTCTAGTTGTTATAGGAATAAGCCAAACGTTGACTCGACTAAAACTGAACCTCAAAATGAAAAATAGGTGCCTGAGTTACTTGCAGTTGATAGGTCCATTGACAAATATATATTAGACATTAAAATTGAGGGTAAAATTGTGCCATGTCATGTAGATCTTGGTAGCCAGTGTTCATTAATAAGGGCTAGTAAAGCCAAAGAACTCGGTCTTAATATCAGACTTACTTCTGATCTCCTTGCACTCAGAGGCATAGGAGCAAATTTAACTCACCCTATAGGCGTGTAAAGAGGTTCAATAGCCGTCGGAAACCCGGTAATAAATATGAGGTAGGAGACTTAGTTCACGTTGAGAGACAAGTGCCTCACGATGGCAAGTCTCAAAAATTGGTAATGAAATTTCAAGGACCTTATCGCGTAATGAAAGTGCTTCCAAACAATCGCTACTTAATTGAGGATACTCCAATGACACGTAAACACGGCCATCGATACGAAGCCGTTATTGCTATCGACAAGATGCAACCTTGGCTGACATTTAATAGAGATTTAGATAGTAGTGATGATGAATATTTAGATGAAATTAATAAAGATAGTAATCATAAAGAGAATATAGATGGATCTAATATTGATAGATTTAATATTGATGATAACAATACCGATGATGAAATAAATAAATAAATGGGCTTAAATGAGATAGCTATAAATATCATAACATTAATGATTAACTACTTTAGAGTTTATGTTATACTTCAATATTTTACTTCTGTTAATTTAAAAAGAATGATCGTATATTATGTATGAGTTAATAAGTAATTAAATAATGAAGTAGGTCATTTGCACTTGATTTATGTAATTGATTTGTTACGAGTTATAGGCAATGTTTAGTATTTATTATTAAATGATGTTAATTTTATTTTATTTTTATTTTAAAGGCGTGAGGACACGCCTTGAACAGGATGGCCGAGCTGTTAGCTTATATCTTAATAAATCATTATAATTAAATCCACTATTATTTATATTACAATATCGATATTCATATTGATCCTCCATGCGTTCATAAAAAGAAACATTCGATTCGTGAGACAGTGACAGCGGCTTCTTGTTCGAGACGTCGTCGAGGCTTATGATAAAGAAATTATTTTATTACGAAGGCGAGGTGATAATTTGCATAGAAATATTTATCTGGCTATGTAAGTGCATACAGTATCATATTTTTTTTTGTGTCCAGTGTCGCTCAAAGGAATAAAATGTATTTGCATTCAAAGTGTAATGTCTAGTTTGATTTACTAATCCCTATATTTTGAACTGCGTGCAACACTATTTATCGCCAGTCACTTTATGAATGTCCTAAATTTTAAACATAATACTAGGTTAAGTAAAACTTCCGTGGTTGCGTGTGTGGACGTTATCTATTTTTATGTTTTGAAAATCACAGTTCCTAGTAAAGTAATAACAGATATAAGAACACAAGGAAAATTTACAATGCCTGACAGAACATTTGGTTCAGTGAAATTAATATTAAAGTTGTGTCGGCTAAACTATACAAATTCTAGGTAATAGCTGTTTGTTATAAAGTTCTATTAAAAGCCCCACGCGTTCGATCTACTCTTAAGAAGGGATTTCAAAATTAGTAACTACCGTCCAATTTTAAATAATTATTTCATTTTAAATGATAATTTGGTTGAAATTATCTATTATGATTACTTATTTATAAATAATGATCTCATTTGTATAATGATTATAATAACGCCGTAAACACATAGTTTCAAATTAGAATTAGAATATTTATCTGTGATCTCCACACTAGGCTTTCTGGAGATCTAGTTCCAGTATGGTTGTAACTTATTATTGACGGGATTAAAAAAGAAAAAGTTATTTAATTAAAATTCCATTTGAATTAGCAGGGAGCAGTTTGTTTCTTTGGTCGAATCATTGATATGAATCATCCGTCCTGTGTTTTATTGCAAATCAATTTCATGTTATTTTCGAATTTTGTTTGAAGAATAAAAGTAAATATTCAGTACCGTTTCTCTCGTACTATGAATATACTACATACTGTTTCAGGCTCCAAAATAAAATATTAATTGATTATACTTTTAAAAAAAGTTTTCCTTAGACGCAAATAAACGAGGCAATATATTTTTCAACAGACTATAACAAAACTATACGTATAACAGTAGTAAAACCTAAGGCAAAGCAAAACAACGGTGTTTGAAATTGAAAAGTTATGTTATGTACTGTCAACTCGCTTCAGAAAGGAGGTAGCGTGATGTTAAATAACTTGTAGCCAGCGAAATTGTTTCCGACACTTTAAAGCAATGAAACCCGGCAGCTTTGAAAATTCAATTAAAACTTCTCTAAGGTAATAACACTAAATAAAGTTACGTATTTAAAAATGCAATTACTGTAAAAGTACGAGGCTTCGTCATCAATTTTTTCTCCATCTTCGACGTTTGCGCCAGAAAATTAATATAGGTAAAGAAGCGGTGCAGCCCGAACCAATTAAAAATTGAGCTTTCGCAAAACTTTGGATAGCGGTGCATATTTGAAATCAATAATTCCTTATTTTTATTCCTGCTTATTCCATTAAAAGTCATTTGGCGGGAGTTCTTTCATCTTCGCTTTTATTGAAAACTCTCGATGGAAAAAACATTGCGAGTTCCGACGTCTACTTTATCGGCTTTTTAAATATTATTTTATTTTATGGCCTTTATTATCTTTTTAGTCTGATTATAAACCATTCAATATCTCGCTAATGGAGTTAGAAGTAGGATGGACTCCTCTAAAGGTTCAGCTAATCCCACATTTTGTATTTTTTACCGCAAGATGATGAATTCATCGTCTTGTTATCCATGAAGATACCTAAAATACGTTTATTCTAACAACCCGCCAAGATTCTAAATAACGAAACTTTGGTGTAATCTGTCCGCCTAACAGCAGTGTAAATGCATTGTTTGTTGCGGTTTGAAGGACACTGAAGACAGAGTAACTACCAAGACTAATTATTACAATATTGAGCTTACCATGAAGTGCATAATATGCCCGTCGAATCCATCGAGTCCATTCATTGCAATAAAAAATGTTTCTAATTGCAGATGAATTTGTTTTGAATACCATTAAGACGCTATAACTAAAAGACTCGTATTACAATTTGCTATATTATTTCAACCCCCTAGAAGACATACTTGTAACAAAAGACAGTTTAAGTAATTTTTGAATTAGAATTTTGAGGCCGCCATTACTGAAGCAGTTAGTGCTAAACTAATTAAACTGAAGTAATTGAATCGCTTTTTGTTTTAAGAACTTGTTAAATGTTATAATTCGATTTATTCGCATGTCTTCAGTGAAAAGTGAAGTGTTAATTCCTTATATTTGGATAGCACAGAAATCTATCACGTTGCTAAGAAGAGGTAGAGTCACGATGTCAGTCAAGACTCAGCGTGAATGGACAGGCTCCTCCGGGGCGGTACCATCGTCTCAAAAGAGATCGACGTGAAGCGACAGCTTTGCTTTCATGTTTCATTCGGTGAGTGAGATTGCCAGATGCCCAATACTCCTTTCCTTTTCCCGTCTTTCACCTTCCTGACAAAGTCCCTCCCGATTTGGTAATGAGCCAGCAACACATCCATGGTCCAAGCGTTATGAATTTTCGTGTGTGGCAGCGACTTGTTTGCTGGTTTGCCAGACATATACAATAAAAACTGTGGCAACTTAAGGTTCTTTTAAGGTTATCTATTTCCATTACTATTGTTGTAAAAATTATTCAATTACTCGAAAAACTGATGAGCAATGAGATAAATATTTTCGAGTGGTGAACAACATGGTGCAAGAGATATCTTTGAAGAATCCCTTTGATCAGCATTAGACTTAATGTGGCTACAGATGATGATAATGATGACCGCATTTTTATAGCAATAATTGGCGAGACGAATATGCCATACGCCTGATGATGAACGATACGAGCGCTCGAGAACAATGGCAAAACCAAACAAGACCGTGAATTACAAAGGAATGCTTCGCTTGGCAATGTTAAGTCTCAATATGTCCAATGATTACTCTGGCTACAATTTCATCCTAACCGGAACACAACAGTGCATTTACACTGCTGTTTAAAATGTTTGTATGCCTATATACTATACTACTTATATTATATGAAACATTTTACTTTTACAAGTCCTTTAAAACTAGCTTACCGAAGATAAATTACAGGGAAACTAATTAAATATCGGATCACGATACATCTTCAATAGTCGGTATTTCTCAAGTTCATTAAAATAGTCTTACATCTAATGAAATTACAGCAAACTGAATTTAATCATAATTATATAACCGTTACATTTTTCACAATTTTCATGAAAGTGCCTTCTTGAACCATCTCGAGAAACATCTTAATATTACTTAATCTCATGAAATATAGGCTCTTTATCAAGTGTACTTAAAAATTCTAGGTGGATTTTGTTCATAAAATTATGAGAGTGACCTGTACGTGCTTCGTTTTTTTTTAATATTTTTAAACATTTGTGATGTAAGCAGACAGGTTTTAAGGTGTTAAAAACCACGAGAAACTGTTAAACTGGTGGTAGGTCTCTCATAATATGTGAGCGGCTGCCTGGGTAGGTACCACCGCAATGTCTATTTCTCGCGCCAAACAGCAGTTTAAATGGACTGTTGTATTTCGATTTGAAGGATTTTGTAGCCAGAGTAAGTACTGGATATATTGAGACTTGACATCTTATTTCTCAGATTAGGTGATGTTTGGTTTTGCTACTGTTCATGAGAGTTGTATTGCTTACCATCAGGCGAACGGCATGTTCGTCTCGCCATTCATAGCAAGCCTTGACTAAATTGAGATATAATATACGATGCAAAAATGGCATCAAAACTGAGTTTTCAATTTAAGAACACAAAATAGAATGAATAAGGCTTCGTGTTCAGGCTTGCCCCACCGTATTGCAAAAAACTGATGTGACGTAACAATTTTGCTCACGTTTTCGGTTACTGAGATTGCCGGACACCCAATATGGTTTACTTTTTCCAACTCCCATGCCTTTTTCCTTTATGATTTCGAGCAACATACCTATAATTCCTCAGATATTGAATTTACGTGGGGAATAGTGACCTTTGATCAATTAAATACTTTTTTTTTAATCTAACGACTAGTATCATCCCAGATTATGCTTGGTCCGCTTTCAGTCAATTTTCCGTCTTCGCCATTTCAGTCGGTCTCTGGTTTTTAGTCTGTGAGACAACAAACTTTTTATATCAATTGCCATTCTATAGCATTAAAATCACTGGACTCAATAAAATTTTACATATTTCAAATTTCGAATTTTTTCTCAATTCTTTGCTTATCGGCACCTCTGTGTATAATACAAAAATAGCAACGAGGCGATAAAAAGTAACTAATATATAAACTGAAATATACGTCCGGAACCGTCCGGAATCGTAAACTGAATTCAAGTTGCGCCAATCTGACGACATGTGTAGCTCGTAAAATTGTCAAATCTGGCACTTGACATCAACAGCGCCATCTAGGTGCCGTTAATTCTATATTTCCGGTGATTTTGTCAGTTTAAGTGGCCATGACTTGACTGGCAATTTCAAATTCCAGTAACGCTTTTATGATTCGCTTACGTTTTGTTTTGATCGTGAGTTGAGAACGACTTTATTCATCGTGCAAACTTTGTCTTCAATTACTTGGAAATTAAACATATGTATCTGTGATTTTGAGAAATATTTTGAAATGTTTGTTTTGAAATATGATTTACTCAATAAATTTATAATAATACATTGGAGATTGATTTTTAAGTTAAGTTTTCCAGTACTTAATAAGGTTTTATCCTTTGGCAAAATATTAAACAAACATTACCATAAAATAGACTTATCTTTGTTTAAATATAATCTAGGCAACATTTACAGTAGGTACATTGAGGAAATGTTTTACGAAAAAACAACTCAAAAATTTCAGTTTTAATTCCATGCGTAATCAATTGTTCTAATGTAAATACAGTATAACAAAACTGGACCCAAAAGTTTTAATTTTTAACAATGAAGGAAGTTTTTGGAACGGGTTTTAACAGGTTCATAAAGTAGCTAACACATATAATATAGTGAAAGTTTGTTATAAAATCCTAAACGTGATTAACACCTACCGCTTATCCTCTATTGACTTTGTGACAGCGATTCTGTATGACGATTCGGGGATTCTTCAAATTAATGATACTGTTAGGACTAGTTACTATTGTGTATATATTTCCATCCATCCATCCATCAGCCAAAGGAAGTCCACTGCTGAACATAGGCCTCCCCCAATGATTTCCACAGAGACCTGTTGGAGGCAGCCTGCATCCAGCGACGTCCCGCGACCTTTAGCAGGTCGTCGGACCATCGTGTGGGTGGACGTCCTACGCTGCGCTTTCCGCTACGCGGCCTCCATTCGAGCACTTTCCGACCCCATCGGTCATCAGATCTCCGCGCTATGTGCCCTGCCCATTGCCACTTCAACTTGCTAATCCGGTGGGCTATGTCGGTTATTTTAGTTCTCCTACGGATCTCCTCATTTCTGATTCGATCTCGTAGGGAAACCCCGAGCATAGCCCTCTCCATAGCTCGTTGAGTGACTTTGAGCTTCCTAATAAGGCCCATAGTGAGAGGCCACGTCTCGGTGCCGTAAGTCATCACTGGCAACACACAACTATCGAAGACTTTCGATTTAAGGCACTGAGGTATTTTGGACGAGAAGACGTCGCGTAGTTTCCCGAACGCTGCCCAACCGAGTTGGATTCGACGATTGACCTCTCTCTCGAAGTTGGACCTGCCTAACCGGACCACTTGTCCTAAATAGACATATTCGTCAACAACTTCAAGAGTCGAGCCCCCAACACCGATGGGGGTGGGCACAAGATGGACATTCGACATGATCTTCGTTTTGTCCATGTTCATTTTAAGACCCACCTGTTGGGAGACTCGATTGAGGTCTTCGAGCATAGTGCTAAGGTCTTCCAGCGATTCTGCCAAGACTACAATATCGTCGGCAAATCGAAGGTGAGTGATATACTCGCCGTTGATGTTGATGCCGAATCCGTTCCATCGCAAGAGCTTGAAGGCGTTTTCCAGCGCGGCAGTGAACAGTTTCGGAGATATGACATCTCCCTGTCTCACGCCTCTCTGTAGTGGAATAGCCTTCGTACTCTGATCTTGTACTCGGACCGACATGGTGGCGTTGTTGTATATACACTTCAACACTTCGATGTACCGATAGTCGATATGGCACCGCTGGAGAGACTGTAGCACAGCCCAAGTCTCGATCGAATCAAAGGCTTTCTCATAGTCCACAAACGCTAAACAAAGCGGCAAGTTATATGCCTCGGTTTTTTGTATAACTTGCCGAAGCGTATGGATGTGGTCTATGGTACTAAAGCCTTTTCGGAAACCGGCTTGTTCGGGAGGCTGGAAGTCATCAAACCTGCGTTCGAGACAATTTGTGATGACCCTCGAAAACAACTTATAGACATGGCTCAGGAGCGAGATGGGCCTGTAATTCTTCAGCAAAGTGTTATCACCTTTTTTGTAGAACAGTACCACCACGCTCCTGCTCCATGCCTCTGGCGTTGAGCCCTCGAGGAGAACGGAATTGAAGAGCCTCTGAAGGACTTTCAGTATCGGCGTTCCGCCCGCTTTCAGAAGCTCTGAAGTTATTCCGTCTTCGCCCGGCGTCTTGTTGTTTTTAAGTTGCTTCAGGGCCATCTCAATCTCACACAGGCTGATGTCCGGGATATCATCGCTAAAGTGTCGGATCAACTCGGCTCTCGGGTCTTCGGCCGAGCTAACAGCAGGTTTGGCAACCGAGGTGTAAAGCTGTCCGTAGAACCTCTCGATCTCCCTTAATACCTCTGCCCTCGTCGATACCACGCGGCCGTCTTCCGTCTTCAGCCTAGACAACTGGCTTTGCCCAATAGACAAGTCTCTTGCAAACACTTTGGAGCCTCCGTTTCGCTCAATTGTCTCCTTAATGCTCACAGTATTGTGAGCACGGACATCGTGTCGCAAGGACTTCCAGATTTGTCTATTGAGCCGCCGATATGCTTCGGCGTCAACGGAAGACTGCAGCGCTAAAGATCGACTTTCGGCCATGAGGTCAAGAGTGTGGATCGAGAGTTTTTGTGGTCTATCTCTACGGCGAGGTCTAAAATACTTAGATCCCACCGTATGGACAGCTTCTACCAAACCGCTGTTTAGCTCGTCCACTGCAAGGTTTTCTCCTAGACAATCAAAGCGATTTGTCAGCTTGAGTTGAAAGCTCTCGGGGTTTTGGATATGGGCGCGAGTAGGTCGGAGCGTAGATTTCATCAAGCGACGCCTTTCCGATTGGACATTGATATTCAGTGTGCCCCTAACCATTCGGTGATCACTGCCGGTTTTCACCCTGTTGATCACAGAGACATCTCTGAATATCCATCTATTCGTCGTCAAGATGAAATCTATCTCATTTCTCGTAGAACCGTCAGGACTCAGCCAGGCCCATTTCCTGTGAGGCGGCTTCTGGAAAAAAGAGTTCATCGCAAAGAGTCCCTCTTTCTCCAGAAAGTCGGCCAGCCTCTGACCCCTGGGGTTCCGTTGCCCATGTCCAAATTGCCCCACTTTCAACTCTGCATCGCTTCCCTTGCCCAACTTTGCGTTGAAGTCTCCCATAACAACATTGAAGTAGGTTTTGGAAGTATGTATGGCCCGACTTATGTCCTCATACATTTCCTCTACTTCTTCATCTAGGTGTGTCGAGGTCGGCGCGTATACCTGTATGACCTTCAACGAATATCTTTTAGATATTCTGAGTATAAGGTATACTACCCTGCTCGACACACTTTTGATGGATACAATGTTGTTGTTGAGAGACTTGTGGACGAGAAATCCGACACCTCCACGGGACTGTTGGTCGTCCCCCCGGTAGAAGAGCAGGTTACCAGACTTCAGGGTTATCGTATCCTCCCCGATTCTTCGGACTTCCGATAACCCCAGAATGTCCCAGTGTAACCTGCTCAATTCTTCTTCCAGTTCGACAATCTTCTCGTCTGTCCTCAATGTGCGAATGTTGTGTGTTACCAGGGCCAGTCGTCGTCGGGGGTGGTAGCCGGGGCCAACCCGGGGATTCTTAGCACCCCCTGCCCCACCGTAACCATGACTGCTACCATAGCCAGGAATAGTGGGGCTGCCGGGGACTGGGGGCCTGGTCTCTATTTGTGTCGCCATTGTGGGGGTATTTGCCGTTACTCGCCACGCTTGGCAGGCGGGTTGGCGAGCGCAGTAGGGGACTGGCGTTAATGACGCTGCTGCCCGCCATTAACCAGGGAAAGGAAATAGGATTTGTGGGTAGAGGATGTTATAGGAAAGGGGAGTATGGCCTGAGGGAGTGGATACTGCAGTCACGGACGGGAAGTTAAGGTGACTGCAGTAGCTCGGGGGCCGAGGTCGCGTACTCGTAGCACCTATACTAGGACAGGCCATGACCACTAGATAGGAGCATCCCTGACCTCTGTATATATTTATAAATGAAATAATTAACTCAAATGAAGTTTGTTCTATCCGCACTTGTCATAATTTTTTCGTAGTCTATGTGTCGCATTCTTTGTATATTAAATCCTTTATTGTTATATCAATCCTGCTTTTGCCCATCAGCCCTGCCTGCTCTTTTGCCCAACATCTATGAAGATAATTCGGTTAAATATGACATATTCATAACACTAATTTAAAATATAAAAAAACTTGTGAGCTGTCCAAGGGACACCCGGATGGACTAAAGTTCCTTTCGATTAATTAGTGAAGGAATTGTAATAAAATTTATTCCTTTTTTTTTTAATTATTAACAAATTTCAATAATGTAATATAAACTTAATCAGTAGGCCCAATTTTAGTAATAATTGGCAAAGACACATAGTCAAATGAAGGTTTGACGATTGACAGCAGGGTAAGAAACTAAAATTGAAAAATAACGATTGTCAAATGTTTTAAAGTGTCGTTACAACTTTTGGTCTTAATTTTTTCCGTCTAGCCCCCTTTCGCAACGCGCAATAATGAACTTCGTTCCAATAATTTAAAATTGAAGGCATGATACAAAATAGTAGCCGTTCTTAAAAGTTAGCAATCATGTTAACCCAACACATATGGAAAAAGGTAAATATAGTTATACCGCAAAAAAGTTTGTTCGAATCTAATTCCTATGCGGTCATTTAGTCTTTCAGTAACCTTTCTTTGCCTCACTTATCCAGTCTTGTAATCAAACTGTCTAATAAAACAAACTAATAATTACAACATAAAGACGTACATAACGTGATGTACTCGAAATCGAAAACCGCAAAAGTCGTGCTAACAAGGCCGCTTGCGATGGCGCAAGTTGGAGCAAGTCAGCCAAACTCACAAATAGGGCAGAACTGTATTCAAGCGAAGGATTGTGAGTGTCAGCCTGCGCTCGCGTATAATACGTTGTGAATAATTACATATCCAGGCCGAGATACTATACATGTTATTAGCACAGTTTTACTACTAGTTTATACAATAGAGCTTTGCTGTATATTGTATGCTTGGAACAAACTATATTAGTAAAGTTGTAGCTTCCTGCATGCTGTACCTACCTTCAGAGATCATGATTTGAGACTGAGTTACAGTTTTGTAAGTGCAATTCTGTTTTGTGACGTGACAAAAATGGTCACAACTCATGATGTAATTATCGTGGATGCCAACACCATCAGAATGTCCGGAAGCTTGGAAATCAGGAAAACAGGGGATGTGTCTATGTCTTCCTTAGGCGAGAAGTTTATCAGATTTTTTCTTGAGAAAAAGATCCAACTATCTCAAAGTGCCAGGCTCACCTATCTATTCAAGCTCATGCATAGCCATTCCTTTAAATTGTGTTAATTTATTTTTTCCGCCACATTGGTAGCGTTCCAGATCCCTAAATAAATAATGTAATTTATTCATAAATTCACAACAGAATGAATATGTAAAATTGGTATGATTTGACGCACAATAGCAACCCGTTCATCCAATTTAATATGACCTTTTTGTACATTTATCGGGTATCAAAAAGTAGGCTGGTTGCTAATTATTAAACATGTATGTATATGGCTTCGTGCTTTTGATTTTATTTACAATAATAACTATATTATCTTTCCATTTTGTACTATTTAATAACCAAATATCAATATAGTATTACCAACAATTAAATATTTAAATTCTACCCTTACCCGTATACCGTACCGTATCCCGTCAGTATAAGAAATCCCAAAGCAAATATCAACCTCGTTCTAATTTAAATTTTAAATAAACCAAGTAAGAACAAACAAACCTTAAAACGCATTCCTTATCCTGTATTCCGCAGAGTAAATCTTAAAGAAAAGAATACAAAATATGATGCCACTGGAATCAGTCGGAACACAACGGACCCGCAGATGCAACGTTGGACAACCGAGGGCCCTTGAGTCGGGACCGAGGAATTTCTTATTCACTTTAAATAACTTGCACAAAGAGCAGTGGCAAACAAAAAGGTTGCGTCTTGTGGATTCACTTGTTTTCTTCCAGTACCTTCGCCTTTTTCATCGCTATGATTTAACTTTAATTAATTAATTTTACGCTGCATTTTTATGGGTTCGTTCTTTGTAAGAAACTAGTTTATAATGTTAGTTTTAACTCTAGTATAAAGATGTGAAAAGATATTTTTGTTCTAAAAGATGAGTGTGAATTACTTTCTAAACGCATTTAATTTTCATCACGTAAATTGCAGGCAGCTAGTTCTTTATTTCTAAGTGATTTTACAAGACATGGAATGAGAAGAGTTGAGCATTATGATATTAAAGAAAGTGGCAATGTAAACAATACAGTTATTCATATGCAGTTTATAAATAAAGCGGGCAAGTTTGATAGTGTCGCCGCCGATGGTTAATTAAACTTTTACTCTTCGAACTCCTGTTTCGCACGACCCCAAATTACTTTTTCTGCTTTCTTAATCGAGTTTCCCTTATCCTACCTGAAGACAGTTGCTAAGTTTGTTGCGGCTGCCGACTTTTCAAGATAACTTTTATCTGGCTCGTTGCTAAACAAGGCTTTCGGATTACTGCGCAGGGCATCCAGTGTTGTCACAAAACTTCACTAAACTTAAATTAGTTATATTAAGTGTCATCGACATGAACCGTCAGCGGGAAGCCGGCTGGCTCATTGTATACTCTGTATATTTTGATTACGTTCCACACACCCGATCCTCGCGTCTCATTTATAACACAAAAGTCGGCTTACATGAATACATTTCGCGCAAATTATCATATCCGAATGAAGGAAATGGGTTGGAGGAAGGAATACCTATTCAGAATTTTAATCAGCGCTTGCGTAGATTTGAAGATAATCTCCTCGAAAGCTAATGGGGAGCACAGGTGAGTCTGGTAACTTTTACAAAATCCAACGGACGGACAAATCGAATAAATAAGCAACACGGGGCCTCTCGAAATGATTTTTTCAAATCACATAGCTTTTCACGAATTTATGAATATCGCCTTTCATACTTTTTTCTTTAGACGCTGATCCCGAGCGGGGTTCTCGCCGACCTTTATGTTCGATCGAGCGCACACAATGTCTGTAATGGCGGCCATTAGGAACATCAATTTGTTGAACCGTGACGCTACACTTGTCCCACTACTTTTCTTTGCACGCTCTGCTTGCCCCGTCTAACTAATCTTAACAACAGTCCCAATGCAATAAAGACATGACAGCACACTCTTTCCTCATTAACCCCCACTTGTCTATAACTCTTCTATTGTATTAGCGAACTTTGTTCTCGTTGAAATGTAAGCATACGTGGTTTCATTTATTTTTGCAATCTGGCTAATGTTACAATTTTCAAAAATTAATCTCTTTTGTTGTTGTTCCATCTTATTTTTTTTTTTCTAATATCAATCTTCTCCAAATCGATGGATATTTGCTACCATCATTCATACATTCGACGGTACTTGATATATTCTGTGGAAACTACCTATCCAGCCAGCACTTTTTCCCATGTTCCTTTTTTAAAATATTTATTAGGTATTCACAGCAACAATTCAATTAATCCAGTATTCGTTTGTTACAATTCAAATACAAATACAAACGGATAGTAACATTCGGAACATCCCTAACTTGTGCAAAATCCCTGTAAAACTAGCGGGTGCGCCAAATTTGTGCAAAGCAAAACAACGAGCGCAGAGTGAGCGCGACCAAACTTTGTTGCGCCGAAATGAGCCTACATCTTACTGTGAAATGAAATCTTCACAGTGCGGCGTTAATCCCGTTCTCCTTGAATATCAACGCTTGATTATACTTTTATACTTTGTGAGGATCTTAAATGACAATGCAATTCATTTAAAATGCATTTACAGTATTTACATCCGTATCAGACAAGACTGCCTCGATGACGTTATTGTTCTACAATACGATTACAAAGCTGAGGTCTCAGGCTCGAATGCTGGGTCGTGCAAAGTGATATTTTTCTATCCATTATCAATCCGGAGTCGGAAATTTATGCCCGATATGGCCCCCTATCAGATTGTGGGACGGAACAAACAAACCGAAATTTGGGTTTCCTTGTAGCACCTCTACCAACCCCTTCTGGAAAAAAAAGCGTGAGTTTGTGTATAATCATATCAGCTATATCAATCGGACCATTCTGTGTAATAAGGGAACTTGTGAGAATTCCAACAGACCAGACTAATTTGAGTTGGACACATGAATTATAGCTCAGTATCTAGAGAAACCTCGTATTTTAAAATACGAATTCTATCAAGTTTTGACATTTTCAGAACTTAACATAATGACTTCTATAGTAACTACAAACAAAATAGTAAAACAGTTACGTGAAACTTATTTAATATCATTATAATAAAGCGATATCCCGTAGCCTTCGGATTTACGTCCAAGCACAATGTAGGTAATCGACACTCGAACTATTTCGAAGACGAGATTAAGAATACGTTCAAATAAGTCAGTAGACCCTGAAGGAAGGCTGGTAATTTCATTATTAGGGTAGAAGATACGACGGCAGTTGATGCACTACTTGCTAAAACTCTTTTTCTCAAATACAAAACTTTAATAATGAAAAAAAAAGGTCAGAACCCAGCGACCCCGTCTCAAACTCGAAAAATCCTTTTCAATTACAATAATCTTTGAATACATTGAACTCTTCATATTTACGGTTTGCGAATCACATTCAGAGGCCAAATGTGGGCTCTATTTGCCGACCCGCAGGTAAACTTCGCTTGCAGTTAAAAAAGAATCCGGGGTATTTTATCGCTCGTTAGAGACCTTAAGCGAGACGGCGTCCGGACCCCGTATGTTACGTCTCTCAGCCCTTAATGCCTTCCTTAGGATATCAGCGGTAATTCTTAATGCTTAATGTTTACGCGAATTTGTAATTTCTTTGTGAGTGATTTCTATTTTTTTTTATCATTTATAGGCAATTAAATAGCTCTTATGACAAATCAATATATAATCTATATTTACAAAATAATTGATGATTAAATTATATGAATGTTACCTTGACCTATAACCTTTGAGAGTGTTTTTCAGGCCGTCAATGTTTTTCACAGTATTATTAATTCTAATAACCAATTTCAAAGTATTATCCCCACACAAAATAAGACCCAATATATTTAACGTATTATTACTCCTCTGCTGATGTAATTCTCTAAGGGCTACGGAGATTACTTAAAATTAACCAGGTAGTTTCCTTATTGCCCAATCCGTTTAAAAATAAATTAAATATTAAAGAGATAAATCTCCTAACACTAAAGATAGAGTAAAACAACAATAATAGTGAAAAGTTTGAAGAACAAACTAAAAGCGATATGGTTTTGTTAAGATTTCGATTGATGCGGGCTGCACGCCATACAAACATTAGCTGCCGGCGTTGTATTCTTATTTCTTTTATTGTGATTGGGGTTCAATTCTGTTATCAATGTTGGAAATAAACTTTTACCGGCTATTCTAAGGTGCGTTGCGTTGTTTGGTTGGAAAATAGTTTAGAACATTTAATGTTAGCCGTACAGCACATTCATAATATCTTTGAAAAGTTAAGCGGTTTAAGTAATGCTTTAATTTCACTCATATTTTTATCGTATGTCAAATCATCTAACCTCAAAATCTGAAATATTAAATATTTAATCCCACTCATAATTCTCTATATACCACCTAAAATGAAAAACGAATAATTACAATAACAAAAACTGTTTAAACCAATGACGCGGTGGAACAAACCGCAAGTGTTGAACCGAGCATGGCCACTTACCATCTATTAGAGCCCGGAGCTGCCGGCGCTTGGCCGTAAAATCAATTAGTTCTAGGACTAACCAGTCGGGAAGGGTCACTTCCATATCAGGTTATCGGGTGAATAAATTGCAAAGGGCCGGTTTGTACGCTGGCCGGATTCCAGATAAATTAAATACCGAAGTGTAAAATATGGAATCTGATTTGAAATGTATTAAAAACGAATAAGAAGAAGCCTGTATCATTGAATGAAGAAACAGTGTTACTTATATCATCCATCATTCGCTAACTTTATATCCGCCTCATAATGTGACGAGTTACCTGTGATTACATACCGCACCGAATCGTGGCCTCTCACTATGGGCGTTTTATGAAGGCTCATTGTCACCCAACGTGGTATGGAGAGGGCTATGCTTTGTGTTTCCCTGCGAGATCGAATCAGGAATGACAAGATCCGTGGGACACCAAAGGTTACCGCCATAGCCCAAAGGATTACCAAGTTGAAGTGGCAGTGGGCCCGTACATAGCGCGAAGAACTGATGGCCGTTGGAGCAGAAAGGTTTTGGATTGGAGGCCACGTACTGGCAAGTGCTGTGTCGTATGCCCGCATGAATGGACGAGCTGGTTAAGGTTGCAGGACGTCGCTGGATGCAGACCACTTCCAACAGATCAATGTGAAGATCCTTGGAAGAATGTGACTATCATCATTCTGGGTACTAATTTCAATGCCAGCAAATATTGCATTTTTTCGAGCTACGAGTCAAGCGCGGGTCCATACTACCCAACCCAAATGAATATTAAAAGTTATTGGTTGATTTCAGAATTAATGCGTTATTTAATATAATTAAGGCTTATAGATAAAATCCTATTTACATAACCAACACATTATTATTTGACATAACCTACATTAGGTACTTATGAATAAAAACATCGCCTCTCCCTTAAAATTACGTAATCCATTAAACGAGCTAAAATAACATATTTCATGTAATTACAGCGAAAATTAAAACTCAATTGATTCACAGCACGAAAGCTTCCACTTCAAAATTAGTTAATACCAAATAACTATGTAAACCACGCATAAATTCATATTAAGAATTTTCATTGGAATCAAAACATACATTATAATTTTAATTCGTGTGAAATAAATATAAGGCTATAAATCTGATTAATTCGAAACAACGTGGAGTTAATTAATAATGTTATGGGAACAGCTAATAATCCTTCAGTTTTAACTGTAACGTGTTCTCGCTATATTTAAACCAAGGTTAATATTTCGTTTTTATGTTACATAACCCCACGTCATTTTCACAGAAAGAGTAGGCAGAAGTACCAAGACACCCACATTTTGCCTTGTATGTTCCGTCCGGCGATATGATATGGGGCAAGCCTATCGCCATATTGGGCACAAATTACTGAATTCGGACTGATAATAATTAATAGAAAAATCCAATATCACTTTGCCCGACCCGGGATTCCAACCCGAAACGTCACTTTTGTTACCGTATCGTAGTACAACTGCGTGGCGTAGTTGTACTAAGTAGTGTTTTCTTTTTTCAATCTTTACAATCTTGTTTTTATTATACAAGTTTAAAATATCGACGTACTTTAATTTATAAATTGGTTGCATAATACCCACATTGATATTTTGAATATTAAGGTCCTGAGTTCATTTCCCATTCAGGTCAATTAAGTGTGGTTGACTGGACCTAGGTTGTACAGTCACGAGCATAAATATATTACTATGGGGAGATTAGCAAAAATATCTCTCCCAAGAACAGTTCAATAATATCTGTCTGCACGTACGCAGCAAAAATATTTGATGTCATCAGGCAGCATAATAAAGTGGCATCAAAATTATGTGATGAAACATGTACATTGTGAGGTTGGAATCATTAGAAGCGAAATGAAACCATCGAGTGCTGTGTTAGAACTAGAACTTTAATTGAATAACAAGACATTATATAGCTTGGAGTACATATGTATTATATCTAGGTACATATAAAGATTACACATAGGTATACATAAGGTATATTATATATTATTATATATAGGTATATATAAGGGTATCCTTACAACATCAAATAATTGTGATAACCTTTCGAAGCAAAAATATATGACGTTACAAGTGGCAAAATGTTACGATCACTCGTGGAGAGCAAAATTATGTATCGTTTTCTATTTCTGTAATTTGCATTGATTCCTCACGAAAAGCATAAATATGTGACATCAACTAGGTGGCAATAATATGTTTTTTTTTTAATCAAGACAATAGCTATTAAGCTCCCTGGGGTACTCGGCCTCCCGGCCGAAAGGGGTATATCAGTGTCACTGGCCTTCAAGCCCGGCACAATGTGGATGCTGTGGCCGAGCTGGGTCCCTAGTAATACCTGCGCCAGCGTACTGACTAAAAAACCCCTCGAAGACCGTCACATGCATTGTGGCAGCATCGGACGAAAAGCGCCCCGATTTACGTATACGTTACCGCCCCGCGCATAACCATAACTGGTCCATCCATTATAGGGGGCCCAGACGACCCCTACTTACGACTATTTTTTGGACGCCTGATTAAGGTGTTACGGGCGTCCATAGCAGAGGCTTTGTCGTAAGTCTCGGAGTCGTTATACGTGAGGGTGTATCGCCCCCGCAGTTTGCCCAGCGATACTAAAAACCCTTTTTGGTCACCTCTAACGACATGGCAGAATTCTGGCACCACTATAGGGTAAAGACGCTGGATCAGCCGTTTATTACTCGGCGCCTTCTTCTTTGCAGATAAATAATTGTGATAACCTTTCGAAGCAGAACTTCAGAACCATATAGGAGCACCGGCCGCCCGATGCTTTATAGATGAGGCACTTGAGCCTCATCGGCATCCTGCGGTCGCAGAGTATGCTCGAGACCTCCCTCCACTTAGACCAAACAGCATCTATACGGGCTTTGACTTCAAGGTCTATGTCACCGGACTCATGCAGTACGGACCCAAGATACTTGAACTTTTCCGTCTTAACGGCAAGTTCGTTCCCTATCTCGATGCTTTGGGGGTCCGTACTCCCGAAAGCCATGTACTCGGTCTTCGCCACATTTAACTTCAGACCACCGCTCTCAAACGTCTACTTCCACCAATTAACCTTGCGCTCCAAAAGTCAGCGGTCCTCCTCCACCAGTGCGATGTCATCAGCATACATCAACAACCAGAGCGCAGGGACATGGATGTGAGACGTAATGGCGTCGAGCAGAACACTGAAGAGGAATGGACTCAGCGCCGAGCCTTGGTGCACACCGACATCAATCTATGTCTGTCCGGTCCGAAAACATAGGCTATATTTCATCCCAAAAAATCGTAGCGTTACCCTGGGATGAGTCGGGGACTCAAATATAAATATTTGGTACTCTTTCAAATTCGAATGGGTGGCACGAGATAGGAGAGGACAGGATTGCATGCTTTTCGTCAAGAGATTAAATGAACCGGGACATAAACCTTTTATAACGGGATGAGGAATATAGTCGACGGCGCGCGGGAAATATAGTTATTACCCGAAATAATATGTTGTTGATGTGAACTGGACTCAAAAGCTATCTGCACCCGGGCGAAGCCGGGCCCAATTGCTAGTTATTTGTAATTTGTATTAAGTGGAAGTTAAGAGACGCGCTGGATGAAGAAAAAATCGTAGCTGCAAAACATCCGGGAGTGATCAGGCAGTGGGATCGTGAACGGAACGATCCCGCTCGCCGCCTGCAAAGAAGAAGGCGTCGGATAATAAACGGCCTGAACGGGCGTCTTTACCCTATAGTGGTGCCAGAATTCCGCCACATTATCCCCTGCCCGTCGTCAGAGGTGACCAAAGGGGGTCTTCAGTGTCGCTGGACAAACTGTGGGGGCGGTGCACCCTCACGTATAACGACTCCAAGACGTACGATAGAGCCTCGTCTCTGTTATGGACACGCGTAACACCTTAAACGGGCGTCCAAAAAATAGTCGTAATTGGGGTCGTCCGGGCCCCAATGGATGGACCAGCAATGATTTTGCGCGGGGCAGTAACGCGAATGTAAATCAGGGCGCTTTTCGTCCGAAACCGCCACAATGCATGTGACGGTCTTCGAGGGGTTTTTAGTCAATAGCTAGCTAAGAGATTAATAGCCTTTTTCTTGATAAAAAAAAAAACATATGATTGCCACCTAGTTGATGTCACATATTTATGCTTTTCGTGAGGAATCAATGCAAATTACAGAAATAGAAAACGATACATATTTTTGCTCTCCACGAGTGATCATAACATTTTGCCACTTGCAACGTCATATATTTTTGCTTTGAAAGGTTATCACAATTATTTGATTTATATGTTTCATCACATAATTTTGATGCCATTTTATTATGCTGCCTGATGACATCAGATATTTTTGCTGCGTACGTGCAGACAGATATTATTGAACTCGTTCTTGGACAGATATTTTTGCTAATCTCCCCATAGTAATATATTTATGCTCGTGACTGTACTTATACGATGATTGGTAATTGTCAGTCATGAATTTTACATATTATTCCAAAGACTCGTTTTAAAAGACTGCAGGCAAACTGACGCCACGAAATCTAATTCCAACCAAAATTTTGTTGATAAGACGTAGTACTAATAACCGCTAATAACGAACTAATCGTGTAACAAAAGTGGAGTGCCTTTGCCCGTCAGACAGAGGGCTCTCGAGAGGGAGTGTGGCCTAAACACTCCACCGTGCAAAGTCGAACCCGCTGCCCTCTTCACAACTATTCGACTCCATCCAAATTCCTGTGTAATTTGAACGGGGAACAACTCCCAATATCTCTTAATTATATACGATCTATTTTACGCATACTTACAAGTTTTTGGTTTCGAGATATTTGAAATAAATAACACCCAACAGTCACATATATAGTCCTGACACCGCACTAAAATTGGTTCTTGTGTCGTAGGTATCAGGAACTACGAGAGACTTCTTCGGTCTCACAAACCCAGACATGAAACAAATACCCGTGATTCGAACCTTTGAAATATGTACACATAAGACAAAAATAATGTTCGCAATCCCAATTAAGCGAATATAAGTAAACCTAAAACACTACCTAGATATTTTCTAGACGTGAAAAAATATGATAAAAAAATCACTTAACCCGCAAATGCCTTTTTCGCGTGCCACGTTCCACCAAGTATATTATTGTGTGAAATAAATCTACTTATTTTAATATGAAAACAGTAAAAAACAAAAAAAAATATCAAAACTACTGGGCTTGAAGTAAATAATGCAATTGAATGCCATTCATTACAGCGTATCAATAACAAATTTGAAACATGACAAATATACTGAAGCACTAAATAGTTTTTTTCACAAGAGTAGTCTTTTCTGTGGTGTGTCTGATTCGTATTCTGAAAATATTTTCAATCTAGCCCTCATAATATAAATCCGCAATCTTCTTCTTCTTCTACCTGGCGTTATCCTGGCCGGTGCCAGGGTCCGCCTTCCGGCAAATTCTCCTCCATTTCGCCCGATCTTCGGCATCCTCAATAGTAAGGCCATTGACCCTCATATCTTCCTTGACGACATCGAGCCAGCGCTTCTTGGGTCTACCCCGCGGTCGAGGTCCGGGAATATTGAGGCTCAGGCACACATTACCGACGTACTCCTGCGGTTTCCTTAGGACGTGACCATACCATCTCAAGCGGGATTCCTGGAGTTTATCAGCCACATCGCGGACACCAAGACTGCCACGGATGTGCTCGTTACGGATTTTGTCCAAACGCGTAACGTTGCACATCCAAAGCACCATCTTCATCTCCGCGACGTGGACCTCCTGGACGTGCCGCTTGAGGGCAGGCCACGTCTCAGAACCATACAGGAGCACCGGCCGCACGATGCTTTTATAGATGAGACCCTTGAGCCTCATCGGCACCCTGCGGTCGCAGAGTATGCCCGAGACCTCCCTCCACTTAGCCCAAGCAGCGCTTATACGGGCTTTGACGTTAAGGTCGATGTCACCGGACTCATGCAGTACGGACCCAAGGTACTTGAACTTGTCCGTCTTCACGGCAAGTTCGTTCCCTATCACGATGCTTTGGGGGTCCGTACTCCCGCAAGCCATGTACTGTGTAATATAAATCCGCAATATTCATATTAATATTATAAAAGCCATATAAAATATTAAAGTCGTTCAAAATGCTGCCTTTTGTTTATTCGGATGACTGTTTTTATTTTTATTTTGTCTTCAGAAGACTGCATATTTAAACTCCCACCTATTTTCTAGACTGAGTAAACTGAGAGGTCCCACGATGTGATAGGGGCGAGCCTAACGCCAAAATAATTAAAAAAAAAAAAAACAAGATAAAAAAATATATCGAAAACATGTACAAAATATATTTCGAATTTTGAATATTTTTCATCAACTATATATCACAGAATATGAAGATGCATAGTGTTTAACAATATTGACCATTCTTTAGAAAGACATATTAAAAAAATCCTTTTAAAATTTGTCGGATATTATCGGGAACCCCTATGAAAAATAATATTTGTAACTCAGTTTTTAATAAATATATTATTATTTTATTAGAAAAAATAGATATTGTATTTATTTCTCGCACAACTATTTTTATCGGACGCTAACCATATGGGAGCAACGCTTTCCGTCTGTAATCATTGATATCTGTATCTGTATCAGCCCATATACGCCCCACTGCAGGGCACGGGCCTCCTCTACAATCGAGAGTATGTTTGAGAGTGGTTAGGCCATATAGTCCACCACGCTGGCCTAGTGCGGGTTGGCGGACTTACATACCATAGAAATTTTTATAAATCGCTATGGTATGCAGGTTTCCTCACGATGTTTTCGTTCACCGTTTTAGTGCGTGGTGATTGACTATCAATACACACATGACTTCGAAAAGTCGGTGGTGTGCCCTGGGATTTGAACTCGCGACCACCGTGAACATGTAGGCAGTCGCGTCTAGTCCGTTTACCAACAGGCCACCACGCACTCATCATTCAATCACGCAATCATTGATTACAACACTTTATTGTTTGATTTGCAATTGTTTCATATTTCGTTAAAAATCTAGTTATTAGTATGACTATTTTTTGCAAAATATTGTTATCTGTATTAGTCAGCCCATATACGTCCCACTGCAGGGCACGGGCCTCCTTTACAATCGAGAGTATGATTGAAAGGGCCATATGGTCCACCACGCTGGCCTAGTGCGGGTTGGCGGACTTACATATCATAGAAATTCTAACATACCATATAAATTCTAGAATTCTAAAAATAATGTTGTTAAGTTGAAATTAATGTATTTTTCTATTAATATCTATTTGTTTTATTGCATTGAATAGTGGGTAAACGATACGACGCGACCGTTCGTGGACAGTAGCAAAACCAAACAACACTATGAATTACAAGGCAATGCTTGGCTTCCCACAGCGCCCGCCTCCTGATACATAGGATAAGATGTTATATGTGGCTAAAATATCCTTCAGACCGGAACACAACAGTGCATTTACACTACTGTTTGACGGGAGAAATAGATATTGCGGTGGTACCTACCCAGACGGCCTCTCACACATGAGAGACCTACCACCAGTAGATGTATTTATACCAAAGTAGGTATAAAGTACCTTAATTTTGCAGTTACTTTTATCTAAATATCGGTTATTTAGAATGTTATAATAAAATTTATAATCTTAATAAGTGAAGGCGTATGATGTAAATCTGAATTTAATTAATACTTACATACTTCTTACATTACTTAAATTTGACATAAAATGGGATCCAAGATCTAGTCTCTAAAAAGCCCTTGTTATTTGTAACAAATAAATAGTATCTTTCAATGATATGCAACTCTTATATTTTGATAAACATCTGCCCTCAGTCCCGGTCGTTCCAATTTTCCAAATGTTCCTGCTTTTAATCTCATTGAAGCGTGTCTGATAAACGTGTCTATAAGTAAATGGAAAATTCTGTCTCAACATACTGTACATACAGCTATGACTTCAATTTCCAGCTTGAGAATACTTTTTATGCAAGTACGTTGAAAAATCTAATTAGACTAACTTTTGATGTAATGGAAAATAACTCTAATGTTCCAGTCACAAACAATTTTGTTGCACTAATTCTTCTTACTATAAAGTAACCGGGTAGAAGAAAATTTAAATATGTCGTAACGATATTAAAAAACCTTAGAGTAATTTTCTTCTCCAATTCAGCCACAGTATACAGATTTCCTCACGACGTTTTCCTTCACCGTTATTGTGTGTGGTGATTATCAATACACACATGAATCCGAAAACTCAGAGGTCCTTCATATCAGTTCAAAAAAAACATAAAAAATACATTTGATGACTTAAATTAAATACTTAAGAAATTTGCTACTGTACAAGCTAAAGATTTGTTATAGACTTTCTCTAGGAAATAGTGAAGACTAAGTTGGCAAGTGTTCATAAAACCGGTTACAATAACGCTGAATAGATCGAAAAAATGACTAAGAATAGCTTTATCCAACCTTATTACCAATATAATCAGGAATTCTATAATAAACTTCCGCTCAAAGCTTGGTTTCAATTATGCTGAAACTTCTTTGACGGCAGTTAATCTAATTTGCTTTGGAAGTTTATTAAAAAAGCTTAGGTATACATTGTTCGTAATATTAGCAATTCCGTGAAGACGGGTAGTGTGAAAAACAAGATTGTTTCAGCTCCCAGTGTTTTACTTGTCAGTATTACGTTGATTATTAAATTATGTATATTTATTATTAATTCAGACTAAGTGGAATATTAAATTTATAAAGAAAACATATGTTTACGAGACAGAAACCGGATACAATAATTATTCATAATCACTCTCACTCATAGAAATTAGAGTGCTTTATACGGAAATCTCAGAGGATTTCTAAAGGTATCTTGAGAGCGCGTTGTATTCAGCGTTTTGTACCTCTATTAGGTTTTCTATCCACCGTAAGAACCATATTTATTAATGTAACACTGACACCTAATTAAAAGAGAGAATAATCGCTTCGTTATACTTTGTCTGTACCACTCTTTACAAAGTGGTCTTAGACATCACTTCAGGTGTTAATGAGCTTCACAACACGCCGTAACTCTTCTCTGTTCCTGCCTTCCTCATGCATTCGCATAGTGACGATATGACATTTAAAACCGCTTTACTTGGTCAGTCTACCTCATAGCCAATCTTTCTCTCACTCCATAAATGTTACTATTCCTTTGTAGACCTAGAAATTTCCATACGCTTTATCACCTTATCGATACATCATACGTAAATACGTACCCAGATAAATGTATGATTACACCACATCACACATCAAAATGCATCGTTTGTTAGATCGTATCATATCTCCAGAACTCAAATAAATAGCTTTGAGAAGAAAACAATGATCCCTTACTATAAGACTATACGAGGGTATAAACGTTACGCCTCGCCAAACAAAGAAACGTATTGTAACACTTTAGTGCGTAATAATTCATTAATACTACAGTAAACGTAATTTGTATGACATTGCGTCGAGACGTTACTGTGGCAGTTAACTGCAACGAGCCTGAATGGGAAACCATTATCATTTTATGTTTAATGAGTATTTGAACCTCCTCATAATTTGTGCCATTCCACGTTCTCAACGGCTGTTCGTTAAAGATTGCTGCTATTTCATTATTTCCGCCGGTTATATGAGACACTTGAGTGTTCTATTTTCTTCAGACATAAATTTAGTTTTGCGTTAGTTACTGTGAACTGAATTTCTTTATTACCGTTATGTTTATCATTCGTACGCAGACCGGAACGAAAAAGAAAACTATCTAAGGATTTACGGGATCAACTCCTGTAATATAAAGGAATAAGGATAAATAAATACCGAATTCTGCAAATATTTGACTTAGTAACATGTCTGTATCTTATTGTTAATTTTTCTTAAACTAATTTGGCTTATCAGAAGAAAAGTTACCGCTATAAGGGAAAAATCCAGACCAACCATCATTTGATGCAAAACGTCCAAAAAAAGGAAACACTAAACCAAATCCGCGATAAAATCCGCAAATAATAATTTCATTTCAATATATAACATTTGCGAAAACCAAAAAAAACATTAAAAATATAATTATTGTTATTTTAATAAAAACAAGTTGAAGACTTCAATGATATGTTCATAAGCAGTACAATGAAATTACTGTTTTTCAAGTGGCAGGTGAAAAGAAAAGTTAATTAACTCGCACAAAGAGCAGCTAGTGTGGTTAGTAGTATACCTTTACTTGGCAGTTCTTTATGAATCTCACGGAAAAACTTTTCACTAATATTCTTCCTGCAATTAATTATTTTATTCAATCTCTGTGTTATTATATAAAAAAGAAATTTTATAAAATTTTCTATTTGGTCGGTAGTCGCTAAAGCTATCCCTATAGGAGTACAGGGTGTCTGTATCTGTATCAGCCCATATACGTCCCACTGCAGGGCACCTGCCTACTCTACAATCGAGAATACGATTGAGAGTGGTTAGGCCATATAGTCCACCACGCTGGCCTAGTGCGGGTTGGCGGACTTACATACCATAGAAATTCTTATAAATCGCTATGGTATGCAGGTTTCCTCGCGATGTTTTCCTTCACCGGTTTATTACAGGGTGTGCTAGTGACAATTTCAAATAGAAAGAGACTAGAATTGATCCTTGACATGGTAGGGGATGATGATGATGGCTTCAGGCCGGGAACATAAAATCATGTTTAGAAAAAAGTACCTACTGTATACGCAGAACGAGTAAGCGCTTGTGAGCTACAGCGTAAGATTGAGAATGGTTATTCCATATAGTCCACCACGCTGGCCTAGTGCGGGTTGGCAGAGACGACTAAACGATGGTACGATAACTTTCCCAGAGATGGCAGAGACAAATGAAAGATTGGTAGCAGCGTCATTATTGCGTGAAGATGCCATGTTTGCCACTCCTTATACCAAACGTAGCGAGTTCTAACAATCCCAACCTCCTCAGAAATTAAAGCTTTGGTTGCAGTCTATTTCAGCAAATGGCTTTTTGTAGCTAAAGATGACTATGGTGTATATTTAACTGATGAAAAAGTCGATATCTGTATACTTGACGTCTGTCAGTCAATACCATACAGATCGAATCAGCACTTATGGAAGACTAAACTGACCACAGCAATACTTATTTAAAAACAAACAAAACGTAACAACATATTTATCTATATTTACATTTACCCTACCTTAGTCCGAGGCATTAAATCGAACGATGTTGGCGATAATGTTGCAATTCGTCAGTGCCTGTTTTAAATCCAGAGAGCCAGTGAGCGCCCGTCGGCAATTCCTTTAGCTCGGACAGAACAATAAGTAACGCTTAGCCTGCATGGAGCAAGACCCGTTTTAACTGAGCTTAATGCTCGCATAAAAACTTATTTGTATCCAGCACGGTAGTTGAAAATTTTAACGTTGTTTTTTGTAATTGTTGGTTATGTGGCGTTTTTGTACTCCGAATAAGATTATGGTGATTTTAAAATGTTATAAGGGAAAGACCGGAATAAAATAAAACATAAGATAATTTTTTAACTTAATGTAAATACATTTAAGGAGTAGTACAAACAATACAGGACATGTCCGAGTGCAAGCTCTTTTCAAGAAGCCACTGAGGAAATAATAAAAAAAAACCCAAAATTCAGGAATCAATCGTCTGTGTTTCTCTCTCGTTGTTCCTTTCTCCAGCCACTTGAAGTTCTCTGCGAAATAAAGTTCTTACCCAAGGACCTCCATATTGTCGTGTGGAAGTGACGTATTAAATTCGACAGTAAAAAAACGACATATTAGCCATAAAAACGCAGCAATAAGAATAAAACTACACAACACTCCAACTTTACCAAATGTCCAAGCGACCACGCACCACGATCTTACATTATCACAAAGGCTTATCCCCCTTGCCATCCTTACCTTGAAAAACTAAACTGCATTACAATAAAAAACCAATTTCACGGTGCAATATTAAAAATACCTGCAAAAAACGAAACAAATGTCACTAGATGCGACTCCACTAGCTCAGGGCTCTGCGTGGCACGCCCGCACATTAATCATCGGCACCGCTAGACACATCTCCCCTTTCTCCCCTTCTCCCCTTCCTCTTCCCTCTCCTCCCCTTACCTCCCCCTACCCTGCAGACCAAGCAAAACACATATTTCCACATCTCAGTGCAAACAGACTCCTTGCACGGTAACATCCAGCGGTCATAACGTGGAAACATGGGCGCCTCGTGAACTATTACAACGGTGAAAGATAATAATGGTAGTGCATTTAAAATCATATAAAATATTGAATGCATTTATTTATGAAAGGGAGATTAAATAATAAATAGTCACACCAACTATGTGGAGTTATTAGTGACAAATATAATTTAAAAAAATGTATATATTTTATATTGTAAGGTCGCGACAAAACAGTAATTTAAAATTATTTTTATTTCATTAATTCAGATTTTTTGTAACAGTAATAATATCTTTGTTTTCAAATATTATATCTGACATGGTAAAACTCTTATTTATTACTAATTTCCAACTTTTTTAAATTTCCCAAGAAATTAATAAAATAACCCGCTTTAAAATAATAAAATATACTATGGAGCTACAAGAACAGTATTTTTATTTGTTACTTACCGAAAGTAACATTCTTATTCGACAAATACGAAACAGAGACATCTCTTGGAATTTATATGAACTATTAATCAACTTACAATCGATAATCATATTTTAATTATTTTACCGTTTACTATACTTACTCCTGTTATATGAATATACCAACATCGAATTTTTATTTTTAAATACAGCAATATTATATGTTTTATTGATAAATTAGTAACATAAAAAACAAACATTATAAATACATGTATGTATTATATTTTATTATTTTTATTGCTATGAAGCGTTAACTAAATTACACACCCATTATGTGTAATACTTGAATGATACTTTATTTTTAGAATTTACCTATTAATAAATATATTAACAGCCAAACTACTGTTTAAAAAATATTTAATTATTTTTCTAATTCAATAACAAATTATTAACAATTTTTTTAGTTTAAATACAATATCGTTGAATAAAACCATCACCTAGGTCCTAAGCAACTTCATTCAATATTTCAATTTAAAAACCTTATTCCAAAAGTAATTACATTAATATTCACGTGACGAAATAATTATTTGCCAAATTTGTCATAACTCGTTCCTTATACAATTATTTGTCCAAAAAAGTTTGGGCTCGTCCGGGATTTGAACCCGGGACCTCTCGCACCCAAAGCGAGAATCATACCCCTAGACCAACGAGCCGATGCATTCGGGTATCCTAACAGCAAACTACGTTCTAGACAGGTTTTAAAGCTAAACGTTTCTCGTTCTGAACTGCGTATGAAATCGTTTATAATTATTTTTGTATTTCTAAAAATAAGTAAATAAATTAATTTAATAACTTTTATTTAACGCATATATAAGTAAACGTAACGTATATGAATCGTGGGTTCACCCAATTTTTAGACTAACGTATTTCACACAGAGACCGTGCATTGTTCTAGCATAAAAACTGCGTACCTCTCACGGCTATAAATTATATCTATGCCAAAAATCACGTCAATCTGGTGCACCGTTACGGCATCAAATTTATGGACCAATATATCACAAAGGCTCTAAAAATGTTATATTTTTACCAAGATGTAGAGTTTGTCTCTGCAAACTTGAGGCTTAGTTATTAGTAACATATCATATTATGTTCTTAACAGTAAAAGCGTATATTCTTGAGAGCCTTTAAATTATGATCTTCAACTTCTTTGCATAGTTATGTCCTTTCGGGAAATCATATAGAAATATTTACTAATAGTACATTATTTACTAATGGTGGGTCCCTCATATACGAGAGCCAACCTGGCTAGGCACCTCCACAATTTCTATGTCTCACGCAAAATAAAAGTGCTAAATAATTGCTCTGTTTTGTTCCGGGTTGAAGGACATTGTAGCCACTATGAGTATCAGTGACTAACTTAGTTTGTACTTAACATTTATTAACTTTTTTTGTATCTCATTGCAAGTGAAATTTAAATTTCTTATGAAAATAAACGTGTTTAAACAGAAACCGAGATTAATTACTATATAATTACTAAGATTAATTACTAATATTGAGACTTAACGTCTTATGTTTCAGCATGATGAGTGCCATGGAATGCCAAGCATTACTTTATAATGCATGAGCGATCATCCCATCAGGAGAATGGAATGCTTGTCTCGCCATAAGCAGCAATGAAGAATATCACGCTTAGAGCATTGCCATATACGAGATTCAAATCCAAGTATTAAGACTGAATAAACCAAATACACAAATCCTCTTTGCGATACATTCACAAATTTTATTACTGAAATACTCCTTAATCTTAGAGCAGAGTTCAGCAATATGTAGGTAAGACTCTCGAGTCTATGATTGTCCGCGTCCAATTTGCACAATATTCTGGCACTTAGACCGCTATACACTAACACACATAAGCACCTCTTAATCAATATCACCAATTTGCTAATTTGATTCTAGATCATAGAGGTAGTATCTCAATAATATAATACTGGTAAAACCGAATATATTGAACAGTTCAGTATTGTGTTGTACGGCAGGCAATAATATTTAGATTGAGGATGACATCTATACAGCAGTTAGAATCAGATATCTCATATATGACTGTACCAATATTTAAATATCAATCGGCACATAATTTCCAAAACAATGGTTTCTGTGACACTAGCTCTTGAACGAACGAAAGATAATGCTTTGCTGCATAACAAAACTGTTTATTTATTGGGGTCCTACTTAATCTTTTACACGAAGAGTTATCAGAGATACTACGGATGCCTTTTTAAAAAATATTTAAAATTGAAATTCATTAAATACTTTTAATTTTACTAGGTATTCCTTATCAGGAAAGAAATTAATGCTTTGCATGACATATCACGTTAGATAAACTGTAGTAATTATATCACAAGCACTAAACCTAACTACAACAATCGAGCAATGTTTAAAACTAATTGCCTGTCTAGAAAACGCTAGTAGAATGGCCATTACTTTAATCCCGACCTCCGACATTGAGTCAGTCTGATCCTGTGATATAACACAAGCCCAGCGCTGTAAAATGAGTATAGTATGTATACAGCCTGATAAAATCAAGTTAACAAACAGAATGTCACGATTAACGCAACAAGACTACGCTATAATTCCACCGCAATCTTAAGCCCGGCACATCGAGCTTAACGCGAGCAAATTTAATATTAGGACACCGCATTTTGCGAAACTCACACAAAATGGTTGATAATCAATTCCACATATCGCTTTATTGCCGGAGCGGAATGTAGAATACGTTAAGTGGCAACATTATGCAAAGCTGTGGGCTCGAGTCTCGCGCAAGATTTCATAGGGCGAGGCGTCGCGTCGCGTCGCAGAATCTCGCCATTCTAACGCTTGTTGCCACCGGGGAGCCCGCGACGCCGTTTTAAATTTCAGTCCTTTTACAGTAGGAAAATTTAAAGTGCGTCCCGCGATACCAACGCCAGTGGCACTCTGTCGCATTTCCCGAGATATCGCCGGATTTACCGGGTCGAAGGCTTTGTGGGGCTGAAATAAAACGGCCCGCGGAGAAATCCACCGCATGTTATTAGGAGAACTCTAGATTTATATCTTGTATTCAATTTGCGTGAGAGCTATTCGTTTGCGTCGCGGAGGACACGATTCGACGGGCTTAACGCGATAACTTTGTTGTTATTAGGAAGCGATAACGATAATGCTTTACAGATAGACGATTTCAATTTACTTCCTCGTCGGGTGTAGGCGGGCATGTAATGGCGGCCGCTTTGTCAACGGACGCGTGTAACAAGCACATAAAATCCACAAAAGAAGTAATCACATGGCCATGGGAATGCACACCTTATCCCCATAATAGCCTCGCTAATTATTCTTTCTCGCTAAAATATATCTTTTAATTCAATCCAACCCTTACAAGCGTTCGTATTACTTAAACTAAATCTAATATCTTATTTTGGTAATTTCAAATTCATTCATTTCAATATTTCGTCCAAATTAAACGAACGATTATTTCAAAAACTAGAAAATCAAAACTAGTAATTAAAACCCCCGGTTTATACGCCCAAACAAATCCCATTAAACTACTCAATTTAATACACCCAAAATAACCCCAAATATTATTGGTGTAATGGACGCAATCATCACGGGCGCAAGTGAAACCAATGGCTTTACTAAGGGAGGTTGGGCAACTTCGAGGGGAGCGGTGGCCCAGCCGGCTCAGGTAGGCGGTGTAACCCCGCCGATTAATTGTACTGTACCTACAACTTGCCCCGTCCTCCTCTAAGACTCCTTGTACCTGATTTTCTTAATTGTTGTGTATTGTCTTGAGGCATTTTGGTGCTTCGGTAGTAATCAGGTTGTCTATAATAAAATTGCCAGAATATAGTCTTGTGCCTGCTCGAAAATACTAACACATTTTAAATTGCAGCTGGTAATGTTTTGGTGGTAACTCTTTCATATGTGAGAAGTCGCCTGGGTAGGTGCTAACGCAATATTTATTTCTCCCACCACACAGCATTGTAAATGTACTGTTGTGTTTCGGATTGAAGGACATTGTAACCAGAGTAACTACTGAACATATTGAGACTTAACATCTTATGTCTTAGGATGGCAAGCGCAGTGGTATCCCAAGCATTGCTCTGTAATTCAAGGCGTTGCATTGTTTGGTTTTGCTGCTGTTCATGAGCTGTCGTTTCGCTTACCATCAGGCGAACGGCATTCTCGTCTCACAATTCATTGCAATAAAAAATGTTTGAAGGATAGAAAAATGATAACATTGAAATGAAGATTAAGAGCGTATACACCTTGCGCGCAAAGTCAACTATAGGTATTTCTTCGTTAATTTCACGCACACATAAGCGACCAAAGCTGTGTGCGTAGAGCTGCCGCGTCGGCTCGCTATACAATCGGCTCAAACAACTTTGATCCGTGCGCTTCAAATATTCAATTGAAATGTAACTGTAATATAATATCATAAAAATATTTTATTTGCATTATAAGTAGACAAATATTACTGTGCAAGCAAAGAATAATACAAATTTTGGATACTAATCATATTTTCGTTATTATTACATTGTTAAGTTGCATTCAAATCAGTGTTCAATCAGTATACACTACGGACGTTTTATTAATCATTTCGTGTTCGAACACATAAATAGTGTTAGGAGCCTTACAACCCCTTACAATTACGAAATATATTTAATTTATAGTACAATACATAACACATACATACACCTACATACACCTGAAACATAATTTATACTCACTACAAAATCATTGTAGGTAATAAAAATAATTAAATATTTTACTACCAAAGTACTAAGATGTGGTAATCGCATTCCGCGCGTGGCTATTTTTATTACGCGCGGCAAAATCGACTGCAGCCAGGCCGGAGCGACGAGCGATACGTCCTCCCTCTAGAAGGCCTTGCGGCGGTCTGATTTGATCCACGTCGGACAGCGTGTTTTATAGTGGTTTTTAAAATATTTGTAGAAAACATGAAAACTAATTTTGTTGAAATATAAAAATGGTAATTATTGATAAGATGTTCTTCTATTGTATTATGCAATTGCTATAAAAAATTATGTACGATAAGTTGGTGAAAAAAAATATGTTCTTGACGAGAGTTTCTGAATAATTTCGCATTGTTTAAATTTTTATTTTAGGAACTAAACACAAAAAGATTATTTTTCTCAGCAAAATCCCTCCATAAGAGTCTTATTAGTCTGATAATATTTTTATTTTCATCTTATATTTAGTGGTTTCGGATATCTTAAGCTTCTAAATTGCCATTTAAAGCCTAAATAACGAAACTTGTGTTCAGTAATCCTTATAGTACTCACAAATTATCATCAATTATCAATCTATGATGTTTTCCACCAAAATCCCTAGATGACAACTTTTTCTAAAATTAGTACTAATTATTTTACCTTGAAATTGTTTATTGGTGGCTATTAACTCATTTGAAAAGTCCTGTTTTTAAGCCAAAAAGCGCGTGCAGGGTATAAACGCTCTTAACGTAAAACTAGAATTGATAAAAATTATCATTATTTTTGAACAATTATTAATTATTGTGGCTCCCCAGTAGCCGAAACCGACTTAATGAACGATGAACTCGAACCATATCTTCCGAACTGGCTGTAGTTAGCATCTTACCGCTACAAATGGAAGGAAAAGAGGGGAACCTTTGTCCAGAAGTGGGAATTAATGTCCTTATATTAATAATATTCATTATTAATTATTACAAATTTCACTGTACGATTAATAAAATCAGGTCAGGGTCAGGGATGCTCCTGTCTAGTGGTCATGGCCTGCCCTAGTATAGGTGCTACGAGTACGCGACCTCGGCCCCCGAGCTACTGCAGTCACCTTAACTTCCCGTCCGTGACTGCAGTATCCACTCCCTCAGGCCATACTCTCCTTTCCTATAACATCCTCTACCCACAAATCCTATTTCCTTTCCCCGGATAATGGCGGGCAGCAGCGTCATTAACGCCAGTCCCCTACTGCGCTCGCCAACCCACCTGCCAAGCGTGGCGAGTATTGGCAAATACCCCCCTTAATGGCGACACATATTGAGACCAGGCCCCAGTCCCCGGCAGCCCCACTATTCCTGGCTATGGTAGCAGTCATGGTTACGGTGGGGCAGGGGGTGCTAAGAATCCCTGGGTTGGCCCCGGCTACCACCCCCGACGACGACTGGCCCTGGTAACACACAACATTCGCACATTGAGGACAGACGAGAAGATTGTCGAACTGGAAGAAGAATTGAGCGGGTTACACTGGGATATTCTGGGGTTATCGGAAGTCCGAAGAATCGGGGAGGATACGATAACCCTGAAGTCTGGTAACCTGCTCTTTTACCGGGGGGACGACCAACAGTCCCGAGGAGGTGTCGGATTTCTCGTCCACAGGTCTCTCATCAACAACATCGTATCCATCGAAAGTGTGTCGACCAGGGTAGTATACCTTATACTCAGAATATCCAAAAGATATTCGTTGAAGGTCATACAGGTATACGCGCCGACCTCGACACACCCAGATGAAGAAGTAGAGGAGATGTATGAGGACATAAGTCGGGCCATACATACTTCCAAAACCTACTTCAATGTTGTTATGGGGGACTTCAACGCAAAGTTGGGCAAGAAAAGCGATGCAGAGTTGAAAGTGGGGCAATTTGGACATGGGCAACGGAACCCCAGGGGTCAGAGGCTGGCCGACTTTCTGGAGAAAGAGGGACTCTTTGCGATGAACTCTTTCTTCCAGAAGCCGCCTCACAGGAAATGGACCTGGCTGAGTCCTGACGGTTCTACGAGAAACGAGATAGATTTCATCTTGACGACGAATAGACGGATATTCAGAGATGTCTCTGTGATCAACAGGGTGAAAACCGGCAGTGATCACCGAATGGTTAGGGGCACACTGAATATCAATGTCCAATCGGAAAGGCGTCGCTTGATGAAATCTACGCTCCGACCTACTCGCGCCCATATCCAAAACCCCGAGAGCTTTCAACTCGAGCTGACAAATCGCTTTGATTGTCTAGGAGAAAACCTTGCAGTGGACGAGCTAAACAGCGGTTTGGTAGAAGCTGTCCATACGGTGGGATCTAAGTATTTTAGACCTCGCCGTAGAGATAGACCACAAAAACTCTCGATCCACACTCTTGACCTCATGGCCGAACGTCGATCTTTAGCGCTGCAGTCTTCCGTTGACGCCGAAGCATATCGGCGGCTCAATAGACAAATCTGGAAGTCCTTGCGACACGATGTCCGTGCTCACAATACTGTGAGCATTAAGGAGACAATTGAGCGAAACGGAGGCTCCAAAGTGTTTGCAAGAGACTTGTCTATTGGGCAAAGCCAGTTGTCTAGGCTGAAGACGGAAGACGGCCACGTGGTATCGACGAGGGCAGAGGTATTAAGGGAGATCGAGAGGTTCTACGGACAGCTTTACACCTCGGTTGCCAAACCTGCTGTTAGCTCGGCCGAAGACCCGAGAGCCGAGTTGATCCGACACTTTAGCGATGATATCCCGGACATTAGCCTGTGTGAGATTAAGATGGCCCTGAAGCAACTTAAAAACAACAAGGCGCCGGGCGAGGACGGAATAACTTCAGAGCTTCTAAAAGCGGGCGGAACGCCGGTACTGAAAGTCCTTCAGAGGCTCTTCAATTCCGTTCTCCTCGAGGGCTCAACGCCGGAGGCATGGAACAGGAGCGTGGTGGTCTTGTTCTTCAAAAAAGGTGATAACACTTTGCTGAAGAACTACAGGCCCATCTCGCTCCTGAGTCATGTCTATAAGTTGTTTTCGAGGGTCATCACAAATCGTCTCGAACGCAGGTTTGATGACTTCCAGCCTCCCGAACAAGCCGGTTTCCGAAAAGGCTTTAGTACCATAGACCATCTCCATACGCTTCGGCAAGTTATACAAAAAACCGAGGCATATAACTTGCCGCTTTGTTTAGCGTTTGTGGACTATGAGAAAGCCTTTGATTCGATCGAGACTTGGGCTGGGCTACAGTCTCTCCAGCGGTGCCGTATCGACTATCGGTACATTTAAGTGTTGAAGTGTATAAACAACAACGCTACCATGTCGGTCCGAGTACAAGATCAGAGTACGAAGGCTATTCCACTACAGAGAGGCGTGAGACAGGGAGATGTCATATCTCCGAAACTGTTCACTGCCGCGCTGGAAAACGCCTTCAAGCTCTTGCGATGGAACGGATTCGGCATCAACATCAACGGCGAGTATATCACTCACCTTCGGTTTGCCGACGATATTGTAGTCTTGGCAGAATCGCTGGAAGACCTTAGCACTATGCTCGAAGACCTCAATCGAGTCTCCCAACAGGTGGGTCTTAAAATGAACATGGACAAAACGAAGATCATGTCGAATGTCCATCTTGTGCCCACCCCCATCGGTGTTGGGGGCTCGACTCTTGAAGTTGTTGACGAATATGTCTATTTAGGACAAGTGGTCCGGTTAGGCAGGTCCAACTTCGAGAGAGAGGTCAATCGTCGAATCCAACTCGGTTGGGCAGCGTTCGGGAAACTACGCGACGTCTTCTCGTCCAAAATACCTCAGTGCCTTAAATCGAAAGTCTTCGATAGTTGTGTGTTGCCAGTGATGACTTACGGCACCGAGACGTGGCCTCTCACTATGGGCCTTATTAGGAAGCTCAAAGTCACTCAACGAGCTATGGAGAGGGCTATGCTCGGGGTTTCCCTACGAGATCGAATCAGAAATGAGGAGATCCGTAGGAGAACTAAAATAACCGACATAGCCCACCGGATTAGCAAGTTGAAGTGGCAATGGGCAGGGCACATAGCGCGGAGATCTGATGACCGATGGGGTCGGAAAGTGCTCGAATGGAGGCCACGTAGCGGAAAGCGCAGCGTAGGACGTCCACCCACAAGAAGGTCCGACGACCTGGTAAAGGTCGCGGGACGTTGCTGGATGCAGGCTGCCTCCAACAGGTCTCTGTGGAAATCATTGGGGGAGGCCTATGTTCAGCAGTGGACTTCCTTTGGCTGATGGATGGATGGATGGATGGAGTAATAAAATTAAGGTCGTATAATAATCGGCATTTCTACTATCCACCTTCTATTAAAGAAAGGAAACGTTTCTAAGATTTCGCTTGAACTAAATAATATGTATGCTATAAGATCAAGAGAGATAAGTTTAATTATATTTAATCATTTACAGCCGTTCTCTATAATCTATCTATCTCTAATAAGTGATTTCATTAGATATTTAATGCAATTTATGTTTCAGATAGCAAAGACAGATATGATAAGGTGCATATATTTATAGATAGCTAGATTAGATAAATACATATGACTATTTATGTTTCATACAGCGTAGATTTGTACCGACATAGTCATCTTAGCTATTTTAACCCCTTGTTAAAAATAGATAGGATATAGAGAACGAGAAAGTTAAAGAGCCTCTTCCTTACTTACCTTACAACAAAAAACTCATAAATCAACACGAAAAACTATCATAACTAAAAGGACACGAAAGCCAATATGATACAACCGTTTCCTCATTATTACATTATCACAGTAGATAAGAATATGATGTGTCAGCAAGGCACGAGGGGAGAAAGGAAATAAAGGGAGAGAAGCCGATATTATCTATACTAATATCATAAAGCTGCAGAGTTTGTTTGTTTGTTTGTTTAAACGCGCTAATCTCTGGAACTACTGGTCCGATTTGAATGATTATTTCAGTGTTGGGTAGTCCATTTATCGAGGAAGGCTATAGGCTATATATCACGCTCTGACCTATAGGAAGAAAGCAGTAGTGTTATTTCTAGCAAATACGAGGAAATTTTGTTCGTTTTTCGTGGTCCGATTGGTCGATATTCTAAACTGATAGAATTAAATATTTTGACCGCCATTTTAAAACGTGTATGCACCCGGGCGGAGCCGGGCCCGACCGCTAGTTGTTAATAAACGAAATAGGTTATTGAATAACAACCGCGAGATGGCGTGCCCCTCGCCATTTGAATTAGGGAAAATTGAACAGATATTGCGGGTAATATGGAATTATTGGTGGGGTTGCTGATTTTTATTTGTGTTGTAGTTTGTTTGAAAGGAAGGAAATATGCATTGGCAAAATTTATTCATGTACCCATCCAGTGTATATTATCACAGTTCCCATTGTAACTATCTGATATTTTATTATATACATACATACATTATGTATGTAGGCAGGCTTTTCTTGTTTTATGTCTAAGTGCAGTGGAATGCCAAGCATTACTTTGGTTTTGCTTATTTTATTATTAATTTGGTTATACCTCATAATAGTAATCTAGATTAATTCAATCTTTCTTTCTAGAAAAGGTATTTTACTTAGCGATAGTAAATTATACGTACAAATCTCTACAAAAAATGTTAGCCAGTCATGTTTAATTTTGTTTCCATAACGTTGATCATGACAAAATAACAATTGTAAAGGGTAAAAGCATTGACATAAATATATGGATAGAGCGGAAGGCGCGTAAATTGTTTTAAAGTAAGTGGTGCGCTCACTCCAGTACATCTCTAGTTGAGCATATTGCTGCTTGTTTGTATTATGACAGAAAGTTGAATAAAAATGAAAACAGTATTTTTTATTACCGTTTAGACGTAATCTATTACATTATGTTAATTAAATATTTATTTCAGCGCCATTTTACCAGTAGTCTTTATGAAATTCCAAATGTACCTATCCTTAGGTTTAAAATCAATGTGTAAAAGTAGCCTACGTGTTAAATTCAGACGTAAACTATCTCTCCACCACATTATACTAAAATCCGTCGTCAGTTTACACTGTAAAGTCACAAACATACTCCATCCAGAGACAAACTTTCGTATTCAAAATATTAGTGCGAAAGCAAAGTTTGAAGACTGAATGACGTAGCACTACTTCGCTAAAGATTCGAGTTCAAGTCCACGCGTGAAATGTTTCACACTTGCATCTACATACAAGATAAAAATAGTACCGTTGTGTTGGAATTGGATAATTTAGAAATAATATGTATCAATAAATTAATGACAGTTGATGAAGCAAAGAGATATGTATGAATCGCTGCACTTTTCTCTCTACCCCAATGTTACACGGAAACGTGTGTTTTGGTAATCTACATATAAGTACTATCATTACAAAGAGGAAGGATTTGATTATTTGTTTGCATTAAATAGGCTCTGAAACTACTGGACCGATTTGAAAAATTTTCTGCATAAGAATATTTATAAAAAAGTGTATCTGCATCCGGACGGAGCTAGGTCGGGCCGCTAGTTCGTATATGAAAAAAAAACATAATGATATATATTTTTATTTGTATTCTTGTTTATATTAATAATGACTGCTAAAATAACAAGTAAATGTTATTAAATCTTGAAGCGCCGAATTCTACAGAAAACAATTGAACAACCGCAATGATTGGGGAATTGTTGATTCATTAGAAGTAGGAAACAGCCGGGGGGCAGGGAGTCTGTTCTCTCAGATAGGTACTTTCGGCCCAACCACTTATTAATTTAATACAATATCTTGGGGGAGCGGATGGCCGGACGTGAATCTATTATTACATTTCTGTACGTTTTGCAATCTGCGTTCATATTGATGTTTTGACGCCAGATGTTAACTTTGAAATCAGACTATAAGATTATGCATTGAAACAATTTACGCTATTTGTGAGAAAAAAATTATCTGGGGGCACGGCAGTGCCCCCTCCAAGTCGAGCTAAAAAGCGGCACAGTCGTACCATCCTTTTCTCGAAGCAATTCAAACCATTTTCAACCCCCCATAACTTCGTTGTGGTTAAAGTAAGAAGCCTGAATTTTCAGTTACTAAGCAGGCATTGTGTAAACCAGCCAGTAGCATTATGTATAAATTATACGATACATTATGTTTTCATGCGATGGCCAAGCCGATCTATTTATTTAAAACGTAAAGAATTTTTAATATTGATATGATAATAACTTACATAATAACTTTATACAGAACGTCCCTTAAGCAAGAACTAAATAAAATAATCGACTTGGTATTACATGGATCTCACAACTTTTTGCGGTAGAAAAACTGAGCTGCGAGACTTGGTATTTTTTTACAGAATCTGAGTTTCTGATTCTGATGTAACCCACGACAATTAACTCGTAGTGTAGGGCAGTGTATGAAGTATGCAACAACTAAGATACCACATTACATTTATATTTAAATACATATGTTTAATTCTGCGTGCATTTTCAATAACAAAAGCCTACCTACCGATATAAACGTATCTCTTCCTGGTAAAGAGTCGTTAGAGATTGTTAAATATAATATATATATCTAATAATAAATTCATATTATATTTATCGTCATTAGTTTCTGGAATTAAATCTCCAAGTAAGTACCAACCATTCCCGGTTTGAATAGTCAGCCCCCCCCCCCCCCCCCTTTATATTATGGGGACAAACGAGCATGCGGTTCACATGATGGTAAGTTATCACCACCGCCCATGATTATCTTCAACACTATAGGGCATGGAAATGCGTTGGCGGCCTTTAAGATGGGAATACGCTCGTATTTTGAAGGTCGCTAAGTCGTATTTGTCCGGAAATGCTGTCGCTGGCAACTGGTTCCACAGATTTGTAGTACGTGGGAGAAAATGTCGGCAAAAACGTGCTGTGGTGGATGTCCAACCTAAATAACACCCAATATATAACACCTAACAGTCACATACATACATACATAGTCCTGACCACGCGTTAAGAACGAATCTTTAGTTGTGGGCCGCACAAACATTTCTCTCGGTGTGGGAATCGAACCCGTGGCCTTTCGTTTCACAGGCGGCGTCTAACCGCCTGTACCACGGAGGCTGTCAAACCTCCAAGCTACTGCTTTAAAACAGTTATAAGTATTGAATAAACAGGAACTTCAAACTATACGTAATAAAACACCCTCAATATCCAACAATAAGGCAATAAGTGTAGACATACAGACTACCGAGCGGTCCCCGCATCTTTTCCGCGTCATTTGGCGGGCGGCTCTCGATAAGACCGTCATTGGCGGTTAATGTCTCGCTCCCTGGTTACTCAGCACCAATTTATGCCACCAACGCTTTCTCTTATCGACGTGTTATTAGCCAATTCGGCATTTTCGCACTGAGTTAATCTTGGCTTTAAATTTTCGGTATTTATATTGTATAATATTCGACTTTGGTATGGTATGTAAAGTCCGCCAACCTGCACTAGGCCAGTGTGGTGGACTATATGGCCTAATCACGCTCGATTGTAGAGGTGGCCCGTGCCCTGCAGTGACGTATATGAGCTGATACAGAACAGAAAATTCGGCTTACCTGATGGTAATTAGGACCACACAATATTGTCATCTAATGCTGGCACTTCACATGGCTATTTGTATTTGTGTATTTGGCATATTTGGCAAACAATTACCATGTGTAGTCAGTTTAATTGACAAAATGTGGCCTTATTTGCCTATTTGACTAACAAGGCCAATAACAAATACGCGTTACCGTGCGCTTGTCGGTTTTTCGAGGCACATCTAAGGCTTAGCACGCATTACGATTAGACGCGCGCGGTTTAGGAATAGCTAAAAACGCAAAAACGCGCATCAATACCCACTGCGTCTAGCGTTTTGCTTAAATTCATTTCATTTCGCCATGGATTTCTTGCGAGGAGCATGTGTTGTAGCTTTGATATGGAAATTAAAAAATAGAAAACGTAAACAACGCCGCTGCCATAGGTACTGGGTACATCCCACAGACTAAGGGTACATCCACTAACTGATCAAAGACATTTGAAAGGATACTTTTTCAAAATGTACAACAACGTACGTCAACATCCCGAATAAAAACCGAATGCGATTAACCGCCGTGCGTGCGCCACAGTACTGTTACTATGGGGCACAAAAAAACCGCGCGTTTTCAAACCGCGGCAATAACGTAACAACTTGCGTTTTTAAAATCAGTCACTGAAAAAAGGCACTAATGCGTGCGCTTGTATAGAAAGCTATGTGTTAAATTTTTTGGGGTTTCAGATCTGCAGTTAAACGCGGGCGTTTAATCACACCCTAGCTATCTGATGCCAAATGTTTGTGTGTTTGTTATTTGTCTGCTAGGTATGGATGGTCATATTTGCCTCTATTTGCATGTTTGCCTAAATGTCATATATTTTTCCAAATACGACAAACACCCAATAACAAATACAAACAGCCATGTGAAGTGCTAGCATAACACATAGGCGCACACCCAACGAAAGTCGGTAGCATAGCCGTCACATTACATAAACGGAAGTTAAAAAACGTAATAATTGAACCAAGTTCGCCATTAAATCAGTAAAAAATAATCCTATTTGTATGTGTAAAATTCGCCTAAATCTAAGAAAACATTACATCAATGGTCTTTAAGGCTACTCTACTAGTCTAGTCTAGTCTAGTCTACTCTCGAGTATTATCATTCATTCCGTATAGTTCAAGGCAATTGCAGAGTGAATTTACCATATAATAAATGTGGATAAAAAATATGATCTTCAGAGAGACACCGGAATGCTAATAATGGTTTGGTCCCTCGGCACCCATTTTGCTTGAACCCAAGACTGTTCTCATTGTACGGGACCTATTCCCATTTTTAAAATATTTATCAATGTGAAAGTTCATTTAAATTTGAAATGCGTCCCTGGACACAATTTAATCTGAAAAAAATTTATATTTTCATGTAATTAATTTTAAGTACAATTTTTATTTTAATGAGTGGTGATGACATTTTAATTATAGAGTTTTAAGATCTTAAGTGCCTATTAAAATTTTTCACTTGATTTAAATGTAAAAACTATGAGCAATTTATTACTCCTTATTATATTTTCGATACATATATACATAAACTTGCGCCTTTTTCCCAGGAGTATGCAGAAATAGTGATGGGAATGATTGCTATTTCAAATTTACATCAGCACCTTGTTATTTTTGAAGCCACAGCCTGCTATATTTTTATGTTATTTCTAATTGCCCCCCACAGAATTTGTAAACAAAAACTGACCTGACCTGACCTGACTGATATATACAGATTATCAACAATTTTTCTCATTTAAAATTACACACATCAGATTGTTCAGTTACTTCATTAAATGAGTTTGTAAAAAAACTCACTCCTTCGTAGATTACACGAGTTCATATAAAAATATTAGCTGATCGGCTTGGTGAATTACAAGCGCAAATCGCAAAAAGCTTATTTATATTACTTGTGAAATATTATTATCAACTTCACTTGCTATTTGTGATTGCAATTGCTTTTTATTCCAACACTTCGCAGAGGTGCAACCATTACACCCACGTTTGCTTTGTATTTTCCGTCCCACAATGTGATAGGGGGCGGCGAGCCTATCTCCATATCGGGCACAAATTCCGGACTGATAATGGATATTGAATAGAATAATTCTTTTTTATTAATATATCTTTTCATTATTGATACTCTTTGAAAGGTCGTATGTGCTCCGATATAACAATATAGCAACCAACGTTAACAGTGGACGAAAAACCTTCATAGACCATGTATCGCGCGTCTGTCGAACTTCAACTTAATCCGTCCTATATCTGCAGAAAATTGGTTGAATTTCGGCAATAAATACTATAATGAACTATAATATACTCACCACTAGATAAATTGTAGTCTCTGTGTCGTATCAATTTAACACCAATATAAAAGTTAATAGAGAAACGTCGCTTCAAGAATGTTTTGCTCGTTACAACAAAAGTACCTATTTTCCGTACATCGTCAATCTTCTACTTAAATATATGCAAAATCAAACACATAAACAAATCAGAAGATGCTCAGCTCATGCTGAAAATAATCTGTGCAGAGCGAAGCATAAATAATTCGTTTCGGCGAAACCTGGGACGGATTAAGAGGTAAATCCATGGAAAAATACACGTGACTGTAACACATAATGCTGCCAAGAATAGTATCGGATTTGTTTCGTGATATTAAAACTACGGGAGGCTACAATATGATGTATAGTAATGATCTATCTCAATTCGACTCTCACCTGAAACGATGTCTCCAAAAACTAAATTAAGGATATCAAAGCTAAATTAGTCAATTAAATTGCGATAACTTGATTTGACAAGGACGGGCCCCCTTAAATTATATAAGTAGAATATATACTAGGTTACCTATCCCAATACTAGCATGATCTCTCACACAAGCGGAAAAAATAATTTCTATCCACAAGAGTAAAAAAATGCACACGTTTACCTCCTTTATAACAACCTATACTTTGGTACACGGTGTTACCCGCCATACCCATAACCCACCTTGGGTTTACCCCCTTACCTTCCACCTCAATCCGTCCCAGTAGGTAGTAAAAAGGCGCAGCAATCGTTAGGTGCTCACTGCTCGCATCAGTGCCGCATCATTTGGCGCACGTCCCCGTCGCGTTTACACACGCCACTCCAGGCGTTTGTCACTAGAGGTCGTTAGTTAGACTCGCGAGGTATTGGAAAGAAAATTGTGCTGACTTCACACTGTCGCCTCTGTTCGGGTTAAGAGATATTTAGGAATTTTGTAAAAATATAAAATAAGATTCAGTATGCGTAGGTAGGGTCGACTGTGCCATCTTTGTCTTTGCCAGTTCAAAAGCTACTCACCTTAATACGGACAGCTAAACACTTGTCTGAATCAGCAATAAATAAAATCTCATTTTGCATAAATATTAGTCATATTTTACGTTGCATTATTAACTTCCTAGCATCGACTCTTTCGAAAAATCTAGATTTTTTATTCATGAAAGCAAACCTAGGAATCCGTGATTTTAGTCCGAAACCTATTCCTAATATTTGAAATACAAAAACAGCTATAAATATTCTGACGAATTTATGACGTCAAGTTTCCACTGACCTTACAACATCAAAGAATTTAACGTAGTATGTAAAACTTGTTCTACATACGACAAGTGAACGCGTACAACATGGCCTCTCCTGGCCTCTCGTGGCCTCTCGTGGCCTCATATCGCACCAGCACCCTTATGCATTAATTGATGAGGCATTAACATTCAAGCCGTATTTAAATATTCATAAACTCCTACTTAATATGAAAATAAAATCTTGTAAACAACATTATGAAATACAGGACAGTTTATTTCGAGCGAAACTTTCTTCGCAGTAGGAAGAAAAAAGTTGGATTCGAGCTGGGGACTACATTTTGTGGCATACAAATATAAGCTGTACAAGTTTATAAGAGGTAAACACGTACTTTTGTAGTAAGAAACTCATGAAACATGATGTATAACTTTATCATAATTTGAGTGAAATAGTGTTCAAAAATATTCGCTCAGTAATATCACCATTTCCTGGTGTTATTATTGATTAAATTCCATTCGGCTACTGAACTGGACGCCCAAAAATCTCTACCTACCGCATTTACTGGTCTCCAATCAATTTACTTCAACTTTAGTGTCATGATCAAAAATGAATTTATAACAAAAATATGTCATAAACTACTAGCCAGTGCTTGGACTTCTACTTACCGTAAAACTGTTACTTTATCTTTCGTATCACAAACAAAAATATTAATAAAAAGTTTTTACTTATTCATTGCCAACCATTCATAAATGCTCACTAAAAACATTCGGATATGAAAGGTCTGTGTGATGTCTTTAATTTCCTGCTTAGTATTCATTTTTAAAGAAACATAGTTAATAATATAACAAATAATAAGAAGATTAAATAAAAAAGACAATTTTGTAAGGTTCAATACTAAGCAACAAATATCTGTGAAAAAACGTTCAATAATTAGACATATTGACCCGACCACACAATACTATATCAAATCAAATCAATATCTATTACAAAATTCAAAGCTACTATCAAGCAAAAATTATGCAATAAGGCATATTATAAAATTAATATTGGATTTGAATATTGGATTAATTAAGGAATATTTAGACGATAACAAGGCTTGGGAATAGAATAATGAATGTGTAGTATCTCGGAGCGAAAGTCTTGGTGTGCTCTATAAAATATCATTTAAATTAAGTAACTTGTCAAATTTGCCATTGTTTTCCTGTGTAAGTGATTGGGTATGTCATGCTCGCTAAAAAGTCTGTGCTTGCGGTGGCGTCGTGTGCCAGGTCGGTCACTTCCCTGCAACATGGTTGAGGAGGCCGATGGCTGGCACATGCGTCTACTCGTGAACGGGTGCTGCTTGCGTAGACTGGTCTATCCGATTTGCTTACATTGTAATGGATTGATTGATGGATTACATAAGGCTTTCGCAATTATTCACTGCTTTGGCGAAAAAGAGTATACTGATTCTTCGTTCTGGGCGACTTCACTTCACTCAGCCATAGTAATTATAATATAATAATATTCATATCAAAAATATTTATTGTATATTTACAACATATTATTATTAAACTGCTCTGATTTAAACCAACTTGTAAATTTTGTAATAATTCACTACATTGTAAACTGGTTTTGAAAAGAGCAACACTAGAGTTTCTTGCCCGTTCTTCTCTAGTGAAAACCGCTTTCCGAACCGGGTGGTAGAAAAAAAAATGACTGAATCTAAATGATGTTGAACATTTTAATGGTGAATCCATAAATTATTTTCATTTCAATATATGTCTTAAGACGTGACGTCAGAAACTAGGAATAACAGTAATGGCTGCTCTACACGTCAACAGATGCATCTGCAGACGTAGTCTTCGGATGGGTGTTGCGAACGTCAAGTGGAACAGACAAGCCTCAAATCAAAAACATATATTAGCGGATCACACAAAAAACCAAGTGCTATGATCGAATTTGATTCCTCTCAATCCACAGCTGCGTTATAACTTTGAGTGTGAAAATAAAGATCAAAGGAAGGACTTTCTGGTCCCTAAAATCGAAACTCAAACAAATATGTGTTTCGGATATTTAATTCGTGACCTCTGGTGTCACGGCTGGATTCCCATTAGATCATCAAGGCTATCACACTGAGCACAGATCACTCCCAATAGATACCTAATGCAAGGCAGCGGTTGCGCCCAACATTTAAGCTATCAGATAGATATAAACCGATGCCAAATGTCGCGTCATCAGTGTCGTCCAAGTAGTGGACCCGCACATGTCGTCGCACGTTAGCGAAAATAACATTTTGGGAACACAATATTACAGTTAAAAATGATTTGTTCAATAAAATGGTGTGCAAAAACTCAAAAAAATAAAGTATCTAAAAAACGCAATAAGTTTTCATCGATAACTAATATTCTTTAAATTATTTTGCTCCCGAGTGAGCTCAATTTATACTGGTTAATGTCATCATCATCATCATCATCATATCAGCCACAGGAAGTCCACTGCTGAACATAGGCCTCCCCCAATGATCTCCACAATGACCTGTTGGAAGCGGCCTGCATCCAGCGACTTCCTGCGACCTTAGTCAGATCGTCCGTCCACCTTGTAGGCGGGCGTCCGACACTTCGCTTGCCTGTACGTGGCCTCCACTCGAGAACCTTTCGGCCCCAACGGCCATCGGTTCTACGAGCTATGTGCCCGGCCCACTGCCACTTCAACTTGCCAATCCTATGGGCTATGTCGGTAACCTTGGTTCTCCTACGGATCTCCTCATTTCTGATTCGATCTCGTAGGGAAACACCGAGCATAGCCCGCTCCATGGCTCGTTGAGTGACTTTGAGCCTTTTAATGAGGCCCACAGTGAGAGGCCACGTCTCGGTGCCGTATGTCATCACTGGTAACACACAACTATCGAAGACTTTCGATTTTAGGCACTGAGGTATTTTGGACGAGAAGACGTCGCGAAGTTTCCCGAACGCTGCCCAACCGAGTTGGATTCGACGATTGACCTCTCTCTCGAAGTTGGACCTGCCTAACCGGACCACTTGTCCTAAATAGACATATTCGTCTACAACTTCGAGAGTCGAGCCCCCAACTCCAATGGGGGTGGGCACAACATGGATATTCGACATGATCTTCGTTTTATCCATGTTCATTTTAAGACCCACCTGTTGGGAAACTCGATTAAGGTCTTCGAGCATAGTGCTAAGGTCTTCCAGCGATTCTGCCAAGACTACAATATCGTCGGCAAATCGAAGGTGAGTAATATACTCGCCGTTGATGTTGATGCCGAATCCTTTCCACTGCAAGAGCTTGAAGGCATTTTCCAGCGCGGCAGTGAACAGTTTCGGAGATATGACATCTCCCTGTCTCACGCCTCTCTGTAGTGGAATAGCCTTCGTGCTCTGATCCTGTACTCGGACCGACATGGTGGCGTTGTTGTATATACACCTCAACACTTCGATGTACCGATAGTCTATGTGGCACCGCTGAAGAGACTGTAGCACAGCCCAGGTCTCGATCGAATCAAAGGCTAACTGGTTAATGTATCAATGTCAAACAGTCGAGTACGGATGGAGAATCAGCCGTCTCTTTTTCGCATAGCAATAACCGTAATAAGCCATCTTTTTTTGGCGAAATCACGCGTTCTTCTAGTGTTTGACGCATGTTTATAATATAATTCCCAGAAATATCGATATTGTAAAACAATAATGTAAATTAATTTTATTAAATGACAATGTCACAAAATATATATTGATTTAAATAAAAATTGCAAATTATCATAATTACGTTATTTTATGTAATTTGAAATAGTTAAATTTGTTAACAAGGTACTTTTACAATATTTTTTTATTTATCTTTGGCGTAATTAAATTTCCTTTTTTCCCTCTAGATGTATACGTTTTCAAATATAATGGGAGGGTATTTATCATAAGTTTTAGTATACTAAGTTTATTGAGAATCAGTAGCACAAGCTATTGCACTAATTTTAACATACGTTGTATATATCGTCTCAAAAACATTCATAGTTCGTCAAGTGGGTTTCACCGTCACTTGTCGATATTACATTTACTACAGCCGCCGTCAGAATTCAAGAAACGGAATAAGTTATTGTAGCCCTTAGGGCGTGAGGTTTAGTTATTTACTATTTCATATTTTTATCTGATCTTTTATATCAACACTTAATTTGAGTATTTCGCCATTATGGTATACAAAAATACACGATGAATAATAGAAATAAAACCGTTACATACTAAGTATAAATCTTAATCCTATTTTATTCGTAGTAAGCGGTTACCGGTTGGTATAATTTATCAGATCAGGCCGGTGATAAAATATTATCAAACATTTAACAAGTTGGTAATTAAGTTATAGAAGCGATCATAACACATGAACTTACTGGCAAATTGAACTATCGATACATTTTTTAATTTATCGACTTATGCCTCATCTCTCCAGTGAAGTCCACGTGACCGCGCTGCAACCCGCCCACCCCCCTCGCAGTTCCCTTCGTTGGCGTTTTCGATTCAAAACAAAACTATCGTAATGCGGTATCTATTGGAAGTGATCTGTGACACTGAGTAACAAACAATATCATTGTGTTAATGACATAATAGCTACACTATAATCTGTGTACGAATGTCATTGATGCAAGACAACATGAAACCACAAACCGCGCCCGCAATATACTAAACATACAATAGCCATATTGTGGCCTAGAGTTTGACTCGTCGACATCAGGTTATAAATCAGGTAATGATCCATAACCGGTCCTTGGTAGCATCCTAAGTGGACCGCAGAGCCATCCCAAGGCCATCCTCAAAATAATTTTATCATGTTTTATTTATAGTTAAATTTATAAATAAATAATTAATAAACAACTGTTATATGTGGCAGTTTAAAAATAAATAATTAAATAATAAATACACCTGACCCTGCACTAAAACCGAGTCTTGTGTCATGGTTATCAGAAGCTACAAGAGACTTTTCAATCTTATAAACACCCAGACCCGACAATACTTATGGCTCACACAATAATTCCTGGTAGTAGGTCTCTCATATGTGAGAGGGCGCCTGAGTACCACTGTATTGTCTGTTTCTCCCGACAAACAGTAGTGCTGTACATATTGAGACTTAATATCATAATTCTTAGGATGACGAGAGCAGTGGCATGCCAAGTATTGCTACTGTCCATAAACGGACTCTCGAATCGCTTATCATCAGGCGAATGCCTTGCTCGTCCCGCCATTTATAAAAATAAAAATATATAAATGTGGGGGCACGGCAGTGCCCCCTCCAAGTCGAGCTAAAAAGCGGCACAGCCGTACTATCCTTTTCTCGAAGCACTTCAAACCATTTTTAACCCCCCATAGCTTCGTTGTGGTTAAAGTAAGAAGCCTGAATTTTCAGTTACTAATTAGGCATTGTGTAAACACGGTATATTTAAAATTTCATTCAATTTGAACCAGTAGTTTAATTATAACTTGTCAACTTTCGCAATTTTGCCACTCACTGACTGACTGACCGATCATCAAAAGTCTAACGCACTTCTAGCAGACATAGAGCCTTCATATTTAGAATATAATTAGTGTTTAATCTAAAGTAAGGAAAAATTCAAACATTTCATAATTTCTGTCTAGTTTTCTAGATACACCAACTGCGTGAATAACTTTGTAATATCATATTATAAATGTATAGGATTACAAAGATACATTTGCAGTTAATGATTCGTTGTACCCGTATATAATAGAATAATAGTTGTAGATTGGTATCTATATATATTATATATGAGGCATAACAGGAGGGGGGTATAAAGAGGGAAAAGGTGTATTCAGCCCATTAAACTGTACAACATTCCTCTAGAAAAACATGACAAAGATAACCTTGCAAATAAATAGACTAAATAGCTCGAAAACAATCACCATGAAAGAAAGAACACTAATAATCAAATCCGCTATATTTGTGATAAATTGATACCTACAAAAATAAGAAAAAACCAAAAGACAGAGGCTTTAAGAAAAATCATTATATACAGGGTATCTCAAGACTGCTACCGAAAACGAAGCCGGGTGGTAGTTTTAGTGGCTACAAACACAATGCAATTAAAAATTTCGCATAGAAACGCGACAATTATTTTTTATGATTTTTTAAATATCGTCATTTTTGGGTGGTATATCTATAGTTTTTGCTAAAATAATAATTTAAACTCTTTTATACCTTAGATTACTAATAAATAAAAGGTTATACACTATTATTTTAGGAAAAAATGTATTTACCTCCCAAATACGGCCACAATAAAAAAATAACAAAAAAAAAATTGTCGCTTTTTTTTCAAACTTTTTCTGTTGCATTGTGTCGGAAGTCGCTTAAACTACCACCCGACTTCGTTTTCGGTAGCAGTCTTGATATACCCTGTATATTCTAGAAATAAAAAGTATCGAAAAGAAATAAAGTAGGACTCTACAAAAAGACGTGATATCCCATCAAAAACATCCTGTAAAAAAATTCCAAGTCTCGCAGCTCAGTTTTTCTACCGCAAGAAGTTGTGAGATCCATGTAGTATACCAAGTCGATTAATTTATTTAGTCCTTGATTGAGGGACGTTCTGTATAAAGTTATTACGTAAGTTATTATCATATCAATATTAAAAATTATTTACGTTTTAAATAAATAGATCGACTTGGCCAGTAGCATTATTCATAAATTGTACGATACATTATGTTTTTACAGGATGTTTTTGATGGGATAAACATTACAAACTAATGCATAAGTATTGCATGCATTGAAGTAAACGAAAATCTCAAAACACTAATAGCTCAATATGCATTAGTCTTACGATCGAACTCCAATATCTTTGTCCAAGTTGTCGATAACTCTAACATTATCAACTTGTTAAATATACATGCATTAAACTTGCTCAGTGTTTAGCCTGTATTACGGCCATAACACGAGCCTTTCGGCTAGAATTATTTTAAAAGCCTTTCCACTTTACACTGTACTAAAATAGTTTATTGCTTAAAATCTAAAATTAATGAAAAACTTAGTGAAGCCGAGCTCTACAATAGCTGCGAATAACGTGTTTTATTTAATTAATAGTAAATGCTGGCTATAATGAGTTCTCCTGCAAGTTTGCGGGTTCGATTTTCTCAGGGATTTGTGACGTATATATTTTTCCGAGGTTTTCAATAAGTCTATGCAATTACAAAAATATTTATTACATACAACAATATATTTATTAATTAAAAATATTGTATATGAAATGAAATATGTCATAAATTAACAATAAACATGAACAATCAAATGATAAATAAATGCAAAGAAACTAATGACAAGTTTTATCGGGGCAATTACACAGAGCCCTTAATGATTCACGTGAATAAAATAAATGGACATAGCTATTTAAAAAATCCAAAGCAAAAACAGAGTCAAAAGCTACATTTACTAATTAATAATAATAATAATAAGCCCCTCAAAGCCCAACCCTACGTCCGTGCTGACCATCCAAGCCACGTGAGGGGCGGACACTCACAACACAGTAACCTAGCGAGTGACTAAAAGGGCAATGGCAAGCCCATAAACATGGAGAATAACAATAAAAGTATAAATATATAGTCGCTTCCCGGGGATGATCGCCGGGGCACGTCTGGAGCCGATGCTGGACGTCTCAGCATGCAAGCCATCGGTGGTGAGGGTAATGGCCGGCCCTCTGCCGGGGAACCCGAACAATGCGAGCCCAGTAGAAGGTACAACCTTCGATCTCGATCTAGGAGTCAGAGCACACCAAATGGCAATGCACGTCGTAAGACGAGTACGCAGGACGAAAGAGTTACACGGCTAGCTCCGATTGAGGAATGGAGCCAGGATAGCCGTGCAAATATGGCTGAAAAGCTGCTAGAAGCCATACCGTCATCATCTGTATCCTCACCTTCATCTCTGTTCCCATCGATTCCTTCATCTCCGCCTTCGTACTTAATATTCGATACGAATGATTCTTCCCTATCTCCTTCTTCCCCGAAATCTTCGGTTTCATCAATTGTGCTTAGAACACACTGTCACATATCCGCAACACTAGAGGTAGCAGTAGAGAAATAACCCCATCGAGGATGTTTCGCAGGAGGCACTCGCCAATCAACCTGCGACCACCAAAGCTGGCAAACCGAGGGTACGCATGAAATGGGATGACGAAATAAATATTTTCATCATGCGTGCCTATTTATATATCACTAAGTTAGAAACAGACAAAACCATGTATGTAAAAAAAATATTTGATAGATTTAAAACTCAATACCCACATTTAGACGTATCATCAAAGAATAGCAGATCAAAGAAGAGTTATTGTTAGGAACAAACTTTTATCAGATGCAATTACAAATTTAAGAGAAGAAGTCTCCGAAATTTTAAGTCTCGAAGAAATCAACGACATTTCGGAATCTATACCAACACCACCCATAGTAGCAGATAGTATTGAAGTCCATACAATAGACCCCATGCCAAATTTAACACTTCTAATGGAAACAGTCACAAACCCAAATACAAGCACAGCGGGTACGAATACTCAGGTGCAAGAACTTATACTCGAGTTTGAATCTGCACTGTCGTTATATTCAGGAATGGACCCGTCATCTCGTCCGAAACTTCCTCGCTTACGAGAAAATAAGAAGTTATACCAATTAGTCAGCCTTTTTAATAACGAAATTCTAATTAAATTCTTTTCTTCTGATTCAAAGTTACTTCATCTGCATACGATTATTTACTGTAGTGCAGTAGTTATATCAACAAAATTAGGATATAAAATATCTACCGATAATAGTTGTAAAAGTAATCCACAAATAAATAAACCCCCATGGCAAATTAGGTTAGAAAAAGATATATTAAATATAAGAGCTGAAATTAGCAGGTTGACCCAGTGCATAAACAACAATAGGCATGCTACTTTAGTTAAAAAAGTAAATTTAATATTTGAAAAATACAAAGTCCATTCAAGCCATGAATCTAATAATAAAAGGCCTGAAGAGTTTTTAGATACCCTAAAGCAAAAATTAACGTTAAAATCTCAGAGACTAGCACGGTATAAAAAAGCATTACAAAGAAAAACTGATAACAAATTATTTATAGCGAATGAAAAAAGTTTTTATAGAAATCTTAAAAATAATCCCAAAAGCATAAGAGTAACTCAATCACACCCGATGAAAAAATATTAAAAGAATACTGGTCAGATGTTTGGAAAAAAGATAAGGACTATAACGAACAAGCTGATTGGATTAAACTAGAAGAACATAAATCAGAAATAATAGAGGAAATGCAATTCACAGACATAGATAAAACAGACATAGAAATAATCACACGTAAGTTAAAAAATTGGAAAGCTGTAGGTATTGATGGAGTTCATAACTTTTGGTACAAAAAGTTTACTGTGCTTCATGAGATATTAGCTAAAACAATCACTGGTATACCAGTATTGGTATAAGACCCACCAAAGGACATTGTTCAATTTTGGCCTAAGAACCGAAGTGAATATAAATTATACTATAATTTTCATTTATTTTTATATTGTTTGAAACATATTTTAGTATTCCACGGACACTTCAAATAAATAAATTCCAAATAAAAAGTTGGGTCACAATTATTGATGCCGTTTAAAATGTTTTCCGTCAGCCAGTGCTGCCAGTTTCGGAAGTTTTCGCGATTTCGGTAAATACGGATCGAATTGAGAACCTCCTCCTTTTTGAAGTCGGTTATTAAAATTAGTTGATAACACTTTATTCATTTAAATACCTAAATTGACTAGCTAGAAAAAAACTAGTATTCTATATTTTTTTGAGCGAAATCGCGAATTTCTAGCTTGGCATTCGAGTATTATAGTTTTCGTAATTGTCAACACTGGTGTACTTCATACCATTCAATTTTTGATTGCTTTGCGACTACCGTTTCTTTTGTGATTTTCTATGCGTTTCATGGTTTTATTCTAACAACTTTGGCTTGATTACGAACTCCGATTAGATTGCGTACTTAGTAGGCTGTGTGTAAAGGACTGGATTTTCCTGGCATTTTCGGATATTGCTCTGTCTGTGATCGAATTTAGTTGTATCTATTAACTCTATCTATTAACAAAAATCGCACCCAAATCCGTTGCGTAGTTTTAAAGATCTAACCATTCATAGGGACAGACAGAAAATGCAACTTTGTAAAATGATAATTGTCAAAGAATTATCTTAAACTTGACTAGGTACTACCTCTTTTCCTAGTATCTAGTAGAGTAGTCCTTTCCTAGTTCTAGAAGAGAATATATATAGCTGTACATAGTATTGTTAATATTACTTTGATATTACTACTCTAATATTTCACGCAAGCTTGGTTATTTTTTATTTATAACTTCAAAATATTAACTTTTTTCGTAATTATTTTAGTTTCCTGAAGTGTCCGTTCGTGAAAACTTATTTCATAGGATTCCATATAATTTTAAGAGTTTATATTAGTCACTTTCGATTCGAACGGTTCTTAGGCAGAACATGTATGGAGCCGGAACAATGTCCTTTTATTACAAAGGGTATAACTTACATGCTCCCTAAGAGCGACAACATGTCTGACCCCTCACAACTTGCTTACCAACCATTTATAAACTAATCACATCTTGCATAACATTTAAAATCAATAGCCACTTAATCAGATACAATGTAATAGCTGAGGAATAGAAAGGATGCAGACAAAACCATAAAGGATGCAAAGAGCAGCTAATTATTGACTCCACTATATTAAAACATGCCACATCTCACAATCGTAATCTATATTTAACATATATTGATTACAAAAAAGCTTTTGACAGTGTACCTAACTCCTGGCTGATTCACGTTTTACGAATTTACAAAATCAACCCCCTTATTATTAACTTCCTGCAAGCTGTAATGAGTAATTGGAGAACCACTCTTTTTCTCTCAAATAATAATTCCACTATATCCACGGATGAAATTCCAATTTAAAATGGAATTTTCCAGGGGGACTCACTCAGTGCTTTGTGGTTTTGCCTGGCACTCAATCCGCTATCTAGCCTAGTTAACTTCTCTAATTATGGATACAAACTCACTCCCAACATTGCAGTAAGTCATCTGATGTACATGGATGACATTAAACTCTTTGCGAAGTCCGAAAAAGAAATGCTAACCCTAATAGAAAATACTGCTAAATTTAGTAAAGATATTAACATGTCCTTCGGCTTAGATAAATGTAAACGGTTAAATATACGGAAAGGAAAAATAGCAATAAATGAAGATGACGGTGTACATGAGAATTATTTTGATTTGATGGATGTTAATGATACTTATAAATATTTAGGCTTGCATGAGGGAAAAACTATAAATCATATGGAGATCAAAAAATAACTACGTGAAGAATATTTTATTAGGGTGAACCAAATTTGCAAAAGACCACTTTACTCTAAAAACCTATTTAAAGCGGTAAACACGTACGCCATACCAATATTAACCTATTTGTTTGGAATATTTAAGTGGTCAAAAACCGATATTAAGAAATTAGAAATGAAGACCAGATCAACACTTACTAAACACAATTTTTTACATCCTAAATCTGCAATCTAGAGAATTTCAATAGAAAGATTAAAAGGGGGGTTTAATAGATTTAAATAATTTATGGCAAGGCCAAGTAAAACATTTAACAAATTTCTTCTACGTAAAAGCACAAACAAGTAAAATTCATTTCGCTACCGTTAAAACAGTTAAAAAGTACACACCTTTAGATTTAAATAATAAGACATATCAATTTGCTAGCCCCACTGAAAACATAACCAATAAACTCGTAAGATGGCGTAGTAAAGAATTACATGGAAGACACATACAAGATTTAGAACAGCCCCACGTAGATATGCAGGCTTCTAATAAATAGCTAAAATTTGGTTCCCTTTTTCCGGAAACTGAAGGATTTATGGTGGCGATCCAATATCAGGTGATTAACACAAGGAATTACAGAAAATTTATTTTAATAGATCTAACCATTCAGAATGATAAATGCAGAAAATGTCACCGTATGCCTGAAACAATACAGCATATTATAAGCGCTTGTTCAAGCCTAACTCAAAATGATTACACGCACAGACATAACCAGGTCGCAAATATAATCCATCAAAAACTTGCTATTAAACATAAATTAATCCCTGAGAAACCTATGCCGTACTATCAATATTCCCCAAAACCTGTGTTAGAGAGAAGGAGCCACCGAATGTACTTTGACAGAGCTATACTTACGGACAAAACAATTCACAACAATAGACCGGACATTACTTTAATAGATAAAACTAATAAAATTGCTTATTTAGTAGATATTGCCGTGCCAAATACACACAATTTGGAAAAAATCGTAACAGAAAAAATAAATAAATACACTGAGCTCAAAGAAGAAATTATACGAATCTGGAAACTCAACAAAGTATTAATTGTGCCACTGGTGCTCTCCAGCACAGGTGTGATACCGAAATGTCTCCATCATTACCTTAGAATATTTGATATCCCAAAGAATATTAATGTTACCATGCAGAAAGCTGCCATACTTAATACGTGTCAAATTGTACGAAAATTTCTACAAGAAGACACAAACGCTTCTTCTCAAAATGATACGCACTTAGCCTAGGCCCGTGAGTGTCATTAAACCGAAATATATGTATGTATATTTCGAGAAAAATAAATATAGTGATAATAATAATAATTTATTTGACCAAAATACAAATATTACATGACAAACTTAAAATAAAAGAGCTTACATCAATTTTATATAAAAATTACAAAAAATATTTTGTCGGTGATCTCCACGATCAATTCATTTTACTTTTTATTTTACATACAATATCTTTACGCCAAAAGGAAAAAGCTATTATAGCTATATTTAAAGTCAGTACGATTTACGGTAGCCTAATCTACCGTGATAGAAAAAAAAATTACCCCAACAATTAAATGTTACAAAATCAGCTTCATAAAGTATACAATCATATTATAGAACATAAAAACGAATAAACAATTATTATTAATTATTAGCAATATTTACAAATTCCGCAACTAGCATTAAAGACTTGCATTTCTTGATACACGCACGGCGCGTTAAGAACATTATTCAAGAACCTACCCCATAATGGTATATAGGATAATAAATCACGCTTGTATTGCATCCACTATTCCGACACCCCAGCATCCCTGTGAGTCCTAATCTCCCCTCAGAATGTCACAAATGAGACATCATACGAGACTTGAAATTCGCAATGACTCATCGTTTTCATTTTAAAGATTGAAGCTAAGCCCCAATCTTTTATAAAAATGATCCCACATTTTTCTGCAAGAAAGATAACATTTTAATTCAAAATATTGATCCTAAATTATTATATCGGTAACTTTAAATAAGTAGACGAAATAAAACGTGAGCATTTTTCAAATTACGAAATTTAACACAATTTAGGTACAAAATATATCTATGCAACAGCCATCTTATACATCGACTGAATAGTAATGGATAACAATGCTATAAAATAACGTAGACTCTATAATAATTTGTTTTGATCTAAGCCATCACTTCAGCCAAATAACGATTATCGGATCGAAATCAACAATATTTTAGAGCTGTAAGATGTAAAAGATGATGGGTCTTAATGAATGTTTTCATAACTAAAACATAAAAACTGAAGGGAGACTGTCCCGCCCTCACATCCACCACTGCAACTCCTGTAAACCAGGATTAACAGTGGCACGCAATGTAATGACACCGAGCATTGAAGCTCGGCGAATCTCCGGGAATGTCTAACTAGTCTTTAACCCGCAACGAAATCAATCAGAAAGTTAAATTAATAAGAAGAGTTGGAAATAAATTATTGACCACTTCCCTCCGTGCAAAGCGGGTGACAAAACAATGAAATAAAAAGGTAAATAACCTCGCAAAAAGACTTTTACAGCCGGAGAAGCCAGCTGTAAAGCACCACGGATCAAATTATTATTACATTTAAATGAGACCTATTATGTGAGCTGTTATACTTGATTCCAGTAATAACGGACGGTATGGCAAAAACGCCAGAAAGCACGAAAATTCGTCCTAGTTCGTCCTAGTACTAACAGTACAATAAAAATAAATAAATATAATAATAGATAAAAACTAAAGCCAACAATTCATATTTTTTGTCAACAAACTGCATAGCAATGTTACATAAAAAGTATAATTTCTACTAGATCTTATACTGCATTAACCCATGTAGTGAACAAGGACTTCTTTATAGTCTAGTGAGGAGCCTTTTTTCTCTAATGAAGCCTAGAAACTTAATCCACGCTAAACCAATGTAGATCAGCGATGCAAAAACGCAATGCAAATCTTTACGATTCAACAAGACTAACATATTAAACTCAATTACATAATATTAAAAAGCAATTGTAATAGCGGTAATTAAATGCATGCTAGCACCAGTTTGGTTTAATTTTAAATGAGCTCCCAACATAACCTCGGGCCAATGAGGGAGCTTCTCTGACATCCACACAATGGATGCAAGCAATTAATTACGCGCTGACAAAAGGCATCTGAGCCACGAGATGTTCTAGCCTGAATCCTTGAATCACCACAACAAATGAGCAAGTAAATATTATATGTTGTGAGCTATTTGCACTGTCGCGTGTGTTGGCGCTGAATGTTGTTGAAATATTTATATTAAAATATTGTGCATTAGAACGGTTTTATGTTTTTTTATTCTACATTAATAATTATAAAATGAGCATCTTAGCGGGCCGGTATATGTATGGAATAGCTTGGGATTGCCGTCTCGATTCGATACTCTGTTTGGACAGAATTTACGCTTGCCATCAGGTGCAGTGCAGTCACTATGCCGAACCAGGATAAGAAAAATGTTAGTTTTTGCTAAAACATTTTTAGTACTGAACACGGGCGAAAATAAATCAGAAATTAATAATGAATCCCACTCCAATTCTGGGATGCTTATAAGTAATAATGCAAATCTGTTGTTGATACGATACAAGACAGAATAGAGAAGTAGGTACACAAAATGTCACAAGATGACATCACCGAATTCAAGACATCAATTTGTTTCAGCCCAGCGATATTATGTCTCCCGAGACAATTGTAATAACATACCCTGAAAATTAATTATAACATTTACATCAACTAATGAAGATACAATACTTAAAGCGAGTTGGATTGCCAATTACTCCTAACGAATACCACATAAAAGCAACCCAGAAACGTAACATTAACATGAAAATCAGCAACAAAATCCAGCCCAGCTAATTCCCTTTGAGCGGCTAATGAGAAAAACGTATATAAAAACCGTTCAGAGCTAAAGTGTGTGCATTAAAATTTGATTGGCTTTTCATAGTTGGAGGCACCTAAGAGCATCGTTAAGTTTAGTGCAGCCACAAATCGCCGCGAACGCCCATGCGGATGGGAATAAAACGCGGCAAGGCTTTAAACAGCATCCCTCCTCTTATACATTACGCTGGAGTTTTATCATTCGTTTTACCGATCCACGAGACCTCATTCGAAGTGAGAACGTATTTCGTGTTCGTGTAATGAATGGCTTTATCTTAAATAGATCGCCTGTTTTAACACCGCCTGAGTTAGTGGAGACAAAATGGACGGCCATCGATTTTTGCAGATTTATTGATGCTGGGTTGTCGACCTGCCCAATTGTAGTTTGCTGTATTGTCGTTGTTTAATTCTTTTGTAAACGAGAGTGTGTTTACTAAGTTTTCTTTTCTTTTGATACATACAATCGTCATACAATCTATAAGTTTGTCAGTAGAGTAATAAAGTTACTTTACCAGACTACTAATGAATATTTACCAAATTACACTTTATTGAGCTTGTAATTACCAAATATGAAAAAAATATCGACGACTCTTTAGCTACGGAAGGTTTCAAAAATTATGCCATGAAACGTGAGGGTTATTTGGTGTTCGAACTCACTTTATTGAAGCGTGCTGTTGTCAGTACCTCCATACTCTTACAATGAAACTACGAGAATTCAAATACCTAACAAAAACATCCCGATCGGTACAATCGGCACGAAGTTGCCCCGTTCTATGAAACCTCGCCGATGTAAATGTTTAATAGAGTTTTCTAACTTCATAATACTTTTTGCTCGGAACTACTCGTATTAATTTCTTTTCGCACCCGGAAAAATGTCCGACCACGATTGCAACTAATTTACGTCGCTTTTGATGAAACTTTACCGTTTTTATAACTCCATCCTCCTACTCAGGACGATAAAACATGGTGTTATTGTTGTTTATCTAGGAACGTAAACTTCGCACCTACAACTTATAAAAATTTACGGCATGAAGCCACTTTTTTGTATTTCTTCTTTATTTAGTTACGAGTATTATAGTGATATTAAATAAATCTTATGACTCATTTTCATAGGTCCATTCCGCATGACGTACAGCCCGCATAATCTGAAATCTGTAAATTCTGTTGACATTATTCGATAAGGCATGTTACTGAGTGATAGAGCCACGCTGTTGTCAGTCATGACTCAGCATAAATGGGCAAACTTATAGAGGGCGGTAACACTGTCTCACAGGAGATCGACGCTAACCGTCGCTGTGCAGTCGCATTTTGTTTGTTGAGTGAGATTTCCGGATGCCCATCTCTGTTTTCCCATCTTTTATCGTTCCGTTTTTCATGGGACGCCATCACATCCATGATCCGATCACTTGCCATCACGTGACCTATTTGCTCGGACTATTGCTGGACTTTTGCAATAAAAAAGGAAAAAAATACGGCCCGAATGAGGAAAACGGGAAGACACTGTTTCTATAAAGCTGGGTCACTTTCCGCTCCATGCATGCTGGATATCAGCCAAGTTATTCGCTAATTGACGGGCAATGAAAGGCTACAAAACATACTCTACTTGACACAAAGAACATCAAAATCTGTGCCACTAATTTCTAGTTATTTACACTGGTGGTAGGTCTCTCATATGTGCGAGGCCATCTGGGTAGGTACCACCGCAATGGCTATTTCTCCCGTGAAACAACGCTGCTTAAATGCACTGTTGTGTTTCGGATTGAAGGACATTGTAGCCAGAGCAACTACTGGACATATTGAGACTTAACATCTTATGTCTCAGGATGGCGAGCGCAGTGGAATGTTGCTACTGTTTGCTAATGAGCGGTCGTATCGCTTACCATCAGGCGAACGGGTTGCCATTCACTGCAATAAAAAAAAAATCTAACACCGTATTCATGCTAATACTACAAAATAACTGGCCCAAAAATGCTTTCTCATAAAAGTAAACATTTAAATAAGATGTAACAAGAACACGAGGGACAATACAGTTTAATATCCAAACCAAACGAGCATTTTTGATACGTGGTCAAATAAGTTGAAACTCGCAGTTCATTTGTTTCCAAAAGCCATGAAACAGCCAGTATATTAATATTCATAAAGACTGTCGCCCGCTAAGTGTGAGAGCTCGTAACATTTTGTTTTAGGACGCCCTAATATTTTGTCTACATCACAACCAATTTATTATTAGTTACAATATAGCAGCCGTTGACAACTTTGTTGCCTAAATTATAAACGCGGAATTTGGTGTTCCGCATATTATCGGGAATAAATCCTGGGTGAAATTGGATCACGGATCAAAACCACTAAACGGTAGACGCGAAGATTCGCGGTATCAGAATCTTCCAATATCGTCACACGAAAAAGCTTTTAACGAACATCATTAGTTCCCGCACATACATATTATATGAGAATGAAATTAATTGTCAATAAAATGTAAATTGCCTCGCAGACTGTGGGCTGAAACAAAATTGGAGGTATTTTGTACCGAACCGATAAGTAAACATATAAATACAATGTTTACTTATCGGTTCGGCCAAAACGAGTCAATTTTCATAACTTTTTGCATTATTGAAAGAATTGTTAAATCGTCGTTAATTTATGCGGCGGGATATATTCACGGCTTAAAGTATTTTGTAAATATTGTCGGCTGGTAATAAAAGGTTTTTGCATGCACCACGTGCCGCTCTTCCGACTCGTAAACATGAAAGGATTCTATAAACCTCTTTACACTTTACGATTTTCCATTAAAAGTGTGTGCAAAGGCAAGCTGTTATGCCTAGAATTTGCTTTTATCGCTACAATAACCCTTGGCATCAGTTTTAAAAGTTACTTTAAAATTGCATCAAGTAGTTATAGCTCGGGCATGTAATTTTGGAATACCGATACTCTAGTGAGAGTTCAAATCCAGAGGGTAAAAGTTGTATCATTTTTTTTTCCATGATGTGTGTATAATGGAAAAACTTAGAAAAAAAGTTGAGAGGTGTCAAGGGACACCCGGATGGAACGAAGTTCCTTTCGATTAATTAGTGAAGGAATTGTAATAAAATTTAAATTTAATACAATAGCTTACTATAGCAAAAAGTGTCGTTACAACTTTTCGTGAGATTTTTTTCCGTCTAGCCCCCTTTCACAACGCGCGATAAGGAACTTCGTTCCAATAATTTTGATGTCGGCCCTAAATTTTCCTATTTCCCCATGGTTAAATTGCTTAAGCAATTACTATAAATCTTACTGGAGATTAATACATTACACACTAAGCCGTGTTAATCTCATTAAGAGCAATTGCAATTATGTTCAATAATGCCATCGCATGCAAATTTATAGAAACATTGTATTTTCCGTCACACGATGTGATATGGAGAAAGCCTATCGCAATATCACACTCAAATTCCTGGATGTCCTGGCACCTCTGCTTACCCCTTCTGAGAAATTCTACGAGACAGTTGTACCAAACCAGGCGAATGTGAAACATCAAAACTATTAATAGAAATAACAAATATATTTACTTAAAACCCACTTTAACTCACAAGACAGCATATTAGGACAGCTTCCGTGGCGCAGTTGTTGTCACGTTTCATTTCATCATTATTGAAACCTTCTGTGGTTTAATGAGTTGTGGGTATCATTTTTTTTTAATTTGGTTTTTTTTTTTTTATTTTTGCTCAATAAAGTGTTATTTGATTGAAAACTAATAATTACTTTTGGTATCACATTGAGGCTGTCAGCTCCACACCTGCGAAATGAGAAGCCGCGGGTCTGATCCCCGCATCAAAATAAATACCTGTGGTATTTGATCACATATATATTTGTTTTCGGGTCTAGGTATTTGTGACACCGAAAGTCTCTCGTGGCTTCTGTTACCGACAAGACAAGACTCGAGCTAAGTGTGGAGTCAGGACTATGTATGTGACTGCAGGATGTTATAATTATTTATTTTCTTATGGCATAGGTCAGACAAACGAGCAAAGAGGTCACCTGATGATAAGTAGTCATTTCTGCTCACGATCATAAATCATATACAGGGTATATCAAGACTGCTACCGAAAACGAAGCCGGGTGGTAGTTTAAGCGACTTCAGACACAATGCAACAGAAAAAGTTGCAAAAAAAAACGTCAATTTTTTTTGTAATTTTTTTCCTATTGCCATATTTTGGTGGTAAATACATTTTTTCCTAAAATAATAGTGTATACCCTTTAATTTATAAATACTCTAAGATATAAGAGAGTTTAAATTATTATTTTAGCAAAAACTATGGATTTACCACCCAAAATGACGATATTTAATTTAGATATTGAAGGATGCCGAAGTTATTCCTCTTCCCAAAAAACCTAATCCTGTATCCTTTTCTGAATATCGGCCTATTTCAATTTTACCGTTCCTTTCAAAGGTCCTCGAAACCCTTATCCATCATCAATTAAGTTCCTTTCTTACTGACAACAATCTCCTTAATCCATTTCAATCCGGATTTCGTCCTGGTCATAGTACAACCACTGCATTGGTTAATATTACAGACGACATCAGATCTGCAATGGAGAGCGGAAAGCTAACGGTGCTAGCCTTGCTAGACTTTAGCAATGCGTTTAACACTGTAGACCACGATGTTCTGTTAAGTATGCTTCGCTCTATTAACATATCTCCAGTGGTAATTGACTGGTTTCGTAGTTACCTGACTGGGCGCCGGCAGCGCATACGCATTGAAGCTGCAGTGTCTGCTTGGTGTGATACCTTTGCTGGCGTTCCTCAGGGCGGCGTTTTATCTCCTTTACTCTTCGCACTATTTATTAATTCAATATCCTATAAACTTATTTCTTCCTACCACTTGTATGCAGACGATTTACAGATTTACTACCATGCCCCGGTGGACAGAATGGCGGAAGCTATTGCTGCAATAAATAAAGATCTCACTCGGATCAATGAGTGGAGTGGGATGCATGGTCTCACAGTAAACCCTTCTAAAACTCAGGTCATTGTTGTTGGCAGCTCCAGGATGGTTTCGCAACTGAATTTAAATCAATTACCCCAGGTTTCATTCAATGGCTGCCTTATTCCTTTTTGTGATGTCGTAAAAACTTGGGCGTTTTAATAGACAAAAACTTATCCTGGGGTCCCCAATTGCAACAACTTAGTCGTAAATTATTCGCTGCAGCGGGGTCCTTGCGAAGATTACGAAATTTTCTACCTATTCCCACAAAAATTGCGCTTGTCCAGTCTCTTCTTTTTCCTCTCCTTGATTATGCTGATGCTAGCTACCTAGATCTCACCGAAGCCCACTTTGAAAAGCTTAAGCAACTTCAAAATTTCTGCATTCGGTTTGTATTTGGACTTAAAAAATATGACCACGTCTCTGAATATCGAACTAAACTCAAGTGGCTATCAATACGCTTTCGCCGGAATACTCGCATCCTTTCACTTCTCTATACCATATTATTTAATCCCACGACCCCAAATTATTTAAAACGTCGCTTTCATTTCTTAAGCAATACCCATGTACGATCTCTTAGGTCTTCAGAAAATTTGATTATAGAAATTCCTAAGCACAGCACATCATTCCTCGACAAATCTTTTACTGTCCATGCTGCTCGCTTATGGAATGAGCTACCCCTGACAATAAGACTTGCTAAATCTCTGCCTATTTTAAGAGATTAGTCAGAACGCACTATTTGTCAGAACAGTAATATATTATGTATAAATATATTTCTTTTTTATATATATATATTTTATATATATATATTTTATTCGTTACGTTTATAGTATAATATATGTAGTAAAGTCACATTTTACTTGTGTAGTTTATGTAAGTGTATACTTGTATTATATATATATACCGGGTATCTCAAGACTGCTACCGAAAACGGAGCCGGGTGGTAGTTTTAGTGGCTACAAACACAATGCAATAAAAAATTTCGCTTAGAAACGCGACAATTATTTTTTATGATTTTTTAAATATCGTCATTTTTGGGTGGTAAATCCATAGATTTTGCTAAAATAATAATTTAAACTCTCTTATATCTTAGAGTATTTATAAATTAAAGGGTATACACTATTATTTTAGGAAAAAATGTATTTACCACCAAAATATGGCAATAGGAAAAAAATTACAAAAAAAAAATTGTTGCTTTTTTTGCAACTTTTTCTGTTGCATTGTGTTTGAAGTCGCTTAAACTACCACCCGGCTTCGTTTTCGGTAGCAGTCTTGATATACCCTGTATATATATATACATATATATATATATATATATATATATATATATATATATATATATATATATATATATATATATAATGCCTATTTATAAAGCTTTTAGTTGTACATGATTTTCTTCCTTTCCTTTTTAATGACTATCTTCGATTTTCCTTCTCCTATTCATTCCAATCCATCCAAAGGTTGTCTGGAAGAGATCGCCGTTAGCGATAAGGCCGCCGTTTGTACGTACTTATGTTATAAGTTCCTTAGTTGTAAAATTATTTTATTAATTTTTGTGTACAATAAAGAATTATAAATAAATAAATAAAAAAATATTAAAAAAATCATAAAAATAATTGTCGCGTTTTCTATGCGAAATTTTTAATTGCATTGTGTTTGTAGCCACTAAAACTACCACCCGGCTTCGTTTTCGGTAGCAGTCTTGAGATACCCGGTATGTGTTACTGGCCCATCAAATAGAGAGGGGAGCGAGAAGGATAAAGGAAGGGAAGACAGAATATAATATTATATACCCCATAGGGCATAGGGGATGCGATAGGGATAATAAGCGAGACGATGTTATCGGAATAAAATGATGTTTTGAAGTATTAATTTAACTGCCATAAGTAAACACTATCATAGTAGAGTTTATCATTTTTTCATTGATAAATACCGTTCTTGATATGTCCTGAAAAGGGTATGTATGCAGAGCTGCAAGGTCTGTTACCAGCTCGGATAAGAATAATGCGTACTATATGGTTTCCCAAAAAACCACGCTAGCTAACCGACTAAAACCCGTCAAAGAACTTTACGCTTAACTTTAGTATCTTAGAATCAATGGACAGACACCCCATATGTAGTCAAACATCACATCGTAAAATGCATACGCCAATACCTAACGCGGTTACATTTTGCCATGATATAAGGGGCGATGTACATTAAAAATTAAACACATGAAAAAGCCACGTGGTAGTGCACGAGAAATCGTGTCATGCGAAAATGTTGGGAACAAAAGAGCGGCGCGGCGCGTCGACGGCTCGGATGCGACGTTTTAAATATTTCCCAATGGCTCGAGCACAAACTGAGGCCGCGTCCCGCATCGCATTCATTCGACGCCAAAACAATGACGATATTACACTTCATTCTTCGCTCGCGAAATTATTATGAACCTCAAGCCCACAAATTCTTTTAGCCAGTTAGAAAAGAAATAAAGAGGGAAGCCCGAAGCATCCGCCGCGTTGTGACAGTTTATTATTTTCTGAGACGACGACACATAGCATTTCTTTATGAAACGTTTTCACGTATCTTTTTGCACATTCGTGCTTGGTGTTGATAACACTACAGCCGGATGTACTTTACCTATTTGAATAAGCAAGCTGAACAATATTATTCTTACAATGTATATTTTGGCTTTGAACCAAGCATGCGTATTGCTCTTTTTTATATCTTCCAAACTAACTACAATAAGATTTCACTACTTTTAATGCAATTAATAATAGTTTACCATACCATATACATTACCATTACTTGTTTTCAATATTATACTTAGGACTTTTTTTTGGTTTGGGCAAAAATACGACTTATAAGTAATACGTTTATATTGAAAAGATACATCAACATTATGTGACTATAATATTTATACCGCTCGCACAGACTAATAATGTCCTTAAACGTTATCCCTTCCTATCGGAAATCCCTAACTAGCAAGTCAAAGATCACGAAGGGTGCGAACTGTACGCAAACGTATCTGTATCACCTTAGCAGTTTCTATAGAGCTAATGAGGACAGATAGATCGGTCGTGTGAGAACGCGTCGTGTCGTGTGTTTGCTGGCCCTGACGCCACCAAATCGAATTACCACTACCAACTGACGGCATTCCGATGCTAATTGTACGTTCAAATAATCATTATGGGGGACAGTATTTACAGTTGAGATTCGAAAACATTCGTTCGACACACAATTTCGCATTTCGTATTTATGTTACGAAGTGCAAAGATTTGTTAAATCGACTTTATTCTGTTTGTGAGCCGTAATTTCGTTCGGACGTTTCGCGAATAAAATTAGATCTCTCATAATTTTATTCGTACCTGCGAAATTCTGTCATTCTACAAATTTACCTAAAGTTGTTTACTGTTACGGGTCTTCATTTGCTGAGGCCTCGTCTCGTTAAACGTGAAAACATTTCATTTGTAGGGAAAAAAGTCTCGGTCTCCCAGTAAATGGTGTTTGTTTTATCCGAGCACACAACATTACCGTTGCATTTCCCGGATTGTGGAATGTGTGCGCATTAATTGTACTAACGTCAACTTTTTCTATGCTCTGTACAAATATGTAGCTAGCGCGGTAACAAGTGTTTCAAATGCTATAGAAGCAATTCACGCACGATGAAATGTTAGAAGTCGGGAGCCGGGCTCTGCCAAATTGACGCCATCTTTTGTATCAAGTGCCTCGTTTTTGCCAGGCGCTGCATTTTTAAGGTTTAAAGTTTTGGCGTACATAAAACCAACTATTCAGCTCGCACTTTTTCGGCACAGGCTAATATAAAAATCATCATGAGATTATTAATTTGTTGCTTCATCATTGAAAATTGTTCTTCAAATTCCTCAAAATTGCATACATGCATACATAAACCATGACACCCACATTTTGCCTTATATGTTCCGTCCCACAATGTGATAGGTGGCGAGCCTATCGCTATATCGGGCACAAATTCCTAACTCTGGACTGATAATGAATAGAAACATCCAATATCACTTTGCCCAACCCGGGATTCGAACCCGAGCCCTCAGCTTTGTAACTGCCACTGCTTTTTTGACTGCTTTGGTGGCGTAGTTGTACTACGGTACGGTTACAAAGCTGAGGTCCTCAAAATTGTTCTCATAAAAAGTTCACTTCTTAAATACTGGGTATCTCAAGACTGCTACCGAAAACGAAGCCGGGTTGTAGTTTTAGTGACTACAAACACAATGCAACTAAAAATTTCGCAAAGAAACGCGACAATTATTTTTTATGATTTTTTAAATATCGTCATTTTTGGGTGGTAAATCCATAGTTTTTGCTAAAATAATAATTTAAACTCTTTTATACCTTAGATTATTTATAAATAAAAGGGTATACACTATTATTTTAGGGAAAAATGTATTTACCACCCAAATATGGTCATAGGAAAAAAATAACAAAAAAAAAACTGGTGCTTTTTTTTTGCAACTTTTTCTGTTGCATTGTGTCTGAAGTCGCTTAAACTACCACCCGGCTTCGTTTTCGGTAGCAGTCTAGATATACCCTGTATGAATACCAATATGAATATTCATAATCACACCTTTACTTGTGAAATCATTTCAAATTTTTTTGAAATATATTCACGTCAGGATTTATTATTGTTAATTCATTTTCAGTTGTTGCAGAAAATCTTTCAATTGCGTGTTATTTTTAATCGGGGGCGTGGTTGTACTACGATACGGTTACAAAGCTGAGGTCTCGGGTTGGAATCCTTAGTCGGGTAAAGTAAAATTGTTTTTTTTTTATTTCTAATCAGCCCGAAGTCAGGAATTTATGCCTGATATTGCGATAGGGTAGTTCCCTATCGCATCGTAAAGTGTCCTGGCATCTCTGCCTAAACCTGCAGAATTTCTCACCTCACGAATAATCAAAAACACCATTCTTAAATTACAAGACGTGTTCCTTATTTCCCATACTGAATTTTATACACAAAGGATGTGATGGTAAGCGACAAGCTTCATTGAGATGTTATCCGACTGACTAACTAGTGGCGCATAATATGTCCCTCGTTCATATTTCTCACGGCTTATTAGTATCTATTTACTTTGTCCACACATATACTACAACTTTTTTTTAAACCGCCACCTTATTGCTGGTGTAGCTGGGCTGTATGGGTTATGGATCGTGATAACCAGGATTTGATTCTCGGACCAGAAAACATTTATATGTGACTGTTGCAGACACAAAGCTTAAAACTAATTATCGTACTTAATTTTCTTTTTTTTTACTACTTAAAAGTTTCAAACCTCAAATATCGAGTCATAATTCCCCTTCTTCATTAGATAAATACCCTAACAGCACAATAAAGTAAAATCTAGATTATTCTACCTGCAACTAAAATTTACTAACAAAATACTCGAATTCGGCCATAAACTACAAACAGCTCAAACCAACTAGGTAGAACAACATCCCTTCACAAACGTATGAATGATCGCTACAGAGGAACTAGGAAGCGCCATTATCTCGCGGCTAATGCCTTTTGTCACGGCGTTCGGAATAATTAATAACCGGGCCGATTGTGCCGGCGGCAAGACGCCTACCTTGTTCGGCTTAACATTGCCTATGTGTTTAATTTTCGATGTAACACGATGTTTCAGTGTAAACGCGGTGTACGTTGAGGTAACTGCTTTTCTTAACGCATGGAGCTGTTCTGGAAATAAAGCGCTTTACTCGGTACCAGGTTTTAGATTAAAAAGTGAAATACACCGACTTAAACTCACGACTTTTTCACAAAAGGGTAGTAAAAGCTACCAGGACACCTACGTTTCGCCTGGTGTGTTCCGTCCCACGATGTGATAGGAGGCGAGCCTATCGCCATATAGAGCACAAATTCCTGGCTCCTCGCTGATAATGAATAGAAAAATTCGATATCACTTTGCCCGACCCGGGATTGGAACCCGAGATCATAGCGAAGCAAGCGACCCCAGAGTACTGTAGCACAACTCCGGACAGTCAATAGACGGTCAAAAGTTTAATACCTAGTATGGTTAAATCAAAAGGGTTTGAACGATCACAAGTGACAACCATCTTACAAAAAAAGCCCATAGTTCCAATGCTAGAATCAAATTATATGTGTTATCTTAAGAATCCTCAACACCAAGAACTTCTTGGACGTCGGGAAGTTAAAATTACATTAAAACCGCGATTAAATCCATAAAGTTCTATTTCAATCAAAGAATTTCTTGACTGTTAAAAATGCTTACAAGAATAGACCAGTATGGCAATTGGTCGCAGTTAGACTCGGAGCGTGCGGTCACTGCAACGGACACGCCACTGAAATGTAAATTCACAAAATAAATCGACGTTGATACCTATCACCAAACTCGCGCACGATTGAGGAAAAAGATCCATTTAAATGTAGATTGTCTCCGGTAATACTTCCATTTGTTTTTGTCTCAACTCTGAGATACGAGCGTAACCCGCAGACGATTTCGTGGTCTTGTACTGAGGGATTCAGCGTTTCGTTGCCCTACATAGGATCGATTGCGTAATCCCAAATGGATTAGCAAATCTAAACGTTTGGATTGATGGATTTACTGTTAGAAATAAATATGCATATTATTTAGAAAAAATATATTAGAATATATAAATATTGAACGATTGTGTTGGGTAAAGGTGTTGTTTTTATTTGTGAAACTTATAACAAGAGTACAAAAATCCTCATAAACAAAAACTATGTTGAAAGGTAAAATATAATTTGACAAATCTTCAAAGTTTGTTCTATTGAAGAGTGGCCTATACGGCCTCAATTCGAGGACCTTTCAGTAAATTCATCCCTATCCAAATTTTTCCCTTCTCGATTTTCTCCGTGTACTTTCTCCTCAAATAACACTTATTTCGTAAGGGACATAGCTTAGCCCTCTCTATAGCCCGTTGACAATATGTAAGCTCATTACGCTGGTATATTTTACAGCCATTAGTATTACAGATTAATAGCCCGAAATACAAAAAACCTGCATACAGTAGCTACCAGCTATAATTCTTCCATTTGAAAATAAATGCCCATTTGCGAATAAAACGTCGGTGGAATAAGGACGCGAGTTTCTGAGCAGGTAACATAAACGAACAGGCGAGTGGCTTTCTTTTATTCCTTGCCATCTTGATGTGTCTTTGAGATGGCTCAGTTTTTAAGAACTGTAAACAAAAGAACTATAAAAACTTTTGATGGGAGTTCACGTTATGAGGCAAGAAATGAAAATTCTGAAAAACTATCAAATCTAGTTTTATTCCATCCGGACCATGTTTGAGGGGAAATAATTTTAAAAGATAAACTTTTAAAGAATTATAGCATTTATTTACCATTTATAAACATGTTTACATTTATATCATAATATCTCACTACGACTAAAAATAATTAACCCTAAAATTATCCGTAACACTGCTCCTAATTTCCAAATGGCAGCTAAAAATGAATATTTTACAACAAAAAATAGCTGAGGCCCTCGTGCTTCTCATTGTCAGCACGTAAAACACGTCCTTAGGGAACCCCCAGCCGCATCCCGACCGCAGTAGCAATCCGCACCCGGATATTTTTACCCGCACCCATATGATTCACGGACAAACATGGAAATGTCAACTTTTTTTCTCCATTTAGCACAATTGAGGGGCACATTGACTACAATGTCCCTTTCCGCTTACTTTTATATAAAAATATTTGAAATATTTTGAAGATGTTTTTCATTTTTATAATGTTTTTGCCAAGTTCATGTATGGACATTAGACAGCAATTATTATGTTTTTACCAACATATTTCCATGATGTATGAGTTAATTTATTATTCAGTCACAAACTTTTAAATAAAAAGAACTGTAAACAAATCAATCTTCGTCTCTGACTTTTCTTACGTAAACGCGTATACATTTTTTGGTTTATTCCCAGTAGTTCCACTGGAATAATTAATGGCACTACTGAGACTTTTCATTCCCAGTAGTTCCACTGGAATAATTATAGTGAATTTACACTGTTTCCTTACTTATTATTATTTATTGATTATTTTTGGCAACACATACGCGGACGTCGGCTTCGCTTAAGAGGTAGGTAGAAGTGATACTAGTTTAGTTTAGTAACTTTTATTTTGGCCCCGAATTTGTGATAGAGGTGTACCTATAGCCATATCGGGGACAAATTACACTCACAGGCAATGCGTACCACAATTTTCTAATGTAATACTCGCACATTATTGCGTTTCTTCGACTTGATAAGCCAGTTCCTTTTGGCCTATATACGTTGCAACTATACCTATGAAGTGTCGCGTCTATACTTTCTTGTTATTCTCGCTTTCCTTAGCCACGGGAAGCCCATTGCTGGACATAGGTTTATTCTAAGGATTTTTAATTACTTTTTATTATGCATGAAGCATAATAAAAGCATAAGCATATTAATTAGTATTTAATCTAGATCATAATATTTGCCAGTTATTATTGGCACGTTACCATTATCTAGGTAGAGACTTTTAACTAACTTCGGAAAGAGCGGAGGAGCTTAAATAGACGTAACTTTTTTTGTTTTTTTATTTCAATGAATGGCGAGACGAGCAAGCCGTTCACCTGATGGTAAGCGATACGACCGCTCATAAACAGAGCGAAATTCCACTGCGCTCGCCATCCTGAGACATAAGATGTTATTTATTTATATAAGCTTTATTGTACACCATAAATAAATACAAAAGGAAACAATACAAACTAGAAAAAAAAAAGTACAATTGGCGGTCTTATCGCACAAGGCAATTTCTGACAGACAACCATTTGATGGATATAAGATGTTAAGTCTCAATGTGTCCAGTAGTTACTCTGGCTACAATATCCTTCAATCCGAAACACAACAGTGCATTTACACTGCTGTTTCACGGGAGAAATAGACATTGTGGTGGTACCTACCCAGATGATCTCTCACATATGAGAGACCCACCACCAGTACGAAAAGTTGAAATTAAAAATAAAAACCTAACTTCTTTCTTGTATGTTTTGGCAGTTTATGCTATTTTCATTAAAATATTTCATGCCACAATAAAAAAACCCGTCATACATTACTTTTCCGAGCCAATAATCATAATTATATAAATTTACGTTTTTAATATTATTCAAAATGTATATTTCTCGTTTTTTGTGTTTTTCTTCTCCACAAAAGCTTGCGGTGATATCACTGTATTGTAAACTTATTTTGAAAATATCAACGCCAGAGTTTCTCACCCATTCTTCTGTGGCGAAAACACCCTTGTGAACCAGATGGTAGGAAGAAAGTGTCTCTTTCCGAAGTTGGTTAAAAGTCTCTACCTAGATAATGGTAAAGTGTCAATAATAACTGGAAAATATTATGATCTCGATTAGGTTGCGGAAAGTTGCTTTGTGCATAATAAAAAGTAATAAAAAATCCTTAGAATAATAATTTGACAGCCTCCGTGGCGCAGTTGGTTAGACGCCGCGGGTTCGATTTCCGCACCGAGAGAAATGTTTGTGCAGCCCACAAATATTTCTTCCGGGTCTGGGTGTTTGTGAGACCAAAAAGTCTCTCGTAGTTCCCGATACCCACGACTCAAGAATCGATATTAGTGTGGGGTCAGGACTATGTATGTGACTGTTGGGTGTTATTTATTTATTAGAATAAACCTGTGTCCAGCAATGGGCTTCCCGTGGCTGAGGAGAGCGAGAACAAAGAGAAAGTTTTGACGCGACACTTCATAGGTATAGGTGCAACGTATATAGGCCAAAAGGAACTGGCTTATCAAGTCGAAGAAACGCAATAATGTGCGATTTTCGATTGGAAAATTCTGGTACGCAATGCTTGTGAGTTTAATTTGTCTCCGATATGGCGATTGGTGCACCTCTACCACAAATTCGGGGCCAACATAAAATTTAGCAGTACTTTGTGTAGAACTAGCCTAGGTACTTAGTTCTACCTACTCCTTAAGCGAAGCCGACGTCAATGTATGTGTCGCTAAAAATAATCAATAAATAATAATAAGTAAGGAAACAGTGTAAATTCACTATAATTATTTCAGTGGAACTACTGGGAATGAAAAGTCTCAGTAGTTCCACTAATTATTCTAGTGGAACTACTGGGAATGAAAGGTCCCAGTAGTTCCATGATGGAACTGTGAGTGGAACTACTGGGAATAAACCCATTTTTTGAAGCAAGTTGCAAAATAGTCACTTATACGGCCTTCTTAATACTTATATCTAATAGGTATTTATGCAAATCTTATATATAAAAATGAATCGCAAAATGTGTTGGTAACCGCATAATTCAACAACGCCTGGACCAATTTGGCTGATTTTGGTCTTGAAATATTCGTGGAAGTCCTGGGAAGGTTTTAGGGGTGAGAAAATTAGGAAAATTTCTGAGGAAGATACTAAAAACCTTTTTTTTGGGTATCGTTTAAGCGTGATGCGTCCAGCCAATATAGGATGATCTTTGTTTATTTGACGGGAGACGTAAAGACGGTCCAGCTTCAACTACCATCCAACGTAAAATGATCTATCTTTCCATTGTCTTTCATTGACGGCTGACGAAATAGAACAAAATTCAAAAAATGTGTACATCGTGTATATCGTGTATATAATATTATCTAGATACGGCGTCTTGCGCATAATTTTGTGAAATGTAAATTGAAATCATGTCCATATCTACCAAAATCGCCCATTGTTTTTTGAGATTATTGCAACAGTTTTAAACAAGGTATACTCTATCGAAGCGTTTTGCCGGAGTACACCAAAATATATCTAATTATAATTTTTCGTTTTCATAAACGACATTGTTTTTGAATTGATACTTTTAGATGCGCTGGGGAACATATTTAAATTTCGCATTAATATTGTTTTTAGACTCAAGAATAAAAAGAATATTGGTACGTTGATGCCGTATCTAGACATTATAACGAAACGATATGCAGTTTTATATTTTTAAATATTTGTTCTATTACTTACGTCACCTGGTAAGGCAGTATGAAGGTTTTATTAATTTGTATATGGTAACGTACTAGACGCGACTGCCAACAAGTTAACGATGGTCACGGGTTCAAATCCCAGGGCACACCTCTGACTTTTCGGATTAAATTCTACGTGAAATAAAATCCGCCAAACCGCACTAAGCCAGCAGGGTGGACTATAATATCTTCTTCTATAATATAAAAATGAATCGCAAAATGTGTTGGTAAGCGCATAACTCAACAACGCCTGGACCAATTTGGCCAATTCTTTTTTTAAATTGTTATTATTACTTTATTACTAACAAAAAGTAATGGCGTGCAATATTATTAGGAAAAACAGCATTTTGGTGTTGAAATAAGGGACGGAATATTGGATGGACAATAAAAAACGCTAAAGTTTTTAATGTCAAAATTTCATAAGGCAATCTTTATATGTACATGTATATGGAGAGACGGGATATAATAGAGTGGAAGGTACGGGAGAGGGCTGGGATAGCTGACAGATTTGATAGGACGAAATGTAAATGCACGTTATAAGACGGGATGGATAATAAAAGAAAAAGGACGGGACGGATCGGGAAGAGACTGAACAGACGGATGAGACGGGATTGAGCCAGACAGTAGGATAGCTATGTCAAGTTTAGGTATACGAGAGATTAATACGAAAAATAACATGTATTTGGTGTGGAGTGGAATCAAAAAATATATGCACCCAGGCGAAGCTGGGTCGGGCCGCTAGTATTTTATATAAAAGTATAAAAGAAATGAATTATAATCCAACCAACTTAACCCTTACTTTTCCTTATTTTTCGCAAATACAATTCATGGCTTAAAATCGAGAATTGCAGTAATTATCAACGGAAACAGAATTTGCAAAATCTCGCGGAATTAAAAACAGTTTATGTATGCCATAATATGTCGTGTTTCGACAAACAGTAAATAAAGTAATAAGTGCAACACAACACACAATTCATTTGCAACCAAATTGCAGTTCATTTAGTTCTTGTAATGAGGCGGTTAGGTCAATGTGTTCCGTGACTCTAATAGCGTTTAATATTGTGGCCAACTCAATTGACGATTAAAATAAAGCGACGATTACCGATCTACAAATGATTCTGTTTTTTAGTAATTGCTTTCGTGAATTCATGAAAGGTGCTGTAAACCGTGTGAATGAGACACGATTGATGTATTTCCTAAAGAAAATTTATGTAATTCCTACTCTATCCAATTACTTTGAACACCATCTTGTTTGAAAATGCTAGCTTATACTCCTAGCAATATACCTATATATTACGTGAAACAATATAGAACTGGATTTAACTCTAATATCTGGCGCTCCAATTTACGAACTATTTTTATTCAAAAAACACGGCCCAGAAACAAGATATTTATAGTTACCGGCTATTTTTCAAAAACTATTTAAATATTGTTCTTGTTGAGTATGAGTACAGGACTAAATAATACAAGCCCAAGGAAACAGCAAGCCCAGGTGAGCTGCATGCGTGTGCTAAAACATTTCATAACTTACACAGCTTTTACAGCTTACATTAAATATTTACGACACCTGAGTTAAATTTTTGTTCAACGCAAAAAGTACGTGTTTTATTGACGTCGAGAGCGAGAACTTTTGAGAAGCTCTTAACTGGCGTGGAAAACATAAACCAGGCACACGGGCGCATTTTATAAAGTTAACGGCAACTCGATTAAGGAAGTAGTCAAAGAAGTTGCCAGTGAGAGCCAAGTTTCTGGAAGATACGACGGGTGATTGGATTGTAATGAAGTGAACGTTACATTGCGCGCTAACTACCAAGTCTCTGCGACAACACGCTAACATAAACGGTAATGACGAGCGTGCAATTACATTATCACGAACGGCTTCAATTATTCCTACGTAACTATTGATAGAGGACAAGCGAGGAAGCCGCAACGCAATAAGTACTTTAACTCACTGAAAAGGGAATTTTATATTTCGTCCTATTTTTAAAGGAATAGGGAATATATTTTATAGTAATATGTACACTCTCAATCGTATTTCGATCTAATTTCTCAATCGTCTTTCGATTAATCTTTCGATTGTAGAGGAGGCCCGTGCCCTGCAGTGGGATGTATATGGGTTGATACATATTGATACAATATGTACTTCTACATTGTTTGAATAACCAGTCAATATTACGTCTATACAGCTTGTGGTTGAGTTACGTAACTTTAAATCTGCTTGGAGACTATCCCATCCTCACACCCAACACTGCGACTCCTGTAAGCCAGGATCAACAGTGGTACACATACTCGTATTAATGACATTAAACATTGTAATTCATCAAGCCTCCAAGGAATTTCTAACTTTTTTTAACTTGAAACGAAATCAATCATTAGGTTAAATTAATAGGAGTAGTTTGAAATATGTTGTGCCGCCAGTTGTACTATTATTTTTAGTATATAACTCTGTATAGTACAAAAAAGATTAAATAAATTTGTATTTCAATATAATGCAGCATATCAAAATAATATTTACGGAGAAATTTTGTAGTTTTATGCGTAATGCGTTTCCACACATTCCTATATTCATGCTAAATATAATATTATCTATTCCTTTAACATGAACGTTTCGAGAAAATAGCCAATAATACCACAACAACAAAGGCAACAGAACAACACAATTTCCGGGACACACCGCGATCGGGGAATACAAGTTGATAGATTATTAGTATTACGTTAATACCCTCCATAATATCCTTGTTAACAATCTATTACATAGGAGCAATTAGGTCATGCAATTTGCATAGATGTATAGGTCATAATTGAGCATCGGGTGGCTTATGCCCTTGTTCGGCATACAAGGCACGACTCGGACTAATTACCCTTGTCCAAATGTTAAGCTGCAGGCTTGGTGCACAATGGAGCAGGTGAATGCAGGCAGAGGGACACTATCAAACTTTAGATAAGGCTCGGGAAATGTACGGCTTCGTGCAACAATGGTGCGTCTAACCTCATTTGTTATGTCGGTATTCCGAGTTTGAAGCTGGTTTGTCGGACTGCTGATGCCGTTGGTAGCAGAAGCATATTTTTAATTTCGTAAATAACGTTCTTGATATGGAGGTATTATTTAGGTGGTTAATCAATAAAGGTGCATTTAGACAGGTCAATACACTGGTATTCGGCACCTGTTACTATAAAATATTAAATAATTTCTATTGAAATTCCATGAATTCAATATTAATAAGTTCAGTGATAAGGCTGCGTACTACGAAATATTTCTATATTTCTTTAAATGTTTAATTAAAGACGCAAGCAAATATAATTTCGCAGATCAAATTAATAATAACCATTTAAGAGGCTTATAATATCGTACATTCAAATATAATAATTCTAAAATATTTCGATTTTAATGTGAAGTTTAAGAAATTGGTTGAAAGGGCACTGCACATTAATTTTAAACGTATTATTAGAAATAACAATACAGAAGTATTTTTAAACTGTCGGAAAAATTTTTTTTTTTAAATTATCATCCCACTACGTGTCAAAAATATTCGGAATATTATTAAGCTTTAAATATTTACACATTTATAAATATAAATATGCATTTCTTTATTTTTATTTATAATTATATTTTCGTTTTTTATCTTTAGTCAATGAGATCCATTTGACACACGCATATTAAACAAATAAAACTCTTCTATTAAATTATTTTATTGCAACTCCCACAATTGCATACACGATAAAAAATGCATCGAACCCAATTTAAAACAACTCGCGTACAAAATTTAAATTCACCTTTACAAAGACCAACCAGACGGATCCTCCATAATCCACATTTAAAAACGGAATCAAAACTTTATTACAACGTATGACACGGCGCAGTCGGAAACTGATTGCGAAGCGGTCGCCGTGGCCACTGTATTTACATTTAAAGTAATATTCCATTCCATAATATTCCATTACCGAAGTTTTGGTAAATTGCACGTAAAATCGATGATTGAATGTGTCAGCGAGGCCCGTATTGCGGATGTCCCGGTAAACAAATAGCTTGCGATTACTCGTATTATTTGAATGTTACGCATACTGGCCAGTACGTAAATTCATGTAAAATTATCATTGCAAATACGTAAAGCCTAAATTGAGATTATCAATACGTTTTGACAGTTGGAATTATTAATTAGTTTTGTTTTTGTTTGATATTTGACTTGTGCTTTTTGTTGCAATTTTAATTAGCTGTATTCATTGACCTGAAAAAGTTTGCTGTTTTCTGGAAGCCAACAATAATTTTCAACTTGGCATGGAAAGAATGTGGCCGATCACAATAATGTGTATCCAATTTCCATTATCCGTTTTCCCCCTCTCAGCCCGGTAGGAAGCTAGAAAATGCGCGATAAACAACTTCTTATTACACAAAAGCGGAAAGATGATAACTATGGCTCCTTCCACGTCTATTATTTCATTTTAAAGCCACAAACCATACACACATAATAATTATTAACACAGTCATATTAAAAGGGTTGACTCGATAAAATAACACTAATATAAAAATGCCAAAAATAAATATTAAGTTTTATAATTTTATCTATTTTTCATTAGCATAATAGCAATTTTTATTGGATTCAGTCACACTGAAAAGACTCACGAGACTCAGATCCATCCTTCATCCATTTAAAATAGACCACGTAATAACTTAAATTAAAATGGCTATGTTTAATGTTATGAAACGTCTATATAAAGTGCATTTAATATTCTCTTTATTGCACCTTAATGTCTTTTATTCGCCGAGGAGCAGTAGACGACTGAATTTTCATAAAATTGATATATACCGCCATTCTGTTAAGATTTTAACCGGTCTTCTTCCGCACGGAATGCAATAAAGAATATCCAATATATCTTGACCCTCAGATATCTTAGTATGCATTCCTGCAACACAGAATTTAATCTAGTTATTTCCTCCAGGGTATTCATAAAATAAATTAAGAATAACTTAAATATGTATAAACAGATGATAACAAAATCAATTTATTTTTAAAACACATATGTCATTACCACTCTCAATCGTACTCTCGATTGTAGAGGAGGCCTGTGCCCTGCAGTAGGACGTATATGGGCTGATACAGATATGTCATTATGTGATCGTGTACAGCAAGAATCTACCCTTTCAAAAGTAAAGTGTGCCCGTGTCCCGTGCTGTCAGACGGGAGCTCAGGCTTCTAGACGTCCATAAGTCGAGTGGGCCAGACGGTATCCCCGCAGTGGTTCTTAAAACGTGCGCCCCTGAGTTGACACCCGTGCTCACGCGCCTTTACCGTCTTTCCTATAAAGCCAACCGGGTTCCGGCTTCGTGGTAGGTGGCCAATGTAGAGGATCGCCAGTTGATTAATGACCGCCAGTACGGTTTCCGTCACGGTCGCTCGGCTGGTGATCTTCTTGTGTACCTCACGCACCGTTGGGTAGAGACTTTGGAGAGTGAGGGTGAGGCGATTGCGGTCGGCCTTGACATTGCGAAGGCGTTCGACCGAGTGTGGCATCGCGCCCTTCTGGCGAAGCTACCTGCGTATAGAATTCCTGAGGGGCTCTGCAAATGGATCGCCAGCTTTTTGGATGGTCAGAGCATAAGAGTCGTAGTGGACGGCTGTTGCTCCGAGACCAAGACCATTAATGCTGGTGTTCCACAAGGATCGGTGCTATCGCCGACACTCTTTATCCTGCATATCAATGACATGTTGTCCATTGATAGCATGGATTGTTATGCAGATGATAGTACGAGTGACGCGCGGTACATCGGCCAACGGAGCCACTCTCGAGATTCCATTATGAAAAGACGGAGTCAACTTGTGTCTGAAGTCGAGAACCCTCTGGGGCGGGCCTCCGAATGAGGTGAATTGAACCTAGTTCAATTTAACCCTTCGAAGACACAAGTTTGCGTGTTCACTGCGAAGAAGGACCCCTTTGTCATGGCGCCGCAATTCCAAGGAGTTACTCTCCAAGGATCCGAGAGTATTGGAATCCTTGGCATCGAAATATCAAGCAAGGTCGAGTTTAGGAGTCATTTGGAGGACAAAGCCAAACTGGCGAGCAAGAAGTTGGGAATCCTGAGCAGAGCCAAGCGGTACTTTACGTCGGGTCATAGATTGACGCTTTACAAAGCGCAAATCCGGCCCCACGTGGAGTACTGCTCCCACCTCTGGGCAGGTGCCCCAAAATATACCAGCTCGACCCACTTGACTCCTTGCAGCGACGAGCTTGTCGAATAGTCAATGATCCCGATCTCACGGACAAATCGGAACCGTTAGGACTGCGGAGAGACTTCGGATCACTCTGTGTGTTCTATCGTTTGTTCCATGGGGAGTGCTCCGAAGAGTTGTTTGAGTTGGTACCACCGTCGCCTATGTACTATCGCACCACACGTTTCCGCAGTAGAGTTCATTCCCACCACCTGGAGGCGTACCGTTCCCGAACGGTACGTTTCCAGCGTTCTTTTCTACCACGTACGTGCAAGCTCTGGAATGAACTCCCTGCATCGGTGTTTCCTCAGCGCTATGACCTGTCCTTCTTCAAACGAGGTTTAAGGAGAGTACTCTCCTCGAGGTAGGCAGCGACTTTGTTGTGCTGGTCCCCTGGCACTACGGAGGTCCATGAGCAGCGGTAGCCGCTTACTATCAGGCGGGCCGCTAGCTCATCAGCCTACAAGGCAATAAAAAAAAAGTAACCTTTGGTGGCCAATATTTGTTTACCTTTACACGCTGAACATGCAAATTGGTGAGCGCGGTATCAAAGACTATCACACGTGACGTTGCTTATGCTGTGTTCTGCTAGGTCCTATTATTGATCTGCCACTCTATTTGTAGGATATTCCCGACGCTGTCCATGGCTAATGGTGTCGCTTTTGTAAATACCACCACCCTATCACCATGTTATGGCTAAAAATAAATAAATAAATAACATCCAACAGTCACATACATAGTCCTGACTAACTGTGTCCTGACACTAAGATCGATTCTTGTATGGTGGGTATCAGGAACTACGAGCGACTTTTCGGTCTCACAAACACCCAGACCCGAAAGAAATGTTTGTGGGCCCCATAAACATAACTCTCAATGCGGGTATCTAACCCGCGGCTTCTCGTTTTACAGGCGACGTCTAACCGACTACGCCACGGAGGCTGTTAGATAGAATAGTGATACTTCCACAGCTTAGTCCCTCGTAGACCCCACATAGTAATATTTTCATACTGAGATAGAGACGTTACTCAATAAATTCAAGGCGCCCTCTGTCGTTAAATATGAAAAACAATCAGAAATATATTTATCCAGAAAAAAAAATTTATATATATATATATATATGTTTATCTACAAAAAAAAATGAGGGAGGCTTGGACCTCAATTATATCTAACAGCATCTATTTGGATTTTGTCAGTTTGAAATACTTATATAGTTACAAATTATTCTGTATGAAAGGCGTACATAAAAATTCTGATTTCCACGTGCATCTTTATAAAAATAAAAGTTATAAAATCGGTAATCAATGATATTAGAAATAATTCAGGGTCTATATTATCTGCGTCCAATGTAATCTGCGTAAAATGGAAAAACCCGTAAAACCAAGCGATTTTCCCCCTCTGGTGTCAAGTTACTCAAATAGTCGATGATTATAATTCGTCGTTGTTTTATAGTAAGTTAAGCCACCGTGGGCGACCCAAACACCTCAATAATTACATATAAACACTTTAAATATGACTGGCCTACTAATTATAATGTGGGTATATTTAATTCAGCATTTACACGTGCATACATTTGAAGCAGCGGACAATTCGTTTTAACTCTGCATACGTAGTTAATTAATGAGCAATTAAAATCGAAAACACATGGTAAAATAAAGTACTTCCAATTGGCGAGATTACTTATTGGCATTATAGTATTAACAAGAAACGATTTTTTTGCCATCAACTTGTACATTTTTTAACTACAATGAATAAGCATTAATTATTATTAACATTACCATTGAAGTTAATATTTCAATGATCACTTCTAACATCCACGTTTCCATCATTATGGAAAGAGGCAAATGTGGTCCCTATTTACAAGAAAGGTGAAAAAAAGGATGTTTCGAAATATCGTCCGGTCACCATCAATATTGAATGTATTATTTATCCGTCGGTAGCAGCATTTGTCAAACATAGGGTATCCAACGATCAGCATGGTTTTATCAAGGCGAGGTCCACGGTTACTAATTTAGTAAGTTACATAAACGACGTCTCAAAATCTATTGACTCCAAAAATCAGGTTGACGTAATCTATACAGATTTCACCAGTGCTTTTGATAAAGTCGATCACAACACTTTGCTACGAAAACTGAAGATTTGGGAATTTGAAGGATTTGGGATTCATGGTCCGTTGCTTCTTTGGTTCCAATCATATCTCAAGCATCGGGCTTTGCGGGACGTAATGAGTGGGTACAAGTCTGAATCTTATATTGCCTTTTTCAGGGTTCCCCAGGGATCACATTTAGGGCCTTTACTTTTTACTCTCTTTATTGATGATATTCCGTATAATTTAAGACATAGTAAGTGTCTTCTTTTAGCTGATGACTTAAAATTATATAAAGTCATTACACGCACTCAGGATTCACTCGACTTACAGACAGACATCAATGCTGTAAGTCATTGGTGTTTATTGAACAAGATGACGTTGAATGCTGGAAAATGTACACATATCAAACTGACCAAGAATAAAAGATTAGTCCCCACTCGTTATTCTGTTGGAGAGGAGGAGCTTAGTGAAGTTGGTAGTGTCCGCGACCTAGGTGTTATTGTGGATACTAAACTAAAGTTTACAGAGCATATCGACAAAACTATCTCCAAGGCATTAAAAATGGTAGGCTTTTTAAAGCGAATTTATCGTGATTTCACGCAGACGCAAGCATTACTTTGCTTGTATAATGCGTTAGTTCGTAGCACTCTAAAATATGCCACTACCGTTTGGAGTCCCGAATATCAAATACATATAAGCCGTATTGAACGAGTCCAAAATATTTTTACAAAATTCCTAGCTTTTAAAGACCCAAGTTATCGTGCAGATTACATGTCCCGACTCAAACATTTCAAACTGGATTCTTTGGAACATCGACGAAAAGTATTCGATGTAGTGTTTTTAAATAAATTAGTTAATGGTTTCATTGATGCTCCAAATTTACTTGCTCAACTTCAGATAGTGGTGCCTAGAAAAATTCCCAGATTTCCATTGCAAGAAACTTTTCGGAAAAAGTCCTATAGGACTAAAATAACTTCTCCGTTGAACCGAGCTATAGATACATATAAGCAATATAATGACATTGATATCTTCAACGTTTCTGTTAAAAAAGCAAGAATTTGTTATTGGGAAGTTTAAAATGTAATAGGTTTTGATATTTCTTTTTTATTTATTTTTGTTGTTGTGTGTAATTATTATAAATTGATTTCATTCTTGTTCCTAATTATTTTTAAGTTATTGCGTACTATTTTTTTTTAATTATTTATATTTTCTTTTGCAGTATTTTACATTTGTTTTGTATTATTTTAATTTAATAATTGAAATTTAATTTAATATTGTCACTAAATAATTTTCTATTAATATTTATTTTTGTGTAATTTTCTATGAATGCTGTACCTGAAGAGACGGTAACGCCTTGTCCAAGACTTTGATGTCATAAATCTGTGTATTTTTAGTGTTATTGTCAATGGTGTGTCCAAAAAAAAATTATAATAATAATGAGGAAAACAGCGAATAATTCAGATTGAGATATGCGGAGTTTTTAGTTCACCGTTTTGAGTTAAATGTGACATAAATAGGCTCACGCCGTTTTCCTAGAAGGGATAGGAAGAGTTGTTACCAGGAAACCCAAATTTCGCCTTGTATGTTTCGTCCCACGTTATGTTAGTGGGCGAGCCTATCGCCATATCTGGAACAAACTCCGAGTGAAATATACAGAGTTTGCGATTTTCCGTCTGAACTAAACCTTATTAAGAAATCTATGAATAATTCTACTTAAGCATAATACTATAAGTTCCTTTGCTGCTGAGTCAATAAAATAAATCACATTATCATGTATTAAGCCATATCAATTACCTTTTTATGTCGGATTTTTTATACGAAAAACACTTGTTTATTTATTTTTTCCTGCTTAGCTACGGGGCGTTGACGCTAGGGTTGTGGGAACACTCGAAAGGAGTTTTCCTTGTTTATCTTATCAAAGGGAATCGGTTCTGTAAAACAAACCTACCTTTACCCTTAGTAGAGATATTTAGTTTCGTTAATTAAATATTTGCAAAGTTTGTTAGCGTTAAACGCTCTCGAATCAATCGAGTTTGAACTTGACGTCGAGTCATTTTCAACAACAATTTATAAACCACTTGAGACTTGAGTAATCAATTGCTTAGTTGAAGAGATAAATTGTGTATTCCCCGATACAAATGCACAATTCCCTTGTTCGGATTTAAACAAAAACCCCGAGATATGTTTGTTCACTCGAAACCTTTCAGTGGAATTAAAGATAGAAAAGAATGTATATTTGTCAAGCTAATATATACTTTACTTAAGATAGAGACCAATACAAAAACATAGAATTTCATTTGCGTTAAATCTCAATAAATTCCCAGTTTTAATCTCTGGGCTAGACTGATATAAGCAATATATTATTAATTGCTCCAAGACAATTAAATGGTCATATTAATATTAAATTATAGCAATAATAGACTCGAAAATCATGAGTCTGAGATCCTGAGTTTGATTCACTTCAAAAGAGTTTTTCTTTTCCTTGATATCAGGAGTTGCTCAGTACGGAAATGATTTTCCGACATGTTACATTGATAACTATTAGGCTGTAACTTCAATTGTAACGGTGAATTCCTTGGTTTCCTCAGATAGTAGGGATATAAATATAAATACATTTATAACATAACAGTCATAAATTAACATTGATTTTTCCTGACTGTCTACAAACACTCGAATACTCCTACAATATCCACAAATTCATGGAAAATTTGTCGGCTTTTGAATATAAGCTTTCAAAGACAAATACGCAATTAATACGACAAAAATCATCACGCCTCTCGGGAAGAAATGACAGCAATACTGATACATTACGTCAACTTATGTTCCATTTTTAAAATCGTCCGCTTGATAGTGTTCAATGACCCGTAATCTGCCAGATGTTGGGTCTCATCAATTTATTGAATAAAAACTTTATGCCCCTTAATATGCACCCCTTGTCATAACGTTATTACAGGCGGCAAACCAAAAAGTTCCGTCATTTAATTTTACTTATCTAGATGAAAATGATTCTTAGTGTAAAAATAGAATTTTGGGCATAAATAATTACAATGAATAAAAATTAGCTAGTATGATTATTATTATTTACATTACATTATTAGAATAATGATTATTTACCCGATATGGCGATTGGTTCGCCCCTATCACACTGATGTTAGAAAGTTCGAAATACACAAAAATATCGATAGACTGAAAATAGAACTTGCACAAGCTGATCCCGAAACACGACACTATACCATACGATCATATACCATGATAAAATACCATCGTATGTGGTTGGTAACCGCGTGGATACAAATATATTAAAATCGTCTAAATATAATATCAATAAATAATTACTTCAAAACTCTTCCAAACAAATAATTTTCGCTATTAATAGATTTACATCTCATATAACTTATAACGTCAGCCTCATGTTGTTGACGAAACTGCAAAAAGGTCAGCTGTAATTTAGTTAAACCATGCAATTTGTGTGTCCGCGAATAGAAGTAGCGAACTGAAGCGATATCATCGAAAATTCATCAAAAAGGCGATGACATTTTAGACAGTTTAGTTAATCTGCTCTCGAGGCTGTGACCTCTAACAACCCACCACTCCCTACTAGATAAATAACAAATTGTTGTACTACTAACTTCTATCCGCGACTTTGCTCTCCTGATTTTGTCATTCGATACTATACCTTCTGCATAATACATATAAATAATATAATCTTCAAAATTCATGTCAGTTTTCTTACCCCTAACAGGTTTAGAAACATCTGCATATGCATCATTTTGGCGCCAGTTCAAAATAAAATGTATATATCCCAAGGTATTAAGATACAAATTAGCCTTCACTTTAATCTCCAAATTCATCACAAGTCTTCTTCAGTCATTTTTAAAGCACTTACCAATAGCTTTAAAAACTAAGCAAGGTAAAGAGCACCAAAGGAGGTAATGGGAAGTGAATTATGTCATTTTTGCATGTGTGTTCATATTACCTAAGTGTACAAGTATAATATCTGAGAAAACTCAGATGGCACTCCATTGCACCCGCCATCTTGACACATGAGATGTTACATCTCATTCTCTCCAGTATTTACTCTCTCTTTCTCCAAAAAAGATAGAGTGTGGAAAGGATGCGATTAAAACAGTGAATTATTGGGCCGAATTGTAATTTTAATCACCGAATACCATTCCCATCCGATTGTTCACGATGCATGCGAGAATAAAATAAAAATCAGACACGCAGCGGCGCATGCTGAAAGCATTCACAAAACTGATTGATGTACCGACCAGTGACGTAGGCACAACAGTCGAAACTACTCCCCACTAGATTATATTCCGCAATAAAACAACTGCCAAACGTGTATGAAAATACTGCTAGTTCGAAACTATGGATTTAAAAGTTCCATTTTCTGTGCCATAAAGCGTCAAAAAAGGTCGCAAAACTAAAATAGAACAATAGAACGATAGATTCATAAATTACGTAGTTGAGTTACTGTATACGTTTTGACTGCGGAAAAAGATATTTTAAATATTTATTTTGAGAAAAAATCTATTGGTTACTATTATTTTATAAAACAATTGTGGGTACTAAAGGAAAAGATCACATGGAACTTATAGAAAGGAAAGAATTTGACATATTATTATGCTAAACCATCTAAGTAAGTAAATACACCAATCACACCCAAAAAACATACTCCTCTACCCAAACAACCCCAAGTCTTGCACCATATTAATTAGAAACTATATCACATTTTTGGTTTTACGACACCCAAAAATAAAACAAATATTTGAAAGCCACGGTTTGTCTCGATCCAAGCTTAAAACTACAGCCTCCCGTTTCAATCGTGTCTTTAACTATTTTAAAAATGTTTTCAGCCTCATAGTCAACTAGTACACGGCCGCAGTCAAAATATCATATTATATTTTACGTTGACAACATCCTAAACCGCATCGATTTTCCCGTCCAATTTTAGGGAGGTAATAAAGGCGCACGCTGTTATTGAATTAGACGTGGCTATATTTTAAGCTGCGAGGCTGTCAGTGCAGTGGGACGTAATGTAATTTTGCATGTGTCAACACGTCATGCCGTTTAGTCCTGACTCGCTACACCAGACGTCGCCAAGTGTATTTGATATGTTTATTCGTACTGTTTTATGTATCTGTTGCTTTTGTTGATTTTCACTTTCCCTTCCTTGTACGTTATACTAGTACATAATGATCGTTATTTGGGGTGTTTGTGAGACCGAAAAGTCTCTCGTAGTTCCTGATACCCACGGCACAAGACTCGATCTTAGTGTGGGGTCAGGACTATGTATGTGACTGTTGGGTGTTATTTATTTATTTTGATCATTATCATGACTCACGAGCATCAGGATGTCTAGTGCTGTTTTTTTTTTATTGAAATGAATAGTGAGACTAACATGAAGTTCGCCTGATGGTAAACAATACAACTGCTCATGAACAGTAGTAAAACTAAACAACATCTTTATATACAAAGCAATGTTTAGCATTCCACTGCGCTCGCCATACTGAGACATAAGATGTTAATTCCCAATATAAAAAAAACATAACAGTGCATTTACATTACTGTTTGGCGGGAAAAATATACATTGCAGTGGTACCAGTGAAATTATTTATAATTAACCTTTTTAAAGCGTGTCATTAAATGCAGATTCTATTGAGCGCCCTTCTAGGAATTTGATCAGGTATTTCTTTTTCTATGTTTTTTATTGTTTAATTATGTACCACTTTATTTATTTCATCCGTGATTAATTTAAGAAGAAACTTTAGAACGAAGGTTAAAATATACGTAAAGTCTTTCACATCATTATCAAAATTGACACGACTTGATACATTGACTGTAAAATTATCTATATATATATACCATAACCTGAAATTGGTATCTAGATTGGAATGCTCGATACTGAACTAAACAACTCAAATACTTCACTAAACCGTACAATCAAAACACATAACAAAACGCATACTCGAAAAAATCTGCAACAGAAACACAAACCACACAGAACTCACACAACATTTCTAAATACAGCAAAAACGTGCACTTAACCGCCCTATTTAAACGAAGCACGTATCAAGGTTAACAAAACCTGGCCCCGGGATACGAATCCACCGGCACTTCATCCAAGCTCGTTTGTGTTAAGTGGCGGGTGCATTGCAGGCTTAACACTTTATAATGAGATCCCTAGGGCGTATCTGCTTCCACTACATGTCCTTGTCTTGTCGACGTAAATATACCGTACGTATCATATTAGCGCCGCGCCGCGGTACCTTGTTCAACTTTGTTCAACATTTTGCTCGTGTTTTTGTAATATGTTCTTTATATTACAAGATGGTTGGCGTTTTTTTTTTTCAAAGTCGCGTCGCTTAATTTTATGGGTAAACTAGCTAAATAGCTTTGAATTTGATTTTATTTGGTCTTAGCAGTTCGGCTTAGGTTGGCCTAACCTATCGCCATATTGGGCACAAACTCCTGACTCCGAGCTGATAATGAAAAGAGAAATCTAATATCACTTGAAACAACCCGGGATTCGAATCGGAGACATGAGCAACATACCAACATAACTTTATAATATTGTTATGATTCGATGAAAAGTTTTTTATATTTTGATGGTTCCATAAATCACAGTGCGACCAAGACATCTCTCAACCAACATGTCACTACTTCGATTCCCAGTCTAAGCCATTTTTTTATTAGACTAACTTTACTATTTAATTACACTGACACTAGCAGGGTCAATTCTTCAACACGACCTAATTGGCGCAGGTAGCGAAGTTTTGCCAGCCGGGAATTGTATTTTCTAGCAAATAACAAGTACACCATATCCCATCAAAAACATCCTGTAAAAAAATTCCAAGTCTCGCAGCTCAGGTTTTCTACCGCAAAAAATTGTGAGATGCATGTAATACCAAGTCGATTAATTTATTTAGTCCTTAAGGGACCTTCTATATAAAGTTATTACGTCAGTTATTACCATATCAATATTAAAAATTCTTTACGTTTTAAATAAATGGATCGACTTGGCCATCGCATGAAAACATAATGTATCGTACAATTTATACATAATGCTGCTGGCCAAGTCGATCTATTTATTAAAAACGTAAAGAATTTTTAATATTGATATGGTAATAACTAACGTAATAACTTTATATAGAAGGTCCCTTAAGGACTAAATAAATTAATCGACTTGGTATTACATGCATCTCACAACTTTTTGCGGTAGAAAACCTGAGCTGCGAGACTTGGAATTTTTTTACAGGATGTTTTTGATGGGATCTCACGTCTTTTTGTAGAGTCCTACTTTTTTCCTTTTCGGTACTTCTTACTTCTAGAATATCACTAACGATTTTTCTTAAAGACTGTCTTATGGATTTTTCTTATTTTTGTAGGTATCAATTTATCACAAATATAGCGGATTTGATTATTAATATTCTTTCTTTCATTGTAATTGATATTTTCGAGTTATTTAATCTATTTATTTGCAAGTTTTTCTTCGTCATGTTTTTCTAGAGGAATGTTGTACAGTTTCATGGGCTGAATACACCATTTCCCTCTCTATATCCCCTCCTGTTATGCCTCATGTATATAGATATCTATCTATAACTATTATTCCATTATATACGGGTACAATGGTTCATTAACTGCAAATGTAACTTTGTAATCCTATACATTTATATGGGATTACAAAGTTATTCACGCAGTTGGTCTATCTAGAAAACTAGACACAAATTATGAAATGTTTGAATTTTCCCTTACTTTAGACACTAGACACTAATTATATTCTAAATTTGAAGGTTCTATGTCTGCTAGAAGTGCCTTAGACTTTTGATGATCGGTCAGTCAGTCAGTGAGTGACAAAATTAAGAAAGTTTGACTAGTTACAATTGTTAAACTACTGGTTCAAATTGAATGAAATTTTAAATATACCGTGTTTACACAATGCCTGCTTAGTAACTGAAAATTCAGGCTTCATGCTTTAGCCACAACGAAGTTATAGGGGGTTGAAAATGGTCTGAATTGCTTCGAGAAAAAGATGTTACGGCCTATAGCTTGACTTGGAGGGGGCTCGGCCGCGCCCCCAGATTTTGATTACTGTTACCCGAACTGGGAACTAAACTGCACGAAGTTTATTAATCAACTGCGTAGTTTAGATAACCTGTACTTATTTACCACTATTTCAGGATCGTTCTAAGATACTTACCGGGTTCATCCAGACTGCGACCGAAAACGAAGCAAGGTGTAGTTTTACAGCCGTTCTCTGTTGTCTAATATATCTTTGCCAAGAGATTTAATTAGATATTTTATTACAAAGATAGAGAGGTATAGATTTGATGCATATATTTAATTATTTATACATAGTTAGATTAAATATATATAATAATTGTACACCACCAACAAAAAAAACATTAAACAAAACAAAGTACAAGCAAAGGTCTTATCACTCAATGTGATATCTGAGATAACCAGAGTAGGTATAAATAAGAGAATACGAGAAATATGGGGCAACATCAGCTGCACTCAATAAATTAGAGATAAAAACGAATGTTTACATTGTAATAATTTTTCCCACCACAACAATTCCCACTATCATTCTACTCACGATTTAAAAAAACAACGTTCCATACAAAATCATATACGAACATTTAATGCGAGGTGGCCTCCCACCTATAAAAATGTATTAATTGCTATAAATTTAGCATCGTCAGCGATTTATTTGGTTCTCGAGCGATACCCTCGTAAACAGGGCTCATTACTGCCAAGCGGATTATTGCCAACATGCACAACGCTATGAAACCAAACGTTTCTTCATAAGGATCTAGAACTTTCCTTCTTCTTCATTACATTCCTGGCGGAGCGATCATAACCAAATTTTTTTTTTCTCCCTTAAACGATGGTGTTACTCGCCGCACGATCTCTCTAGTCTCTCCATCTGTCTCTGCAAGGATCTAGAAACGCAGAACTAAACACACAAGTACCTAATTTAATTGTCGGGTAGTCAAAGATCTGACGTAGTACTCCAGGCGTTTAGCTGTTTTCGTCTATGCGAGAACAAGAATGTTATATTACAAATCATTTAATGAAACTGCCTTGGTGTTGCAATGGCACTACGTCATTTTATTACAACGCTAAGTTCTCGATTCGGATCCCAGGTCGAGCAAAGTGTTATTGCATTTTTCTATTCATTATCAGCTCGGGGTCAGGAATTTCTGCCCAATAGGTCGTTAGACTCGCATCCTATTAAATCGTCGGCTGACACACACAGCGAAACGTGGGTGTCCTGGTAGCACATCCATGTGTCAGTGGTCTACACTTTCTGGGAAAAGGGCGTGAGTTTATGCATTTATGCAATGTAAATGTCGCAATTTTGTTTCATCACTAATAAACAGAATTAGGAAAGCTTTTTTAAAACCGGAGGTATGCTGGATCATCTAGAAACTCGACAAGAGTGTCGATATACCAACTGCTTGCTATTTTCTCAGAGGTGCATCAAACTGTCGGAAACATACTATGGCCAGTAGATAAGGTTCCCAGTTTTTGAAGCCTATCTCCCTAGGTAGTGAAGTTATTATAACTGTATCAGCCCATATACGTCCCACTGCAGGGCACGAGCCTACTCTACAATCGACAGTACGATTGAGAGTGGTTAGGCCATATAGTCCACCACGCTGGCCTAGTGCGGGTTGGCGGACTTACATACCATAGATTTTTTATAAATCGCTATGGTACGCAGGTTTCCTCACGATGTTTTCCTTCACCGTTTTAGTGCGTGGTGATTGACTATCAATACACACATGACTCCGAAAAGTCAGAGGTGTGCCCTGGGATTCGAACCCGCGACCACCGTGAACATGTTGGCAGTCGCGTATAGTCAGTTTACCAACAGGCCACCACGCACTTTATTATAACTATATCGTCATTAATTAGTAGAATTATTGTTGATTTTAAGCCAGCTGATGTGGCTAGCCTTTTGCATAATTGGAAATTAAATTCAACAAACTCCCAGACTGAGTAATCAGCTTTGATTGTTCAGTTATTCGAGGAATATATTATTATGCAGTTTGCTCGGAAACGCATGTGTGCTAGCTTTGGCAATAGTCTTGCCTATCATTATGACGGAAATTCTTGCACCGTTTGAATACACTCCCTGTATAATGTTTAACCTTTATGCAAATGACACTTTAACTAATGCGATATCTGAATATAAATCTATAAAAATTATTTGTATCTCACATACGTTACCGTGGTATGTACAAATCTCAAATAATAAAAATAAAAAACACCCCTCCGCTATGCCGGCGGGTTTATACCGCGCGGGTATGCCGGTGACAACACTAGCCCGGCGGCATGTGCCGCAAAACACAACACAATGCCGCAGAGCATATTTTCATGTGTGGCAGACGTAAATAATAAATTAATTAAAGAAAATATTATTTTATTATTTATTTATAAGAAACACCAAGGACAGTAACAAAAAACATACAAAAACTTACAACATGACAAGTTTTGGACAGTGAGTACTATCCTTATAGGTACATACAACATTCATTATTATACTATCCATCGTAACATAAAACACGGTGAGCAACAATAGAAATCTAGATTACATTTAAAAAAGAAACCAATCTCATTGACATACATTATAACAGTAAAAGTAAGGTAAAAGTAATCATCAACTTAAACAAGAATCAATAGGCAGTATTTTATTTCCAAAACATTCCGACAACAAACAATTTAGATCAAATCGCAAAACAGAGACCAGAAACTTTTATAAAACAAACACAATTTTACCAAATGAAACGACAGCACAAATATATTTTGCATTGATAAATGTTCCATTTAAAGAAGTGAGCTGTGTGATGGATGGTACGTCATCGAAGCCTTCGATTACGACTATATTTGACGAAATGCGATATATACGAATCGGAATGCATTAACATTCATGCTGACTCACTGCGATACAGGAGGGAGCGCGATAAAATACGGGGTGAATCGGTAATACAACTTAATGCAATATTCGATCGATTTTGTATATGACAAAAGGGCGTTAAACGAAAAACCTCCCTTTTGGAAACTGGTCACCCTCTCCCATGAACATTCCCAATAGTAGAATAGGCTAGTGTCATCAATTTTTATTATTGTTTATATCGAAAGGTTACATAATGATAATCGGAAGAATTTTTAAAATCCGTAAAGTATTCAGTATTTATTTATTATTTAGAGGACTATGGCCTAACAACCACTCTCAATCGTGTCCTCGATTGTGGAGGAGTCCCGTGTCCCGCAGTGCGACGTATATGGGCTGATACTGTGGCTGATACAGATACAGATAGAGTATAGTATTAAGCAGGTTACATATATAATAATTGGTGGTAGGAATAATAGAAAAGGACGCAACATGCACAACGTGACGTCATCTTCCATAAGGTTCATGCGTGCGAAAGAGAAAACGAGTGCTATTGAAAATTTTAATATCTCAGTCATTTTACAACCAATTTTGATGTTGTTTTCAAATTCATGTTTTTTATAAGCGATACCTTTTAAGAACCTTTATATACTCCCCAGAATCAAACCTTGGACACAACCCTATTATTGATGTTAGATTTTTAGTTACAGGATGACCGGGGAAGAGCAAGGGTAGTGATTATAATTAGACTTAATTTAGTCTCATAAAGTTATAATATGTAGAAATGAGATGTCCGATAAAAAAATATTATTATTTATTTAATTATTCACTTTATTGCACACAAAAAAGGAATACAAATAAAATGAAAAACTCAATCATAAAAGTACAATTGGCGGTCTTATCGCTCAAAGGCAATGTCTAATATTCAACGGTGTATTCGCTGTACGAGTTTAAATATAAAAATTGCAAATATTGCATTTTTCAAATATAAATAGGATCTTAAGAATAGATCTGTTATATGCACGTCTTAAATAGCTTAGTGAAATAAAATATATTTTTATATGTTTACATTCTATCGCATCTTAAGTTGGTTGAGAATAAATCGCTTTTTACGATAAGCCGTGTTAAGGTGCCCGACTATGTTTCGTGATTTGTTTTTCCTCCACGTGGTTACAAAGAGTTATCCATCTATCTATAAATAACCGTGGAACCTTACGCCTACTCTTATAATTTAGGATAAAAACATATTTTCGGATATTAAACTAGGATGAATATAAACATTCCATCTGTTATTAATAAAAAACCTTACTGTAGGTACATCTTTAGGGTGATAAAAACGAACAAATAAAAACGACTGAATGGTTCGGCATCTTTTCATTAGACCAGGGTTTCTCAAACTTAATTGTAATGTAACGACCCAGCCCCAACCCTCTCCCCTCTCCTCGGGCCATAAATACTAGTCTAAAATAAAAATATCACTTTTAATTCAAGCATTAGTCTAGTATCAAAAGCAAGTTATTAATAGCAAGTTATCAGCAATGCTCGATTTGTTAATTTATGTTTTTTATAAGTAAATGGTAACAAAGCCTACTTAATAGGCTTTTACAAAATCATGAGGTATCAGGTGTATACATTTAATTCAATCCTGGACTTGAACTCTGCGGTTAAAGAGAGAGACAAAGTTGTATCAAAAATATTAGGACAGACAGTGACTTCTGAAACAAAAGGCAAAATTGACGGTGCGCATCGAATCCTTTATTTCCTACTTCAGCCAATAAGGTAATTAAACAATTACTGATAAAATATTGTTAGCAAAACTGAATGTAAATTAAAAAGAGTAATAATAAAATTCAACCTAATGGTACTATGCCGTTATATGACACTTCACATTGTAAAATAAATTGATATAAATAAGTAGCTAAAATATAAACGAAATGTTTAAAACAAAAGTAAAAAGGCATATACAAATCGCATCGTTAACATAACCACCTGTTCCAAAAATTAAATACAATACAATATGCATGGTAAAAAATAAATAAAACCAATTAGGAGAAAGCAGAAATGGGCAAATTATACGATTCTGTAATAAACGGGCATTAAAAAGCAAAATTAATTGAATATTTTACTTAAGAAGGCACGTTTTTGGGAAATTATTCCTATTTTATTTAAGTTACAGCAAAGATCAGGCGAAGTGGACTTAGTTAAACTAGAAATTTTAAGATGGATCTTACCACCTGCCGGGCTATTGCTAGGTAGGGCTAAAAAACAAATTATACTCAAATTATGACTACATCTCGTCCCAGAATAAGAAAACAGTACTAAAAGGTAAGAGCAGAGAAGTAGGTAAGAGCTATATTGCATGTTGAAGAATTAATTACATTTTGTAGCTAAAATGACAAACGTATTTGCATCTTGGACACCTTAGGTTAGGTTTCTTATAATAGCAGTTGAAAGTCGTGGATGTTGACCCATATAACAATATACGATTCATAAATCCAAATTGCTCATTAATCTAGTGGCAGCAGGCTGTTCAGGCTGCTGAACTGTGGGATAAAACTTGAAAAACACGCAGGCTGGTATTAAAATCCAAATCCAACTGGAACATACTCAAAACACGTTGCACCGAGCACTTTTTAATGCTGGTTTTTTTTTTTTTTTTTTTTATTGCATTGAATGGCGAGACGAGCAAGCCGTTCGCCTGATGGTAAGCGATACGACCGCTCATGAACAGTAGCAATATTCCACTGCGCTCGCCATCCTGAGACATAAGATGTTAAGTCTCAATATGTCCAGTAGTTGCTCTGGCTACAATGTCCTTCAATCCGAAACACAACAGTGCATTTAAGCAGTGTTGTTTCACGGGAGAAATAGACATTGCGGTGGTACCTACCCAGATGGCCTCTCACATATGAGAGATCTACCACCAGTAAAATAAAAAAACATATAGACAAATAAGCAGTATTTCATACATCCACACGTAGTTTTACTTCCTTATAATTAAAGTATACATTCACAGAACAATAGCGCAATTAAATATTTTTGTGACAAGCTCGCATCGGTATAAAAATAAGTGCAAAACTTAATCCGCGCGGTTCAAATTTCTACTCCAAGATTGGAAACAAAAGAATAGCAGCAGAAAGTTATAAAATAAATATCCCTTGAATTATGGTGAGGACAATGTCTGGCTGCGCGAGTCTGTTTCCACGAGCCAGCGCAAAAGTTTAAAACCAGAGCGCTGACTAACGACAGTTCCACCAAAATGGGAAATTTCTTTTATTTCAATTTCGTAGATATCGAACGGAATGAATAAAATTTTACAGCTTACTGATATTTTACATCTTGCCGGGTTATTTGTTTGTTTTCCAACACATCTGCGTTTTACTATTTGCGGTTTGGTGGATAGTGGTTTTACGGTTTATATGGAATATATTTTATAGCACTTCCTGTGGTTTCACGGACTATGTCGGTTCATTTTAGATGCTTTGATTTTAGTGGAAGGTTTGGACTACACCAGGGTTCGGTAACCTTTGGAGTCGGAAAAATAAAATTACTATTTACAAAATTTCAATGTTTTTAATGAGCCACAATTTTTTTACTAACGCCTGATACGATGTTTGTCACAGGGAGGGGTGCGGCAAAAATTAAGTACAAGTGGCTGAGAGATATTGAAAGGTTGCCTAATCGTCATTAATTGATTCAGGATGATTTTGTAAATGTTTTTTTTTTTAATAAATAATATTTGCGTATAGAACTAAAGAGTCGCAGCTTCACATCTATAGAGCCGCATGTGGCTCGCGAGCCGCAGGTTGCCGAACCATGGATTCGAAATAAAGGATTGTAATTCTGCAATTGATCTGTTAAAATTTTATTGGATAAATTTAATTGTCACTGTTTAAGTGTTTATGCCTCTCGCTAATCATGGTTACCATTTGGATGACGTAATTATTATAACTAAACAATATAATCTTGTTGTAAATTGATACATTGAAAAAAAAACCTTAACAACTCAAAACTTCACACTCAAGCACAATCGTTAGTTACAATAAAAACTGATAATTAAGATTTTTTACATCGCAACAGCGCACTCCACAAGAGCGGTTCAATGCACACTGTATAATTAAATTTTAACACACCGCCGGCTTTACCCGAATTATGACGTCGTCGGTTAAATTAGTCTTTGTTCGTATGATGGTAACATCCGCTAAACAAGCAAACTATCTCGTTACCAGAACCAAGTTCGTCACAAACAACGCGCGGTATCCTTCCATCCTACCGAAATGCATTTGTAACATCAACGCTTACCTAGTTATGTAGCGTTGCTCTAACACTTCAATGTAATAAACTTCGGAGTATAAACCACATATATTTTAAACTGAATATAAGTAGATTTTGTACCAAAATATGAGTTGTTTTTGACAAGGTTATATTTTTATCAAAGTTATTTGTCATCAACACGCTAATAATTCTTTTTTGTGTTTTTATTACGGCACAGAAAACTATATTGCACTGTACCTTTCAAGAAGAGTATTAACTGTTCTTAAACATTTTCACTATGTATTGGCTTTGTATAGAACAGTGACAACCTTATTTACTTCTTTACATTACCTAAAGCACGGTAAATTGAAAAAGTTATTTAACAAAATACTTGCTTAACTCATTTTTGCGCAATATTATACTTACCTTTTGCTTTGTCTTTTGCCATTGGCAGTGGTTATCAAAATATCTATAAAATGTACTTCAAACTTTCCTTAGAAGCAGTTTATGCGTTTACCGAGATTTTTTTTACAGAAATCTTAGAATTGATATAAGTATCGTTCTTTGTCATTCAAAGAAGTAAACTTAAAACTACTTAACTTGAGCCTCGGTAATGGTGCATCAACTTCCTATATAATACTACTGGCGCATACAAACATTCGAAAAACTACTCGAGCACACAACGGAAAATTAATAAGATGTAGTATCATTAAGTATACACATAGACTGCTGCTCGCAAGAGTTCCTTAATGAAGATATTCTTCTAAAAAGATTTACTAAAGAACTATTCAATTGCCGCTCAAAGAGCAACAATAATATCTTATTTCATTTACACGCTTATATTAACATCTCCTACAAGTATATACATAATATTAGGTATGTAACAGAATGTTTGAAGTCGATTTTTGAGCACTCCAAAATATCGGATTGATTTGAAAATTCTACACTTAGCTAAGACCAATTGGCAACACAATAATTCAAAAAGTTTTCACTTTATCTTTACCAGAAATTCCCTTCAGGACTTGCATTTTTTTATTTTGTTTTTATCCTAGATATATAAACTCACTCTTTTTTTTTGGGGTAGGCAGGTGGTAGGCAGAAGTTCTCCTGGTAAACAACACACCCACGTTTCGCCTTGTGTTTCATCTCACAATGTGACAGGGGGGGGAGTATTTCGTCATAGTTCATACCAGGGGCGTGCACTCCTTGTAGGCAGAAATGCAGTGCTTTACTTGCCATTCACAGATATTTTATTATAACGTTCGTACATTTTAGATGACTTTAATTTATAGTAAATAATATATGTTTATTCATACACAAAATATAATAACTTAAAAACGCCTAATATTTTATAAATAGCACCTATTTGCAATCACGCAAACATTATGGTTGCCACGCGAAAAGCAAGAGGCGCTGCAAAGCAAATTAATGTACCTAATCAACCAAGTCATGCCGCCGCGTCCCGCATGACATTTGTTTGCATGTGTGTAGTAATTTTTGTGTCCGTGCACAGTCGCAAACGCACACACCCATGAATATTGAAAGCCGCGACTCCTGCGGCAGGCCTCGGAAGTTCGGCAGTTGTCGGGAGTAATCGTAAATGTTCATTGCCTATAATCCGAGCAAACTTAATAGGCAGGAATCTAATAAATCAGCTATGCACATTATGCATTTTTGGTTAGTAAGGTTTTATTTGTTTAAATAGAAATGCTTTGTGTTTCGCAGGGGCCATTTTGCTTTTTTTATGTGTTTTTGCGTTGTTTACTATTTTATACTAGTAAGTTTGTAAAAAAATAGATTTGTTAAAATATTTTTATTTTAACATTTGAAAGTGTGTACATTTAACAGTTTATTTCTAAGTTTCGATATTAATTGTAGTCATTTGCTTTTACTAGTGTATTTGTTTAATTTTTCAAATGTTATGTGGCCGAAATCTTGCGTTTATTTACATCGGGATAGGTATAGTAATCTCAACTAACGGGAACCTTGAATATGTGAAAATTGAAAGCTGACTAGGTGAGTTTTTTTTTATTTTACTTATTAGAATTTCTTACGCCGCGACGATCGATCGCTGTTTTGTCTGCGTTGCCGTAGAAGATGGACATGAATAGTAGTACATCTAAGACTTGTTATGTTGGCATGGTTTCCGACTTAGAGATCCGTCGCGTGGCTGTGGCTATGCTAAAAAACTATAAAAGAAAAAGTTTTTGTGACCGAGTACTCCGCCGCATACCCGGTGTCATAATCCTGTGCACGCCGCTGGTTCATACCGGCCACAAATTACTGGCTCCGGGCTGATAAACCAAAAGGCAAATCAAATATCATTTTGCAAAACCCGAGATTCAAACCCGAGACCTCAATACACATAATAATAATACCTGTCGTAATAGTACCGCCGTACTAAGCAGTGTCATTTTTTTAAGTAGGTAATTATCGCGCAGCTGCCTTCCTCAGATATGATAGTCGTTATTTTTTAGTAAAATAGTTTAAAAAACTATAAAACAAGCTTTAGTAAAGACTCAACTAAAAAGTAAAAATAATGGTTAATGAGTTTACGAGAAAATTGAGTAAAATAATATAATTATGCGATAAGACCGCCAATTGTACTTTTTTTTCTTCTAGTTTGAATTGTTTCCTTTTGTTTTATTTATGGTGTACAATAAAACTTATATAAATATAAATATAAAATAAATAAAATACATTAATTTTATTGTTACAAAGCACCGGGTGCTTAAAAACATTACTTCTCAATTATTATCAAGTACCCGAGCTTATGTTGGCCTATATTATGAAATGAATATAAATAGTTTAATACGCTCCAGTGGCAACTCTGTATACATTGGACTGCATCTACCATCTGTGGCATTGTTTTTACTCTGTCCTACAATTAAATGGCTCAACTTGTATTGTCTGTCTACGGGCTCAACATTACACATATGCCTCTGCTAGATGACGTGACATTGCTCTTGTTTCATAACTTCTGAAGAATGGTTGAGTCAAAGTAAGAATTTATTAAAAACGAATTACGCCTAAAAACACGTAAATAACGCACCAAAGTGTTTCATTTCATTAAAAAAATATTGTATAAAATAGATAATTATATACCATAAGTACTCGTGGATATGGCTTAACCCCTCTCAATCGTATTTTTGATTTAGAGGAAACTCATTTACTGCAATCAGACGCATATGGGCTGTTAGAGAATACAGATATCAGAAGTAAAAAGAAATGTAACGGCAAAATAACTAGATAGAAAAAAAATGGTATAAAATTCGCTGATGTTAAATGGAAATATGGAATATTACAAAGTTATTGGAATGGGAAAGATCGTAAAGATATGCTAAAGATCATAATGCATTTAATGGATTTTGAACTAAATTAGGATTATAAGGTACATATTTCCAATAAAATATTTATAACGACAGCTTTCATAAGAAAGTTATTGAACAATATTCTTATTATTTTCACACCGTGTACCAAAAACTTTTTTATAGTTTAAGATATTAAATTTAAGGAATTCAAACCAACCATAATACTCTAAATCGTAAAGAGATGATTTTGCTTCGTACAGCTCCGTAGTAATCGCGCAGAAATCGCTTCTTCGCTCTCCGTATTGTTCAATATCGCGTGCGAACAGACTGTCCCATTTGCCGACCGTATCTTTTGTATACACCAGCCGTGTGATCGACAAAATGGGAGAACTTTCGAAATACTTCGCGTATAGTATAGATTATTCTAATTTGTTCGATGCTTAGGTGTTTCTACCACTAGGATGGATATGGAACAAAATAATATGGCAGCAGTGTACAAGAGTTTAATATTAGGAATGGAATGGATATATTGTTGGTACATTTCAATCTTTTTACTATTAATTCAACCAGATCCCACAATAATTACAGACAAAATTCCAAAACGAAAACTCCCTAAGCATGAAAGTGATAATTAAACGTATACATAAAATGAGCAAAAAAACAATGTAACCGACCGCTTGCAAAATTGTTTAATGGCTCACTAGCGATTGTCGTAAAACTATATTTTGTGAGAAGGGTAGGAGGACAGTGCCCTCGTTAAAACTAGGGCCGTTCAGTAAATCTTGTGGGTTTACGATTGTACAAAAATTGGACCGATTCCCACAGGCTCTCCTACTTCTTCTGCGACTATTCGGTTCAAGTAATACTTATCTCTAAATCGTCATGTTTTATTACTAAAGTTTGATCGTAATTACCTTCCTTTTTTATGAAGGGATTGGTAATTGTTTGCCAGTATTTGAGTTCGTGTGTAAATGTAGCAAACATTTACGAATGAAAATAGAAAAAAAAACTATTAAAGCAGACAATTATTAGGTAAAATAGGTACACAGGCTTTTCTGTTAAATCTGGTTTTCTGACACGACAACTTAACAAAGACAATATTTTTGGATTAGATAATTAATTATATTTTTACGAGGTATTTTGTAACACGTTGTTTATGTATGTTGAAGATATTGAATTCATTTTGGATAATTTAACAGTGTCAAGTACTTAATGGCATTAGAAAAGCTGTATACACCACAAAAAATCTTGATCATTGGAATGTCATTAGATATAGAACTCTCCACCACTCAAGAACACACCTATACCGTCATAAATTTTATCTGAGCTATTAAAAATATTTCATAAATAAGTTAACTATATGGCTTGTGTGAAGTGATGTGATAAAAGACATCACAAATCGAAGCTTAAACTCTAAGCAAAATGACTGCATGTCGATTGTTTTTTTTTTGCATAACCACGGATGACATTTACCATTCATTCATGACTTTTTAATATAAAAATACTATTTCCCTTGATGAAACAAACTATCATCATGAGATGGTAATGATTCGCCATAACAATGACGAGGGTGAGCCAGTTGTGCAAGATCCGCTCCTAAATGAAAAGCTAACTAATGAATCTTGAATTGTATGTCATATAATTAATATGAACGCGGCGGGTGTTTAGTATTCAGACAGCTTCTGCACCTGTCGTCAGCAATCAGCCGCCGCTCGCATTATTTTATCATTACCGTAGACAATATTGCGTGATTTAACCCTGTGTTCAGTTTAATAGGCAGTACGTACGCTGCTTTGTTTAACATGAGGTTAATTATATGACTTTATTGTGATGTTACCGAAGTTCTGCAGTCAAATGATGATTATAATTTAATATGAGATCAAAAATGCATCAAAAGTCACATTGACCAGTTTGATACGAGATGTGAAATTGTTTTTATTCAAAACTCTCCAATCCAATGTTTTATAAAAGTCAGTTGCCAAATAAAGCTATAGCAAGGAAGACTCTATAAAACCAGTTCAATGAATTATAAACTTCGTTTTAATAGAAGGTCAACTCAGAAGAAGCGGCTATGCAATTTTGAAAATGCATCGGACAAAAATATAAGTTTTAACAGTGCACTACGAGATATAAGTAGCTCTAAAGCGCAAGGGGCAATTTTTCCTAGCGCCCGCATTTGGGGATCTGAAAATGCTTTTACTTTTGTGCAACTATAAAGAACCAAGAGCTGTAAATCCGCACAAGTTAGCACAATGGCTTCGACTAAGTTTCTTCGCGTATTAGAAATGGCTGAACTTTCTGAAAAAACTTTCTTTTATAATTGACCTTAAATTGTTTCGAGGATACTATAATATTAATAATGTTAAACTTTCAAGAAACATCCGTTTCTTGCAAGTTTACTGTGTGGTTTATTTGGGTTCTATATAATGTTTGCCTTAATTTAATTAACCATAGGTCTAGTCTACACACACATATTAAAATATTATGATCATTATTATGCGGCCCACAAATATTTCTTTCGGGCCTGGGTGTTTGTGAGACCGAAAAGTCTCTCGTAGTTCCTGATACCCACGGCACAGGACTCGATCTTAGTATGGGGTCAGGACTATTATGTGACTGTTGAGTGTTATTTAAAAATCAACTAATGTATTCAGTTAAGTAAAATAATTGCTCACCTCCTATATACAGGGTATATCAAGACTGCTACCGAAAACGAAGCCGGGTGGTAGTTTAAGCGACTTCAGACACAATGCAACAGAAAAAGTTGCAAAAAATAGCGACAATTTTTTTTTTGTATTTTTTTTCTTATGACCATATTTCGGTGGTAAATACATTTTTTCCTAAAATAATAGTGTATACCCTTTTATTTATAAATAATCTAAGGTATAAAAGAGTTTAAATTATTATTTTAGCAAAAACTATGGATTTACCACCCAAAAATGAAGATATTTAAAAAATCATAAAAAATAATTGTCGCGTTTCTTTTCGAAATTTTTGGTTGCATTGTGTTTGTAGTCACTAAAACTACCACCCGGCTTCGTTTTCGGTAGCAGTCTTGAGATACCCGGTATAACAAAAAATATTAAGTTGAAACATAAATTACAAACAGAGATAAAACTGCTGCATTCCATTCCCAATTACTTGAACGAAAATAATTATTTCTAAAACTTTTAGTAATTACTTATTATCTTTTAATACTGAAAATGTCTCGACGCGTCAGATTGTATTGTACCGTCGTCGCCATCTACACTACTCTTCTAATTCATTGCTAAATTAATTTAATTAAAATGAAATTGCACTCTTAGTTCCACTTGGATCTGCGGAACAAAGCATTATTTGCAGTATACCATTATTTATATCAAAATATATTTATACTAGTTTTGTTCGTTATGATTAACTTGTGATAGATTGTATGAAAAACCACCTGGTTATTTATTACCGTCACGTCTATTTCTCCCACCAAACAGCAATGTAAATGCACTGTTTTGTTCCGGTTTGAAGGAAAGTATAAGCAGAGTAATTACTGGACAGAGAAAACATTAATATCACAGCAAAAAATATTTACCCCACTTATGGTACTCTTTTTATGTATGAAAAGCTCCTCAAGTCGTTTTACACCCCAGACAAAATATTAACAGAATGTTATGATATCTAGGCAGCTAAGCTGCTAAAACGTGGAAGCATATAAAAAACTAAATATAATTAAATATAATAGAATATTTACGCATTTTAATATTTACATAGGTTTTACTCCCTTACTGTCTCTTTTAAGATGCAAAGCTAGTAAATTCACTTCCATTTTCGTTTAGCTGTGCTATTTCTTTTTAGTATCGTCTCGGCGATTGATTTTTATGCCCATGGCTGAAGAAAAATATTGAGTGTGTTCAACTTTTTCCACACACTTTTCAATTATTTGGAACTCATGGGTACGCAAAAGCTGTTAGCAACTTTGCGACACATAGTTAGCAGTCAGACAGGGCAATATAAATCAAATTAATGTGAACTGATTTAGTTTAGAAAATACAAATAAGTATTGAAATAAAAATGTGTAACATTCGCGTAAATGTAAGAAACTATTAAAAGTCTCACAAAACCAAAATACACGTTTATATCGTAAAATTGTAATAAACCCACGATTATGCTCTACTTTGTTTTGTTAACCGATAAACCTAGATGGCTATATAGCAACAGTAGTAATAGTGTCTCACGGAATACACACTTGGAGTAACACAATTGCATCTCCCTTTGTGTACCAATATTGTCTAAATCTTCGACAAAAGGCAATATGTCCGCAATCCCTTCACACTTGTGAATGCTCACAGGCAGCAGTGACTACTTCTCATCAAAACAATTGTGCAATTTGGCGTGCCAAATTAATAGAATAAAGTATTATATTAACAACAATCAATCATAATAATACTCAACAACAAAGTCTATAATTTGTGTAGGGCTAATACAAGACCTTTAACACAAATTGACAATTACAGACCGGTAAACACAGCAGATATGAATTTGATGGACAAAACAGAGGCAGGTAGCAAATATAATAGCTAGTATGGCACAGACAACAGATACAAAGACAATAACTCCAGGAGTCCTCGTGACAAAACGGCACGGGATAGAAACCTCTCGTCTGTAACAATACGCTTTGTGTCACTCCAATCTCAAAAGGATATTCGAATGTATTGAACTCGGGAGAATTTCACTCACATTGAACCATTCAAGGGAATTTCACGAAAATTCCTCGTGAAATTTTCACATAATCCAACGCAGTTTGTCGGGGCGGCGCCATTGTTTAGAAAAATGCGGAACTTCGATAAGGGCCCGCCGCTATTTGGCCAAATTCTTGGGACCTATCCCCAGCTGATGTGGCCCAGATGTTCCGTGTCATATTTCCTAATTTTTAATATAAACACGTACCGCCAAATAACTTTACTGTTATAGTGAAATACAAAACAGTAAGAATATAATATTTTGTATACTAATTATACACTTCATAGCAAGCAAGGATGATAAACTTTGCGATGTTTAACTAACTGGAATTGACGTTATATTTTAGATTAAAAATCAGAAACGTTATAAATGAACGTCAGAATATTTCGGAAATATTTTTCTCATTGAAAAGCGGTTAAAACGCGTAACACTAGTAGCAAAACTTCATAAAACCTGTTCCCCCAGCAACAACAGTCCATCCGCAAGTTAGTTAAAACAAGCCACAACAAAACATGACATCGCTGGCGCAATCCTCTAAAACAATAAGTGGCAGCGGTTAGCGTTTCAAGAGACAACGTATTTTAAACGAGTAGCGAGCTTGCAACAATATGTCGGCCGTAAACCCGATGTACCAGCCAAGTGGCTGAATGTTTACAAGCACCTCCGACAAACAGACGAGACCCGACGGAGCTTTGTTTAATTAAGATATCTTTGCCAGGGCATTAATGCGCATTAACTCGACGAATGTCAGCCACAATTAAAACTGCGTGTATGGAGTCTACTTCGGAGTGGGGATATAATGCAGAGTTTGAGTAGTTTAAGGTTACAGGCTAATTATTTGATGTCTACATTTTTAGTATCTCGTCTCCTGTTATGAATATTTCAAACTAGATAATAAGTGGTTTTGAAAGCTGTTAAGGTTTAAAGTGAGTTTAGATAAATAGATTTCTGTGATCAAATTACTTTATTCAAGTAATATTATGAATCCTACTGAAATGACTTCTGCCCTACAAAATGGCGACGTCATAACAAACCTACGCAAACAAGTGTTCTTTCTAACAACTTTTCCAATTTTTCGCCTTCCAATAATTATGTTCTCCATGGTAATGTCTACAAACACAATTTTGTATATAGTGTATACCAAACACATTTTCGAATGAATATATATTTGTTGGCAAAATTATGAAGGCCTTCCTCAAATTCCCTGAGTGACTGCCAAGTTGCTAGGTAGTAATAGAAACGGTCGTTAAGCTGCGTCAGGAGCGCTACCGGACCCGTACACTTCGGTATTAGACTAGTCATTTGCACCAAACCAAACATTAGACCGGAATGCAGAACTAAGAGACCGTATTCTCTGACATGATTTATGCTCAACCACAAGATCTTCATGATTGAAGAGACAAATCTACGAAATATGGGATAATTATTGCTGTAAACTACATCTTAGGAAGGATGCAATGCATTATCATCGTCCTCAGCTACAAACATCCACTGTTGAAAGACAGTTCCTAGAATTTTTATAGTTATAGACTACTAAGCTTATATAGACTATATAATTGATTACAGGTGGCCGGATGGAAGTCAACTTGAAGATCTTTTTTAATTACCTAATGTCAAACGCAGTGGAATCTTAGTGTTATCTTAGTGTGGGGTCAGGACTATGTATGTTGGGTGTATTTATTTTATTATTATTTAATCCAAATAGAGCTCTCAAGACAGATAGATATTCTTAGTTCACTTTAGATATTAAAAAAAAACTAATGGATTATCATCGTTTAATGTGCAAAACGGTTGGAACAAAAAGTAATTTCAATGTAGTTTGAAACATCGCGTTGAGCAGTTTGCTGTAGATTTCTTTCGAGGAGCGTAACAATAGCACTTCATTCAAACGTTATTCTCTCATACGGCTTTGTTGCGACTAGATAGTCGGCGACAATTGCTATCTATTCAACATTCGTTACAGAAATGTACTAAGTTTATCTCAAGATAACACCATTCGTCCTTAGTAGTTTACTATATCCACTATTCATTGCTAAATTACTTTCGGCTCTACTCTGAGTTAGTTATTGTCATCAAATAAATCAATTATCTAGATATCTCCTTTGTAATATTTTGGGTACTAAGCCCTTTTTCATATATTGTTAAAAGCATAATCTATTGATTATTTATCTCTTTTACTCTCGTAGAATTTACCATAAGTTAGAAAGAGACGGGACATTAATTAGATCCACTTCGCAATAAGTTGATATGAGAATTCATTCTAGGAATTTCGTTTGATATGCCTGATATTAAACCTGTTACCAGCTAATCAAAGGTATAAAAAAGGTATACATAAAAACGCGCATATTTGCAAAAAAAAATTGTTTCCTGTTATGTTTATACAACGAATGGTTTGGCGCTGATCCGTCACTTCACATACAAGTCGATACATAAAAAATCCAATACAGTTTCTCCGACTATCAAACGATATAAATAAAGTAAATAAACGACATCCAAAACGGTAGAATAGTAAAATTATGTGGAACTCTGAACACCTGCATAATGTTCCCGTCAATCATACACGCGCGTGGAATTGAATCTCATAAGCGCAAATCACAAAGCCTGATATTAGCATACGATGGTGTCACTCACCTTAAAATTATACACACTTGTATTTTCAACCTAATATCTATCGTAATAAAGTCTAATTTGAGTGTAGGAGGGAAGACCCTGAATGATAAACGGGCAGGACCTAGTTGTAATATATTTTTTGCCTGCTTGGATATGCGGTTTCATCGCAGGCAGACAAGGAGTGACCATGATTTATTCATTACTACGCATTGCAATGTATGCGTGTCTGTATAACAACTTTTATGTAATCAACATTAGATTCATTATTTCTTTTATTTTAACTCGGTTATTGTAATGATTATTTTAATATTTGTGTGGCTTTAAACATATGAGACGATTGAAATAAAACTATTATTTACGGATAAAAATATGAGACGATTCCTGAGCTTTATTGGACGATTATATTGCCAGGCACTTCCAACAAGTCACAGTTTTTTTGGAAAGACCTACATATGTTCAGCAATGGATTTTTTGTAACTGGAGAAGAACATTCAACAATATTTCTATTAAACTTTTTCTGTTTAACCGTAAGCGCCACGGAGGCGGTCACAGCTAAATACATACATAAACTCAGGCCTTTTTTTCAGAAGAGTTAGGCACAGGTGCTACTCGTACCAGGACACCCGCATTACGCCTATATGTTTCATCCCATATTGTGATAAGGGGCGAGTCTACCGCCATATCGGGCAAAAATTCTTGACTCCCGTCTGATCATAAACAGAAAAATCCAATATCACTTTGATAGACCCGGTATTCGAACCCCGAGACCTCAGCTTTATAATCGTATCGTACTAGAACTACGCCACCGAGGCAGTTTTAGTTAGATCCAAGTTATTCATTGTTTTGTTAACCTTCCGCAATATCTTTCATCTTGTGAAACCTGTCAGTGCATATAGCATATAATAACAAAAAAGACTGCATAAGTTTCGAATAAAACTGGCGCTGTATGGGTTCCGGATAAAAATATTTGACATGAAAAGTGAATGGGCAGGTCGATTCATGCGTTGACTGGTTTGATCATTATCAATAGAAACCTTGAATTATAGTTTCTTACGAATGTTACACATTGAAATAAAACTAATATTTACGGATTTTATCGCGGATTTGGATTTTTTTTTTTTTTTAACTTCCCGACGTTTTGATTTGTTTACAGCATTCGTGGTCACAGGGCGGACTAACGCGATAAAATTCGTAAATAATGGTTTTATTTCAACCTTGAATTACTAATATACAGTGATACTATCAAACATTTATATACATGTAACGCTCATTCTGCCAAAGACTACACTCCCAAAGTATATGATGCGCAGACTGCTCATACTCGCAATTAGGTGTTGAACATGGGCACGCAGGCGATTCAACAAGCTTAAAAGAGTAAAGTTTAGACCTAAAGTTACCATGGCCCGTGAGAAACTGTGATACTTTGGGAGTGTAGTCTTTGGCAGAATGAGCGTAAAACTATGCTGGATAGGATGCAGATATCATCTGGAGTCGTATACTACATGGACATTGTAGAGACTAGGAAGAACTTCCGTGCTTTCCGGCGTTTTTGCCATACTTATTATTGGAATCAAGTCTAAAAGCTCACATAATAGGTCCCATTTAAATGTAATAATGATATGATCCGTGGTGCTTTACAGCTGGCTTCTCCGGCTGAAAAATTCTTTTTACGAGGTTATTTACCTGTTTAGTTCATTGTTTTGTTGTTTTGTCGCCCGCTTTGCACGGAGGGAAGTGGACAATAATTTATTTCCAACTCCTCCTATTAATTTCACTTTCTGATTAATTTCGTTGCGGGTTAGAGACAAGTTAGACATTCCCGGAGACTCGCCGAGCTTCAATGCTCGGTGTCATTACATTGCGTGCCACTGTTGATCCTGGCTCACAGGAGTTACAGTGGTGGGTGTGAGGGTGGGACAGTCTTTTTTTTTATTGCATTGTATGGCGAGACGAGCATGCCGTTTGCCTGATGGTAAGCGATGCGACCGCTCATGAACTGTAGCAAAACCAAACAACACCTTGATTTACAAAGCAATGCTTGGCATTCCACTGCGCTCGCCATCCTGAGACAAGATGTTAAGTCTCAATATGTCCAGTAGTTACTCTGGCTACAATGTCCTTCAATCCGAAACACAACAGTGCATTTAAACTGCTGTTTGACGAGAGAAATAGACATTGCTACCACCAGTAAATACTAAGTCTCATGTAACGCTATTTCTAAACCAGTCTAATTACATTAAGGTTGCTTGAATCAATAGTCTTCTGGATCTCGATCGCACGCAAAGCTGAACGAACCGTAATATCAGTTTACCCATGTGTACTTAATTGTGTAAGTGAAAAACACGTTTTACTGGCACTGATGTAACCTGCTATCCTCAACATGATGCCTAGGTATATATTAGTTAGCATATTTTAGTTATCAAATGCTTTGTCCCTTTCCAATGATATTTGAATTCCGTTTGAAAGAATAAGACAAAGCATTGGATACCTAAAATAGGCTGTATAACTCCATGTAAGGCCGATTTAGGTGTAGTAAGTGGAACAATAAGATAATAAGAGCGTATTTATTTAAAAATCTCACGATCCTATTCATAAACAATTTATAAATATATTTAAGTTCTCAAATGTCCCTTCCCTTTCTAACGACTTTTGAATTCAATTGCGTCAAGAAGAGAAAATATACAATAATTATAATTGGTTTATAATCTGTCTACGAATAAGGTCGTTTATTCTTGCAAATTTACAAAAATAACTCTTAATATCACCTGCAAGCGTATCTCTATTCTAAAAGACGTGTTATTAGTACAGTAGTAACAGCTTGATTTTTCCAGTCTTTGTTTGAAGTATGAATAATTAATTGAGTAAAACATTCACGATAAGACCAAAATAAGCTTACATGTTGTGCATATGCACCGAACCTTAAAACTGGTAATAATAATAAAATTATCACTTGATTTCTAAACTGGTTGCAACTGAAAGCAGTCGTTTTAATCCTCCCACTGTAATGGATGTTTACAAGATCATTAATGGAGTTGTGACGCATTTAATAGTTTGGGGAGATGTGTTTGGAACTACAGATTCAGATGTTGTTGTGTGTATTATCGGATGCCCTGGAATACCACTGTTTTACAAGGAGTTTGGAGAGGAAATTCATAAAAGGACGAAACTGCCCGTTTGTTTGATTGGTAAATATATTTTTTATATGTTGGTTATAGTCAAATTGTGCATAATATGACGTACAAATCATAATGTAGTCAGTCCGCCCCGTGACCGCGAAAACTGTTATCGAAACGCAGGAAAATCTCAAATTAAAAAATCAAACTAAATCCGCAATACAAGCCTTATAAAATAGTTTTATTGTAATAATTTATTGTGTTATTGGATAATTTATTTATTTTAACTTTGTCCGTATTTAAATAGTACTGGCTAAGGGCTAATTTTCTCCCAATTAACCTTACGGAGGTAATTGAGGGGCAAAGAAAAACAAAATTATGATGAAATAATGAAAATAATTATCTATACATAATTATCAATATTACTAATAAAGCTGAGAATTTGTTTGTTTATTTGAACTCGCTTATCTCAAGGATTAGTGGTACGAATTGTATTGGTGGTAGGTCTCTTATATCTAAGAAGCCGCCTGGTTAGGTACCCCGCAATATCTATTTTCTATGTGTTTCGGTTAGGAAATTGTTATACTGGACTTAACCTCTCAGAATGTCGAGCGCAGTGGAATGGCAAGCATTTTGTAATTCGTGGTGTTGGTTGGTTTTGCTACTGTCCATGAGCTGTCGTATCGCTTACCATCAGGCGAACGGCATGCCCGTCTCACCATTCATTGAAATAATTTAAAAAATGAAAACTCCTTTAGTGTTTGACAGTAGTAATGGGAATTATTGCTTACTCAAATTAAATTCACCACCTTGTTATTTTTGTACCCCCCACATTATTTGAAAACAAAATAACTGACCATATATTATAACCATTTTTCAGATTTAAAAATTACACATTCAAAATTTACTATTCAGTGTTTTCTTACTTGTTCGTAAGAAAAACTCACTCATTCATAGATTACACGAGATCGTATAAAAATATCAGCCAATGGGCCTTGCGAATCACAATCACAAATCGAAAAAAAAAAATTGGTTACTTTTGTATAACTTTTACTTGTTATTATCGCCTTCACTTACTTCACTTACTTATTTGTGATTTCTATTTATTCCAAGACTATTAGACAGGCAATTTATCGAGGAGGCCTATATTAACTTTTTCACGTGGGCGAAGCCGCGAGTAATACAAGTTTCACGGTTCGCAGCCTTTATTATTTGCCACTGCCAATCTAATAGAAGAAACTTGCAATTAGTGTATTATATTTATAACACAATAATGTAGCGCTGTAGAAGTTCACGGTGGTTGCGGGTTTGAATCCCAGAGCACACCCCGGACTTTTCGGAATCATATGTGCATTGATAGTCAGTTACCACGCACTATAATGGTGAAAGAAAACATGAGGAAACTTTACTCCTTGCATGGCGTAACCACTCTCAGTAGTCTATAGAGGAGGCCTGTACCCTACAATGGGACGTATATGGGCTATCATTATACTGTATCATAATCAATATCATTATGAATCACATAGCACTATGCATGCATACTAACAGACCGTTGTCATTTATAGGTCACGCCGGACACAGCACTATACCTAAAGAATGGAGACACAAACATGAAGATAACATAAAATTATACGACATTAGCAGCCAAATGGATCATAAGCTAGACTTTATAAACAATCATATTAAAAGTACAAAAAGACTGCATCTTATCGGACATTCTTTCGGCTCGTGGTTGCTTGTAGAAATGCTGAATGAAAACGAATATTTGATCCAAAAATCCGCATCAATACACTTACTATTCCCAACATTGCAAACACTCGGCGAGACTCCGATGGGACGTCGTGTGACACTAGTGAGAAAAATACATTCTCTTACCATACTGTTTCTGGCTATATTGGAAATGATACCAAAGAGTATTAAGTCATTCATAATAAATATAGGATTGAAAGTGTATTCTTTGCCAAGTCATTACATAGAACGAATATTAATTTACATAAACCCAAGTATACTACACAAAGCGCTTAGGTTGGCTTATGAATTGATGGACAAATCAACTAAATTAAATATTACTGCGATGGATAAGATTAAACATATAACTCATGTTCTACATTCTCGAAGAGATCACTGGACTCTAAAACAACATATTGAAGATTTGAAAATGTTTCAGCCTGAACTACAACTATCCGAAATGAATGTGGCCCATGCTTTTGTATTAAAATCGCATGTTAGAGTGGCAAAATATGTATCTAATAATTTAAGAAAGAAAATGAATAACATAAATCTAAAAACATTAAGTCATTGAAAATATGCTCTATTTAATAGAGTAAGGAAACGAATACTGCACTTTGTGGTAAGAAGATTGAAATAGTTACAAATTCCTACTTTAAATACAACAAAGCCAACATTAATGCCTGACAATTATAATTAAATTTGAGGAAATTATTGTAACTACTAATTGAAACATGAAATAAATTGAATTGAATTAAACACTTCAGTATCAGCCCATATACGTCCCATTGCAGGGCACAGGCCTACTCTACAATCGAGAATACGATTGAGAGTGGTTAGGCCATATAGTCCACCACGCTGGCCTAGTGCGGGTTGGCGGACTTACATACCATAGAAATTCTTATGAATCCCTATGGTATGCAGGTTTCCTCACGATGTTTTCCTTCACCGTTTTAGTGCGTGGTGATTGACTATCAATACACACATGACTCCGAAAAGTCAGAGGTGTGCCCTGGGATTCGAACCCGCGACCACCGTGAACATGTTGGCAGTCGCGTCTAGTCCGTTTACCAACAGGCCACCACGCACTTTTACAATTAATTGATGAATTAAACACTTACATTTTTATAAATAGTCAGAGATGAAAGTGCATCGTTCACCAAAAACAAGATAGAAGGCTTATCTTTATGCCACCTGAACAAGCCGCTGGCTGACTCCAGCAGCTGAGTTTCTGTTCTAAAATATAACCTTATGTCCTTATGAAGAGTGACATTTCCGGATGCCCAATACTTCTTCATCTTCCCATCTTTTTCCGCTCCTCTCTCGAGTTTTATAGGCTGCCAAAACATGCATGATCGAAGCGTTGTGGATGTTCATGGGCGGCAGTGAGCACTTACCATCAGGTGATCTGTTTGTTCGGTTTCCGGACTTAAAGCAGTAAAAAACCTTTAAAGAATGTTACCATCTTGCCGTCCCTTACCCTACATTAGATCCACGGCTGCTCTTATTTACAGCCCTCATGAGATACCAACAGGTCATTAACGAACTATAAAATATATCCTAATATGCTGACCTCAGGTATTAACGTCATCAGTATTATAAAAACAAAATCTATATGTGAAAATAAAATCTAAATCCCCAACAGACCATAACACCATTTTACGCTCGATGAAACTGAATATTTGCGTTATATTCAAATAAATCATGTACAAAAAGTTGGCGCTTCATATTTAATTTGATAAGAGCCATAAAACATTTTACAAAGGCGGACAGCAACAGGTCTCCGGGAAAGCATATTGTCAATTCCCCATACTGTGTAGTTGGAAACAACAATTGAGTAGGATCCCGACGTCTCGCCTTCAATCGGATCGGGAAGACTTTATTCCCGATATAAAAGAAAGCACTTGTATAAAACTATCGGAGCTTGTTCACTTCATTACGCAAATTCTCGAGCAAACCAGTGTGAAGTTAAATATCCGCATAACAAGATACATTTTAAATTCTTTCAGCTATTAAAGCATATTGAAACTTGTCGGAACGTCTATCATTTTGCACTTTTGCATGTAGTAATTTCATATAGGATACCGGCCAGAGTAGCCGTCACAGCGTCTCAGTGAGAATCAATAATGAATATTGTATCCAATTGACTGGCATCTCGACCCATCTCGGATCCAATGTTGCGATTCTATTTTGTACCTTTCGTGTGCTCAGTATTGGTATTTATTAAATATAGTTGCTGAATATAAATAAACGTGGGTTTCTATTTGTACATTTCTATATTTATGGAATTTTATTATTTGTATTGAATACTCGTAGTTGTTGAGAACTTTGTAAACGTAAACGGTATGGAAGTTTTACTTCTGTACCGTTTTATAGCCGTGAAGATGAAACAACGCCAGAAATCTCTATTTTTCCTTTTCTTTTCCTTACATCTATTGCAAATTGCGATACGCAATATCTTTCCACACTGCATCCAGATATTCGAAATCAATGCGCGAGTCTCGACGCAGACACATGGGACACGGTGTAACATTAACCGGGATATGAGGCTAAGCGGAGGGACAATGGTTGCGGGATGCACTTACATATCGGCAATGAGTATGCAAATGTTGTGTGTACAACGGCGATTACACGCAAACCCACTCGGTGCCGCTACACTGCTTTATAGCTAGTGCCTCACTTGACTTACAAATGTGACAAATCACAACGACATTCGTCATTAGTAGTCCAGTCATCTGGTAGTTTTACCTGGAAAGTTTTGTGGGAGTTTTGGAAATGGGTGACTGCGGCCTCGTATCTTTGCCGCTCGTGCCGCCATAATAATAATAATACAGTTTTTTGACCATTCCAAGTGATTTTCAAGAAAAATATCTATGTACAAAATAAAACTAGAGAACATTTCCTATAAGTTATATCTTTACATTTTTTTCTTAAAATCTACACTTTCGTCATACGGCGTACGTGGAAATTCGAAACAAAACCAAAATTCATAATGTCACCCATTTCCAAATCTCTTAAAAAGTTTCCGGATAACTACGTTTTTTTGAATCGAATGACTAGACTAAATATCAGTTTCGAAATGTTTTTATTAATAAATTGAAATAAAAAACTTTTGGACTCGTAATATTAACGCAATATTAAATTGAATTTAATTAATATCAAAGTCCTCAATAATAATAATATATCGTCCTTTTAATCATATTGGATTCTTCATCCTCAAAGTTTAACAACGCACCTATCATCATCATCATATGAAAGTAATAATTTTGATAACTGACCATCAGACTAACCAAACTAAAATTAAATACTCCATGTAAAGTGTATGAGTGTAAAATTTATCCGGTAAATCAAGATTACTGATGATACATAAAGCAATGTGAACCAGTGAATCTTCTGTGAGCATATTCTTCTTCTTCAACTACAGAAAGCACAGAAGACAGTAATTCTAAATCAGAGGCTGCAGTTGCAGTTCCGACTAAAATATTATACCGCAAGCATTTTTAATGTTAATTTCAAGAACACTAATGCGAGTTATGTCAACTATATTAATGTTTGGCCGAGATAAAGTATATAAAAAGCTTGTTAGGCAAAGAGTGTGGCTTTCATTAGACAGGTCATTTGCATGTTATTCATTAGGCCGGGTGGGGTCGGACGTTCACGCGTTAAACAGGACTGCGGACGCCGAATGTTTATCCAACCGAACCCTGGTGCTTCCTGCACATCAGTATACCGAACTGTGTCTTTAGCTGCAGATTAGCTGCTTAATTAATTACGAAGAGATAATTTCATTTAACACTGAATGTGTGTTAGCAATTTTTTTAAATATACGTTTTTAATAACTAAATGCCTTAGTGGCGCGGTGGTAGTACAGTATGATTACAACACCAAGGTCTCGGGTTCGAATACCGAGTCGTATTAAGTGATATTGGATTTCGCTATCAATCAGCCCAGAATCAGGAATTTGTGTCCCATGGCGACAGGTTTACTATAAGCCCCTATCACATCGTAAGACAGAATACACAACGCGAAATTTACCTCTGGAAAATTATTCACTAAGTTTTGATTCAAAAAACACATGAGAAAATATTCTCACGTTTTGGATGCAACATGCATGAGCTGTGATCCGTAACGACCTGGTTTGGAATCCTCGTTTCGTAAATGAATAACTCACTAGGATTTGCGTTTTCATCTATCACCGCAATATGACCCAATATACCTAGTCAGGTCATAAATTCTGTCACATGTTTAATATAAAATAATTGAAACAAGTTTATTCATTATGTAACTTCATTTTTCATTCATTATGTAACTTCATTCATTATGTAACTAACATTTATATTCCAAAATGAACTTAACAAAACATAGATTCTTATGACACTAAAGTTTATACAAAATGACCTCCGTGATTTTGAATACAGGCCTTCCATCTGCGCGGCCAGTTGTCTATCGCAGCACGAACGAGGTCCATGTCAATATCGGCGGCTGCCTTAATCAAGGATGTCTTAAGTGACTCCAAATTGGGATGATGCTTTGAGCACGCCTTTTCCTCCAAGTGGTGCCATATCTTGTAATCTAACGTTTTTCATCTGAAAAAAAAATCCCGATATTTTTTCTTCAGTCTCAGGTCCATTAGACGAGCATTCAAACGATGTCCTGTTTTTCTTCGATATGCCCGAAGCCCTAAGTCTTCATTTAACACCCTTAACCGTGGTTCTGCTTAACCCCATCTGAAGGGCCAACAGTTTCTGCTTACGTTTGGGATTTCTTTGAATTCGCGCCTTCACAGCTTTTATCACTGCTGGAGTCCTAACAGACCGAGGGCGACCACTTCTTGACCTGTCATCTACACTAGAGACCTCATTGTATCGTTTGATGGTACGATAAACGAATGTTTCGGTTATATTCAAATTTTTCAGTATGCCAAAAATTTGAATTGGCGCGTAATTGCAACGATGCAACGCAATAACTGCAACACGGTCTTCTTTAAGCTCTTTAAACGTCCACTCCATATTTAATAATGAGTAAAATTCTAAAAAGTTTACATTTTTATTTTCATGAACAATTCAAAATTCGAATTCAATAAACTTTTTTGTGGCCAGCATTCTAAAAGAAAAGTTTTTACTGTGTGACAATACTTATGACCTGACTGTGTATAGTTTATGGTGACAAAATGCTAACACTAATACAACAAACCAACTTTTCATATCATACAAGTCAGCACTTCAGCAAAAACCCTCCCTACTAATATTAATCCCCCTTTCACCAACTATTCGATGAAATGTTAATATGTTATAACCGGAAAGCGATTCACTTGAAAGTGTTATCAAAACGAAGCACATTCTAAGCGTTGCTAAACTAACCAAGGCTGGACGGTCCGTGCGCTAGTGGCTTTAGAACAGCAACACTGCACGTTATATCAACGTTATACTGCAGTGAAACCCTCAGCCGTGTCCAGCTATTGCAAATAAGTGTGTCGTAAAATTGTGTCGCCAGCCAGTCAATTGAAAAGAGCTTGCAACGAATTTTTAAAATTGGAACCTCAATTAATGAAAAAAAATTGTATCTTTATTTTTTTGTTTTTAAATACAGCATCTAAAGTCCTGTTTTTGACCTTGCATGATTGCTGATCTCTAGAGTATAGAAATATGTGAATACTAAGTTTATTTCATATCCCACTAATTCTTTATAAAAGAGAAACAGTTTTTCCAAAGGATTTTACGAGAGACAATAAAACCATCCTGAGAAGTTGTAGAGCTACAGTCAAAATTGCCTTCAATAAGGTTTTAGTCTATAGAAATCAGTCTGCGAATTCTCTTTGAAGTGAAATAACTAATTTAAGGCCTCTGTAATATGAAACTCCGATACTAATATCGAAAAAGTGACTGTTGATCTTTATCTTGATTTTGTAAGTCTTCATTTGCGGCAGCGTATCAGCTATTCTTAATTAAACTTTCAAAAGGAAAATGTAAAGAGATACTTGACGGGCTTATAGGATATATATTTATTTAAAGGGTTTTGGTGAAATGAGAGGGCTTTGATTGTGCCCGCCGACACATCTGCATCACAAAGGCGACTCTTTTTAATTAGGTGACTATTTTAGAAACGTCGTCGCATACAAATGAAGGGAGATTAGCGCTATTCCCAGTTCACATTCCATTTTTCCTTTGCCAGTGAATTTGAAGGTTCTTCAATTGGTTTTGTGGATAAATAGGGTGGAGGAATTATGGTTATTTATGTAATTAATGAAAATTGTTTTTAATTAACGCTATGTACGCTTCATTGGGGGTGATACACAAAGTTCTATATCTGCTATTACATACAAAACCATAAACTTATGGCTCATGAGCCACATTTTGCCGAGCTTATTTTAGTCCAAGGATATAGTACGATTTCATTGGATTCGGAAATGTACAAAATTATTTCTACGCAGGTAGTAATTGGAGTAGCATTAATATGAGGTTTTTCGAAAATTTACGCGCTCACATAGTATGGTACTATAGATAATTCTAAAAATTCCTGTTCATCCAAAGGTTGCCTGGCAGAAATCACTATTAGTGATAAGGCTGCCCACTGCACACATTTTTTATTGCAATGAGTGGCGAGACAAACCTGTCGTTCGCCTAATGGTAGGGTAAGCAGGGGGAATGGCGTTCACTTAAGGAAAACATGGTGTATTTTTTAAATTATTTATTATAAATCAAAATTAAGAAAAATAACAAAGAATAAGAGTAATCAACTAAACTAACAAAAAAAGCATATAATATATTTAATCTACGAGTAATAGGAAAAAATATAAAAAAACATGTTTGAGCGGCATTGTCCCTGACTGGGTAATGCCGCTCAGGGTACGGGGTAATAACGCTCAAACATTTTATTTGGAATATAACAAGTAAGATACATTTTAAGTAAATAAATATTAATGAGATCAATATTGTGGAATGAATATAAAATCTATAATCACAAATCAGCATCAACTATACGTAAGATTAGCCTTTTTCAATTTAACAAATTCGATTCAATCGCAGTTTTAGCAGATTGAAGGTCTTCTTCGGTCCAAGCCACTTTGGCAGTGGTCCTTTGATGATTTCTTGGCATATCTACAACAATTTAAAAAAAATTACTAAGGGGTAATGGCGCTCAGATCAGAGAGCGGTATAACCCCAAACGGCCATATTGTGATTATTAATTTGAAATTTAAAAAAAACTTACACATCATTGTTGAAAATTGATTGCATTATTTAAAAATAGAATATATTTAGTGTCAGAAATGTAAAATTAATAATGAATAAGCATTAAAGTTTTGGACTTACCGACAAAAAACACCTAACCTAAAATTACATCGACGCGGCCGCAAACGAAGAAACGCACTTCACGGTCACCGGACGCGAGCTGATTGATCGTTGGCGTCGCTGTCTGTTAGAGGCCCCCTCCCCTCACACCACGTAACGCGGCGTGTTGCTATGTTCAGGTCTGACTGAGTTACAGAGGTGAGCGCCATTACCCAGTGAGCGCCATTCCCCCTGCTTACCCTAAGCGATACGACCGCTCATGGGCAGTAGCAAAACCAAACACCTTGAATGTCAAAGCAATGCTTGGCATTTCACTGCGCTCGCCATCCTGAGACATAAGATGTTAAGTCTGAATATGTCATTATTTGTGATTATCCTGCAAATTGTATTACCTTGGTGTACAATAAAGCATTTTTTAAAAATAATCAAGACTTTATTACATTCAAAGTGTATATTATAATAAACCCAGAGGCTTTGCAGTGCTCTGTTGCATAGTTCCGCGCGCCTTTCGACGTCGCGGCAATAACGCCTCTTGATAACACTTTGCACTGTGTGAAATAATTCCGTGTGCTTGTTAGTAGAGGCTTCAGAATATGTTACTTATAAATTGCAAGCTTGCACTTTTTTTACCATCAGCAATGTACCGCGGGAATAGGGAATTGATCATCGGATTTTTTTATCTTGAAGGTCTTAGTTATGTTACTTATAGGAATTTTCATTTTAGATTTAAGGTAAGATCCTTACTGTAGAGTTATGCGGTATTGTAAGAGATATATAATAATTGTACTTACCATCAGGTGAATTTTAGCCACATGGTTGTGCCATTATGAATTAAAATAATGTTATTCACACTTATGCTGCCTCTTTCGGATTCTTATGTTGCCTCTTTCGGATACACAATTTCACCTTGGTTTTTTTATTGCCGTAGCAAATGAGCAAACAGGTCAACTGATGGTAAGTGATCACCATAAAGTTCTAGTTGAAGAAGAGAATTCTTCTTCAACTAGAACTTTATGGTGATCACTTACCATCAGCATAGTCTGTTAATCCGACGAAATGCCAGGCCATCATCATTGGCAGCCCGAGAATGATTAGCAGGCTGAATTTTTTAAACATCCCTTCGGCTATTTTTGATGGCTCTGTCATACCTTGGTGCCCTAGTGTAAAGGATCTCGGACTACACATCGACGCTACCCTGAGCTGGCGACCCCAGGTGACTTCTGTCAGTCACAGAGTGATCGGTACTCTTCGTTCTCTCTATCGCCTGAAGAATTTCCTACCATTTAAAACCAAGGCTATGCTAGTGCAAACCTTAATCCTTCCGGTTATCGACTATGGTGATGTGTGCTATTTTGATCTGAATGCAGATTTACTCAACAAACTCGACCGTCTTCTAAATAACTGCATTCGATTTGTTTTTAATCTTCGCAAGTTTGACCATATCTCTTCCTACCGATCGCAGTTAAAATGGCTTCCCATCCGGCAGCGCCGTTCGTTGCGTGCCCTCACTACCCTTTTCTCTATTCTAAAGTCTCCTTCCCCTCCTTCTTATCTGTCTCCGCAATTCATTTACCTCAGTGATACTCACTCTAGAAATCTGCGCTCGTCTAGCAATCTCCTTCTAAAATGTCCTCCTCATAGTTCTGACTTCCTTCACTCTTCCTTTACTATCCAATCCATTCTTCTCTGGAATGCACTCCCACTCGAAATCAGGTCGTGCACAACACGGCAGGCTTTCAAGATTAAGGTTCGACAATTACTCCTCGCCGAAGTAGCAGATTCTCACCACTAATGTAGGTATTTATTTATTTACTTGTTTATATATATGTATGTGTGTGTATATATATATATATATATATATATATATATATATATATATATATATTATATGTATGTGTATGTATGTATGTGTAGGTATATATATAATTGTATTGGTAAATAATAATAATTAAATAGATATATATTCGTATAAATATTATTATTTATTTATGTTTTATAAATATATATTCTCTTCTCATTTATTTCCTTATAAATTAATAAGCACCTGCTTCCGTCTCTCTGCACTACCTTAAGGTTGGCTGGTAGAAAATGCCCTTAGGCATTAAGTCCGCCTGTACTATTAATATGTACAAAGTGTTTAAATAAAAAATAAATAAATAAAGAGAAGCATTTTTATCAACATTATGTCTATTATGCAACATGTCATTAATAGAACGCCCAGTGGTCAAAATTCGACCAAATCAAGAAGAGAAAAAGTTTTTACCTGTATGATAATGTTGTTATTCTGATAATTCGTGCACATTTAAATGTACGTATCTCTCAAAATCACTTATTTGTCCTGAAGTATATGCAATTACTGAAATCGTAAACTACAATAATTGCTTTGAACCAGCAACAGCAAATTATATTTTTTTTGTACCTGAATGTTGTTATTGCAGATTGCTGCTACAGAACTTTCTTTATGCACATAATGATAGTCCGTGTACATTTAAATGTATCTTACTGCTACACAATTTGTATAAGCGCTCAATATTTCACGTAGTATTCGTCAAATAAAACTTTTCTGTTTGACATTCAATAAAACCACAGTAAACAAACTTTTCTGTTTGACATTCAACTATGACAATAATAAACAAAAGAAACAATTTGACCAAAGAGTATGTATATGTCGGGGTGTTATTGTGTAAAGTCCATATGATAAATAATTGTAAATCGGCCCTTAGGAATCTACGGGTAGTTGCAGAAGTAATTTTATTAAAGGAAACCCCGTTGTGGTTCTATTTCACTACCCACAGTCAGAGTAAGAGTGGGAGCATGACAGTTTGCAATATAAACCGCCTCCGAACCGTAGACAAGGCATTCAAGATCCAGTAGTCGGCAGTGAAGCATTGGCATACGCGTGTTTATTGTAAGAGTAACAAGTTGTCGCAGATATTCGGATAAACCGTTAATTATAACGTGTGGTGATAATAATAATTAAATAATTAACACAATGGGTTTTATTACCGTCATCCGACATATACGTGTACAAATGCGTGTGTCAAATGCATGCTGGTTTGTGTAATGTTTTATTTATTGATTTAATGTACTTTTTATGCATTATTATTAAAATCTTTTTAATATTAAATGATTGCCTCATTAACACACCAAATAAACCTTTTTTTATATGTCTATGTCAGAAGAACAAAATGAAAAAAGAAACAATTTGACACCATTTTGACACCAAAGTATGTATGCGTATCATGGACGTAGCATCAAATGGACTCGACATTCGAGTTCACCGTAAGGGACAGACATAAAGTAAAGAAAAAAGCAGGGATACCAGGTTATATATTTTCCCATAAATATTTTAACTAAATAAATAAATAGACGCAACATTCAAATTCATAGTCCTGACCCTACAAATGATAATCTTGTGTCGTGGGTATCAGAAACTACGAGAGACTTTTTGATCTCACTAACACCCCGATTTGAAAAAAATATCAAGTCACTGAAATATTTGTCTCTTCCTGAGCTGGTATCGAAACCGCGGCCTCACTTTTACATCTGGCGTCTAACCAGCTGCGATGAATGATGCGGATGAAGGGCGTCAGTATTAAACAACGTGACGTTTTGCAATATTTTCACAAAGGTTAGAAAGCAAAAAAGGAAAGTTGGCCTTGTATAATTATTAATACTTATATCATTTACGTAACTCGAATAATACACAGCTAGTAATGATAATATATACATAGAAACAAAACCTGCCGAGTGTTCTATAAATTATAGAAGATCAGAGAATTCATAGCAACGTAACTACTAAGGATAGAATAACATCCTACTTTATTTTATTTATTTATTTTAAGAAAGCTTACAAACAAGTGTTTACAATATACTTAATATTTCCATAAATTAAGTTCCTAATAACAAGTTTCTACAAACGAATCGTAAATAACAAAGGTACAGAAAACCTATTGATATAGACCTAAACATTTGTCAAATGTAACAAAATGGAAAAAATATACCTACATATTTTTTTCTTTTCTATATCTTAATTAAAATAAAATGATATAGCAAAGTATCAAATGTGCAATAATACAGCGCTTGTACATTTTTTAATCATCTGGCTTTTTTTTCCTGGAATATTGATTTTTCAAAAATATATTTATGCACTTTTTGTTTTCATCCATATCAGGCTCATGTGTCCTTTCAGCACTCTTTGTTATTCCCCACAGTTTCGGATTCGGTCATCTGTAAAAATTAAATCTAATTAATTAAAGAATAAAATATATGTAATTAATATGTGCAGAACAAAATATAAATTGAAATAACGTAAGGTACCGTGACGCCTCGGGTCAAGGCGTGTGTGGATTGGGTATTTATTGCATTGAAGTTTTGGCACTCAGTCTGTAAGTTGTAAACATAATATCTTTGTTTTTGTTGATGAACACGACTGTTTGTGTCTAAAATAAAATAAATAAAAAATAAAGAAATATTAAGCTTGGTGGATTGGGTGCATTTTTGTAATTTTTTCGAATACAGACTTCAAATTTGAAAAATACAACTTAACTGACTTCGAAACTGCATTTTATAATTCATAGATTATGCATGTTGTAGCTTCACTTAATACACAGGAGGACAATTTATGAAGACAGGCTGCCGGGAGACTGATTATAGAAGAGGTTTCATTCATTTTCGTCTCAAGGATGAATACTCTGGATTTTTATTATTTAGATTTAATAGATTATAGTTTACCTTTATTTCGAGTGGCGGGAGAGAAAACGGTTTTAAGAAAGTTATAATATGCTTAGTCTTCTGAATGCAATTTTGAACGAGTGTTTACCCAGCTGTCTAATTTTCCGTCACATCCTATTAATTTGATCCACAAAACACGCGAAGGTAAACCTTTTGAGAAGCTGAAATAAAATGAATGATGGTTTAATTTACCATAAAACCAGGAAATGCAAATTGTTATAAGCTGGTATCCCGAAACATAATATAATCCAACTCATTTAAAATCATGTACAAAATGGCGTCCTCTTCGAGTAGTATACAGATTGTCATAATAAACAAAGTCAAGATAATTTGGTCGGATAATACTTTTAAAATACGTATTTTTTATGCAAATATAATCCTATTTTTCAATGTATTCTATGAAATACTAATTGCAGATGTTAGTAATAATGAACATCTACATTTAATTTTACCAATATACTAAATAAAATGCACTTACCAGTGAGAGGTTATATTTTCATATTATCGTTTAGATCGGCTATCACAGCCAATAATAAAGCAGCACATGATACCTTTTGTCTTATAATCAGTTTCAACACTCTTTTACATACATTTTTGACCGCAAATATTCGTAAAATACTCAGTAATTCAAGTTTATAACAAACCGCACGTCTTATTTGTTTGGTTACACTCAGTGTTCCCCTACAAAATTATGTGAAACTATGACAAGGACTGCAAATTGTATTTTGTCACTTTCATTTTTTAAGATTTATGCATAAGTCTAAATGAGATGGACTATATATGTCAAATGCATGTCAAGTCTATTGATACTACGTCTATGATGCGTATACAAATACTTGTGTATGTATGTGTGTGTGAAATGCATGGTAGTGTGTGTAATGTTTTATTTTTTTATTTAATGTACTTTATAAGCATTATTATCGAAAAATATTAGCGTTCTGCACTTCTTCTACACATAAACTATAAGTGTGCCAAATTGTATGCTCCTGCGTCAGCGCAATTTTCGTAAAAAGGGGTCCAAAGTTTTTGCATCACGTATTAATATACCTATAGACTATCAGCTGTAACCAAAGAGTTGGTTAGTAAGTAAGTAAAAACAAAATGAAATGAAACAAAAAGATTCAGTGATTGTGATATCAATCTGTAATAACACGAAACAGAGAAAAGTTTCAGTTACATAAACAGGTTTACAAAATTAATTTCCAACTCTCTACTCGCTGTTTTTCAACCCCAACCAAGTTGCACTTTATTTAAATACCTGAACGTGCGACAAAGTATTTCGCAAACAATGTACTTTGTCTGTGGACATGCCTTTGAGTTAAAAGTTATTCCTGTGCCGGACAGTTATTGTGTTAGCAAGATTTTTAATTTCATTTTTCCTAGCATATTTTTAATATATTAACAGTCTTAATAAGAATGAATAACGAGAATATTAGTAAAGAAAACGGCTTATACATGTCGAGCATGAATAGTATGTAAATATTTCTGACAGCCTCCGTAGCGCAGTTGGTTAGACGCCGCCTGTGAAACGAGAGGCCGCGGGTTCGATCCCCGCACCGAGAGAAATGTTTATGCGGCCCACAAATATTTCTTCCGGGTCTGGGTGTTTGTGAGACCGAAAAGTCTCTCGTAGTTCTTAATACCCACAACACAAGGCTCGATCTTAGTGTGGGGTCAGGACTATGTATGTGACTGTTGGGTGTATTTATTTATTTATTTTTATTTCGAGTACATTCTACTACCTGCCGGTTTTAAAATATCATTGTGATTACGTTATATTTTAAACCATCGTTTTATCACACATATATTTATACACCAGTCAGTCTTCTTTTCAGTAATCATATACATATAGTTAAACTGTAGACTTCTGAAACAAATTAAATATAAGAAATTGCACAAGACGCCGCTTTACAAGTACATTACTTGTATTCAAATCGAAATACGCTCTGCGAATTTCTTTACTTTCGATTCATAAACGAATATCAAGTAGATCGGGGATAAGGGCTGTCAATCGCTTCGATCCTTAGAACGTGAATAACTGACATGCTGAACGATAGCAGTTCGCTAGTTCAAACGTTTTTACGAACACATTTCTTTAGAATCGCTTATTTTCATATTCATCTACGGAAATTATTGGGGAAAATGTCAATTCACACAATATAATAAACATACTTTATTGAAAGAAGAATTTACAGACATAACTTTTGAATATCAATCCATATCTAATATAATATCATAACAATCCAAATTGTGAACATCTTTCTACAATCAATAACTTTAGTGACAACAGTCTTTTTGTCCGTAGAATACAATATTTACTAATGAGTTCTTTCTTAAAAAAATTAATTAGTTTCCTTATTTCTACTTAACTCAGCACAATTGTTAAATTTAGATCGCCATGAGTGTGACAAGTATACATTTTATAAGCATCTGATAACATTTTACACATATTTGGTTCCCATCAAATAATAAAAAACTTGTCAGTCAGTAACTAGTGAGTCCGCCCCATGACTACGAAAGCTGTAAATTAATCGAAACGTCGGGAAGTCAAAAATGTAAAAATTAAACCAAATTCGCGATAAAATCCGTAAATAATAGTTTTCTTTCAAAATATAAAACTAAACACAGCATAAAAAAATATTGTATCCATTGTATCAGCCCATATACATACGTCTCACTGCACGGCACGCGCCTCCTCTACAATTAAGAATACGATTGAGAGTAAGCTATACACATACAGTCCCGCACACTCGCCTAGTGTAGGTTGGCGAACGTTACATACAATAGAAATATAAAAATATATCCGTATCTGTATCAGCCCATATACGTCCCACTGCAGGGCACGGGCCTCCTCTACAATCGAGAGTACGATTGAGAGTGGTTAGGCCATATAGTCCACCACGCTGGCCTAGTGCGGGTTGGCGAACTTACATACCATAGATTTTTTTTATAAATCGCTATGGTATGCAGATTTCCTCACAATGTTTTCCTTCACCGTTTTAGTGCGTGGTGATTGACTATCAATACACAGATGACTCCGAAAAGTCAGAGATGTGCCCTGGGATTCGAACCCACGACCACCGTGAACATGGCAGTCGCGTCTAGTCCGTTTACCAACAGGCCACCACGCACTATAAAATATATATAATTGTTATGAAATAAAATATTTTTAACACCTCTATTGATTTCTGTTACATCGCATTGAGATAAATGATGAAACGTTTGTTTTGGCCTGAGTATTTTTAAACAACTCCATTTAGCCGTTAGGTTATGCTCTTGTGGCTATTGTAAGCAACAAAGGCCCTTAGTTTCTTGGCTCTATTCAGCGTGTCTATTGAAAGTGATTGCACTGAGATTTCCGATTAAAAAACCACTTGAGATCCGTGTTTTCCATTTTAATAAGTCAGGCTGAAAGCATTTTTATTAATAAAAATTTCTTTGTTAAATCTGGTGCAATGGGTCAAGGATTATATTTGATAGAGTTGAATATATATTGATATTTAATATTGAATATATTTGATAGAATGGCGATATTTTTTGACACTTACTGATAAACGAACGATAAAATCTTTTTTAAAAATATCTAAGGATATGTCTTTTCCACGGTAACTACTGGACATCATAAGACTTAACATGATATGTTTCAGGATGGCGAGCGCAATAGAATGCCAAGCATTGCTTTGAAATTCATGGTTGTTTTAGATTTCATTACAGTTTATGAGCGGTCTTACGGCTTGCAATCGAACAAAAGGCTTGCTCATCTCGCCATTCCTTGAAATAAAAAAAAAATACAGTTCGTGGCATATTTAATACCCGTTACTCATACCATTCCATACAACCGAAATATTCCAAAAAAATCACACAAATAAATAACCATGACGAAAATAGATAGATTCGCATATCGAAACCCAAAATGCAATATCTATAACCATGCTCTAAGGTTCTTTGTTACCCAAACACTACACTTATCTCCCCTGGCCAGGTATTTCCACGACCATGAAGAATGTTCCTAAACGATATACAATTTCTCACGTATGATTAAGTACTCAACGACACTCGTCGACGTTGCTCCACAAAACAACATTAAGAACGCGTGACGGATGTGTGTTGTTGTTCTTTACGTGAAGTTTAAAAGATTAAAAAGTTTCACGTCGTATGCGGTCCGAGTCTTGTAAGTATATATTATGCTACTTTTTGAATTTATTATAATAACTGTTGCTTAAGGACCATACTTACAATCCAAGTGCAATTGCTTCTAATTTTGGCAATATTTAAATACTTATTCTTAATAATAATGGCGCTGATTTAAGTTAAATCGACCCTGAAACTAGTATAGCCAGCAAATTTTATTTCATTAATTATCAGCCCGGAATCAGGATTCTTTGCCCAATATGGTGATAGGCTCTTTCCCCTACCACATCGTCTGACGGAACACTTATGTCGAAACGTGGGCGTATGGATTGCTACAAGCACCTCTGCCTACCCCTTGTGGGAAAAAGGCGTGAGTTTATGTATGTATATACTTTGTGTTAACTAAATCGAGGGTTAAACACTACACAGGAGAACATATCTTGGTTCTTACTTAAACTTATATATCTTAAATGATATCAAGCTAAATATTTAAATTATTTCCTATTTTTTATAATTCAAGCAATATTCTAAAAGTACACTTATTCTGCCCTATCTTCATTTTCCTTCACTTATGTCCATCCCATGGTAGTCGGTAAGAGATTGCCTTGAGCGATACGACTGCCATTTGAACTCTTATGTTAAATATAAATTTTAGTTTAAGTATTATTTGGTGTACAAAAAAGAATAAAATAAATAAATAAATATATAAATAATCCTATATCATGTAAATAAAATATATACGATGACAAAATTATGGATGAAAACGCCGGTTAATGTGGATTGAAAAATAGCACAAGGTAAATAGAGGTTTCCTTCACTAGCACACCCACGTGTAGAAAACAGCATTAACCCATAAACATCGATCGCAGTTAGTGCTTTTAGGTCTTGTATTTCAATCTCTATTACACGGGTAACAGCCTTGCCTATTTCAATAGCCACTTGTTATATCCGTTCGTTTATTTTAATTCGTAGTTTTTTTGCTTTATTTAGAATGTCAGTTAGTTTATCAGTTGGATAAAGGTCTGAACTTGACTTCCAGTGAAGCATAACACTTTTACAATACTCACAGTATTTCAACTGGAAGAAATGGTTTAGTCAGATTTATAAATTTCCCAGAAAGGTATACGTGTCTATTCCCGAATAATCCGCTGCCCTGACTTTTTTCTTCGTCACATTTATCTCTTTTTTTATCGCTAATAGATTTGGAATACTTAATTGACACTGCCCTTTTAACAATAACATGCAAATAAAACATTAAATTAATTTGAAATTTTTCAAGGAATAAATTCGTGTTTCCCGTTTCGCGTTATTCCTTTTGGCGAATACCAACACGTTTGAAACTACGAAAAGTGCGCTTTCATCGTTCCGCAATACATCTTAAAACTTATAAAAACTCACGTCTATTGTATTTATAAGTGTAAGTCGAAAACTTATCATAAAACGTTTTCTACTAGTCTAGACGAATGTTAGTAAGTTGGCATTTGGCTCCTACAATAAATTTTATCTTTAACAATCTTTAGCTATTCGACTTGTAAAATGAATAGTTGATAAAAGTGAACGTTTAATCTTGTAGTCGATTTTATTAGTATTTGTCCTCGTTAAATTAACAACATCTGTGCTGTATTTACAGTGTCGCAGAGGAGCTAATAAAAGAACAACGTTTGTAGAAACAATTGAGAAGGACGACGTAATTGCTTCTACTGAATGGAGTTGGTCTTGTTCTTGTATAGAAAGTCGATACTTAGCAGCATCGTACTTACATTCAAGTGCGGTGCAATTGCTATGCCGTGCAAGTTAAAAAGTAATCTATAGGTGTTAATTGGGATAAGAAAGTCCAATGTTAACTTAATTTAGAACTCAAAATTTTAATTATACTTATTCTTAACTAGACCTAAATATGGTTAGGCTACAGAAAACAAGAGTCTTTAAAGTAACTATAACTTGGTGAATATTAATTACTGCCTTTTCTTTTAACAAATGAGTTCCCTTTTCCTTCAGACTATGGAGAATAGACATAACAATATACGCAATCGTCTAAATGTAGCTATCAGTAGTCAAAAGTCGCAAAAACAACTAAATTTTTTATAATCAATCGGACAAACAAGTGTTATAAGTAATCAGGTCTGTATTTTAACTATTCCCCTATAGAAGAGAAGCAAAAAAAATTAGTCTAAGATATGTAATTTAAAGCTTGAAATCAATACAATAATAAATCAATACATTGTAAGAAACATTGATATAAATTATTCAATATTAATCAACGTATACTTCACATCGTTATCCGCTTGCGGACAGACACATTTATATTTAATGGAACTCAGCAGAAGCCATTAAATTTTAGTACAAAAAGTACGCCATATGTTAAGACTGCGTTGAAGTCCGTGCCAAGTTTTCAGTAGGTAAATGGCCGTCACTAAGTTGCAAAAATCCTATAAAACGTATTCTTTATTTAAAAACTAGAGTGGCCGTCAATATTTTGTGTTATAACTACTCGTATTTTATAAGAACCTTGCTAGAAAATTAAATGCTTGCGACCGTCCGTGAAATTGCAGATTTCATATTAATCCTTTCTGAATCTTTTTCACTTTACATTGTATTAAATTGTTTCAACGGAGTAGTTATATGCCAATTTAAGCTGTAAATAATATGCAAAGAGCCTTGGATTGTACCTTCACCACATAATAAAACTATGTTTTTATAAACACATTATGATTCCTATACTTAATTTACTCACAAAATTACTTTAAAACTAAATCAATAGTACATTTAATCTAAGCCCATCATACAAACTAAGTTTATTACCTACACGCACGTACATCAAAATAAAACAAATAATATCGTTCAGAAATTGTCTCGGTGACGACATTTATTGGTCTGTTTGTTTGGAAAGTTGGCGCCGGCTCAGCTACCTGCCCCACGATATTATGGTTAAGCGACTTACATTATTGACTGGCGGTATTAAAACCTTTTTTTCATTCCCCTCCCTATTATTCTCTAGCTTCTTTCCCTTTGGAAAAATGAGTTAAGCTGACGGCTATGCAAATAGCAGCTTTGCATTTTATTCCAACACGGTACATAATTTCCTTTCCACTGTAAATCACAGTTTTGAAGTGTTAAACGTTTTTTGCTCGATATTATAGTTTTACTAATGTAATAAATATTGGTTGCGATTTATCGTACAATGAATGAGGACTCTGTAAAATGTTTGTTATTTTATTGTCCTATCTGCAAGATACTAGACAACGTAAATTCCAGAAACGGCACCTCACTCGTAAATGAAATGAAGCATTTCAAAAACCTTACTATACGTACTTCTGTTTAGATTCCATTGTTCATATTAAGAACTTAACTTACGAGTATGTTTCGCAAAAGTTTTTCGATGCATAAGGAACACGTTCTCAATCATGTGCGCAATACATTTTATAAATAAGCCAATGCATTTTCCCACAGGTATTTTCTCTAAAAATAAATCATAACATAAATGCTTCTCCTTAAAGTCAAAGCCAATACTTCAACGTCGTTATAAGAAGCCAAAGGCGAGCTCTGCAGAAACGTTTACCGACACCCTAATAATAAATCTGACGCAGCGTTAACCTAAACTAAAAGTTATCCAAAATAAACATAGCATTAACTTTTATCGGCAGAGGGAAACCGTGAAGCCGTGGAACGGAATAAAGAAGTTAAATAAAATAAGGTTTCCGCGGGGCGAGGTGAGTGAGACGTCCAGAAAGTTCGGCAGGTTTAGCGATAAATCGGAATTTATGGGGGCGCCGCTGCCACCGTCGCCGCCGCCCGCCCGAGTCGGCGTCGGTGCATAACAACACCGGCTAAAAGCATTGCTTGCTCGCTTCATGTTTGCTCACTCAGTAATGTTACAGATAGTATGGTAACTTTCAACTGCGGAGCTCTTTATACTCTCAATATTGTGGAACGCAAGGAAATTGATCCATAAGAGTTCGCCGGCAAATGCTTAGGTGCGCACTGCACTGCTTCTACCAAATGTAGCGAAGGTAATTACATTAAAATTTATTACTGTATCTCCGTGTATAATGGCAGCAGTAATTCAGACGTTCATCCTACATGAAATATTATGTAGGGTAATTAATTAAATTTATCAGTCAGAACACATAGTTTGGATTATCTGTACGGAAAGTTTGCCAACGTTGTTAACGTTTCACTTACCTTTGCATGTTATATCTTATGAGGAACACATTTTAGTACGAATATTAATTAATACTAGTGGTCGCCTAGCGGTCGAAATTCGACCAAATCAAGAAGAGAAAAAGTTTTTACCTGTATGATGATGTTGTTATTCTGATAAATCGTGCACATTTAAATGTACGTATCTCTCAAAATCACTTATTTCCCCTGAAGTATATGCAATTACTAAAATCGTAAACTACAATAATTTCTTTGAACCAGCAATAGTAAATTATATATTTTTTTTGTACCTGAATGTTGTTATTGCAGATTGCTGCTACAAAACTTTCTTTATGCATATAATGAATGATAGCGCCCAGTATTTCACGTAGTATTCGTCAAATAAATCTTTTCTGTTTGATATTCAACAAAACCACAGTAAACAATTTTTTCTGATTGACATTCAACTACATATGTCTATAATAAAGCAAAGAAACAATTTGACCAAAGAGTATGTATACGTGTACAAATACTTGTGTATGCGTGTGTCAAATGCATGCTAGTTTATTTATTGATTTAATGTACTTTTTATGCATTATTATTAAAATCTTGTTTTATATTACATTTAATATTAGGCTTAATATTAATATTATTGCCTCATTTAAAATTAATATTCTCTTTTAATATTAATATTATTACCTCATTAGGCAAATAAAACCATTTTTTATATGTCTATGTCAGAAGAACAAAATGAAAAAGAAAAGAAACAATTTGACACCAGAGTATGTATACTTGTGTATGGATGTGTGTGTGAAATGCATGGCAGTGTGTGTAATGTTTTAATTTTTTATTTAATGTACTTTATAAGCATTATTATTGAAAAATATTAGCATTCTCCACTTCTCCTACACATAAACTATAAGTGTGCCAAATTTTATGCTCCTGCGTCCGCGCAATTTTCGTAAAAAGGGATCCAAAGTTTTTGCATCACGTATTAATATATAGATATTTAATTAGCAGGATACAATGGCAGGATAAGCTTTTGTATGGCAGGTATGTATATTTTTTGTTAATTAGGTTATGTTACTTGGTGTTATTTAAATGGCTTATATTGCAATTTTCAGGTGACAAAACTTTATGTTTCAAACCCTAAAATTAAAAAACTTTCTTAGTATTTCTATATATCCTAGTGTATTCTAGAGAGAATAAAAGATACATTTCTATATCTACACAAATATAGGTGTAAATTTCTCACCACCTCGTTTAAACATTCACAAATTTCAATTGAAAACATTTTCTGTGATAACAATTATATAAACAGATGCCATAATTTATATATATCTATGGCAGAAGTACTAAGCCTATAAAATACAGTTGGGTAATTTTGTTACTTGATTTATGAATAAGATAAAACTGATAAAAATGTTTCCAAAAAATATTAAGTCGTTATAGTCTCTGCAATGATCTATGGTTCCACCGCCCTGAATCAAGGGGAAGCTTGTACACAGACATTGGATAGATAAGAAAATGATTGATTAATAAAAAAATAATAAAAAAAAGAAAGTAGTTACTAAGTTATCCATACCTAACACCGCACCAGAAATCAATATTTCTTGGAACATTAAGTATAAAGCAATAAAAGTAAGATCAACGTAAAATAAAGTTTCTCCGGAAGTTGAAGCAATCGTTGTTAACAGAACCAATAAACAACAATAGATCACAAAGTTGCGAGTAAACTAGCAAGTAACTGTAAAAACTTCACAAACACACTACACGCCGGAAACTTAATAAAATTGTATATTTTGAACTGGTTGTAAAGTACAAGACAAAAGTTTCTAGAGTGTACCGAGTTGGTGAACTCCATATTGGGAAATAACATTGTAGTGGAACTTTTCATTTATAATAACATTTTTCCTTTTTGGCTGGAATTTCAAAATTATCAACAAAATAAAGCTTAATAAATATTGTAGTTTGATTGTAGATTTTACTATTATACCATATACTACAGAAAACGATCACAGTCTGACCGATCAATGATGGAGCACGTTAAAATAGTTATAGTTGCTATGACTAAACAAAGAGACTTCAAAACCGTAAATAACAATAAATATGATGAAAATTTTAAACGGCTAATAAATAATTGATCTTAAAATGAACGTGATAGTGTTACATGCCAAAATACTCGAATCCGAATACACAGGCTGAAGCCCAAACGCAAGATATTGACGCATCAATATGAAGATTAATCCACTGAATCGGAACATTCGTAGCAGACTTATAGTGTTCACTGTAAGCAGTTTGTTTTCAGATGCTTATGTATATTAACCTAAACGCGAAACAAAGGTGCGTCGATAGCGAAAGTTAATTCTTCTCCGTGATTCGCACCAGGCGTGATATCTAAGTTGTAACTAGAAAGGAACCGTTGTTTTATGTATGAGGCCTTTTCAATTCATTTGGGCGAGCCTCTTGTACCTTTGTCCCTTCCGGGTCAGTTATTTGTTGCTGGTGTTTCGCACTAAATCTACCAAGTGTATGTATTTTCATGAACATCCCAGCGTTGTCCGTCTCCAATACAAACGACAATATCCATTGTTATCTTCCGTCTTTTGAACCTTACAAGTATGGCTGATTTATTGTCTTCAGACGGCGAATGAAGTGTCTTCATGAAACGCTGCGAACTCGCTCGTGCGTTCATTCGACAATTCATTTTGAAATACTCTTCAAGTTACGTTGGTGGATTGTTGCTATCGACTTTTTATTAAATATACAGTTAGGGTATCTAGTATTATATGAGTATGTATCAACGTAAATGTTGTAACCTTTTACGCCAGAATAAATCAATACAATCAAGACTTGTTGATGTAAACTAAACTTGATAATCTCAGTGATTTTTCTATATTCCTATGTTATATGTCGTATGATAATAGTGCTACCCTTTCTTAAACGGCAGGTTTGTTAATTTAGGCGATATTTCGCCGGTGCTACCATCAATCCACATATTCCTAACAAAGGAACTTTTCAAATTACATTTATTACAAAGTAACACTTTCGAGTTTCAAGGCAAAGAAAGTTAATGCATATATGCAATAGTCTCAATAATCAAATAATATCGAACGGAGGCCAAAGAGAACAAATCGTGTCCTGCCTAAGGTAGTCCGGTAGTGACCTCGACTGCTGCATTAGAGAGTTTAAATCTTCTATGACGGAGAAGCCTCACATAATGTACTTCTTTCAACACCGCATCCCTTATATTAGCTAGTGGAACATATATAGTCTAACAAACTCCAAATAATACGTCGGCTTTGCAATCATATTTCCTCTATTCTTTTCCAACATCATGTATGTACATCAGTTATCATTACAAGGCTCTCTAAAAGATACAACTCGCATATTTAAATGCCTACAAAATCTACTCTTGAATAATCACATCGGAAGACTCTAGACTCGGCCATCATCATATCAGCCGTTGACAACTCCCTTCTGTATTTAAATACTTATTCTATTATTCTTAATAGGCTTCGTAATACTACCAGCACATTCATCATAAAACTCATCCTTTAAAATAGGCATAGAGTGTTGTCATGCTGTTGTCAAAATATCAGGGACGGCTTTTCTCTATTTACATTGTATTATATTGAACACGGTTATACTATTAGATTACGAATATATATATATATATATTTTGTATTGTATCAGCCCATATACGTCCCACTGCAGGGCACGGGCCTACTCTACAATCGAAAGTACGATTGAGAGTGGTTAGGCCATATAGTCCACCACGCTGGCCTAGTGCGGGTTGGCAGACTTACATACCATAGAAATTCTTATGAATCGCTATGGTATGCAGGTTTCCTCACGATGTTTTTCTTCGCCGTTTTAGTGCGTGGTGATTGACTGTCAATACACGCATGACTCCGAAAAGTCAGGTGTGCCCTGGGATTTGAACCCGCGACCACCGTGAACATGTTGGCAGCCGCATCTAGTCCGTTTACCAACAATTCACTACGCACTATAATATACAAATATAAATGCTTGGTGTTAATAATATGAAAACATATCACAAACAATGCGTTAATATTTTTAACTGACTTCAAAAAAAGGAGGAGGTTGTCAATTCGACTGTATGTTGCTTTTTTTTTATATGTTATTTACCTCGTTTCTCTGTACTGTGTGAACCGATTTCAATAATTCTTTCTTTGATTGAAAGTTGGTGCTTGTCGTTTGGTCCCATAAAAATATGGTGAAGATCTGATGAATATCTTCGGACCTGGAGAGGGGAACTCCTTAAAATTAAGGAGAATTGCAATGGTTCTTTTTGCATTACGTTCACTAGAAAAGTTAAGTTACATTGAGAGAGGGAAAAAGGGGTGGGGGTGAAGGGGGTGGGTGATAAAATTAAAATACACGTAAATTCTAATATCTTCCGGCAGCTTTTAACCGATTTAAGTGATTTATTTTTCATTGGAAAAAACGTATTGACCGGTTGATCCCAGGAATACAACATGAAGATCTGATGATTATGTTCGGACCTGGAGAATAGAACTCTTCAAAATTTAGTAGGATTCCAATGGTTATTTTTGCATTAGGTTTATTATAAAAGTTAAGCTACAGTGAGGGAGGGAGAAAGGGGTAGGGGTGAGGGGGGGGGGTGTTAACGTTAAAATACACGTAAATGTCTATTTCTCCCGTCAAACAGCAGTTTAAATGCACTGTTGTGTTTCGGATTGAAGGACATTGTAGCCAGAGTAACTACTGGACATATTGAGACTTAACATCTTATGTCTCAGGATGGCGAGCGCAGTGGAATGCCAAGCATTGCTTTATAGTTCAAGATGTTGTTTGGTTTTGCTACTGTTCATGAGCGGTCGCATCGTTTACCATCAGGCGAACGGCATGCTCGTCTCGCCATTCACAGCAATAAAAAAAAAATACTAATATGTTCAGCAGCTTATAACCGATTTTAGTGATTTCTTTTTCATTGGAAAGAACGTATTAACAGGTTGATCCCAGGAACACAACATTAAGATCTGATTATCATGTTCGGACCTGGAGAGTAGAACTCCTCAAAATTTAATATGATTTCAACGGTTCTTTTTGCATTGGGTTCAGTAAAAAAGCTAGGCTACAGTGGTTGAGGGAAAAAGGGGTAGGCGCGAAGGGAGGGGGGGGAGCAAAAATAGCATATAGATATTTAAATTAATACAAAGCATAGGTCCTACATGTTTGGTACTTGGCGGCCCGCCTTCAATATGTTACGCATATATTTTGATTTGTTGGCTAGTCAAGTCATTAAGCAAATTAATCAACATGCACGAGTTCCATGAAATAAATGTTATTTTTTTGCTTTGGAGTGGTAGTTATTATTTTTTGATTTTTAGTGGATTTTTGTTTTGAAGTCGGTTTTTATTTTTTTTATATTTATAGCTATGTATGGCGAAACGAGCATGCCGTTCGCCTGATGGTAAGCGATACGACCGCTCATGAACAGTAGCAAAACCAAACAACAACTCGAATTACAAAACAATGCTTGGTATTCCACTGCGTCATCCTGAGGCATAAGATGTCAAGTCTTAATATGTCCAGTAGTTACTGTGAATAAATAAATATTTTAAAAATAAACAGATATTTTTATAAAATTTAATCGCAGTTCCAAGTTTCACCACATCCCAATTGAGTTTAGATAAAATATATCTACATATTCTAGCAATAAAGTTCCATTGTCCCCAATTGACATTCACGGCGTCTTGTACCTAACTATAAAGCAATATAAAATATTGTGCGACATGAAACTTCATGGTACTACATAATTTGAAATTCATAACACGTGCAATCGTGAGCACCGTTCAGCAAAATAGGAAGTGTAATAAAATATTTCTGACTGGAACGTTATAACTGAAATAGAGTGCATGCGTCATAAAATTCATATCATCGGGGAATCCTTGCGATTTATTGTGATGTTATTAAAATATAACAATGTTTATATTCTTGTCTTATTGGTGTTCTATTGTCGAAGTGGTCATATACATTTGGGTTGGACTGCTGTAGCAATTTGACCGCTTCCACTTGTCTATTTAACTTAAATTTAAATCGTTTACAATATGACGATGCTGACAAAAATAGCCGTAATTTGGATTTCAAAGTTCATAACAATATTCTAGGTAAAAAGTATATAAAAAAGTAACATTAGATTTTAGTTTAAAAAAAAACGATGAAACTTGAATATATTGAATTATATGTGTATTGATAGTCAATCATCACAAAGTACAACGTTGGAGAAAACATTATATTTTATTTATTTATTTAAATCTGTATTGTTTGCATTGAAACAATTAAATATACAGAAACAAAAATAAAAAGTACAACATCATGAGAAAACCTGCATACCATTGCGATTTGGGAGTATGTAAAGTCTACCGACCCGCACTAAGCCAGCGTCGTCGACTATATGGCCTAATCCATGTGCTTTTGATTGTAAAGCAGATATGCGTGACCTGCAGTGGGACGTATAAGGACTTATACAGTAAGTAGAATATATACAAAACCGGGATTTGAATTCACGATTTTTCTCTCAGAGCAAAATCTTAATAGTTATCTATGCAAATATAATATAAAACAAATCGTGCTCCACAACAAGAACATCGCCTCCCAATATGCAGGTGACTTACGCAAATAAAACAAGACATCGTAACAAAACATTCTTCAATTGGATTGCATCTTTCTGGATGTGTTCCGTCTGTGAGTACTTTATTTGAACACATGGAAGTGTACACGTACCGTAGCTAAGGTAAAGATTCCCTTCCCAGCCAATATGTTTCAATTTAAACTAAGCCGCTTGTCGATACGAGCTCGCTCCGGAATATCTTTCGATTCCAACTGGATTCCGCGATAACAAAAATAATGTTTGCCACAAAAACTACCGGTTTACCGATTTCCTTTAATAAAAAAGCTGAATTTTCTATAACAGTGAAGGTAAAAATAACGTAAATTAATCATGGCAAAGATTAAATCAGAGTCAAACCGACATCGTCTGATTAAACACAGATAAGATTTGATACAAAAAATCGAGATGTAGGTGGGCGGAAAACAAATTCGAATACCAAACGACGCTTTAACGCTAAGGGAAATAAAAATTTCGTAGTACAAACAAGCAATCAGTAGCATTTACGAACTCGAGCAAAGCAAACACGCTAGAGCGGGCTCGAACCCGCCGAAGTGCTTGTCAAAGACTGCTTCCATTCTTATATATTTTATGTATTTTACAACTAGCCTATATAAATTAAGTTTACAAAATAATGGAAAGGGCAAATAAGTAAATTTTTTAATAAATTTGATGGTCTTCGTTATGCAAGCTGAGACGTATTTGCACTAATTCTAATATTAGGACTTGACTATGATGTTACATCTGTATTGACTTAAACTCAATCAGGCGAAGCATGCTCAAACAGAAAGAAACAAGTATACTTTTGAAACGAAATACCTTATAAAACGAGATTCATAAGATTAGAGGTATTTCGTTTACGGAAAGGATTCTTACGGAAGATAACGTGAATCATTTAATATTTTTACAGATTTTAATTAGATAGGTAAACTGGCATACTGGCCCTTAACGATTTAGCAGCAAGGCCTCAAAAGAAGTGAATTTTTTTTAGACTATCTTAACAATTTCAGCCTTCGATATGAGCTATGATAGGAACGACCCCATTGTCATGCCATAAAGTATTAAAAACTAATTAAGTTTTTCATTCGTATTTAACTCCGTCTCTTTATAAGCATTGAGAAATAAGATCCACTTGTACTATTTTCTTACATTGTATAAAAATCATTCTATACGTTGTGTATTATAATACAAAAGAAAATATAAGAATAATAATGTGAATATTTAAGTACACACGAATATGGTCTAGTTGATAGTCAGGAAGTAGGTGTTTAGAGTTGATTTTTGCGCGGCGTCTTGAATTTGACCAAACTTCGGTCTTCTTGCACAAACAAGGTAGTCCGTGTTGACACTGCCTCTGCATTATGCGAAGGCTTCAATGTAAATACGAAACTTTTACGTAATTCAATGATTTATTCCTTTTTTCGCGCCGCTCTTGATCTTTTGAAAAGGAACAAACAATTTCAAATGTACTTTTACGTGTATTTTTTGACAGCTTTCGTGGCTCAGTTGGTTAAACGCTGGCTGTGAAACGAGAGGCCATGGGTTAGACCTCCGCCACAAGACATTTGTGAGAGCTGCAGGTATTTATTTCGAGTCTGGGTATTTATGAGAGCAAAAAGTCTCCCGTAAGTCCGAAGTCCGAGTCTGAAACTCACGACATAAGACTCGTTTATAATGTGGGATTAGTGTATTCACCTATTTTTAAATATTCTGTAAAATATTATTTACTTTTATAACAATATACGTATTATTGCAACCGAAACTGACCACTTTTAGTTTAAATGTTCGAGACCAAGGATTTTTTATGGCATTCAGAAATTACGTGTTGCTTATGAATTACGATAACAGTGAATGAAACTACATATAAGTAGAATATAACCTTCCACTCGAGGAAGTATCCTGTGCCTAACAATAGGACTTGCCACTTGGATAAGCTTATCCATATTATGATATACGAATAATAAATTTTAAACAATTAACCCCTTAAAAAACTGCTTGTCAAGTTCTCTCATATTAATGAATATTCAAAACCTAAACATACAAGAAAAGGTAGTTCCGTTTGAAACGTGTCTTAAACTTATCAGCGCGAATTCTGTGAATCAGTTGAGTGGTGGCTATCCATGCGTTAACGTAAAAGGATTCGGTAAACAACATTTCCACGTTCCACGCGACACAGGTACATCCAACTGATGTCTAAGCGAACTTGTAACTAAGTTTTTATTTGATTTGAACGAAAGTTGTACATAAACCCTGAAAAATTCAAAATTCGCAAACCGGATAAATGCTATTCACTATATGATACAGTTGGATTAAAAAATTGACGTAGATGCAGAACGTAGTCTCTTCAATATTATTTCGAATCTATTATAATTAAGACAATTGTTATTTATCCCTTAAATTGTTTTTTTTTACTTTTATGTAGCTTATTTATAATTGCTTTTTTTACAAATATACACAAACTTACGCCTTTTTCCCATAAGGGGTAGGCAGAGATGCAACCATGACATCCTCATTTCGCCATGTATTTCCGTCCCACTATTTGAAAGGTGGCGAGCCTATCGCCATATCAGGCACATATTTCTGACTCCGGACTGATAATGAATAGAAACAATCCAAAATCACTTTGCCCAATTTCAACCCCGAGATCTCAGCTTTGTAACCGTACCCCACTACAACTACGCCGCTGAGGCAGTCACTACGCCACCGAGGCAGTCAGGCAGTGTTAATAACTTGGTATTTAATGTACTGCAGGTGTTAATACATACATTACGTTTGGTGGGCCACGCCATTCACTACAAAACATATGTATGCTTTTGATCAGAAGCATTAATAGCCAAATAGTAATTATCATCTTGCCCCTATCTACACATATCCGTATTGAAAGCGAACACCTAATAGGTTTAGCAGTGTATAGTAATAATATCCGTGTATTAAACTATTGATCACTATTAACTATATTTATTTCATATAATTGCTCTTAATCCCACACACTTATAATATGTACCATCCATTGAAATATACACAAATAATAAATACACCCAACAGTCACATACGTAGTCCTGACCCCACATTAAGGTCAATTAAGTATTTTGTCGTGGGTATCAGAAACTATGAGAGATTTTACGGTCTGACAAACACCCAGACCTGAGACAAATACTTATGGGCCTCACAAACATTTGTCTCATTTCACAGCCAGCGTCTAACCAACTGCGCCACGGAGACTGTTAAATAATTCTGAAGAATGAATAATTTGATATTCAAACAATGTTTATTTAATTAGCTATTTTCATTCTCCACAATGGTTGATAAACTTTGTGTTTGACCCATGCAATTGTGTCGCATAGAGTGTTCCATCTGCGTATATCCAGTTTCGAGCAGACTGAAAGAAATATATGTGGCCATGAAAACTATCTTGTGCTAAAGTTAAAGAAAAGACTAAAGTTGTTTAAAAGGGTTCAAAGGTTACTAGGGCGGCAAAGCGCGAATGACAGATCTGGTGTTGCACACTTCTATAGTCCACATTAACTGCTTACCATCAGGCGGGGCGTATACATGTTTGCCTCCTTAATTGTATAAAATAACATTAATAACGAAAAGATAGGTTAGAACCTACAGAAGAACTTCCTTTTCGTTACCGAATTCAACCTATTAGCAAGAAAAGGCAGTAACGAAGCTGAGCACACATAATTTGCAAACGAACCCGCACAACAAGCGCTAGTTGGTAAATAAAAATCTCACCGCGCGTCATCCGGCCACCCGAGAAATAACAATTCGCGTAAAATCAAATAGATTACGATTCCATCGGATACAATTTTTCTGGCGGCGAGCAGAGCACGCCGGCAATGCGTCAAATGGCAATAACGTATTTTTTTCAATTACCGTGCAATTTCCATGAATCATTTTGTGCCGTTGAGCATTCCGCGGCGCGCCCGATGCTATCCGCTGACCTAGATTGGAAATATTTGCGCACACTTCGCAAAACGCCAATTTCAGTTTCCGTATATACAGGAGCGTGGCTGTCTTAATTAATGATCATATTCTCAGTGATGTCTGTGTTGCAGATGTGGACTATTGAAACCGATCGGTAAGCCATGCGATTACATTGTCTGTGTGAAACAAACCGACTAGGCGTGTTATATTTGTGAGTATTCAGGTATTTGGTGATCAATTACAATGTATCGAGTGAGTAGAGTCGATTCGAATTCAATTGATAGCTTTGACGACAACAATGTGCACAAATTACGTCTCTTATTAATGCACGGATGCTCGAGGATTTGGTTCTCCTTGTCATTACAGCACATTAATGGAGGATACGAAGTAGCAATGATTAAATTTAAATGAATTTAGTTTTGATAACATTATGTGATGTTATTTAATATTTTATTAGATAATTCTGCCCCATGAAAATATTGTGTGCTCTAGGATTTTATGCGTGTATTTAAATATAATATGGCTTGAAATTAAATAAACAATATGTTACTATTGTGCACGCACCTATATCAATATCAAATGACAAAGCCCTTAATATTAAAAAATAATCTTACATTTCATACATCGGACGCTAAAACAACAAAAAAGAAGGACATGCTTTTAGAATTAAATGACTAACTCTAAAGTTGATTTCGTCAACTGTAAGTTTTTTCGAATTTACCTTTTTTAAATATCGCTATATATAAATATTCCCTTAGCCTACTTCCTAACACGATTTTAAATAAATTAATCGATACAATATTGTAAGGTACCTAAGGGATAGATTCAAGATAGTTATAGAGTGAATACGTATAAGCACTCGCTGAAAACTTGTTTCATTAAATTTAAATTTAGCGTCTGATTAATAATTCAAAGAAACGTCTCCGCGAATTCCTTTTTCTGAGAAAAATACTTTTTTAAACGCTTACAATTTTGCGCTCAATTTAATAACAGTATTGTTCGAAAATTTAATGTGTACCACGAAACTGTAATGCAATTATGCGTACCTTAAATGTAAATGGTTTTAATGTTTTATAATAATACTTTTTTTTATACGAGACGAGCAAGCCGTTCGCCTGATGGTAAGCGATACGACCGCTCATGAACAGTAGCAACATTCCACTGCACTCGCCATCCTGAGACATAAGATGTTAAGTCTCAATATGTCCAGTAGTTGCTCGGGCTACAATGTCCTTCAATCCGAAACACAACAGTGCATTTAAGCAGTGTTGTTTCACGGGAGAAATAGACATTGCGGTGGTACCTACCCAGATGGCTTCTCACATATGAGAGACCTACCACCAGTCGCGTGGAATACGTAAAATAATATAAATGTTTGATAATTGTTATATTTCACTGCCTCGGATGAAATTATACTACGGTACCATTATAATGCTATGGTTTCGGGTTCGAGATCCGGGTCAGGCAATATTGAATTTTTCTATTCATTTGATAGGCTGGAATTAGACATTTGGGCTTAATATGACGGTAGCCCGGAAACACAAGTCGTAACGTTATTAACCATTAGCAACTCTGCCTCCCCGTTCTGGAAAGAACGTGTGATGTTTAGGTACGTATGTAGTTGATGAGTTTCAAATTCCTTTTTTTAATCATTTATAATTTGACGAGGCTTGATTTGGTTGTACCAACAGCAACCATGCAAGGCAAAATTCAATAAAATAGTCTCTTAAAATAGGGTCTTACACCAACCCGCATTAGGCCAGCGTGGTGGACTATATGGCCTAACCACTCTCAATCGTACTCTCGATTGTAGAGTAGGCCCGTGCCCTGCAGTGGGACGTATATGGGCTGATACAGTACAGTACAGTGTCTTACTATTTTTAAAGTTGCAGATTAATGTCATAGGATACAGTAAAGACCCAACTTGTCCCAGTCTTTAGTTGGGAAGGATAAGAGTTTCTCCACAGTATCTCCTGCCTCCTGAGTCATCGGTCCGATCGAAACAATCGATCGAACAACAGTGCATTTACAGTGCTGTTTGGCGGGAGAAATAGACATTGCGGTGGTATCCAAGCCTCACATTTGAGAGACCTACCACCAGTAAAATTACTTAAATAAGCTTTATAATAGGTACTCTGTCAATATTTAACAAAAACATTACATTGAAGTTATTCCGGATGGGCCAATTAAAATTTTCAACTCATTATAACTCACAAATGCCCAGTTTATGAACATATTTAATTATTTCGTACCTCGCTTTTGCCGCGAACATTTTATAATCAGTCAGATTTATTCGTTAATTACATATTAACTTATGAACATATATTTATTATTATTAATTCGCTACATCATTTCCGTTATTAAAAATTTAAATTCGGCGATTACAGATTATAAATACCTCAGAAATTTACAATATTTAAAAGCTATTAATAAAGGGCTGCTCGGTTGGGCAACGTTCGGGAAACTACGCGACGTCTTCTCGTCCAAAATACCTCAGTGCCTTAAATCGAAAGTCTTCGATAGTTGTGTGTTGCCAGTGATGACTTACGGCACCGAAACGTGGCCTCTCACTATGGGCCTTCTTAGGAAGCTCAAAGTCACTCAACGAGCTATGGAGAGGGCTATGCTCGGGGTTTCCCTACGAGATCGAATCAGAAATGAGGAGATCCGTAGGAGAACTAAAATAACCGACATAGCCCACCGGATTAGCAAGTTGAAGTGGCAATGGGCAGGGCACATAGCGCGGAGATCTGATGACTGATGGGGTCGGAAAGTGCTCGAATGGAGGCCACGTAACGGTAAGCGCAGCGTGGGACGTCCACCCACAAGGTGGTCAGACGACCTGGTAAAGGTCGCGGGACGTCGCTGGATGCAGGCTGCCTCCAACAGGTCTCTGTGGAAATCATTGGGGGAGGCCTATGTTCAGCAGTGGACTTCCTTTGGCTGATGAATGGATGATGGATGGAATAAAGGGCTAAAATTTTTGCTTTTAATTTTAATTAATGAAAGAGAATTATAATGAGTATCACACACAGAATACAGATGTATGTGCTACGAGTATTGATTATAATCTCAATCGAATTAATTATGTTGATCTGTCTGGACAGCTTATCTACTTAGTCTTGGCGCTATACTCCAATTGAATATTATTTTTTTACATGACTTTTTTAGTATAAAGATGCTTCGTATCTGCGAATAACATTTATTAAAACTTCCAAAATTGACTCTTTATGTAAATATTAAGACTAATATTCATGACATACATGAATCAATTGAGTATTTAATTTTCTACTGAAGTGTGAACGTCGTTTAGAATGTACATACCATATTTTCAGTCACGGAAAAGAGATGAAAACAAATTGATGCTGCAGACCCTTGTGACTCGGCACTCGAAGGGCACTGCTTCGACGGCCTGACACTTTGTAAAATGTCACTCGTGATACTAAAATTCTGCAGAAAGCAGCTCTCAGCTCTACATTAAAAAACTTGTCAACCATTATGTATATAACTATTATAATAAAAAACCTTGTCTTTTACTTACATACTTTATGGTCACTCATTATATGTATACGATATAGTTGTATAGTCAGCCTCCGTGGCGCAATTGGTTAGACGCCGCCTGTGAAACGAGAGGCCGCGGGTTCGATCCCCGCACCGAGAGAAATGTTTGTGTGGCCCACAAATATTTCTCCCGGGTCTGGGTGTTTGTGAGACCGAAAAGTTTCTCGTAGTTCCTGATACCCGCGACACAAGACTCGATCTTAGTGTGGTGTCAGGACTATGTATGCGACTGTTGGGTGTTATTTATTATATTTATTATTATTATTATAATGCTGGCCAGTGGTAAACTACTTTTAAACAGTTTTAAAGTAAGAGTGCTCCACAAAACAAGTAATTAGTAAGAGTGCATACAAATGCATTTCCCGGCCGGGCAGCTATCTTGCGGGTCGACACGCCGCCGCCGAGCTCCGGAAATTAGCTCGCCCAATCCGATGACCGACGCTCCTCTTACGGAACTCCGCTTATTTGCCTCAAACCAAATATATTCCCATTTGTTATTTGTACACTTATATAAATTAGAATTTAGTACGTTCTTCACACGTCTAACATTCTTACAAAATATAGTATAATTTTAAAATATTATCTTGTATCAAGTAAAAATCCTACGGCAAAATGTTGTATTTCATTACGCTTTCACTCCTGAAGGTAACTAAAATGATGCATGTTAATGTGTTTGATTGTTTGTTTGTGCCCGCTAATCTGAGGAACTACTAATTCAATTGGAGAATTATTTTCGTGTTGTAAGTTATCGAGGAATGCCTATAGCTATAACTACATCACGCTGTGACCAATAGGAGCGGAGCAGTAATGGTATTTTTTTCAAAAACGGGACAATTTTATTCCTTTTGTGAGGTTCTGTTGCGTATGCTGAATGGTTGAAGTTACGCTACAATAATGGATGACAGGTTTGTTCCTCTGACAGCACGAAGTAATATGTTTCTGATGTGGACTGGAATCAAAAACATCTGCAACCGGAGCCGGGCCGGGCCGCTAGATATACAGGATGTCTAAAGAAATTGCGCACCTGCTTGTATACATTTTAGTAAATCGTCTTTGCGTCTACAGGGTATCTCAAGACTGCTACCGAAAACGAAGCCGGGTGGTAGTTTTAATGACTTCAGACACATTGCAACAGAAAATGTTGAGAAAAAAGCGACTATTTTTTTTTATTTTTTTCCTGTGGTCGTATTTGGATGGTAAATTATTATTTTTTTTCTTCAAATAATAGTGTATACCCTTTTATTAATAAAGACTCTAAAGTATAAAAGAGTTTAAATTATTATTTTAGCTAAAACATGGTAAAAACCACCCATAAAATTCGATATTTAAAAAAATCGTTATAAAAAATTGTCGCGTTTTTTTTGCGAAAATTTTATTTGCAATGTGTTTGTACTCGCTAAAACTACCACCCGGCTTCGTTTTCGGTAGCAGTCTTGATATACCCAGTATATTAGGATGAATTTTCGTAGCTTACTCTGATAATAACAAGGATGTCGACAAAGCTAGAATTAACATTACACATGCTTCCCCTTGACATGACATCGCCGATATGTCAAAATTGTTGAGGCGAAGTCTATGAAAGTTTTGTTGCTGATATAAATGGTTTTCATAGTATATTCCGATAACCATTTAATTCTTTTTTTTTATTTCAATGAATGGCGAGACGAGCAAGCCGTTCGCCTGATGGTAAGCGATACGACCGCTCATAAACAGTAGCAAAATTCTACTGCGCTCGCCATCCTGAGACATAAGATGTTAAGTCTCAATATTATGTAGTAGTTACTCTGGCTACAATGTCCTTCAATCCGAAACACAACAGTGCATTTACACTGATGTTTCACGGGAGAAATAGACATTGCGGTGGTACCTACCCAGATGACCTCTCACATATGAGAGACCTACCACCAATTAACGACGAATCGTTATAATTTTGTTCTTTAGCCATTCTAATTGATTTCCAATTGTACAAAACAGTGGTGATAATACTTAGAACTTTAAATGGCCATCACTCCAAAACGGATAGATATTTTCCAATATTATTTCTTTATTATCATATTTATTTTATAACCTTGTATGCAACTTAGCAAGTGCTCCATTTTCCTGCACTCTCGATATGAGTACTCTTGGTGGAAATCCTTTAAAAACAATTAAATGCAAATCGGACTCGTGGAACAAGATTTTCCTTGCTCTATTGACAGTTGACACAAAGCTCGTTCAATACATCGGATTATTCTCATAATTGATTTTATACCAGTAGAGTTAAATATTCCAATACAGTTATTGCTGTACGTTTGAATTTATAGGTATGGGTCTGAGATAGTGTTGTGTAATTTTCCGAAAATTATTGTATTATGAAAAAAAATCAAAATTAATTTATCGGACTTATACTATTCTATATTGATATATAAAGCTGAAGAGTTTGTATGTTTGTTACCTCTAATCTCGTAAACTACTGTATTGAATAAAAAAAAATGTGTTGGATAGTTCATGTGTATATCATCACGCTATGACTTATAAGAAGGAAACATGAGTGACAAATTTAGCAAATACGATTTTTTTTATTAAATTTAGTAAATATAAATTAAAAATTACCGGACATGGTTTTTCTTTTTTATTGTTTCTTACAACTGCCTGCCTCGATGGCGTAGTTGTATGAGGTTACGGTTACTAAGCTGAGGTCTCGGGTTCGAATACCGGGTTGGGCAAAGTGATATTGGATTTTTCTTTTATTATCAGCCCAGAGTCAAGAATTTGTGCCCGATATGGTGATAGGCTTGTTACCTATCACGTCGTGGGACGAAACATACAAGGCATTTACTGGTGGTAGGTCTCTCATATGTGAGAGATCATCTGGGTAGGTACCACCGCAACGTCTGTTTCTCCCGTGAAACAGCAGTGTTAATGCACTGTTGTGTTTCGGATTGAAGGACATTGTAGCCAGAGTAACTACTGGACATATTGAGACTTAACATCTTATGTCTCAGGATGGCGAGCGCAGTGGAATGTTCCTACTGTTTATGAGCGGTCGTATCGCTTACCACCAGGCGAACGGCTTGCTCGTCTCGCCATTCATTGAAATAAAAAAAAAGGCGAAATGTCGGTGTCTTGGCACCTCTGCCTACCCCTTCAGGGAAAAGGCGGGAGTTTATGTATGTATATATGATTCTTACAATGTTACTGAAAATTCAGGGCAGCATTTAGCTTGCCTAAGATATTGGTCTTTAGGACAGACAGACTGCCAGTATAAATTCAACAATAGCAGATCTTTTGGACTCTGGGCTACCAGCTTAATAAAAACGAAACCCCATGTATAGGGTAAATTTTCTATGCACTGTGACACCGGCAATTAATTTGAGCGCATAAACAAGTGAACGGATTTATTAGTTCAATTACCGTCGATCGCGTACACACAATGATTTCATTAAACATGCAAATTTGCCTCCACGTCCATGTATAGAATAGTAATCGAGCTTCTGTTGGATCTTCATTATTGATTCCATATAATGTATCGAATATAGAAGATTTCAAGCATTTCGGCCAGTAAAATATTTACTTATAAATAATGTATAAATTATTGGCACTGGTGGTAGGTATCAAATTTGAGAGGCCGTCTATGTAACTACCACCGCAATGTCTATTTCTCCCGCTAATCAGCACTGTAAACGCACTGTTGTATCCCGGTTTAAACTTTAAAGGACATTGTAGCCAGAGTAACTACTGGAAATATTGAGACTTAACATCTTATGTCTCAGGATAGTGAACAGGTATGCCAAGCTACTACCCATGAGCGTTCGTATCGCTTACCATAAGACGAACGGTATGCTCCTCGCGCCATTCAAAGCAATAAAAAAGGTGATGGTATAAATGGTGATACGATTTTATTCAACGTAAAAGAATAATACAGCTTATAACTTTACGAGCAGGGGAAGCACAATTGGTCCTCGAGACCCCCACGTTAATGCAGGAATATCGTCACATTTCTAATTACTTTTTCTCAATCAAAGACCAGACGGCAAGGGCACTCTACTCCATCCAGCTTTGTGCACTGATTCAACATTTTACGTCATTCAATATTTACATCAAAGAATATAAAATGTGCATTTTCCACAACTTGACATTGTCGGTATTATCGTGTTATCGACACTTCCAGCATGATAAATTGCGAAGATTCGACAACTAGCGGCTATAAAGTTTAGTAGAATAAAACAATACACAAACGGAGTGGCAAATAAAAGACAGCGGACGATGCAACCCTTATTTCCAATAAATTACCCACTCGCCCAGAGCACAAGGCGTATGGTAACCAAACGTAAAATTTTCGATTATAGTCCCTTTTAGCCGGGAATATCTTGACAAATACCGTAATAAAAAGGCTCGACGAGCGCCAGGGACGTTTGGAAAACCATTTACAAGGTTTATCGGCGCCATGGAAATAATAACTGGAGCCGTTATCGTCCTAAATTGATCTAATTTAAAATTATTGTTATCGCGAACCTTTTATTTTTATTAGACAGGATCATAATATTTTATCATCGGGCTGTTTAAAAATCTTATATGTTAGTTACGATTGTGTATATGAATTTCGCAATACTTTGTTGTATTTAATTTTGTTAACGCTTTAGCGTTTCTTGTTTTCCCAGTGTTATGTTTGACATATCCTCTCCTCTCCTCATTCCTACTCCTCTTAATATTCGAAAAACACAGCGAGTAACAAAATGTTCTAAATACTACGTTTTTATTAAAATGTATTCGTTACTGGGAATTGGCTTAATAAGCTTGATTGCTATTATGAGTTAACAAAAGCCTATTTTAAAAAATCACATGTCGATAATTCTAAAATAATGTTAACATTCAGACTAATTTTGTTATCTATGCTTAACGTTAAATCGGTTACATCCTTATTCCATCAGCATTCTATTACTTATAATAACACTTAATTAACCTTTTGAGACATTTTTGAAATTAGAATTCCTTGTATATTTTGACAAAAATCGTAAACAAAAATCTCCAAAAACCACAACATCACGCAAATAACCACATAATCAAATAACCTATACACGAGTAAATTCCATAGCTTACGAAAACACTAATAAATATTTGAGACGCTAAAAATATCCTTGCATACTTAGACTAAGACTTAGACAAAATACATAAACAAAAAATATTTAAAATCGAACAATCATGCAGATGTACAACGTAATCAAATAGCCAATACTAGTCCCAATACACACGAGTAATTGCCATCCAAGACGAAAACACTACTTAGGCGATAAAATATTTGTATGTGACAGGCTTTGTGGGGAATGCGTACGGCTATATCTCAAAGACATCCGTTGTAATTAAGTAGACAATGAAAGTTCATATTTGGCGGTGGGCGGAATGGCGCGGCCATTGTGCTCAGCTCGTTATCTGCAGACCAGTCTTTTTAGCTTTCCACAACAAAGTGACTACCGGGTTGCGCGTGTTGCTCTCTCGTGAATCACAAGTCAACGCGATAAAGAGTTGGCCATCTGATAACTTGCGAACGTCTAGAAGTTAACTAGGTATTTTTAATAGGGAAATGTATATATTTATTTAATACTTTATTAAACACAACGGAAAAAATACAGTGAAGAGCGTTTATACCCTGCACGCGCTTTTTGGCTTAAAAACAGGACTTTTCAAATGAGTTAATAGCCACCAATAAACAATTTAAAGGAAAAATAATTATTACTAATTTTAGAAAAGGTTGTCATCTAGGGATTTTGGTGGAAAACATTATAGATTGATGGATAATTTGTGAGTACTATACGGATTACTGAACACAAGTTTCGTTATTTAGGCTTTAAATGGCAATTTAGAAGCTTAAGATATCCGAAACCATTAAATATAAGATGAAAATAAAAATATCATCAGACTAATAAGACCCTTATGGAGGGATTTTGCTGAGAAAAATAATCTTTTTGTGTTTAGTTCCTGAAAAATAAAAATTTAAACAATGCGAAATTATTCAGAAAGTCTCGTCAAGAACATATTTTTTTTCACCAACTTATCGTACATATTTTTTTATAGTAATTGCATATTACAATAGAAGAACATCTTATCAATAAATTACCATTTTAAATTTCAACAAAATCAGTTTTCATGTTTTCTACAAATATTTTAAAAACCACTATAAAACACGCTGTCCGACGTGGATCAAATCAGACCGCCGCAAGGCCTTCTAGAGGGAGGACGTATCGCTCGTCGCTCCGGCCTGGCTGCACTCGATTATGCCGCGCGTAGTAAAAATAGCCACGCGCGGAATGCGATTACCACATCTTAGTACTTTGGTAATAAAATATTTAATTATTTTTATTACCTACAATGATTTTGTAGTGAGTATAAATTATGTTTCAGGTAATATAATGGGATGTAATCCCGAGGCTAAATTATGTTATGTATTGTAATATAAAATTAAATATATTTCGTAATTGTAAGGGGTTGTAAGGCCCCTAACACTATTTATGTGTTCGAACACGAAATGATTAATAAAACTTCCGTAGTGTATACTGATTGAACACTGATTTGAATGCAACTTAACAATGTAATAATAACGAAAATATGATTAGTATCCAAAATTTGTATTATTCTTTGCTTGCACAGTAATATTTGTCTACTTATAATGCAAATAAAATATTTTTATGATATTATATTACAGTTACATTTCAATTGAATATTTGAAGCGCACGGATCAAAGTTGTTTGAGCCGATCGTATAGTGAGCCGACGCGGCAGCTCTACGCACACAGCTTTGGTCGCTTATGTGTGCGTGAAATTAACGAAGAAATACCTATAGTTGACTTTGCGCGCAAGGTGTATACGCTCTGAAGGAACAACAAAATGATAATAGTACAAGAGGCTGCCCTATCACTGAGTTATTCCTTCCAGGCAACCTTTGCTTGACAAATATCATATTGGGAATGAAATGAAATAAAATTTGTTTATTTGTTTGTTGATCATGTAGAAAATTAAATAGCTTTTATGATTAGCCAACCTATACATATAAATAAAATTGAAGTGTCTGTTTTAAAAGTGAAAATAAAAAATTATGTCCAACTACATATCGTTATATACACGATACCTATAACGAAAATGACCTTAGATTTTTTTTTGTTTGTCTGTCTGTCTGTTGGCTGGACCAATTTCGACGGGACTTTTCGTCAGGTAGCTGATATAATAAGGAGTAACTTAGGCTACATTTATTTTAGGAAAGTACTTTTAGTATTTTAGAAAAAAAAAAGTTTTTGTAAAATTCCACGCGGACGAAGTCGTGGGCACAGCTAGTACATAATAAATACAAAAGAAAATAGAATATATTCTTATTAATATTGAATTTATTTATGTTTCGATAGTCTTCTTGTTTATTATTTATAACTTTATATTTTGTAATAAGAATAATGTTATTCAAGGAAATATGTATTAGTTACATTAATCAAAGAAGAGTGGACCATGAGTTCTAAAACGACGCACAGCGATTTAATGTTACCATCAGATCCAACGCACCTCTACTTGAGAAGACCCGGTGAAACAAACTCCGTGGGCTTACATTACCATTGGAACTACGACCTAATCCTGAGTACATCGGTAGTAACAATGAGCTAGTTTTGGGTGAATATTAGGTGTGATGAAGTTCCGTTGAGTTCCTCTTACGCTTATTGTCAGTAGTCTCCCGGCACCTGAAGATTATGGTTATGAAATTATAGTAAACACTGATGTGTGATAACCATTCTATAATAGACAACATCAGGTATAACATGCATCAATAATGACTATAAATACACTTGGAAATCCGAGAAGTATTTTCTATGTACTTTATTTCTAAGTTGCATCAATTCAGCTACTGTTAATATTGATCACGGTAGAAAGAAAAATACCTTTATTTCTTGATGAATGAATGAATACCTAAAGATTACCTAGGTGTGTTTGTTATAAATTTATGTTTACTAAACATTCTTGTCATATCATTCGATTTTGGTAAGAAACGCACCAATAAAGGTTCCCGTCCTACCTACAGCTGTAACATAAATTTGACGGGAATATAAAAGCGTAGTTGCAATAAAAAGGAGCACCTCAAGGGCATCTGTAAGGTCCAGACTGAGGGTCATACTGCGTAAAGACACAAAGCCAGTCTTAAATATTCATTTTAATCATATTTGGACAGCGTTTTTATCTTATAGATTCTCTAAAGCGGACTATACTTGTATTTAATATAAAATAAGCCAATTTATACATTCCATAACAACAAAACAAAATAGATAACGTACCCACCAAACACATGTGTAATTATTTCGATTATGAGCTAAGGTAGGTAATCATACAGCCAATAGCTATTTTTAAATTTGATTAACATTTCATTGGCCAGATTAAAAATGTGGACATCCCATCAAAAAGTTCATTTATAAAAAAACAACGAAACCCCATAAAAAACCCAAAACGTAATTATTACACTCAATTTAATCTTTACGTACTACAATGTATTTCGGACAACTGAAAAAGACACTGGTGAGATCCGACGGAGCTAATTCAAAAGGAAATAAAAACTTTATTTCTTTCATAAAACAGATACAAAAGGCGAGATTATCCGGATTTTAGGGCCGACATCGATTCAACGGCGTAGAAAGCAAACAATCGTCTTTTGTAGTCAGTAGCTATTGAAGTTTGGGTAATTAATTATGGCTGCCTGGCGTCATTTCGCAGATTCACTTCGGGTACGTTCTCACGAGATTGACTGATTACCGCAAACTATGGCAGCGCTGGGCCCTGTTACTCATTTCTAGTCAGGTATAACGTTTAATGCGTACGTGTGAATGCGTGTTATTAGTAATTGCACTATTTCTTCATTTTATTTTTTACCAGGTATTAGACCTGATAATGACACTAAAAAGATGCCAACCTGACTGTCTAGTAGGCACGCAGTTATATTTTCATTATATAAACTCAGGTACAAATTTAAGCAACTTTCAAATAATTATTGGTATATATAAATCATGATTAACAGAAATGGTGGCAAAAAAAACATTTAAGCATTTTTCATACCAAATTCCTAATTACAATACACAAATTATGCATCATTATGTCGTAATGACCTCTATTATTTGAAAATACGTTTTATGTGCTTAAGAGCGTTTATACCCTGCACGCGCTTTTTGGCTTAAAAACAGGACTTTTCAAATGAGTTAATAGCCACCAATAAACAATTTAAAGGAAAAATAATTATTACTAATTTTAGAAAAGGTTGTCATCTAGGGATTTTGGTGGAAAACATTATAGATTGATGGATAATTTGTGAGTACTATACGGATTACTGAACACAAGTTTCGTTATTTAGGCTTTAAATGGCAATTTAGAAGCTTAAGATATCCTTAACCACTAAATATAAGATGAAAATAAAAATATCATCAGACTAATAAGACCCTTATGGAGGGATTTTGCTGAGAAAAATAATCTTTTTGTGTTTAGTTCCTGAAAAATAAAAATTTAAACAATGCGAAATTATTCAGAAACTCTCGTCAAGAACATATTTTTTTTTCACCAACTTATTGTACATAATTTTTTATAACAATTGCATATTATAATAGAAGAACATATTATCAATAAATTAACATTTTTATATTTCAACAAAATTAGTTTTCATGTTTTCTACAAATATTTTAAAAACCACTATAAAACACGCTGTCCGACGTGGATCAAATCAGACCGCCGCAAGGCCTTCTAGAGGGAGGACGTATCGCTCGTCGCTCCGGCCTGGCTGCAGTCGATTATGCCGCGCGTAGTAAAAATAGCCACGCGCGGAATGCGATTACCACATCTTAGTACTTTGGTAGTAAAATATTTAATTATTTTTATTACCTACAATGATTTTGTAGTGAGTATAAATTATGTTTCAGGTAATATAATGGGACGTAATTCCGAGGCTAAATTTTGTTATGTATTGTAATATAAAATTAATTATATTTCGTAATTGTAAGGGGTTGTAAGGCCCCTAACACTATTTATGTGTTCGAACACGAAATGATTAATAAAACGTCCGTAGTGTCTACTGATTGAACACTGATTTGAATGCAACTTAACAATGTAATAATAACGAAAATATGATTAGTATCCAAAATTTGTATTATTCTTTGCTTGCACAGTAATATTTGTCTACTTATAATGCAAATAAAATATTTTTATGATATTATGTTACAGCTACATTTCAATTGAATATTTGAAGCGCACGGATGAAAGTTGTTTGAGCCGATTGTATAGCGAGCCGACGCGGCAGCTCTACGAACACAGCTTTGGTCGCTTATGTGTGCGTGAAATTTAACGAAGAAATACCTATTGTTGACTTTGCGCGCAAGGTGTATACGCTCTTAAAGAGCAGATGGAGAGGATGAATTTCTAATAATATAACCTGCCCTCAAAATCCAAGGCCACTTAAAAAGAGCCAAATATTGGAAAATATAAACACTTCTGCATGCTGAAGTATTCCGAGGCAATACCTTTGGCGCTGAAACAAAGTAATAGGTGAGGAGAAAAATTACGGCGGATGGAAAAGCGGCGTGTTTAAAAAAATAGGAAAAAAGAAATTGCTTCTGTTGTAGATGGAAGACAAAAGGTTTCATCTATTCCCGACAATGACGCGCGTTGTCCGACTACCTAGTGATGTTAACCTGCTATCTTTGTTTTCAATTGCTAATTTCTTTATACATGCTGTGAATAGGTAAGGACTTTTATTTATATTTTAAGTTAAAAATAAGGTAATTTTACCAAATAACTAAATTTTATTGGAATAGATACTCTTCTATCTCCACTCTGAAACTTAAGTATGTAAGTCCCATTAATGTTTGTTTCAGATTTAGTTGATTTAGGACCCAGAAATTCCTCTTAGTCACTAATTATGACAGAGGTCTATGAATGCTACTCCGGTTATAAGTACCTAACAGGTGTAGTGTTAAGAAAGCAGTCGGCAAGATAAGTCAACTAGATAAGGGAAGGTAAAAGAATGAATAAAAACTCTTAGTTATTCAAATTCGTATGCGACGAACTATTTACTCTTGAATCGAAGCAAACCGTTCCTTCAACGTCCGAGTTTACAGAAAATATTTTCTCACAGACTACATAATATTTGCACAGACAATATTTGAATGCAAAACAAGGTATTAAATCGTGCCTAGAATATAAAAATACGCGATGAATTCTTTCAAGTTATGTAGGTGGACATTATCTTACATTAATAACGAGGTGTAGTCGACGCCGACGCTATCAACTATTCGAAACTTTGTTGCCAACAGCTGCTCATTGCGAATAGCTATTTCAATCCACACGCTAAATGGCTCAATCAATGAATTCAAACCCTTGTGGACACTAATAACTTAATTAAAAAATCAAATTGGTCTCGCAGCGATTTTATCTGCTCATACTGCCTAAAATGCTATCACGACAACTGGAACTAAAATTTTCAATCATGTTGCCAGTCCATTTTTAAAGCAGAAAAAAATCGTAGTATATTTCAATTTCGATTCGCTGCAGGCAGTAATAGCGTGTACGACGTACATGAACATTTTTTTTTAATTTTTATGAATTTTGCGGGATTGTTTGTGGAGTGTTCAACATTTCATCCCATATTGCATGCATACCCATTCTCTAGTCTTATTGCTCGTGACGGATACGAATTAGATGATATTAATTTGGGAGAACAATTTTAGACAACATTTTCATGTCCTTGCCGTATTCCACACTAAAATATGGTCACGCAACTTGAATTTTCAAACATTGTAGAAAATGGATAATATTATAATAACATTACGACCTGCTGCTTGCTAGACTTGAATTTTTACTGGTGGTAAGTCCCTGGCCGCCTGAATAGGTACCACCGCAATGTCTATTTCTCCCGCCAAACAGTAATGAAAATGCGCTGTTGTGTTTCGTTTAGAAGGACATATCCATAGTAACTACTTGACATATAGAGACTTAACATCTTATGCATCAGGATGGCGAGCGTAGTGGAATGCCAAGCATAGCTTTGTAATTAATGATGTTGTTTGGTTTTGCTACTGTTCATGAGCTGTCGTATTGTTTACCATCACGTGAATGGCATGCTTGCCATTCATTGAAATAAAATTAAAAATGGAACAACCTTTCGGGAGAGAATACTGGGTATTAATGAACACTTCAAATTATTTGCTTCTATTTCATAACCAAAGCGTAGAAATTGTGTCCATCACAAACACGAAGCTAAGGCTCGCATCAAAACAGATTTGAATAGAAGGCGAAATGAAGGCGGCGGGAGCGTCCGAGATAACGGCCCTTCAAAAAAAGGGAAATGTTAAAAGCAAGATTCAAAAGGGAACAAGGAAGTAGGTACGTAAGTAAATTATAAAAGTGAGACGAGATCCTTTTGTTTACGGCCCGCTACTGGCAGTATTCGTCCATTTCCAACCAGAGCGACCGCATTTGCCAACAGCCTGCCAAGTTATGTCTCTAATTTGTGGCAAAAATGCCATAGTTACGTTTTCGCCAAATCTCTAGCGGTTAGAGAGGACAATACCGTAGATAGCCGCTTTTATCTTGGGCAATAAAAGAAATATTCTCGGGATTTTTGCACTGATGAAAAAATTTGGAAGTCAAAACTAGAACACACCCCTAAACTAGGGCGAACGATACGACATCTAGATAGCAAAGGTTAAGGCAAACATTCTTATGTAAGTGGGTGGAATAAATGCACCATCACTGACAATCGAAAACAACTCTCAAACGGTTGCATATTTCTTTATTTGTGCTTTATATACGTGAAGTACAAAGTCGGACTTTCAAGCACTCTTTGCCAGTTGGGATACAAAGATGAAAAATAAATGAATCTACATATATACGTATTGTAAAAGAAGATAAAGAAGTTGACTTTTAGATAACTTGTTAGTATTTTTTCTGCGAAATTACAAGATTCAAGTTTTAGTGCCACGATGCGGATAATCTCGATGGAATTCTACTATCCAGTCTCCCGCCTTGTTGGGCAGAAATCTATAAAAAGTATGTATAGGGTTTTCTTCGTAGTTAGTACATAATACTTTTGTAGTCGTAAAAAAAATGTATGACGTTTTTTAGAAAAGAGCAATTTCATTTATTATGCCTCTCTCAATTTTTCATATATGCACTCTCCCCCGATTCAGTCACAGAAAGTGGGAAGTGCATTATTGAACATAGGCCTAACCTATATAAGATAGTCAATCTATATCGATGGAAAAAATTCGCTACTTTATATTGTTCATATTAAACATGACTTGTTGACAACTAAATTAAATTAGCCCGTAACAATTGAAAAATAAAACCTAGTTAACCGATTCAACTTCGAACCAACAGAAAAAAGTTGTGGCGGTTGCAATACGCCAACTTAAGCTGAAAACATATTGTAGGTTTTTGTCTTACGCATAGAGTAAAGAAGCGGCCATAAATACTAGAGCAACGCGTCTTACAGCGATCTGAACAATAGATTCTTTTGTTGTGTGCACACTGTCGGTCGAAATTCGAGGGCATGACCTTCAAAAACAAAAAACGTCTGAGACATACAGCGCAACTAACATAAATTGACAAGTGGTGAAATTAGGAACTAGAAATGAAAGTAAAAAATATCTTCAACGCTTTCATTAAAAATATTCTATCATAATTTATACAATGTACATTTATACTAGTAGTCCAATAGTAGTAATGATAATAATGTCCAATGTAATTAAATTTAAAGAGAGAAAAAAATAATGGTTTCTCCGTGCACCACAGCGCTTTTGAGTGATTTGCGATTGTGGACAAATTTGAGTTTACACAACAATATGTTTTGTAAATATGGCTACCAGCTTTTTAAGCCAAACTAATATAACATTTCTTAAAACTTACAATTAAATTAGAATTTATAATACGTACAAGGTATAATTTTCTTTATTCAATCTGCATACAAATAAAAATTGTTGAATACAATTTGGACATTTTTAATTATTTACATGAGATGTGGCTGGGAATCTAACTTGACTTAATAGAAATAAACACCGCAGTTCTTTGACCAGTTGTTTGTAAATACTAGACTGGACGTAATTGACAGCCTCCGTGACGCAGTTGGTTAGACGCCGCCTGGGAAACGAGAGACGGGTTCGATCCCCGCACCGAGACAAATGTTTGTGAGGCCCACAAGTATTTGTCTCGGGTCTGGATGTTTGTGAGACCGAAAAGTCTCTCGTAGTTCCCGATACCCACGACACAACACTTAATTGAATGTGGGGTAAGGACTATGTATGTGACTGTTTATTTATTAATTTAAATGCTTTATATACAAAGTATAAAAGCGGACTTAATGCTTGAGGCATTCTCTCCTAGTCAACCTTTGAGTGGTGCAGAGAAATCAAAGTACATCATTTTGGCGCATCTCTAAATAATAATAAAATAAAAATTCAGGTGTAAACTAATATCAGAAGAATATATTATATATACATAAATGAATATGATTATAGTCTGTGTATTATATAAATAAATATAAATACATACATAAATATACAAAATTACATATATTTTATACTTATAAATACAAATACTACATACTAAGATTATTCTGCCAATTTATCAATTAAATGTTGTCGGACTTTTCGGATTGTTGAGTGTATTTATTTATAAATATAAAGATAACGGAGTAATTTTTTATATTATACAATCAAATATTAAGTTATTGATGTTAAAATTTCAAAATACACGCGCTGTTTTAGGAATTATAATAGGAAAAAGTTTAGTTTGTTATCTGTATTCAGATAGTCTCTTTTTTGTTTTCTTTTAAAATGACACCGGTAGTAGAAATGTATAAAAAAAAACACAACAAGAACAAGACGTGTGCTCGAAACACGATCTTGCCTACTTTGGAATTCACACATTTTATACATAAGTATGCTTAACATTTTTCCACAATAAATTTATTCTCAATGTGTAATCAATGTTTGCGTACAGAATTTAATCAATCATAGTATTATATAATTGATTGATGTGTGATTTAATATTAATTGAATCATTGATTTTGACAATAAAACAGTTGCAAACTCGAATGTTCTAGTACCACAGGTTATCATAGACTTAGGACTGTTTATAATAAGCGCCAACTAGGATTAGTTTCATTTTAAAAAAAATATTATTTATTTATTTATATAGAGATGAGATAAAGAGTACATTAAAATCGACTCTTTCATCCCTAAAAGCTTAGTCATTGGCAGACGAGAAAACCGTCCTTTGTCAATGAAATTAAAAGAAATAAAAACGTACGCGGGCCCTCTGACGACCCGTACGAACCATATCAGTCGCGCTCTTTACCATAGATTTGTACTCTTTACTCTATGCGTAAGACAAAAACCTACAATGTGTTTTCAGCTTTTAAAGCGGTTGCAATACGCCAACTTACATTTAGCTTTTAAAATAACACGCTTATTATTTGTAATGTGAACATTATTTAAACACGCATTCCATTTTTAAGATATGACTGCAGATGTTTAACCATAAAACATCTGCAGTCGTTTTATTAAAGTAAGAATTTTTGAATTTTTGTGTACCGTATTGTGTAATATTAGTTAAAAAGATGCTGTGCTTAATTATTGTTTCCTAATTGTAATGGCCCGTTCATGCCGGGGCAATAAAACTGTATTATTATAGTTAAGTTCTTTAGTGGCGGCAATCCTTTGCAACAAAGAACAATGATAATCCTCCATACATTTTTTTGCTGTATTTTTTTTTAAGTGTATTGAGATGAAAAATATTTTAAAATATAGATTTTGAATTTCTTAACAATTATTTCTTAAGGTTTACTATTGTAGCAAGCCTGGGAACTAAGATATTCCACTTTAAAGGTTTACAGATTTTCTTTATCTTGTCAAACTCTGTAGGTAGTTAATTTTATTTTGTTCCATTTATATTGGCGTAAGGCAAATAAAAATGAAAAAATATATTTTTCACGCAATTTAAACATCGATTACTTATTTATTTTACAAATGTAATAGTATCTAATATAATATCCAACGAAGTAAACGGTAAAGAAAGGACAACTATATATAGGTATTATTAGTTGCACAATAGCGCTTTTGGGCGACAGAAGTAAATTGTTATTACTTAATTCATAAATCAGTGATTATTTTGCTGTTCTTAGTTCTCTGCGGTATTTTTTTATATTAATTATCTGAGAAAGATAATGAAAGAAAGCCAGTCAAGCTTATATTTTAAAAATGGCAACATTGGAATGACATAACGCCTCTCCAATAAAAATAAAGCAAATATCAATAGAGTTGTACGAAAACTGTGTTTTTGTAATTCAGGCTTAGTTTTGCCGTAAACTAGTCACCAAAATTACTGAGAAAATTAATTATTAATATTTTTATAAATTAAATTTATAGACGCTTAAGAATTGCATAACAATAATTTTACCAATGTTCTTTATGTTTTTTTAGACAATAGTACACATGTTTGGGTAAACCTTTCGGTTTGGACAATAGCCCAGATGTTTGGGCAGACATGAATTTTTAGTTGAAAGGATAGACCCTATTTTATGGCTTAAATATATTTTCTGTAAGATTTATCCCCACCGATCCTCATTCGGGTAGTCCTATAAAAGGGTCGGTTTATTTGGATGAAAGAACAGTCTGCCATCTCTCGTCACGAGCACATCTCGCTCCGAATCGCATAGTTATAATCCTTAGAGTATTTATATATAGAGGGAGCGCTGTCATACATTTGCAACTTCAAAAACGTAGATATTTTCTTGTTCGTAATGTTGGTAGCACTGCTATATTAATGTTACCGAGAAATGACTTTTCCGCGAAAAATATATAAATAAATAAATAAACGGAAATTAACATATTCACGTTACATTGTTTTTAGCTATCATAATACAAAATATTAATAATAAATGAAAAATAAAACTCACCCTCGGCTTATTATAATTTATTTCGCTCCAAATTCAAATATTTTATATTTTTTACCTAAAAATTATTCCGGAACTTTTTCGGAATTCCAACAATTTAATTACTTGCAACATTGAATAAAAAGGCGGTCGAAAATTCAAAAATATGAATGTATTTCTGTAAAATGATTTTATTTATTTCTTGTTAATTAATAACAAATTGGATTTATTGTCGATGATAAACGAATACACAGTAAATAATTAACCCCTAAAATAAATTTGGATGGTATTCGATAGCGCTAAACTACATTTTTTGATTTTTCTTTTTCATGTAAGTCATGCGTATTCCAAGCTGTCACAATTCACACTGGATGTAGAAAAGAAAAAGGTGGCCCCGGCACCACCATTTTTATCTACGTTTTTGAAGTACCAGCACTCCCTCTATATATATATTCTCTAAGTTATAATCTTACTCTGTCTGTGAACGTATTAAGTGTTAATTTATAAAATATACGATAGTTAATTCCTGAAAGTTAGTGCTCATTCTAATACCTACACTTATAACCACCAAAAAGTCATGATATTTAATTACACGATTCAATAATAATTACATAGTCTTTCTAGTTAATACTTAGAAACGAACACTTATAAAAAGAATATGACATGGCAAAAATATATTTTATAAGCCTTAGGTTTTTTTTAAGTTGCTCAAGCTTAGGACTAAAGCTTTATACCACTTTTTGCTATCTCTGCAGTTTATGCTGGAATAAAAAAGTAAAAATAAAAAGGTGAAATAATTACGAGCCGTAGATAAAAAAGAGATTGCACATTTTAATAACCTAGGTGTGCTTTGATGAATAATCGCGTTGGTGCTAAGCATTCCTGTTTGACAAATTAATACGACGCACAGACGACTCGTGGTTCCTGAGGACTAGGGGGGCGGGAGGGGGGGCGCGGAGGACCACTTCGAGCCGTTTTCATTAGGGGCTCCATTTGCATGTTATTCATTACCTTTCTACATCATATATATTCATATTATTTCAGGGTACTAAATGTTTTTACGAGCTATCTAAAACGTCGGGAGCTGGTTTATTTTTTACTATTCGTTTCATGCGCCCACAATAAAATTTAAATTAATTTCACTTTAAAATATTGTTGGAATTTATTTTAATGACAGTATGTGAACAATATCTGACGGAGTATTATAAACAGTAATAAAACCAAATTTAAACATAAGTAGTAAATAAAAATTATAAATAAAAGTCGTGGCCTTTTTTGCACTGATCCAATTAGATATTAGAAATGTAAGGCGAAAGGCAGGCAATATGTAAGACTTTGTGATGCATACTGGGTATCTCAAGACTGCTACCGAAAACGAAGGTAGTTTTAGTGACTACAAACACAATGCAACTAAAAATTTCGCACAGAAACGCGACAATTATTTTTTATGAATTTTTAAACATCGTCATTTTTGGGTGGTAAATCCATAGTTTTTGCTAAAATAATAATTTAAACTCTTTTATACCTTAGAGTATTTATAAATAAAAGGTTATACACTATTTTTTTAGGAAAAAAGTGTGTTTACCACCCAAATATGACCATAGGAAAAAAACAACAAAAAAAATTGTTGCTTTTTTTTCTGTTGCATTGTATCTGAAGTCGCTTAAACTACCACCCGGCTTCGTTTTCGGTAGCAGTCTTGATATACCCTGTATAGTATAAATACACAACGCGGTAAAAATACTTTGTTTTAATTATTTTTAAAACAGGCCTAATCATAGGTAAAAATGTGTAAGTAAAACTAATTCATACTAAATATATAATCTGTAGAAGCCCACCAAGCATTGTAGCCAGAGTAACTACTGGACATATTGAGACTTAACAACTTGTGTCTCAGGATGGCGAGCGCAGTGGAATGCCAAGCATTGCTTTGTAAATCAAGGTGTTGTTTGGTTTTGCTACTGTTCATGAGCGGTCGCGTCGCTTACCATCAGGCGAACGGCATGCTCGTCTCGCTATTCAATGCAATAAAAAAAAAAGCAAAAACCTAAAAATTTAATCTTGCTCTCCCTCTGTGGACGATTGGTAATTTACCATAAGTACAAACATCCTTTGTATTTATTGTCTCCTAATATAATTTCATAAAATCTGTCACTGGTATAAAAATAAAATGGTTAAATAATATTGCAAAAAAATAATTGCTAAAAAAATTAAATCTACACTACCAAGGCGGATGTGTAATAAAACTTCGATATGTGCATTATAAAAAACCCCAAATTACATTAAACAACGCAACACAATGCTTGTTTGATAGTCATAAATCTGTCACATGTATATCTAAGGATATGTGTGCCTAATGTATATGCAATAACATAACTATCGATCAACAGTAATCTCTGAATATTCAGATTGGCCGTGTACTTATGTTAAAATATCAATCACAACCTATACAAACAGCGCCGATCGAATAGCTTCGCACACAAAACGTAATCCATATCATTAATATTAACTCGTGTAAGTATTTACTGCACTGGCCGCAATTTTTTTAATCCTCTTTGGGCTGAGGTGGTGCATGTCGCTCCAAGATGTCAAGAGCCACAAGTCTGTAAATATTTATCATGGGATTATCGCAGCATAATGGACAGTTTTTATATTTACTAAGATATTTACTTGTTTTATAATACTTTATTATACACAAAACATAATAAAATAATTTTACAACTAAGGGACTTAAATCTAAACATTGGTACGTACAAACGGTGCTTATACTGTGTTTGAAGATCTAATTTACGTATTATTTTTATGCGACTTTTATATTAATCAATTTCTGTGTATTTTAGCCGCATTTACTTATGTGACATTTTATGCGTTAAATTATTGACAGGAAACTGCAATATTAAATTAATATTACAATTGAGTAATCGAAAAGGGTGAATTGTCAATTTATAGGAATATAACCTTATATGAAAATTATACCTACAATCGAAATTTCGAACGAAAGGAAATAATAAATTTCTTGCACATCAGGTTTGTAAATTGTATTTTGTACGCAGTAGTTGAATTGCCACAAACTATTTTATTTTTCTTCTTCAACATTATACAGGGTATCTCAAGACTGCTACCGAAAACGAAGCCGGGTGGTAGTTTTAGTGACTTCAGACACATTGCAACAGAAAATGTTGAAAAAAAAAGCGACTATTTTTTTTTGTTATTTTTTTCCTATGGTCGTATTAGGATGGTAAATTCATTTTTTCCTAAAATAATAGTGTACCCTTTTATTTATAAAAACTCTAAGGTATAAAAGAGTTTACATTATTATTTTAACAAAAACTATGGATTTACCACCCAAAATGACGATATTTAAAAAATCATAAAAAATAATTGTCGCGTTTCTTTGCGAAATTTTTACTTGCATTGTGTTTGTAGTCACTAAAACTACCACCTGGCTTCGTTTTCGGTAGCAGTCTTGAGATACCCGGTATTTCCTTTGTTTTCAAGCAACATCCGAGATTTTTTCTTGCATACAGAAATTCATATTCCAGGTTAACTTATTTGTTATCATTTGAACTTTTCTTCTTTAGTAATGAAATTATAGTATGAATCGTGCGATGTTTGTTTGTTACCTAGATTTAGTTGCAAATCATTTAATGTCGCATTATTTTACTCCATGTAGCAATTACACACAATTTATAAAATGGTTGAACTACAAACATATCATTAAATCTTGGCTATAAAACATAGTGATCATAATGTAAAAATCTGCTCACTTTTAGTAATAAATTAAACAGAAATCGCCAGACATTCTGGTTGAACACATCTTTCAATTCATAATACATTAGAAGCATAACGTTCCGAGCTGATGAAATGAGCTCATTTGGCCAAGTTATTAAAGTGTGATTATGACGAATACTAATTGATAGGTAGACGGGGCTGGCGGCAACTTTGCCGAGCTCGTCGGAACTCGGGGCTGCGCGCTGCCAGCGACAGGAACGGCATTAAGAATGCACGCGCCGCGCCGTGGCCGGGAAAGCGCCAAATGTTCTGACTCTTTTTGGCATTATTTGTACCGCATATTTTATTCGCAACATTTTTCACCCCACCACTCCAAGCCGGTCTCATTTAATGACGCCGCACAAGCATCGTGTTCAACTAACTGGCAAATTTATATTCACAAATGCAGCGAATCACGCAGTTGAACATTTCGGTATTTTTAATTTTGTCCAACAGACAATTCATCTTCTCGTTTTAATATTTTCATCGTACATGCGGAACATTAACTCGCCCATGAAATGTATTGCTCTTGTGCAGAGCAATATCAGTTGTTGCCTCATCGCACACTTGATGTTCCACTACTCTTTGTGGACGTGAAAAATGTGATTAGACAATATTTTTGTTAACATTCATCCTTGTTATTCTAAATATTCCTACGATGTGTAGAAGTAGAATTCATATAAAACAATACATGAATACAGTATCGAAACAATGTAATGTACTTGAGCGGCATATTGACCCAGTCTTGAACACAGAGTAATTAAAACTTTGTTGCACACGCTGAATTTGGAGAAGCAAAATAGAAGCGTACATTTATCGGCGTCCACGGGCGCACATCAATTAGATGTTAATCTAGGTACAGAAGCTATGTAGCTAGGTAGGTTCATGTGGGGAAATAGCGTTAGCTTTAGGAAATAAATTGGATAGGGCCGTCGGTTGGCCGGTGTGGCAACAATCGGTTAGCTAATGAAACGCCAAGCGCACTCGTCGTCAATCCGAGCCATCAGCGCGCGACAAATAATTCTAAAACGTGCTCGCTTATGGGCCAGCGTTAATGTGTTCCGATAATATTATAAATTGAACAATGTTTTTTTACTAATGTACGTTTGCTGCAACTCTAATTCGTATACATATTCTGTTATTTTCATCACTTATATTAGCATTTATGTTAGTTTTTTGCCTAACTATCGATCGAAAACACAAATTGCCTCCCATAATCCATGTAATTATGTTATAGTATAATCACTTTCACTTAAAACTCGATGTTTTTAAACAATAAAAACTTTTCTTAATACGCATAGGCACAACAAACGTGTTTGTGAAGAATAATGATGTGTTAAAAGTTCATTAAAAGATAGGATTCCGCCTTGTCCGTGGTCGAATGAGCAGGGGTTCGATCGGAAAGCAATAACAGTCACATTTATTGGCGGCTCGAGTTAGCGCGTTTCCGACTTGTGCCCCACTCTTTTTACAACCGATGAAATAATGTTGCCAGTTGCCACCTACTGATTTAACCAATGGCTTTAACGGCAGTTTAAAATCAATGGTATTATCGCCGTTTTTCCATCGCCTGTTTCAATTACATCGCATTGAGAGTTGATGTATTTTAAATTTAATTTATTAATTTAAAGATTAGATTCACGATAAACTTTTAGCAGACATATACGCATATAAACTCACGCCTTTATCCCAGAAGGGGTAGACAGAGGTGCTACCAGGATACCCATGTTTTATCGCCATATCAAAATCCAATATCACTTAGCCCAAACCGGGATTCGAACCCGATACCTCAGCGTCGTAACAGTACCGCAGTACAACTGCCCCACCGAAGCACTCCATTTCAGTAGATAAATAATAAAAATCGCCAGTTTCCATATACAACCTATTAGAAATCGTATTTTAATTTATTCAAAAAAGATACTTTTGTTCATAATTAATAACAAATTAGTTCGGTATACCGATCAATACGAAACCTACTGTCTATTGAAACATTCTAAAGGACAGTGAAACTTCTATTCGGGTCACTGCGGCCTCTAATTAAAATTAACATTTGATATAGATATGAGGTTAGCAAGATAATTTCGATCGCTATTGTATCTACTTCGTTGACAAGTATAACCAGTAGTCTCTACGCTGACATAATAGTTTTGGTGAAAACTGAAAGTTTAAAACTTTTAATTAAAATGATGATGTTACACTCGGCGCTGTAGGAATGAAAATATCATAATTGGCGAGCACAAAAACGTTAAATTACAACTCCACAGCCAACGTTTTAATGAATGTGCGTATTCCAATTCAGAACTTGTGTCAATATTAACCAAAACCTATATTACTTTGCCGATGCAGTTTATTTCTCGTTCTGCTAAAACTGTACTGAAGTAAAGGTACACAACATATTATATGAACCCTGTTTATACCACTATACATTCTTATCCAACATATATCTCCGTTCTAGAATCTTTAATAATTCTATTTCTGAGAAAATCTGAACTTACGATCTTAAGAGGGACCCCCTATCTGAAATGACATAAATCCTGACAATTTTCAATATGAAATACAATAGTACATTTGCAAATAGTGTCTGCCGACGAGACATGGCTATTTCACGATGGTCAACGCAATCAACCGGTCAAATATCTTTATCATGGCTGACATAAGTATCCCATCACCAAATGCGGGGACACCGGGCGTGGTTCATGGTGGATAATTACTAATAATAAACAGCTCCCAAGGAAATGACTTAAACCAAATTCCAATAGTTGATTAATATTCACTTTCATAATTGAAGCCCCAAATCCCTTACAAAGACAATATGCGCCAAGAACGCGACGTTCCATTTCGCACTTGACAGTTCGCATGCATCAAAATCGCAAATCGGCTTATGCGGAACAGTGTGGTGCATCGTCCCAAGCCGCGCCGGGCCGGATAAGGCAGGTGCAAGGCGTTGATAACGTGTTCGATGTTTGCCCGGTATAAATCAGCCGGTTACCCAGTTACCCGGATCGACTACACTTACCGCGCCGGCCGTGTTTACCATCAATAGCAGATTGGCTCGCTGTAGCCGTGATGCGACTGTGCTGTAAATGCAGATTAGTATTGGTTCCGTTTATGTGCTCCCATGTATTTCATATGCTTTACTGTTATACGTATGTACGAGCTGTTGGATAGTTGTGTCGTATTTGGCTTTGTATTATGTTGTATTGTATCAGTTGAAGGCTATGTATTTGACTTTGTATGGAATTTCGGATGTGACTTGATTTTATTTTACCAACTTTGTGCCCTAACAGCAAAAATGTTGAAACCTTGGTCCCATGTGATAATTATTTTCGATACGCCGCGCAGTGAACAAAAAAATTTAGTAAAAAAATATAAAATGTAATATTTAACCGAATACGTATAAAAGTCCTGAGTGACGATCACAAAAAACGCTGCTCTACACTTTTTATGTACATAAAAGGCGGCCGGACACCAAGAGATCTCATTCATAAAATCCCCATAAATAAGAACGAAAGCACTATTTTGGGCGGCCTCGGCAATAAAAACTAGGAATCACAATACGGCAGGCTCGCCCCAGGCGGACGTCAGCACATTAACTGCCCCGTGAAACAGTAAATCGAGGTGTTCTAAAGAAACTTGGCCAGTGGCGTGCGCGGCGCGGATTACGGTCGCCGAATGAAAACGAGCTGCTAATGAGCATCGCCAGTTAATTGCAGCCAGGGAGACGGCAGCCCTGCCGACGCTAACCCCCCGCCCCTTGCGTCCCCCTGCTCGCACCATTCATTTGGACATACTGATAACACCAATGATCTCAGTAAATCCTTTATGAATGGTCCAACTGAACGCAGCATGTCTAATATACTCTAGAGATTTTGTAACTCCAATATAAATTTTACACATTTGAAAAAGTCACTCAATATAAGTTAGCCAGCAACTGCAAAATAACAATCATTTGTTTCGGCCCATCCGTAACGGGACTAAATAAATCAAACGGTTGCTGTTTGCTAACAAATAAAAATAGGAAATGCACATGTAGGGCAAAACTAACAATATTCGGTACAAACCAACATAAAACGTCCTACAGGAAACGATAATGACCGTACAAAATGTTTACGTAAGAAATTGGCATAGGCTCGGCAATGTTTGGCAAATAAGGCTTGCGGCCGCCGGGCCCCTGCGTGTGACAGGAAATCTAATAACCCTTGAACGAGTTTCACGTATAAATTTCTTATACAATGGCGTCTGCCTTGTCCCTTTTTAGAGTTTCGTGGGTGTATTGCCTCGGACAGGAGCACGCGGGAATACGCCAGCTGAATTTGTCATAAACATCTTCTGTACAACGGGTTACAAAAATAACTTATCATCTGCGCGCCCTTCAGATATTATTTAAAACATAATGTTGGAGGAAACACCTTTGGCACATAAACTACGTCTTGGTCGATTTCAAACACTATAAACATGAATTAATGTTTTAAATATCGTAAATTAAATTGCTTAGTTACTTGGTTTGAAACACTGTGACAGGTTCATTTGCTAAAAATATTAAATTTGGTGCAAATGACACTGAGATCTAATAATAATCATTCCATAATTAGTGTGGCTTGGACAGACTAAATACGAAATCAATAGCATCTGATAATTATCTATATCTATTTATCTATCTACTTACACTACGTGGGAATATAATTGAGGATATAAAAGCGCCAACAATTGTTGAATGCTAATCAAAACGATTGAATAACGCGAGGTAATTTTAATTCTTTAATTTATTACTTTAATTCAAAGTCAAAGAAGCTGTTCAAAGTCCATATATTTATCGCAATACATCTACTCACTCATCACAATTGAATACGATAATTTCGGGTTGATTCCTGAAGTATGCATGACACATTTACGCTGTTAAAAGGGATGCGGAAATGGAAAAAAAATAAAATTGGTATGAAACAAGTTCTTTGACGTTACCATACAAACGAATTCCGAAGCTAAAGCCAGTGTAGTCTAAAACGAGGAAAAACTAGAGGCTTCCCTCCCGGGCGTGTAAAATAAAGCGAAGACTACCTATAGCGCTCTGATTGCACAAACTTGCCGCATCACTTGTACCACTCCAATGAAATAATAATCGTCTATAATACTTTTATTTCGTTTATGCAGTTCCCAAAAATATCCCGCTTTATGTTATACTAGCATGACAAAATGATTACAATGCACTTACGACCATATTTATAGACAGATTTAAACCTATTAGCTATTGAATGTGTTTTCTTCCTCGTCTGAACTTCGTCCGAAAGGGACACAAAATTCGACAATTAAAATAGGTTTTAAAAATGTATATGAATAACCCAGTGAATGTTTACAAACTAAAATTATTTCGCCACATATGTATGGGGTAAAACGGTGAATTTTTGGATCTCCGACAACATCTGGAAATGAAACTTAACACCAACTATAATCAGGTAATTTTAAAAACGAATTAGAATGTATTATTACTACATAAATTTGCAATTTATGAACAGCGTTCTATCAGAAATACATAGTACTTACTGGATATTAATTGTCTCGGCACGAAGAAAGAGCTCATACTACTTACCTGAATTGTATATTATCACGTGATTAAACTATTAATATACTAAGTAGTATTATCATTTCGTGGCAGGTTACAGACATAACACAACATTAGACTTTTCCAGAGACCCCCGCGCTTAAGTGCTCAGTGTGATTAAAACGGATGCCGCTATCGATCCTAGCTTACCTTAGTTGCAGTAGCGGATGTGAGGGCAGAATAGTTACAACCTAGATTACTACTCGTACAAGTGGAGAGCAAGGTAAAGATTTTATTTTTTCATTCTTCCACGGCATAGTTACTGCATCGCACCTGGTAGTAAGTGGTAATGCCATCCAGATAGAGTATGGAATGGCATCAGACAGTGGTCTCATGTTATTCGATACAATCATGCCGGCCCGCTAAAATACCTTTCACGCTACGGCGGCAGAACCCAGGATTATAGGAAGGAGGAAACATGTGTGATGACAAACCGTTCCACAGTTTAACGGGCGGTAGGGAAAATAATTAGAAAACTTTTTGGTTGCAGTGCAACAACGGTGTCATCACCGTCCTAAAGTCGTGTGGGCTTTCAGAATTAAAAATAGCAGCATAAGCCTTTTCAAATAGTTCATTGAGGTAATCTTGGAACAGGCTATACTCAGCAGTGGAATTATTGTGGCTCAAATGATGAGTTGATGATAATATTGATAATTTAAATAGTAAATCATAAGCAAACCTATTTGCATAGATTTCTAAAGTCACCTAAACGCATTACGCCACAGCATCCATGTAAACTTAATTTTAAAAGGATTAAATATCAGGCAGGTCGTGAAGTTAAGAATCGAATAAATCTTCAACCGACACTAAAAATGTCACGACGACCTCACACCGGCAGATAGAACAAATACCAAAAGAAAAACTTTCAAGTAACATTGTAAACGAAGGCCGAAGTTATGAAGAAAAGCAGGAAATCAATTCTGTTACATCATCTCTGAAATACAAACTAAAGTGGAAGACAGGTTATGTTATTCCTATTTCCTTATTCCTTAAGCACAGCCGCTTACATCCTGAGGGCGTTGTGTAAGCAATACATCTATGCAAGGATAAACATCGGCTTCGACATTACGGCAAAACACTGTACACCCAGTATACTATTTCTTTATTTAACTACATTTCCCGGAAATGAAGATATTTTTGGTAAGTTCCAACGACAACATTGTTTTTAGGTCAAATTTCAGTCGAATTCAAATCGAAGATTAGTTTTATACTTACTTTTATAATATAATTCAAATCATCATCATCATCATCTCAACCACAGGTCCACTGCTGAACATAGGCCTTCCCCAAAGAATATAGAAATAGATGGCCATCTATCAATTAATTTGATTATTTTGATTTAAAATAACAATTTATGGTAGTTATATTACATTGTAGAGACCCAATGGAGGTACAATTACATGCCTTTGACGATAGTCATCGGAAAACCGAGGTAAAGCAAAAACGTTGCTTTCGTATTTCGTTTGGTGGGACAGATCACGAAAGGCCCAATAACCATTTCCTCGTCCCATCTGTTTTCTTTTTCTTTCGCATCCCATTTTGAAAGTTCAACAATGCACCTGCTTACCAAGTATTTTAAATGTTCATGGGCTTGGTAATTAACTATCATAAAGTAAGTGTCTTCTTTGTTTGCTGAACCAGTAACAATATGATTTGTTTACAGTGAAGTTCTGTAAATAGGTAAACATCAACATATATGGTATGAACAGTAAAAGGATAATATCCCAATCATAATTTCCCTGGGAAAGGAAGTTGGTAAAAAAATTCACTTCACAAAGAAGGACCCGTCCCTTCGTCGTAACTCATATTGCCTTTGTCATATTATTAGGCTATTGCGTATATGGGATATTTATACCTACTTTATTTATGGACCATAAAAACGAATACCTAAGCACTGTGACAAATTATAGCCAAATATTTGGGTTTATGACTACTTACTATACGAACTAACGTTAGAAATTCCTAGAAGGCTATGATTTCCACAAACGTAAAATGAATATGATATTTTTCTATCAATCAAGCCTCGAATGTATTGGAGAAGAGCAAGTACTACTAGATTCAAAGAGACAAAGAACTCTCTTTGTTTCTTGGAATTTATCTTGACAAATACCTATATGAAACAAAATTACAATTAAAATAATCAAATTATTAACCCGGCGATCGCACAGTTGGGTCTATAGTACCTACGCCTTTTGAAAATGCACGCATTTCTATAAAATATTTTTGCGACGTTGCTACACTTCTCATTAGCTGGAGCTAATGGTCTTCTCTTCCTTTCAAATATCGCCTTACAGTGGTATCGTGTATACAGCGGTGGATAGACGCGGATAAACACAAGAAAGGTAAATAAGACCCAACTATACACCTGGTGTCGTAATTTCGCGCCGTCTTTTTTTAAATGTATTATTGTCTTATTGTATTGTTTTCAGAACCTTTGTAATTATGGATCGCGAAAAACTCGAACAGCAGCGAATTTTAGCTATTATGCAAGAATCCGACTCCGAATATGAAAATTCTACATCAGAAAATGAAGAGGAAGATCATCTGAGTATTCGCAACCAGGAAAGTGACACCGATCAAGATGTATCTGACACGGACAGAGACGATGTGCCCCTTGTTGAACTATGCCATCAGCTACATTCTTCAACGTCTGAAATACAGCACAGTTTTGATACTTATTTGACTACCACCACCTCTGAAAGTCAGATATGAACATCTTATTTTTTTGGAATAGACGGGACCAAGTGGCAGCAGAGGCCTACTCGCCAAAATGTCCGAACTAGGGCGGAAAATATCATAACACAAGTGCCAGGTGTTCAACCAGTAGCTCAAAATGTCTGGAATAAACGCATACATAATACATAAGAAGAACAACAATACCACGACAAAGCGTAGCAAAAGCGGCGCAAAAGGGTAAGAGATTTTTAGGAGAACCTGATGAGGAACCACCTGTGAAGATATCTAATGCAAAAAGAAGGTGTCAGGATTGTCCTGCCAAAAAACACAGGAAATCTAGAAATACTTGTCGGTGCTGTAAAAAATACATCTGCATTGAGCATGCTGTGTTGTACTGCAAGGATTGCGCAGATGAAAGAGAAACTATGACTGAATAATTATAAGACTATTATAGAAAATAGTTGTTATTCCTGCTATAAATTTCATGGTTATACTTACTATTACGTTAAAATTGTGAAAAAAGTTTGTTTTCTATTTTTTTTTTAGTTTAAGACAGAGGTTACCTATTTTGTTAAAGTTTTTTCATACTTTTATAAAAATGTCATTAAAAACATATAATATCTCGTACCAGGTTGTTTTTGTTTATCCAAAAAGTCATAAACAATAGGTTTTTCATCCAATTATTATGATATGTTAGTAAATTTATTTTAATTATTGATGTTATGGCGTTTTTTTATACGGGTCCATTAGACCCAACCCTACTACCGTTGTGACATATTTCCACTGTGCTGACGCCGGGTTAATATTTTTTTGAAATTAGAATCATAGTTCGTAGACACGTGCTTATAATTAAATTTCGTAAATCTTACATTGCTGCCATCTAGTTGTTATAGTTGAACACTTCTGCCCACAAGGCACCGTTGATTACTATCTAAACAGAAACATTAAACAGTTTACAAATCACCAATAGATGGCGCTAGTAGCAGCTTTTTACTGCTACCAGAAGGAGATGTAAGATATAAAATATTGCTTGTGTAAACAGGTTAGCAAATCTTACAGCAAATCGTATGTTGCGTTTCACCACCAATGGTTGCACTTGCAGCGGATGAACGTCATAATGACGTCATAAAAGAAGGACTTTTTACGTGTTGTTAGGTCTGATATCAAGTGTATTTAAATTATGGCAAATAGTGTATATTATAGTGAAAATAACGATGTCTCCGCTATATTTTTCGACTTAGACAACACTTTGATACAAACAAGAAGAGGAGACACGAAAGCCTGCAATAAGGTGTGTAAACCATATTTTCTTTAAATTGTTGTGACATTGCCACGGTCATGGAGAATGGAGCGAAGTGCGCGCGCTGTCATTACGTGAATATTGTTCGGTGTGTTTCTGCGTCGTTACTCGCTGGAGTCTCCTAAACGCTGTTTATAGTTGTTGTTTCGGCTGGTGTTGCTGCATGCACCACGAACGCACAGAATTCACGTTCCAGCACGTGTTATAAATAGACATTTCATAGTAGGAGTAGGTGCGCTCGACGTCCTGATTTAGATATTTTGGAAGAGAACTCACGCTAATTATAAACGTGATGTAGATCGAGTCGGTGCGAGCGATTCAACTGTGGCACCGTGCGCTCAGTGGAGCGCTATCTACTGCGCTTTGTGACCGCGTCCAGTGATTTGTGATAATGGGTGACATATCGGAACCTATAAAGAAATGCATTCTTATGCTGAATAATGCAAAAAGCGATACCGAAAAATTCGCCACGCTTTTTTTGGTGACTAAACTCGTGAAAAGTAAGGATTGCAATTCCATCGCGAAGAAAGCGCTTTTCGAAGCCATCGGGTTCAAATTCCTGAAGAAACTTCTGACGAATACCAACGTTGAAGATGACTGCCCGCCGTCCGTGTACAAGTCGGTCGCTTTGTCCATCCTCACCAACTTCTGCAACGATCCTGAACTCTCCACCCATCCAGAAATGCTTGCAAATATTCCTGTGTTCCTGGAGATAGTACAGGCCTCTGAAAACGAAGACTATGATTATAACCTTATAATCATCAGTGAAGCATACACATGTCTACAATGTATAGCTGAACATACAGCTGGACAGAAAGCACTTATTGAAGTCGGAGCCATTACAAAAATGTCAGAAATCTACTCACACCAAAGCTTCCAGACTGATGAGGCTCTACAAATTCTTGTGAAACTTGTAAGCACATATGGCCCTGCTGCTTGGGGTAGTGACCCAAAACCTTTCCATGCATTAGTAAACAAAATAGCTTTGGATTTTGCCACAGACCAGTCGGAAAGGAAATTTGAATTAGCAACTATCCTGAGTGCCCTATTATATAGCTGCAATAAAGAGGCTGTTCTCCCTGGAGCATTAGAGGAAACATGGCCCCAAAGTATCTACAGAGCCCTCCATGACATACTTACAAGCAAAATTGGCAAGAACCAAAGGGACCCTGCGCTCAAGCTTGCTGCAAATGTTGTAGATCTTCTGGGCGTAGAATGGACACTGAATGATGATGAAAATCCAAAGAAATTCTTCCTTTTACTCCTTCAACTCTGTGCTATTGAAGTGAGGATGCAATTAGAAGATAGAAGTTTCAAACAAGCCTTCGGAAATGCAGACCTAGTCACATCATGCTTCATTGTCCTGGAACTCTCTATTAACTACATGGCAACTGACCAATTGGATTTGGAACAGAAAGAGAAACAATCAGTCTACACCAGCCTTAAGGGTGCATTTAATGCTGTTGTGTCTATACTGACTAAAGTGTCCAATGATAAAAACAGAGATAAGTTGCCTGACCCTGAAAAAGTGTTTGTTTGTGCTATGGTCAGGGTTTTGGTTGCCTGGATTGCACAAGAGACCACCGCTATGAGGGAACACATCTATGCATTGCTTCCCTTCATGTTCTCTCTTGCCAACGACTCCTTCCATGCTTATAGGGCCAGAAAATTGGCTGAGAAAAATAAATCTGAAGGAGAATCTATGGATATGGACACCCCTCTGATAGGACAAATTGATTTACTCCGTCTTATGTTACCAGCCCTCTGCCACTTAGTTGTAGAAGACAGGGCTAGAGATATTGTACTTAACTTGAAACAAGAGGACATTCTCTATGAAGCTATGAACTTCTACTGGTCAATTGTCCATTACAAGAAACCGCCTATCCCCAAATCTGAGCGAGGTAAAGCCAGAACTCAACCTGAACCAGAATTGGACCCGAAACTATTGGAAGATATGAAAGACTCAAGAGCAGCTATGGTCAGCCTTTGCAATATCTTTATGAACCTCACAGTACTTGCACCTAAAGTAGTTGAAAACAGCATGTTGTTTAACACACTACTCAAGTTTATCTTCAACAACCTGCCAGAACTGAAGGATATCCCTGAGAATCTCGTTCTTCATGGACATTTAGCTATCCTTGGTTTGCTATTACTCAAACAACAAGCCAGTAAAGTGAAGAAAAACGACTTCTCAATCTGCAGATATATTCAATCTACAATCAGATTCCTGTGGGATGCATACAATGTTGATGAGTCCAATGATCCCAATGCTTTAGTTGTCTCAATGAGCTACAAAGAGAACTGGAGTGAAATTGCCGATTTGTGGTTCCTGGGAATGCAGACTATGAGCGGTGTCCTTACTATCGTCCCCTGGATATCAGAATTCGCGATTGAGAGTGGATGGGCAGAGGGCATTGTTGTGATGCTCGTGAAAGTGAAAGTCGGTACTCTCCCGCCCAACGTTAAGTCTGCGTTTGAGGATTTCCTCTGCAGGTTGGTTGATTCGAACGAAGCCGTAATCCCAGTGCTCAAGAAGGGCGGCGCACTCAAAATGTGCAGAAACCACCGGCTAATGGAGCTAGGCAAAAAATTATTTGGCGATTAAGTTTAAAAATTCTTTAATTTTCTAAATATTACGTAGGTATGTCTACTTGTTTTGTATCACATTTTTTATCACAGAGTACTTAATGCCGCTTTGAGTTTTCACTGTATGGAGTTTTCATTTGTTTCGGCAATTTATAACCATTGTTTTATTGCTGTAAATAAGCATTACGGGTGTTTTATAGTATTGTTGTTTTACCTACACCATACATGAAATATGCAGATACACTTAATTCATTCTCAATAAACTCGATTTTAACAAACATGTTGTTTTTATTACAATTCGATCTCACGTGTGTGTTGATAGGAGTATCAGTTTTCACTCGAGAAGCTGTGCCAAGCTAAGCTTACTTGGCAGGTTAGTGAACGACACCGCACATAGAACGTTGAACCCTTCTATTTCTGGATCACGAACATTTCCTACATGATACAAAATGGCACGCGGACACCACTCATTTTCTTGACACAATACATCACAGCTACACAGGTGCACACAAACCGAGCACTCGCATTTATTGGCGTCTTAATTGATGCCTTAAAAGTACATTAGCAATTACTTCTTATTTGCCAAAACTCAAGACAGAAAACAATTACGAAGCTTGTTCTGATATATGAGTCACTTGCACGAGTTGTACAGCGCGCTCCGAAATTACTACTAGTGTATAAATAAGTAGGTATGATGTTTACTAATACTAATTCTAATAAAGTAGAATATTACACTAGCTCATAATATTTAGTTATTTTGCAATAAGTATGTTCTGAAATACATAAAACAGATTACATTTACACTCAGCCTCAGTGGCGCAAGAATCCGACTGCGAATTGAGAGAACACGGCTTCAATCCCTGCACCGAAACAAATATTGTGCAACAAACATTCTTTACGGATTTGTTCAATCTGTTTCTAAATTTCTCTCAATAATTGGTACCTATGTTTTATTTGAACAAAACAATATATCTTACAATAAAGTACCTAAAGTAATTTACACTGTGGTGATTAGGAATAGATTAAGATTGTTTTATATTGGATTTTTAGATGTATTTATCTATAATTTATCTTCTAAAGATACTGATTCTATGTTTATTTAATTCATGCCTTCAGTTGGTGGAGATACTGCAGCAACAGTATGGGATCCCGCAAGAACTGGCTGCAGAAAGCGGTGTATCATTCCTACGCGCCTTCAGAGCACGGCCAGATGACGAATCCTACGCTTTGAATGAATGGCAGACACATTTATGGCGCAACTGCTTGCCCAAAAATTACAAACACATTGCCAGTTAGTATGCTTCAAATAAACATAATATATAAGAACACGTGCCAGCGAAAATGAGTCTTGTTCACGCGTATTATGCATTTAAAAGTATGAACAAAATTAAATAGGTTTCATATATGTCTGTAATTAACTAGATTTTTATATATTTTAGTAGACCACGGAATTAAATTACTTTTTTAATCATAACTGCAATTTACTGGTCTTTTGACTTTATAAATCTGTAGAATATTCTTTGAACATTATCTACACTCTCATAAAATAGACCCGATATTTGTTTACTTAATTTTGTATAGTATTTATTATGGTGACATATTTATTTATTTACAAGGAGCTTTATTTTTCAAAAAGTAAATGTTTATATGGGCCACAAGTATTTTAGGAGTCAGTTGATAGTGTTGGATTGCTTTTACATTCGTTGACGTGGAAATAGACGCGCCTATTCTTCCTTTTCTCATCAATTACAAAGTCGAAGAATTAATTTAACTGTATATTTGGCGTCTGGCCAGAATGCGTATACTTCGCTTTACTTTCGTCGTACATTCATTGTGCATAAATATAAATGTTAAACACCGTTCGAAACATTTAACCTGCATTTTCAGAAATGCAAATAAGAAAGGATAATCCAGTTATGTAAACGGTTGCTAGGGACTTAAAGCGTGGGTGTACGATGTAAAAACAGCTGTTGGATCAGAACGATAAATAAATCGAGTAAAAAAACAAAACGTGAATGGAAATGACGCATGGGATGGAATTAGATCGACTTGGAAAACGCCATTTCTCTCACTCAAAAACATGATGTTATATTTACAAATGATACAATGCCCATACGTAACCTTGATGCCCCCGCTTGTCACCATGTAGGGTAATGCATATTGTTCATGTCACAAAAAGGGATTAGCTTAAAGACTTCTCTTATGTCTGATGCAAGGTGACATGACACCCTTTTACTGGTGGTAGGTCTCTCATATGTGAGAGGCTGCCTGGGTGGGTACCACCGCAATGTCTATTTCTCCCGTCAAATAGCAGTTTAAATGCACTGTTGTGTTTCGGATTGAAGGGCATTGTAGCCAGAGTAATTACTGGACATATTGAGACCTAACATCTTATGTCTCAGGATGGCGGGCGCAGTGGAATGCCAAGCATTGCTTTGTAATTCAAGGTGTTGTTTGGTTTTGCTACTGTTTATGAGCGGTCGTATCGCTTACCATCAGGCGAACGGCATGCTCGTCTCGCCATTCACAGCAATAAAAAAAAAATGAATTCTATTTCTAAAATAATCTGATAATTTGAAGTGCCTACAGTGTATGTATAATTTGCTGGACCTCGTTTCATATGATATGTTTGTTCCAGAAAATGTATCAGACGAATGGGTAAAATTAAGGTTTCAATGTTTGGCACTAACAAATGAAGTCATACACCTGTTGGAAACATTGAGGTAAGTTCAAATTGCATATGCGTAGGATAATATGTTATGAAGAAATATTTCGCAATTTGCTCCATTTTATCTATAAATATTTCTCCATGATATAACTATTTAATGATGTCTATTCATAAGAGTATATTTCTTGGTTTTGATTTTATGCATATTGCCGCGATGAGTTAACAATTATTTAAAAAAAATAATGCATTTTACAAAACAAAGAAATACCATAATAGCAGATAAATTCTTTTTTTTTTCTACAGGATTTTTTCAGGAATGGACATTTACTTCTTTATAGGTGTAATAATTTTTAGGTGTATAAATTGTAACTGACAGAATGTATCTGCTGTTGTGCAAACAATAATTGTGCATGGTGTTATGTGGTACACTGAATTGTTTTATATCAACTTCATTCCATCTCGCGCCATTTCATTGATATCGCATTCATACTTCATTAGAAAAGTGTTCAGTTCCATTGTGTTATTTTCTTTCACAAGGATCATCGGACGTTGCATGCCACATAATACTATGGATACAGCAATACTGATATATCGAAATGATCATGTAAAGTCAGCACCGGAATATTGTGGAGGTATTAGAAAATACGATGATACTCGAACAATAATTGACAAGTTGCCTTCGCGATTACGGGGCTGGCTTTGCGCGCATGTTGCTAATAAATGACTTGTTTTTCAACAGTTCAGTTGTTGCTCAACGAGTGACTAAACTCGGGGCGCCGCGTGCGCAACACTTAGGTTTGAATTGTATTTGTTAAATATGTGAGGGAGTGCATCACGGAGAAGGTAATACCATTACCTCAACACCTTGAATAATTAACAACTATGGAGATATGTTATCGATTTTCGAATTTGTGAAGCTTTGTTATGTGTGTGATCAAAATTTGTTAACATTAAAATATCTCCATAGTTTCATTATAATTATTAACAATTAGCTCTCTGCTGAAAATGTTCATCATTTTATATCATAAGGTTTATTTTCATGCGCGAATTTTTCAGCAAGGTGCTACTGAGTTTTATATTGTTTTCAAATGCAATTTGTATTTCAATATAAATTGTATATGAAATGTATTATAATAAGAGGTCGTAAATTCTCTTGCACGACATCCATATTTTCGCTTGAAAATTAATGATTTGTAAATTACTTTGAGTTGTTTACTCGGAATCCTACACACGGCACTGCCAAGACAGTACGTTTGCTAATTCTAGTAAGAGGATTTATAGTCTCGTGCAAGACTATTTGGCTTAATCTGTATCGTGTGCTGAGTTTCAGCATAAATGAGCTCATTAAATAACCAAAGGCTGGTAAATGAATGTGGACAGGGAGGATTACCTTCTCGGTCTGATCACGAACGGGCCGTCCCGTGCCCAATGGCAGAAGATCGAACGGCTCGACCTGCGCAAATATTTCGACTGCGTGCTGGTGTCCGGCGACCTGCCCTGGGAAAAGCCCGACCAGCACATATTCCTTGAGGCGTGCAAGCTGCTCAACGTTGAGCCGCGCAACTGCATCATGGTAGGAGACAAGCTGGAGACAGACATCAAGGTCAGAGCTTCTTATGCTCGTATTTTCTATATATATTTTCTTATATGTATTTTCTTTTTACGAATGAAAATTCAAAAAACAAATTAATAATAATAGGCAAAAAATAAGATAATCATTTCTATCCAGTTTTAAATAATATTAGTAGTAGTTTATTTAGTTATAGTTTTGAATATTTATGCCACTGTAAGAGTTGGGATACGATCCCCTCCCCTCCTGGAGGTGGGCGCTTATGACTGCGACACAGTTCTCCCGAACTAATGCAGCTATTAACATACACATAAATTATCTGTAAAATTGTTAATTTATCAATAAATTATTTGAATTTGAATTCTTTGGTATGAAGATATGTTAACACAAAGAAATTATACTTAATAGGTGAAATGTAAACAGATGATGACAGATATGATTGAGACCTTGTACTAAAAAACAAAGACTTTTAGTCTCTTGATTATTAATCAGAAGATGGCAGTGAAATATGAAATGCACTAATTGTTTTGTTTATTTTTGTTGAATGCGCACACTGACCTCGTTTCGCGGTCGCTTGAATGTTGCATCTTTTGAGACGCTTCAAGGTGTGGGCAGTTATAAAAAATGAAGTACTGTTGAGTTTACTTTCTAAAATAGAAATTACACCAAATACGCTTCTAACACATGCACATTGTTGCAAATTATTACTTAACGGAGAATGCCCATTTAATATGAAATGTAGTATCGGTGCGAAGATTTTTGTGCCTAGATGAAACCTAGTTCTTTGTGTAGGGAAAAATATAATATTTTCAATAAATAGTTTTGGTCAGGCCTGCAAGCCCGGAGTTCTTGGAGAAATTAACGTGAAGTCCAACATAACAAATGCATACCTAAAGAATTTTAAGCAATATCAGTATTGGGATTAACGATTTTTTTTTACCGATACTATGAATGCGCATTGTACTTTCATGAAATGCCTTGCAGATTTCACAGTATATTACTTATCGTGCGTATAAGGGATTGCCTGTAGCATAGCTGTTTCCTACTCTAATTGTATATAGTATGGAAATGCTTCATAAGAAGAAATCTTTCAAATGAACTTCACATACTACAAGTAAAGCATTACTAACATAATTATCCGTTGTTTGTTTTCTTCCAGGGTGGCATAGAAGCGGAGCTGGGAGGCACCGTGTGGATCCCGCTGCAGAAAGATGAAGAGACTTCGGATTTGCCAGATTTTACTATAGACAAAGTCACAGAGTTGCCAGAAGTGTTGCCAAACTCACCTAAGCTAAGACGCTCGCACACAGCTAATGTTTGCTGATGATTTGTGCTTCAGCTTTAATTTGCATTCAAAATAACTTTACTTGACATATTCATATCCTCCTGTAGTTTATGAACAGTATTAGAAAGTACAAAACTATTATTTGCAGTACAAATGTACATAATTTTATGGTTTGTTAATATTGGTTCATGTGCGTGACGTAGTTACTTCGACAAGTTACCTTGAAAGTCCTGTAATGGTACCTCAGTTGTCAAATGTTATTATTGTATTTTTTAATGTTTACTAATCTCAAGTTTGTATATTAATAAGCTTGTACTGTAAATTCTAACTCAATTACTCTAAGGAGAGTGTTTCTATTTATATTTTTGTACAAAACATATGTAAGTTATTTTTTTTGTACTTTATATCATCTTCCGATGAGACTGTCTTGTATGTGATAATGTACTCGTAATAGAAGAGATTACCATAGTATGCTTAAATCTCATTTAATGTAAATTACTGGGATAGAATAGTTGTTAGTTACTGGGATATTTAATATAGGCGTTAGTTCGTTAAGGCTATGGTTGTATAGATTTAGATAAAAATAATTCCTATATTTATTTGAAAGAAATTATATATCAACGATGGCTGTTGATTAAGCAACTCCACTACGTTAGTACTGCAACTGCAAGGTAATGATGACTGTGGCGAAATGACAGGTAACATTGACCCTAAACTATCTCATATTTGTGATTATAATTTCCTATAGTTATTAATAACTTAGACAATCAATCTCGCTTCATGCTACATAGATAAAAGAAATGGGACAACACTTCTCAAAATAAATGGTATTTAGATAGAGAATTTGTGTTTTATTTTCAAACCTACTTCCCTTTTTAAATAAAAAAACTACTTAAGTATATAAAAACACATATTAGCAATATATTTGCTTGTAACATTTAGGTATAGGCACGGTGGTTTAACTTAGAACAAACAACGACGAATTATAATCATCGTTTTTACTAACTTAACACCAGAGGGCGAAAAAATCGTTGGTTTGTACAGGTTTCTTCATTTTACGTAGATTGTATTTTACGCGGATATTATTGGCCCTAAATTACTTTTAACAGCATTGATTAGCTTATTTGCTGATGAGTTAATTTTAAAGCAATTATTAAATTTATTAAAATGCATACACATGCGAAAATGAGAATTGTTATTTTCACATTTCTATACAGAATAATTTGTTTCAAATAGATAAAATTCAAATCGATTCTGTTAGATCTTATTCAGGTCCAAACCTCCCTAAATCTTTTCTTTTCATGAAAGTAAGTATAGATATATTACTGGATTGTTTTTCTTACTTAACGCCAGAGGGCGCCTTGAATTGATTGAGTGACGTCTCTATCTTAGTATGTAAAATGTACTCTGTGGGTATAGGATGTTACTATATTGAATGTGTGGTTAAATAAAGCCTGCATTATTACACAAACAGTAAAACACATAAAATTGCTAACATTATATTATTCAACAACTATCCTATAATTAATTTGACTATATTAATTTGTATGAAGGACTATGCTGTCCTCAACATTTTGGCCTCTCGTTTTTCTTGTAACATTTTCTTCTGTTCCTCTATAATCTTTTTCCTTTCCTGCAGAAATTCTCCATATTCCTGAAACATATTTACAAATTACAAAAATGTTTTATTAATGTTAAAGTTATTTTAAAAGCATAAAAATCTTAGTTTTATAACTAATTCCAATAATTTTAATAACTTATTAGGAGTTTGTTTTTTTTTTTTTTTTTTATTGCCTTGTAGGCAGACGAGCTAGCGGCCCGCCTGATGGTAAGCGGCTACCGCTGCTCATGGACCTCCGTAGTGCCAAGGAGACCAGCACAACAAAGTCGCTGCCTACCTCGAGGAAAGTACTCTCCTTAAACCTCGTTTGAAGAAGGACAGGTCATAGCGCTGAGGAAACACCGATGCAGGGAGTTCATTCCATAGCTTGCACGTACGTGGTAGAAAAGAACGCTGGAAACGTACTGTCCGGGAACGGTACGCCTGCAGGTGGTAGGAATGAACTCTACTGCGGAAACGTGTGGTGCGATGGTACATAGGCGACGGTGGTACCAACTCAAACAACTCCTCGGAGCACTCCCCATGGAACAAACGATAGAACACACAGAGAGATCCGAAGTCTCTCCGCAGTCCTAACGGTTCCAATTTGTCCGTGCGATCGGGATCATTGACTATTCGACAAGCTCGTCGCTGCAAGGAGTCAAGTGGGTCGAGCTGGTATTTTGGGGCACCTGCCCAGAGGTGGGAACAGTACTCCACGTGGGGCCGGATTTGCGCTTTGTAAAGCGTCAATCTATGACCCGACGTAAAGTACTGCTTGGCTCTGTTCAGGATTCCCAACTTCTTGCTCGCCAGTTTGGTTTTATCCTCCAAATGACTCCTAAACTCGACCTTGCTTGATATTTCGACGCCAATTGATTGGCGTCGAAATAAAAATCTTGATTTTATTGTATTCATATTTAAATTATTTAAAACATGTTTTGATCTCACTAGCCATCAATTATAAATGATGTTCTTGGGTGTTAAACTATCATCTAAATCCGAGAGTGGTCTGATATGACTAATATATATTAGGGATGTTGCGGATGTCGATTTTTTCACATCCGCGGATGCGGATGCGGATGCGGATGTTCAAAGACTCACATCCGCGGATGCGGATGCGGATGCGGATGTTTAACATCTTATATAAATATAGTATATGAATGAATATTGAAATTAAACTATTATTTACGGATTTTATCGCTTACTAATATTTATCGATTTATCTATGTTATTTTTTTATATTTTTTAACTTACCTGATATTTCGATTACTTTAAAGGATTCATGGTCACAGGGCGGAATTTAATTACCCGTAATTTACAATTATTAAATTATCTATTTTATTTGGTGACTGCTATAAAAATAAATTTGAAAATATAGCTTGTTTAAAATTATAATATTCGTATAGGTATGGACTTTTGTTTAAAATTGTAAGTTATTGTATGGACCAGTTAAGTGTTTCTGTTATTATTTATGTAGAATTTGAATGTTATAATGAAAATAAAAATATTTAATTTATATTATAAAAGTTAATTTAAAACGTTAATCTGTTTTTGCATTTCAGTCTACGCAGACGAAGCTGTGTCTTGATGTCGGGCAGTTGGTCTTTTGGGTTCCGATATAATTAAGTGTAGAATTCGATCCCATGCTTGTGAAAGGTTTTAGCCATCTTGTCTATTGATAATCATATGCATTACCTTCGTTTTGAGTAGCCCCAAGAGCTCGCAAAAGAACACTGTTTCATTTATTAAATATAACGCCAGTCCGCCTTTTCTGATAACAAGGCGTTTAGGAAGAGGTTGGTAAATTAAACCCACGCTGCAAATAATTGTTTGCTAGGATTACTACTTAGTGGAGTGGATAAAAATCTTTGTGCTATCGGCAATAATATCTTTAATTCCTCTCGATAAACGCCACTTAAGAGGATTTTCATCCACGTAGACTCTTTTTTTATTGGGGTAAGAAAGAAGTGTTTTTGGAGTATAGCTTCAGTGCTACCATTTTCTGGTATTTCTCGACTCTCATTTTTACTAGAAGAATCTATTACCATAGCAACAACAAACGCGTCCGATCAAGTCACTCTTTATTTCGCTCCCATTGGTCAATGTCACGTCCGAATGGCGTTGCCAGGTTTAGTTTTGAAAATTCGGGACAGGACATTCAAATAAGCGGGATTTTGAGTTCTTCAGCGCGACGCCTATTAAAGAAGAGAGTTATATATTTTTTTTTGCTTTCACAAATATTACTCCCCCTATTTCTAGCAGCATATACTTATTACATAGAAAAACGTCGCGTCTTTGGAGGCTCTCAAAGACAATAGCCGATTTATGGTTATTATTATAATAATGAAAGCGCACCTCAATCAGACCAAGTACTATATCTCTCGAGGCTTCAATTCATAAGGCGCCATGGTTTCTTAGCATGCATACATACATAAACTCATGCCTTTTTTCCAGAAGGGATAGGCAGAGGTTTCTTACCTTACTCCAAATATTTTAAAAATTTACACAAAACGATTTTAATTTTTCCTCTAGTGTTTACTATGGGTGTACATCAAGTTATTCCTTAAATTCTCAGACTAAAACTATTCGATTTACCAGAGCGATCTTTATCGCCAAGATGAAAATGTCTTTGCACATGAATTTTGACAAATTATGCTCGCTATAATGCTCGAAGAGAATTATGTGAAGTTAAGATGCGTTTTTCTTTTGAATTACATCTACATATACATGTCGTAAAAAAACATCGCCAGTAATGCTCTCTAAGCCGTAAGAAACTTGGAATTGTTACTAAGGAATTTTCATTGGAGCTAGCTAATATTCACTAACACATAAGTTCACTAACAGTATTTCCTTGCACATTACCATCTAAAATAAGAAAGGAATTCGTGAACAAACCGCAAGAACTTATTCAAAGCCATATATTTTATTGGAATCAGCCTAGCGAAACTACTTTAGAATCGAAATAGATATTTAGTAGGTAAATAATTGTAGGAAAACGCGAAATACAGTACGGATTATAAATAAAAGTGTGTAAGATTTCGTTTTTTATTCGTTCTGAGAACGGTGGTCAAAAAGCGGGATATGTGGCGTCCCGCCGAAGGTTTAATCGGGACGCGTTACCAAACCCCTGAAAAGCGGGACACCTGGCAACACTATTTCCGAACGACACGCGCCATTAGCCGGCACCGCCAAATTTCTGTCTTGTCTCATTTTGTATTACATCCGCATCCGCATAAAACATCCGCATCGATTATTGCGGATGCGGATGCGGATGCAGATGTCAAAATTTATGCGGAAGTTCCGCATTTGCGGATGCGGATGCGAATATTCGCATCATCCCTGATATATATTGTTAGAAGACGGAAGATGAATACCTTCCAAATACTATAAAAGGACCGCGCACACCGTTCTTAGTTCATTTTGTCGGCTGTCGTTTGAGGAGGCAACATCGCCCAAGTACCATAGATTCGTATTCGATTTGTGAGTTGAATTTCAATTAGTGTTAAAATTGCGTTATAATTATTGGTGAGTCATAAACGATCTATTAACATTCGTTTTGTTCCTTGTTTTTACTGATTATTGTTAAATTTTAAGGTATTACGTTGTAAGTGATTTGATTGTGCAAATAAATAAGTTTGTGAGTCACCTCGCGTGACGGAAGTTATATTTTTTTATTAATCTCCACTTCTGATTCCTAATATCAGAAGTGGGATAAAGGACTACAAAGCCCACTAAAAGCATTGATACAAGGAACAAAACTAAAATATTTTTCTACCCTCATTTTTGCATTGTGCTATTTTTTTAATGTTTTAAGTGTTCTTGTGTATTGCGGTTTGAATCATTGATATTACACGTGTACCATAAGAAACCTGCGCTTAATATGCCCCGAAGGTACAGCCGCCGTCGTTCCCGAGACCGTTCGGGAAGTAGATCAAGTAGTAGTGATTCCGTGTATAGTCCGCGTCATGAATCGCCGCGTAAGCGCCGTCGCGACCGTAGTGCTTCGAAGGATAGCTCCTATTATCGCCGGCACAATGATCGCGAGCGATGCCGTTCTAGGTCTAGATCGAAATTCACGCGTCAACGCTCTAGGCAGCGATCTGTCTCACCTGACGTTAACGCCTCTTTACAAAACACTTTAAGTAGCATCATGACGCGACTTACTGCAATCGAGAGTAACGTCGTAAATACAACATGCACGTCAAAAGTTTTAGTAACCTCGCAAGCCAATGATCATAGTGTAGTGAATAGTAGTAGGCCGATCCGTGAAGTTGCGTCGCACTCTCGTAGCTCCGTGGGCTTGGGCGATGTTCCTAGTAGGGATCGCGTGAACAACTCCGAGGGTTTTTCTATCACCGCTTGCACCGACGATCCAACTGTTCGCGGGTCCGATACCCCGTCAACCACGACCCTTCTCGTAGAGGCTATTAAATCACTGCAACCTATGAGATCGCATAATTATTACGTTTCTAGTTTTGATCCAAACGTACACGATATTGATGCCTGGTGTGAGGAGGTGGATCGCGCGTTAACTGCGAACGGTTGGAGCGATCACGAGTGCCTTTCGCGAGTAGCCTCCTGCCTCAAAGGGGATGCTAAAGTCTGGCTAAACGAGTGGGTCACCAATGACCGTACTTGGTCCAACTTTAAACTCGAATTCAAGCCCCTTTGCCCTCGGAAGTTGGATTACGCTAATATTTTGTTTGAAACTATGAATACGACATCTGACAAATTCGCGACTTACGCTGAGTACGCCCGACGTACCCTTTTACGATTACGTATTGTTAAGGGCCTCAGCGATGAACTGCGGACTCTTATAGTAATACGCGGTATCGATAGCCCACAAATTAGAGCGGCCGCGGCGAACGCAAACTTGGCAACCGAAGACATAGTCTCATTTCTATCCATTTATACGAAACCAAGTCGCAATAAGCCTGAGTCGCGAGGTAACGTTATTGGAAAGCAACGCCCTATTAGTTCGCCTTACGATCGCGGACTCAAGTGCTACAACTGCAACCAGCGTGGGCACATGAGCCGTAGCTGCAATAAGAAACATCGCGTAGAATCAACCGGTTCTCCGATTGCCAAGTCCGTTACACAAAGTTCGTCTGCCGCAGCTACCGTTAGTCCCAAACCCGCGTTGCAATGTTCTTTTTGTAAGAAAATAGGACATACTGAGGAAAGATGCTTTGCGAAGGATAGGTCCAAGCCTAGAAATCAGCGCGACGTTAATTTATGCGCAAATCGTGCTGCCAGTGAAAACGATGTTGTTACCGCCGTAGTTCAAGGTATACCTATGGATGCACTTATCGATAGTGGAGCTCAAAACGTTTCGCTGATTTCATCCGATGCCGTAAAGCACCTGTCCTGCCAAATAAAACCAACGCACTACGTGCTTAAGGGTATAAGCGAACATGAAATTATAGCTTCGTCCTTCGTGACAGTTACCATTGAACTAAGCGATATATCCATAGAAGCTGACCTGATAGTAGTGCCAAAGTCCTGTATGAATACTTCAATCATAATTGGAACCGATATTCTTAACCGCGATGGGGTTATGTATGTGCGTACGAAGCACAAGCAATACATCACTCGAGCTATCGATGCCCAAATCCCTATCAATGGAGTCCAATGTTTAGATAATACGCTAGTCAACACCCCCTTACAAGGTTCTATGCGTGATTCTTTGATGTCCGTCATAAAGAACTTCTCTAACTTCTTCATCTCCGGCACTGCAACCACTACGGTTACAACCGGAGAGATGGAATCAAGTTGACCAGCACCTCACCTATCGTTTATCGACCGTACAAACTCTCTTACGCCGAAAAACTTAAAGTACGCGAGATAATTAAAGACTTGCTCGATAAGGGCATCATCCGAGAATCACGGTCGGAATATGCCAGCCCCATAATTCTTGTGAAGAAGAAAGACGGCACCGACCGTATGTGCGTCGACTACAGGGCATTAAATCGTATCACTGAAAAGGAGAGATATCCTCTGCCTCTTATTGACGACCACGTAGACAGGCTAGGACGGTATACCTTCTTCACGAGCCTCGATATGGCTACCGGTTTCCACCAGATCCGGATTAAAGATAGCTCTGTACACGTCACGGGATTTGTCACGCCAGAAGGACATTTTGAATACCTAAAGATGCCTTATGGCTTGACAAATTCACCGATCGTCTACCAACGCATCATTAATCAAACCCTTCGCGAGTACATAGAAGCAGGGAATGTCTTAGTGTATATCGATGACGTCCTTCTCATGAGCAGCAGCATAGAAGACGGCATCGCATTACTTGATAAGGTCCTAAATACACTCACTAAGGCAGGCTTCTCAATAAACCTCAAAAAGTGCTCTTTCTTAACGACCGAAATTGAATATTTAGGGAGAGTGATAAGTTTTGGTCAGGTGCGGCCGAGCTCGCGCAAAGTAGCAGCCTTAAAGAACTCCCCACCCCCCGAGAACGTTAGGCAGGTCCGACAGTTACTAGGACTCGCAGGATACTTCCGCAAATACATTAAGGGATACGCGACAAAGACCGCATGTATTGCACATCTCACCCGGAAAGGCGTTGAATTTCGATGGGGTCAGGAACAAGAAAGGGTTCGCCAAGAATTAATTGACTGCTTAACCGGCGAACCCGTTCTCACCATATTTGACCCTGAACTTCCTACCGAGATTCACACTGACGCGAGTTCCACTGGCTATGGAGCGGTACTTTTACAGACTCATGCTGATGGTGGAAAACGTGTGGTGGCGTACTTTAGTAAGTCCACACAGGGGGCAGAGAGCAAATACCATAGTTATGAACTGGAGACGTTAGCGGTCGTGAAAGCCTTACAGCATTTCCGACACTATTTAGTGGGTCTACAGTTTAAGGTTGTGACGGACTGTAACGCCCTTAAATCCACCGAGCGCAAGAAGGACCTATTGCCTCGCGTCGCTCGTTGGTGGATTTATCTGCAGGATTACCACTTTTCTATCGAATATAGAAAAGGAGTTCTGCTGCCACACGCAGACTACCTGAGTCGAAACCCGGTCACTTCGGTCAATCAAATATCGCGACCTCGTAATTGGGCACAAATAGCTCAATCCGCGGACCAAGAAACAAACGACCTCATACAAAAACTCTCGGAAGGACAGTTAGACTCTAATCGCTATGTCCTTAAAAAGGATCTGTTGTGCTATAAGTACACTCCTGTAGGCGAAGAACCACGTATCCTGTGCTTCATACCCAAGGGCCATCGGCTCAGCTTATTGCGCATCTTTCATGATGAGCACGAACACATAGGTCCCGATAAAACTCTGCACCTTATCTTACAACACTTTTGGTTTCCTGGACTACGCCAGTTCGTCTCCAAATACATACAGCATTGCTTAGTTTGTATTTCCAAAAAGCGAGTGCCTCGAGCCCCGCTACAAAATATTTCGTCTTGGCCAAAACCCGATACTCCGTTCGATACCATACACGTTGATGCTCTGGGTCCACTACCCGAATCGGAGGGGTACAAATTCGTCCTAATACTAGTCGACGCGTTTACAAAATTTTGCCTCCTTTATCCGATTTATCGCCAAGATGCCGGCGAGTTAAAACGGGTTATCTCTCAAGCAGTATCCCTATTCGGCGTTCCTAAACTGCTGGTAACGGACAGGGGTAGGATGTTCGAGTCCGCTGGCTTCGTACAATGGATAACCGAACTGGGTTCGGACTTACATTATATAACACCCGAGATGCACAGTTCCAACGGCCAGGTAGAGCGTTACATACGAACCGTGCTAAACATGCTTCGTATCGAGGTCGGACACAAGAACGCCTCCTGGTCGACTACCCTATGGAAACTGCAGCTGACATTGAATATCAGTAAACAGAAGACTACTCAAACCTCACCGATCAATCTCATGATCGGCACTGATGCCTCCACCCCAGCTATACGCTCCTTGGTACGAGACTTAGCTCTAAACAGCCCCAAGAACAATAGAGAAGCCTTGCGAGAAGTGCATAGACATCGTGCTAGCGAGCTTCTGAAGAAAAATCAAGATCAGCAAGATGCCTCAGTCAACCGGTTCAGACATCCACCGCGTGACTACGGGGTGAATGACCTCGTTTTCGTAATTAAGTACTCGCAATCAACTGGGAAATTAGATCCAGGGATGCGAGGGCCATACAAGGTTATAAAAGTGCTACCTAACGGCCGGTACGAACTAAGACTCCTCAGTGGCGGATATGGAAAAACGACCCAGGCAGCTTCTCAGTACATGATACCATGGAAAGGAGAATGGTGTCCTGAGACGTGCGCTGCGTTTTTCGATAGTGAGTACATTTATCACTGTTACTAACATGTGTGATTTCAGGCGCAGACTGACGAGTGGGTGCAGGTGTTGCCTGTGTCCGCGCAAACCCAAGAGCGGAGGCGTTGTTTGTGTCTGCGCGTATCCGATGGCGTTTGTCGCCCAACGTGTGGGTTCGTCCCAATGGCGTTTGTCGCCCAACGTGTGGGTTCGTCCCAATGGCGTTTGTCGCCCAACGTGTGGGTTCGTCCCAACGGCGTTTGTCGCCCAACATGTAGGTTCGTCCCAACGGCGTTTGTCGCCCAACGTGTGGGTTCGTCCCAATGGCGTTTGTCGCCCAACATGTGGGTTCGTCCCAATGGCGTCTGTCGCCAACCGTATGGGTTTGTCCCAGTGGCATGTGTCACCCGACGTAGGTGTCCAACGCCTAAACAGTATTAGTCGCTATGGTAAAGTATGTGCAACGATATAGGACGGCTGGGACGCCTGCTGTCCTGCATCCTTGCCATTTGACACTATCATTGCAAATTACTTAAGACCAATGAAACCATATGCCTCGTCTTAACATTACTTTACGTTTCAGACGACGAAGCTGACGATACCGATGATAGCTCCAACCAAGCTCCAGATAACGAGCCTGTAGCAGCTGGACCATCTATGCCTGATCTCGACGCCGTCATAGGAGCTGTAACCCAGTCCAGTCAAGTCGGGGACGCCTTGCGGTCAGGAGAGGCCGTGTTAGAAGACGGAAGATGAATACCTTCCAAATACTATAAAAGGACCGCGCACACCGTTCTTAGTTCATTTTGTCGGCTGTCGTTTGAGGAGGCAACATCGCCCAAGTACCATAGATTCGTATTCGATTTGTGAGTTGAATTTCAATTAGTGTTAAAATTGCGTTATAATTATTGGTGAGTCATAAACGATCTATTAACATTCGTTTTGTTCCTTGTTTTTACTGATTATTGTTAAATTTTAAGGTATTACGTTGTAAGTGATTTGATTGTGCAAATAAATAAGTTTGTGAGTCACCTCGCGTGACGGAAGTTATATTTTTTTATTAATCTCCACTTCTGATTCCTAATAATATTATATATGATACAAGCACAAGTGTTGCTATATACTGAAGAAAAAAGTCTACATAATAAAAGAAGCTAAGACTAAGAAATATTTGTTATACAGTTTCATTTAAATGTTTTTTTTTAATGTGTCACTATATTCTTTGCTCTACTTAATCAGAATAAGATAATCTTGAAATGAAGTTCACCTTTGCATCCAGTTCTTTAACTACTTCAATACCACATGTTCTTGCAGTTGCTAGCAGCATGTTGCATATTTCTTCTAGTGATTTCCATTCTAATGGTGGGTCCTGTTGTTTAATCTTTGCTATTTCATACAAGTGTTTCAGTGTTATTTTTCCGCATGTTTCTCTAACTGTAAATTAAATGTTATATGGATTATAATGAGTAAACAGAGAAGATATCCAAAAATAAAGTAATTATTAAAATATTTCATTAGAACAGCTCCATTCTTTGGACTTTACAGTGGCAAATATTTAATTGTTTATCTTAATTATATGTTAAAACTAAATCTTCAATGTGTTTTGTTCACATATTAAAAGGTATGTATGTATGTATTTAATACTGACTACTTACATCATAACAGCTTGCTTACCAACATCTTTATCATAAATTCATGTTATTAGAGAAATTATATTGCGTTAGGATTTATATACAAACCAGGTTCCATAGCTCCTCGGCTAACACCAGCTGCCTGCTTCAAGAAATATGATGCTGGAGGTTGGTGAATGGTAAGTTGGTAAGAACGATCGGAATTTACTTTAACTCGCGTCGGTAATGGGACTCCTTGCTTTATGTTAGCCGTCTTCTCGTTAAAATCCTTACAGAATGCTGCAATATTAATGTTGCGCTGAAATGTACAGAATTTTCTAGGTTGCTTAATCGGTCTTGTAATAAAATAGTGAAGCACTTGTTTTGGTTACCTGGCCAAGCATTGGACCCAAAGGTGGACCAGCAGCAGCCATTCCAGCAGGAATATTAGTTCTCAACTTAGAAGAGTGGTCAATTTTATCCGCCACTTTTTTCATAGATTTCAACCGAGCAACTGACTTAGACATGGTCGCGCTTGATTGGATTTCTTCCTATTTATGTAACAATCGATTTTTTTATACAAAATTATATTAAAAGTAAAAATACGGCTAGAGACAGTATTTTCTAACCTAATTTATGATAAAAGAAAAACAATAATTTCACAATTAATATGCTTAAAAACAGTATGTATGTGAATATGGAACGCAAGAAATCGACTTTAATAGTTTTTCGAATCGCGATAGTTTCTTTTTTCATTCGGTCTTTGCTCATCCCTACTCATTCATTCATACGTGTTGTCAACTGTCAACTAGTTCAATCACTCTGTGATTGACTCATTCCTTTATTTTTATCTGTCAAATGTTGTCTTGTCACCAATCTGTGTATAGAAAACCTACAAAAACCTATTTCTTATTATTTTGTATAAATTCAACGCATAAACCTTGTTTACATGATAATTTGGTTTTTAAGTAAATATTTCCTATAGCATGATATTTTATACCGTAGTGGGAGTGCGTTTTATAACGGATCATGTGTGCAAGTTGTAAATAATTTATTGAGTGAAGTGCATTATGTGGTCGTTTTTCTCACGGGATCCTACAAAGGATTTTCCCTACGAAGTGGGGGATCCTGTGCCAGGACTAGAAGATAGAAGTGTATGGACGCTACACAAAGGCAAAAAACGAGGAACACAGGATGAAGTGTCAATATTTTTATTTGACGTCCAAAAGAGTTCGGAGACTCTTTTCGACATAGCGAAGGCCTCCCTGAAAAAACTTAAGACTATGAGACATCCTAGCCTTTTACATTATTTAGATAGCTGTGAAACTGAAAAATTTTTATATGTAGCTACTGAGTATGTACAGCCTTTATCCACTCACATAGAAGAAGCAAAACTCGAAGGACAACAAAAAGACTTGTTTCTAGCATGGGGAATATTCCAAATCACTGTAAGAATCCATTTGGAATTATTTTTTTATCAATAAAAAAAATTCTTTGAAACATACTCGTAAGGAGTAAATTAACCAGCATTAGATAGCTGAATTTGGTATGAAATTATGAAAACCCCTACATATAGTAAGATTATATCTAGTGTCAAATAACACCTCACACAACAAACAGCCAGACTTGAATACATGTAATTGTATACTAACAAATGAACTTACTTAATAGGACATTGAAAAACACAGAATATCAAAATAATATAAACTTCTGTTTTGTATATTTTATTACAACTTGAATTAATTATAGAAGAACCTGAAAAAAAGTTCTTTCACTGATGCAATACATACGGAGTAACAAGCTACTACCTATAAATCTTTCTTTACAATCTAATTAATAATAGATATTAATTACCAAGAACATGAATTAATAATGGATGTAGTGAAAATAGTTAGTGTAGCCCTGAGACTAAATACTCTCTAGACGTAGCCATGCCGTGGCCGCACAAGAGACAGATATATAATTCTTCAGTGTGGCCATGTTGGGAAAAATTCCTACTTTTGGGGGGTACTAACACAGGCCAACATAAGCGTTGCCAACCGTACGTTTAAATCTTATTTATTCGTATATCGTATTTATTTTTTAAAAGACAATGAGCTTATGATTATTTTTTACTTTTTAGTTCGATCTTAAATGAAACAATGTTTTTTTAATTTTTAAACTATAATTTCATTGCTTGCACTAAAACATCTATCTACGGCTGTCTTATCAAAGAAAGACAACTGCGCGCAAATTACCAATTATAATATATTTTCAACAATAATATTTTGTTTATTATTCTGGATAAAATATAAATAATCTCATATACTTTTTAAATTATTACGTCGTCATCGGTCCTGGATAAGTATGCAAAATTTCAAGTCAATCCGACGTTTTGAAGTGCTCGAAAATCGACTTCACAGATTCTGTTACATACATACATACAGGCAAAGTTAATAAAAGAGTGTTAAAAATAATTAATGATCAACTACTTACATGAACATATTTTATTGGGACTGCTTTTAGTTTTACTATAACATTCTTCTTTTTGTTTTCTTCAAAATGTTTTGAGCAAATTTTAGAATTATTTGTTGGTTGCCAATTTTGGCATCCAGTAGCTTCCACCCATTTAATTCTAATTTCATTGTTAGCAGGAAACCTAAAATAAGAAGTAATTTTATTTTTTTACGCTTGATGATAACGCTACCTATGCAATGTATAATATGCAAGTATTATCTAGGGTAAACAAATTTTCATAACAAGGTAACACTAAAATTTTAAGAAATTAAGGAAATTCTAAATGTAATCGATATTTCTCTGAGTAAAACAATTTGAATTGATATTAAAATACAACATTATTTACCAATAAACAACACAATAATTATAATGTAACATAAATGAGTAACTTACGGGTGAAATGTTATTCCACAAATTTTTCGTTCACTGCGGCTTTTGCAGCCTAAAATACTACAACCCACCATTGCATATACACTATAGTCACTAATATTTGTATAAATTTCTGCTTTACACTATCCAAAACTATTAAAATATCGGAAAAACTGATTGATGTATATTTGTTTGACAAACTGCACAGTTCGACAAATAAAAAAACCAGCCACGGTGACAAGGACAAAGAAAAAAACTCTCTGTCTCTTTTACGCACACTAATTTTTAACTTGCGGTCTCACTCTTATTTCTCACGTTCCAGTCATGGCTATGTCTAGAGAGTATTTAGTCTGAGGTGTAGCCCTATACATTGCTCAGAAGTAGACTTCTATACTAGTATAGTATCATACAAAGACATTCTATACTAGTATAGTTTAATTGTTTATTGTATAGTTTAATTAAAGATGTACAAGTGAATTTTATTAAGTTTAAAGGTTGTTCATTATGTTTAAAAGCATACCTTTTGATTTTTCATAAACTCACATGTATATTAACAAAGATAAGATAACCAGGAAGCTAACTCATAAATTTTAGATAGATTTGACTATAGAATACCTATATTACTTTCCAATTTGACACATAAATAAAAAAGAAACTATACAAAACACCCACATATTATGTCTATATCCATTTAACATAACTGAAACTTGTTTTAGAAACACATTTGGTATATTTATTTTTTCTTTCAGAGGGCATTATCATTTTTAACCAATGATGGTAACATGAGACATAACAATGTTTGTCTATACTCAGTATTTGTCACACAAGCCGGTGAATGGAAACTAGGTGGATTTGAATTTCTAACTAACCAGACACAAGACACTTCAAATCCGATACCACTTAAAATATTACCGTCACTTGAAATCTATGACCCGCCAGAGAAAAAAGATCCTGCTAAACTTAAAACTGTAACAAAATGGTAAGTAAAGTTTTGATAAAAAAATACTATTTTACCATATTACATGTTTGGGAAATTTAAAACTTGCTTTACTAGCTGAAATCTATAAAATACAACCATTAATTACCTTTTTATTTATGCAAATAATGCATTCATTTTTATGATAAAAGATGTGGTAAAATCAAATTTGAAAACATTCTATACATAATTTATTACACAGTTATGAATATGCACAATATAAAATGATAAATGGCATCACATCTATTATTATGTAGATTTCTTTATTTAAACTTTCAAAGTAAACTACCACTTTATTTATTCAACTATTTGTATAAACTATAAAACTACTTATTACCATAAAAAATATCATGAAATAATAAGTTGGAATTCCTTATTATCATGACTTTGTTAGACTGATCTTTGTGATTCATACTTCATGTCACAATTTTGATTGTCATAACATTACTTAGAAGTCTATTCTCATAATCATATACTAAAATACAACATACAAGTGCATGTTTAGTAATAATTTAGTCTTAATGACAAATACATAATATGTATTTATATTTTAAATTATAATAATTATAAATAATGACTATTTTTAAGTTCCCTCAATTATTCATAGCTTGAATTATATGATACTCCTTTTGTAAAAGAAAATCTGTAGACATACAATGCATTTATCAAGTTTGATAAAAAAAATCAAATGTAAAAGATACTTAGACAGTCCAAATCTCAAAAAGAATAATTGAAATACAAAAATTGCCATACTATTCCTCACCTGCCAATAAAATCAGGTTTAGGGTACCATTCAACACATTCTATATTGACCAATACTATCATAATAAAAATTGATGTAGGCAAAACTACTGTAAAAAATTCTGACTTGTATTGGGTTAGAGAATAATGGGCTAATATTTTCAACAGTTCCTCAGATATGTGGGGCCTTGGCTGCCTCATTTGGGAAGCTTTCAACGGCCCTTTGAAGAACCAGCCAGCGCTAAAAACAGTTGACAATATACCAAAGCAGCTGTGCACACTGTACTGTGAACTAGTCAGTGCTAATCCCGCCTCTAGACCCAACCCTGCTGATATTATTACAAGGTATATTAACCATCTTTATCTTTAACCTCAATATCTTAAGATAAAGTTATTCTTAACTTTGTTAGCAAATAATTTATTTCTTTATGTCGAAACCTGTAGCTCACTGCACTCTGTATAGTTTTAAACATTTTTATATGTATATGCAAATTGCAAAATGCAATTCCTTATGACTCTATTTTCTTAGTTCTAGCAGTTTTCTTATGGTGAAATAATAAGCCAAGTTCTTCAACATTGATAAAATAATGATACACTCTTCTTGACTGCCTCGGTGGCGTAGTTGTACTAGGGTACGGTTACAAAGCTGAGGTCTCGGGTTCGAATCCTGGGTTGGGCAAAGTGATATTCGATTTTTCTATTCTTCTATAAATTATTCTTAACTACGTATCTGTTTAATAAAATGTTGTAATTACAAAACTCCTCGAATATACATGCATATTATATTGACACAGATGTCGCAAAATGGGCGGTTACTTCAAGAACGATCTGATAGACACGATGTTGTTCCTGGAAGAGATCCAGATAAAGGACAAGGCGGAGAAGGGCAAATTCTTCTCCACACTCAGCTCGTTTCTGGACAATTTTCCCGAGGCGGTGTGCGTGCACAAGATACTGCCGCAGTTGCTCACGGCTTTTCATTATGGAGATGCGGGATCTGCTGTTCTCGCACCTATGTTTAAGGTACGTTTGTGGTCGATTTAATTAATATTATTCCCGTTTCCTTATTATAGCAGTACATATAAGGCTCAGTTGCACAAACTAACTTTGCCTATAACTTTAACTTTAAATATATCATCGCCATTCATAATTCATAATGTTATGGGCAAAGTTAGTTTGTTCATTTGGGCCTAACGTATCGATAAAATATTATGGAGATAAAGCTTTGGTATTTTTGCCCAATAAGGTCTTTATTTTGCAAGTATCGAATCAACATTCCTTTGTTTTACAGTCAACTTATGACCTGCGCTACAAAAAGCTGTATAATTAATCATCCGTTTTTGATAAATATTTATAGTATAGGATCCCGCCATACATCGACCTTCACCGAGATGTTTATTTGATGAAACCTATTTATATGCAATTAATATGTCAATAAATATATTGTATATGGGTTGCCTTGCAAATTTCAGTCCAGAATACGATTAATTAATTATTAAAAAAAAAAAATTACACATTTCACCTGTTTGATTATTAAACAAAGTCTATACCAATCGAAAGTATGAAACCCATAGAATATGTAAACGTTAGGTTGCCTATTTTTTTCCGGTCACAACCCTCAGGTTGCCAGGTATAAACAGGTAAATCGCTACTAGCATTTTGCACCGGTCTGATTATTGAATGGAAATTAAATGAAAATAAAGATCATTTTATTACGAACACGGTGGTATAGGGTTGCCTGCGAAAAATCAGTCCCGAATGGCGGTTGTCGAATTTAGAAAAGTGAAATATTGCTCCGAGTGACCATCCCATGCGATAGAAGAGGACACAGAATAGAAGCTGTTCGAAGTCCGCCCATTTAAAGAAAGAGGGTGCGCATGCTATTTATTGTTGAGAATGAAAAGGACAGCGATAGACTCGTATATGCTGTGCATCATTTTGGAGTAGATTGTGGTTATAGTTGCAATTGAAAAAAACGTGCTACTATTTATTGTTAAAAAAATGGCGAAAAAGTGTTTTTTGTGTGATTCGGATGTTGATTTAATTAATTTTAATGATGACATTTTTAAAAGCTGTTGGCTCTGGTGCGGTTTCTGGTTGATTATTGGGAAAACGACCATTTGGTAACAATAATCCAAAAGAAATGACTCGGAATCTGACAATTTTTTTTTTGTTTTTACAATTTTTTACAATAAAACAGAAGTATTTTTTAATTGTTGTTTTTTATTTTGTCTTCTAATAATAAAGATACAATTTGCAAGATTAGTATTATACAGGGTATATCAAGACTGCTACCGAAAACGAAGCCGGGTGGTAGTTTAAGCGACTTCAGACACAATGCAACAGAAAAAGATGCAAAAAAAAGCGACAATTTTTTTTCTGTATTTTTTTTCCAATGACCATATTTGGGTGGTAAATGCATTTTTTCCTAAAATAATAGTGTATACCCTTTTATTTATAAATAATCTAAGGTATAAAAGAGTTTAAATTATTACTTTAGCAAAAACTATGGATTTACCACCCAAAAATGACGATATTGAAAAAATCATAAAAAATAACTGTCGCGTTTCTTTGCGAAATTTTTAGTTGCATTGTGTTTGTAGTCACTAAAACTACCACCCGGCTTCGTTTTCGGTAGCAGTCTTGAGATACCCGGTATATGTAATAATATAACCTTCTTTTTTGCTAAAAATGTATATATACTTTAGTACATACATACATACATAAACTCACGCCTTTTTCCCAGAAGGGGTAGGCAGAGGTGCCAGGACACCCACATTTCGCCTTGTATGTTCCGTCCCACGATGTGATAGGTGGCGAGCCTATCGCCATATCGGGCACAAATTCCTGACTCTGGGCTGATAATGAATAGAAAAATCCAATATCACTTTGCCCAACCCGGGATTCGAACCCGAGACCTCAGCTTTGTTACCCTACCTTAGTACAACTACGCCACCGAGGCAGTATATACTTTGGTGTCACATAAATATATACACACATAAATAATTAATTGATTAACCAAAATTAAATAACTTTTCCTCTATTTTACTAATAAACTACTCCAAAACACAGCATATACGAGTCTATCGCTGTCCTTTTCATTCTCAAGAATAAATAGCATGCGCAGCCTCTTTCTTTATGAGCGGACTTCGAACAGCTTCTATGCTGTGTCCTCTTCTATCGCATGGGATGGTCACTCGGAGCAATATTTCACTTTTCTAAATTCGACAACCGCAATTCGGGACTGATTTTTCGCAGGCAACCCTATACCACCGTGTTCGTAATAAAATGATCTTTATTTTCATTTAATTTCCATTCAATAATCAGACCGGTGCAAAATGCTAGTAGCGATTTACCTGTTTATACCTGGCAACCTGAGGGTTGTGACCGGAAAAAAATAGGCAACCTAACGTTTGCATATTCTATGGGTTTCATACTTTCGATTGGTATAGAATTTGTTTAATAATCAAACAGGTGAAATGTTTAAAAAAAAATTTTTTTTTAATAATTAATTAATCGTATTCTGGACTGAAATTTGCTAGGCAACCCCTATACAATATATTTATTGACATATTAAATAGAATATAAAATAGTTTCATCAAATAAACATCTCGGTGAAGGTCGATGTATGGCGGGATCTTAGACTATTAGGTCGAACCAATTTATTTCAATTGCTATAGCAAGACGAAGTTTTTTGCCGAGATATTTGTTCCAATCTCCGCAATCATTAATACTCTTATGACCCACATACATTTCTAAATAATCTTAAGGAAGGCCTAAACATTTTGGTATACTTTATATCTGACGTCCTACTGCAGGGCACGGGCCTACTCTACAATTGGGAGAACGATTGTGAGTGTTTAGGACATATAGTCCACCACGCTGGCCTAATACGTGTTGGCTGACTTTACATACCATATAAATTCGTACAAAACGCTATGGAATGTATGTTTCCTCACGATGTTTTCTTTTGCCCTTTTAGTGCGTGGTGATTGACTGTCAATAAATAAATAAATAACACCCAACAGTCACACATAGTCCTGACCCCACACTAAGATTGAGTCTTGTGCCGTGGGTATCAGGAACTACGAGAGACTTTTCGGTCTCAGTTCAGTTCAGTTCAGTTCTTATTTTTGGCTTTTGCGTTATTACCACCCCGCAATTCTGCCAGTGTCAAGTTATATAAACAGAAAATGAAAATGAAAATTGTGGAGTCTATTTTCCAAGTCGACATAAACCTGCAACACACAGAGACGAACACATTTCTAACTATGGGTAAAAATGATAAATACATAGACAATTTAGTATAATACAAGAATATTATGTATATATATTTAATATTAATATTGTTAAATTAAATTTTGATACTATTAGTGTTAATACATTTATTTAATAAATTTATAAATGGAGTAGAAGTGAGGGTGAGAAGCGTTTTCATGCAGGTGGGACGGGGAATTTCTGGAGGGAGAATTTCATAAAGTGGGAGGCGTAAATTAGGGCAGCTAAAAAATATATGGTCCAGGTCGCCCTCATCCAATCCACATTCGCAGAGGGAATTATCTCGAATTTTGATTTTAGCCAAGTGAACTGGAGTGCAGCAATGGTTTAAGCGCATCCGACATATTATTGAGGAGGAGGATTTGTCTAGATGTGGAAACTTAAAAAACCATGGCTTAGGAGGGATTTCTGGTTGAATAGAGCCATAAAATTTTCCCTTTATGTTTTTAGAAGTTTCCCACTCCTTACTCCATGCTTCCATCATCCTCTCCTTCATGTTTGAACATACGTCAAGAGGGATAATTTGGAAGTGCTCAAGACAGCCAGAAATAACAGCCTGTTTAGCACAAGAGTCCACTGTATCATTACCTAAGATTCCCGAGTGACCAGGTATCCAGGCTAAGACAACTTTTAGGCCAATTTGGTAGCATTTAAAAAGATATTCTTTGATTTTGAGGATTACTGGAAATCTAGATTTTAATTTAAATGAGTTTGACGCAATAGACTGAAGACAGCTTTTGGAGTCTGAAAAGATAATGACATTATTTAACTTATGTGAAATTACAAAATTAATGGCTTCCAAGATTGCAATAGCTTCACCTCCAAAAACAGTGGTTACCGAAGGGCATTTATAGCTCAAAATAGTCATATATGCAGGAATCCACACTGCAGACCCAACAGGACTGACATTTGATAGCTTGGAAGCATCGGTATATATTGATAGCCAGTTTGGGAATTCTGAAGACAGCCTTTGTTTCAGTAATTTAGCAGCTCCTACAGTGCCTTTCTGTATACCAAAATCTAAAAGTACTTTAGGTTGGAATGCCAGAGCATTGTATGGTAAAGAAAAAAAGAGATTGAAAGGAAATTGGAGAATTGGGTCAGTCAGGCGGGAGAATTTGATGAAGCTACGAAGTAAACAGGGTAAATCAAATATTGAATTGTAGCCTCTACTTTCTACAATATTAAGTAGGGAATTAAGTTTTTGCAAGGAGAGGGTGTTGCGAATTTTGAGACAATTTAAATAGAAATTTATCTGCGATAAATTGCCTGCGCAGATATAGAGGAGGTTCCACGCATTCTACCTGCATTGCATTGATAGGGGAGGATTTCATTGCTCCCAAGATTAAGCGAAGGCAACTTGATTGAATTTTTGATAGCCTTTCCAAGGCTCCTTTGTTACCAGGGTCCAATAGAAAACAGCCATAATCTAGATAACTACGAATGATAGCATTATATAAAATTTTTTGGGTGAAGGGGTGGGATCCCCACCAAACACCAGACAAAGATCTAAGAATATTAATATTTTTATTGCATTTAGAAACTAAATATTCACAGTGAGAGGCTCCTGTCATTCTGGACTCCAACCAGATACCCAGAAATTTTACTTTATGTTCTTGGGAATGGGCTCATTCTTCACAAATACGTTAATTAATGGAGTATTTCTACGCCTAGTGAATACCACTGTACTAGATTTTGAGGGGGAAAGTGAAAGACCATGATTACTCATCCAAGATTCAAGAGAAGACAAAGCGTCGTTAAGAAGGGAAGATGCATGATTCGGATTCTCAGAAGAGATGTAGAGCGCGAGATCATCTGCATATTGAAGGATTGAACAATATTGATTGACGGCTTGATCGAGATCTCGGGTATAAACATGTATAAAATGGGACTGAGGACAGATCCTTGGGGTAAACCCTTCCACACAATCCTAGGATTTGATAAGGAATCCTGAGTTTTTATTACAATACTACGCTCCATAAGGAGATTGCAGATGAAATATGCCAGCTTGGCAGGAATCCTCAGCTGAACAAGCTTGTTCCTGAGGACTGGAAGCAAAACATTATCATAAGCAGACGTAATATCCAAGAAAACCCCAACTAGAAATTCATTTTTGAGGATAGCAGAGTAAATGTCGGTGGTAAGAATACCAAGACTGTCCATGGTGCTCATATCCTTTCGAAAGCCGAATTGAGAATCCGATAGTAAGTTATTATTTTCGAGATACCACTCCAGGCGATGTTTAATCATGTGTTCTACAATTTTTAATAAAACGGATGATAATGCTATTGGTCTTCGGCTATTGGGGTCAGATGGATTTTTTCCTGGTTTCAAAATAGGAATAATTAATTGGGTTTTCCATGCTTTCGGAATTTCCTGGGAATCATATATCAAGTTTATTAAATTTAAGAAATACTGTTTGTTTTTTTCGGATGATTTTACAAGGAAGGAGTAGGGAACATTATCTAAACCAGGTGAAGAGTCAGAGAGACCCTCTAGAGCTAAATTAAGCTCATTGAGGGTAAAGGAATTATCAAAGAAAGAGGATGATGATGACGGAATTAACAAAGTGGGTAAGGTATCTAAATAAGGAACTGTAGGAGGAGCCAATTTATTAGCAAAGGCATCTAGCCAAGATGAAGGATCATTGGACTGGACACTCTCAATGCCAAATGAACCCCTATAACGTCTAATTTGCTGCCACACTAATGTAGACGGAGTTCTAGGAGACAATGATTCGCAAAAACTGCGCCATCCAAGTTTCTTTTTAGACTTAAACATTTTTTTTTGCTTTCGCCACTTTATGGCGAAAGTTAATAAAATTACTAATGGTCATTGCTGAATTATACATGTGTTCAGCCTCTTTTCTCTCTCGAATAGCAGACGAGCAATCTGAATCCCACCAAGGGGTTGAGATTTTAAAATTGTGTTTTTTTTTTTTGGGAATATGTTTGTTAGCACTAGATATAATAGCATTTAAATAATTTGAATATGATGAAAGGACATTGTTGTTATTAGGCATTTGAAGATTATTTATTGAATCGTCGAGACAAGCAGAGTAGGATTCCCAATCTGCATGGGAGACCCTGTACTTTAGGGTGGGGGTAAAATTAGTAGTAGGAATTACTCTATTTGAAATATTTAGTATAATAGGGAAGTGATCGCTGCCATGGGAAGAGGAAAGAATAGACCAAGACATAAGAGAAGATATGTTAGCAGAGCAGATAGAAAGATCCACTGCACTTTTAGGATTTTGAGAGGGTAGTACCCTACGAGTAGGTGACCCATCATTTAAAATGCACAGGTTCAAGTCATCGCACATGTCAATAAGGGAGCAACCAAAACCATCATTATGACTGCCACCCCAAGTCATGTGATGTGCGTTAAAATCACCCAATAGGATGATAGGAGGAGGAATAGATGAAATAATGTTACGGATGTCTTGGATTAAAGATATATTAGGGTGAGGGATATAAATTGCTATAATGGAAATATTTTCTACTTTAGCTGCAATTATGTTTATGTTAGCGCTAAAAGGAGGAAGAGAGATTTTAGAGAAGGTTAAAGAGCGTTTTATGAGTAATGCACATCCTGCATATCCATCAGATCTGTCATCTCGAAGACAAGCATAACCGGAGACTCTGAATCTCGATCCTGGTACCAGCCATGTCTCGGAGATGGCCAAAACAGAAGGGGAGAATTTCAATATAAGATGAATTATTTCGTGTTTTTTAGAGTGTAGACTTTGACTATTCCACTGAATTATTGTTGTTACTGGGTCCATAATTACTTAAAAGGTTATTTAAAGAAGAAAGTGTACTGGCAACGTGGGACGGTAAAGATGAATTATTTTGTGAGATAAAATTGATTATAATCTGAACAAATAAATTAAGAAGGTTCTCAAATTGATTGATCTGAGGTGAGGAAGAAGAAGAGTTTAAAAGAGCACAACCATTAGGTTGGGAGGAGGGAGGGTCAGAAATGATTGATTGGTGTAAGGAATTGTCAAAAGATTTACTCAGAGGAGCTTTGGGACGGGGATTGGAAAATATGGTTTTATTATAGGATTGAGAGGAAGATATTTGTGGGGGGGAAATGGGGACTGAGATGGGCGATTGGGAAATAATATTAGTAGCAGGGTGTGATAATACCTCAGAAAATCTTTTTTTGGTTAAACGTGGATACTGTTTCTGAGCTTCCTCATATGATATGCTTTTCTCTGCCATTGTTTTTTTGATAGACACTTGCCTGTCATACTCAGGGCAGCATCTATTGTTGGCAAAATGATGCCCCAAGCATGACAAACAAGTGGCTTGATTTTCGGCAACATTACATGTGAGTGCATCGTGGGTTGGGAACATTTAAAGCAACGGGGAGGGGATCTGCATTGGATTTTAACATGTCCAAAACGGCAGCAGTTCATGCATTGAATAGTTGGGAATTGATATGTTTCAATAGGGATAGAAGTATGGAACGAGTAAATTCTTTCTGGCAGGATCTGCCCCTGAAACGTGAGGACTACAGTTTGAGTAGGTGACCAAGTAGTTTCCTCATTATTAGTTAATTTTTTGCTAAGGCGGCGAGCCTTTAGTACGATGCCACATCCGTAGGGTAGGACAAGGCTCTCTACGAACTCATCCATGGAGAAGTCTACAGGGATATTCTTGGCAATGCCCATACGTGTGATGTTATATGACGGTATGATGGCTGTATAATTGTTTTTAGGGAGAATTTCATTGCCCAAAAAATTATTTGCATCTGTTGCCGAGCAGAACTCGACAGAAATTTTGTTTCTGCCAATGCGTTTAACGCCATCTTGTTTGATATTTTTAATTTTATGTTTAAATAAAAATTGACCAAATTTAATGGGTCGTATAGATAACCCTGATGCGAGTTCCGGTTCGGATCTGGATACTTGCACGATGAAAGGGCCTTTGTCAGTATCGGAGTATGTGTTGATACCAATGACCAACTTAGGGTGTACAAATAGGCGCTGAATAGAGGCTGAGGCCGAGTCAACATCCGTTATTGTTTTTTTAGGATTTACATTGTCATCTGTTACTAAACGGCGTTTAGCAGACGACACTGCGGGAGGGACCAAAGGAACATGAGTATCCGGAGGGTCTGGAGGGTCAGGAGGATCTACCTCCATAATTGTAAAAAAAAGAAAAGTTTAGTAAAACAACAAAAATAGTTAGTAATAAATCTCACCACATATACCAGACAGACACACAACACAAAATTAGACAAATATTTAAAGAATCTACTTGGAAAAATCCAATAATATCAAAAAATAACAATTGTGAAATGACACTGACAGTTATCCCATCAACGTCAAAACGCCATCATCCTATTATTAATTTTTGAGCCACTTTTCGGTCTCACAAATACCCAGACCCCAAAGAAATTTTTGTGGGCTGCACAAACATTTCTCTCGGTGCGGGGATCGATCCCGCGGCGTCTCTTTTCACAGGTGGCGTCTAACTGACTCGACTGTACCACGGAGGCTGTCAGTACACACAATATATTTTATATATTTTCTAATGCATTAATATGTTGTTCACAGTTAGGCAAGTTATTAAGTGAAGAGGAATATCAGAAGCAGATAGTGCCGTGTGTGGTGAAGCTTTCGCCTCCAACGACAGAACTACGCGCTCGCGACTACTGCAGCAACTCGATCAATTTATTGTACATCTGCAAAATAACACCGTAAGTACTTACCACTTTCGAAAATTTTCTTACAGTAGATTGACGTAAAGTGACTTTGCTGTCCCGTTTGGTTAGGTGAATGAGATTGCTGGAAGCCCAATCAATATCCCTGCCTTTCCGTTTTCTTTAAAGTAGGACCTTTTTCCCGATTTGATAGACAATCAATAAATCCATGATCCAAGCGTTATGAGTGTTCATGGGCTGCAGTGATCATTTACCATCGGGTAAACTGTTTGGTTGTTTGCCGGAACTATGTTATAAAATATACCGGGTATCTCAAGACTGCTACCGAAAATGAAGCCGGGTGGTAGTTTTAGTGACTGCAAATACATTGCAACTAAAAATTTCGCAAAGAAACGCGACAATTATTTTTTATGATTTTTTAAATATCGTCATTTTTGGGTGGTAAATCCATAGTTTTTGCTAAAATAATAATTTAAACACTTTTATACCTTAGATTATTTATAAATAAAAGGGTATACACTATTATTTTAGGAAAAAATGTATTTACCACCCAAATATGGTCATAGGAAAAAAATAACAGATAAAAAATTGTCGCTTTTTTTTGCAACTTTTTCTGTTGCATTGTGTCTGAAGTCACTTAAACTACCACCCGGCCTCGTTTTCGGTAGCAGTCTTGATATACCCTGTATATTAGCTAAGATGTTACAGGATACTGATTGAGAATTGATATAGCTCACAATGTGAGTCATTCATTGCTATGTAATGTAACGAGTATCGGGATAGATAAGAATATACAAACACTAGCAGAAGGAATACATATATGTAGGTGAATGTAAAGTGAACTTTAACGAAACCACAGCTCAGGCATAGTACAATACTGGGAAATCTATACACGATACCAGTGAAACGCGAAATACTCTGATTTTTTGCAGCATAATTTATGATAAGCATCAGCACATAAATCCCTTTCTACTAATTAAAATAATTTTGGAGGCACATTTGTCATTTTATAACGAGGTGGATAGACGATATTCGAAAGATGGCAGATAGCGGTTGGAGACGATGGGCTGAGAATCGAGCCCAGTGGCGTGCCATAGGAGAGACCTATGTCCAGTAGTGGACGTGAATAGGCTGATGATCATCCATCCATCAGCCAAAGGAAGTCCACTGCTGAACATAGGCCTCCCCCAATGATTTCCACAGAGACCTGTTGGAGGCAGCCTGCATCCAGCGACGTCCCGCGACCTTTACCAGGTCGTCGGAACATCGTGTGGGTGGACGTCCTACGCTGCGCTTTCCACTACGTGGCCTCCATTCGAGCACTTTCCGACCCCATCGGTCATCAGATCTCTGCGCTATGTGCCCTGCCCATTGCCACTTCAACTTGCTAATCCGGCTTGATGATGATGATGATGAATTATTTTTCAGGTAAACGACCAAATATTCCCTCAAGTAGTCCACGGGTTCCTAGACACAAACCCGATAATACGTGAGCAGACGGTCAAGTCGATAATCCATCTAGCTTCGAAACTCAACTACAACAATCTCAATGTGGAGGTACTGAAGCATTTCGCCAGGTTGCAGTCTAAAGACGACCAGGGTGGTATCAGGTGAGTGACATGACTTTATAAAATTAAGCTGTAGAAATAATTCATGACCCATATGATATCAGAATGTAAAGCAATATAAAAGTGTGATGACTAACAAATAAGACATATATTTTAGAGATTAACCAGATTTATGTTCTTTTGCCTGAAACTTCCTCTGCATGATAAGCTGTAATTTACAATATGTTTTATGTACCTAAAATCGATAGAATCCCATTTCTCCTCTCGAAAGGGGAATAACCTAAAACCTTGAATGACGTTATAATTTATTTGTGATTTTAATGTTCTTATAAAAAACAATATATCCGTATTGACAACATTCCGCTTATCGTTTGAGTGGAGACATTGCTTGCTTGCTTGATAATAATTCAGGCAATAGACATCCCACTAAAGGGCACAGGCCTCCTCACTAATCGATATTTCTATTGAGATTTAAGTACAGTAAAGCCCCGGTGATCCGGCGCCCTTTGTAATCCGACATGTCTATAGACCAGGGGTCGGCTACCTGCGGCTCACGAGCCACATGCTTTTGGATGTGAAACTCCGGCTCTTGAGTTCCATACGCCAATACAGCTTATTTAAGAAATAAAAACTAAGAGATAATTTTTAATCGATTAATGAGGTTTAGCCTCCATAAAATCTCAGCCACTTGTCCTCATTTTTTACTGCACCCTGTGGCAAAAGCTAACTAATTCGATAGCCCGATACGGCCCTGCAAAATTTAGTCGGATAACCGAGGCCCAAGCCGGCCGAGGATAATTGATTAATAAATAAGATTTACACATAAAAATAAAATTTTGTTATAAACTATTGAAGAATTTTAAAATTGATAATGCGTATGATATCGTATGATGAAATAATGAACTTCCGCTCTCTCCCGCGACACACATTTTTGTCCCAATTTGCAGTCCCACAATGGCGCCAGATTAATAACCAATTTAATTGGGAACGTCTGTGTCGACCGTAAACCAACTTTATTAGTGCATGAAATTATAATAATAAGTTTTTTTTAATAATAAGTATTTATTGAAATAAAAGAGTTACAGATAATTAAAACTACTTAATGTTAAATAAAAATAGTGAGATCATAAAATTCAAGCTGAACCAGAGGTTCCCAAACTAGGCGTAGCCTGTGACTTGGGATACCAATACTAGATTTAGCTTTACAGTATTACTTAATTACCAAAAAAGCATTTTTAGCAGATCTATGTATGTTACAAAGAAGTGACAATAGTGTTACACCAAATTGTGGCTTGAAATTTTTTAACATTATTTCCATTTGTTTTTACTTAACTTTAAATATGTATTCTAAATTAATATACAGGGTATATCAAGACTGCTACCGAAAACGAAGCCGGGTGGTAGTTTAAGCGACTTCAGACACAATGCAACAGAAAAAGTTGCAAAAAAAACCGACAAAATTTTTTTTTTATTTTTTTCCTATGGCCATATTTGGGTGGTAAATACATTTTTTCCTAAAATAATAGTATATACCCTTTTATTTATAAATACTCTAAGGTATAAAAGAGTTTAAATTATTATTTAAGCAAAAACTATGGATTTACCACCCAAAAATAACGATATTTAAAAAATCATAAAAAAAATTGTCGCGTTTCTAGGCGAAATTTTTAATTGCATTGTGTTTGTAGCCACTAAAACTACCACCCGGCTTCGTTTTCGGTAGCAGTCTTGAGATACCCGGTATACAGGGACTATCCAGACTCCGACAGAAAACGAAGGAACAACGAACGAACAAAAAATAGGGGTTTTCACTGAATAGCGAGACGAGCATGCCGTTCGCCTGATGCTAAGCCATAGGATCACTCATAAACAGCAGCATATAATAGTTTTAGTGACTGCAAACACAATGCAACTAAAAATTCTCAATGAAAAGCAACTTTTTTTTGCAATTGTATAAATATTTTCATGTACCTACATATATGTAGTAAATTAATATTTTTGGCTAAATATAATTAAAACTTTCGCGTACCATAGCGTCTTTAAAAATAAAAGGATGTTTTATGGAAACTATGTATTTACCAACCAAACAAAAATGTCCGTCACTTTATTTGTCCATTTTTTTAAATTGCATTGTTTCTGAAGTCGCTATATCCACCACGTGTCTTCGTTTTCGACCTCTACCTATATACACTCTTCATAAATAACCCCATAAACCTAAAAAAAAAAACACATAATTCCAGAACAAACACAACAGTGTGCCTGGGCAAGATAGCTCAGCACCTGCACCCGCAGATACGTCAGAAGGTGCTCGTATCCGCGTTCGTGCGCGCCACCCGCGACGCGTTCCCGCCCGCGCGGCAGGCCGGCGTGCTGGCGCTGGCGGCCACGCAGCAGTACTTCCTGCTGGCTGAGGTGGCCAACAGGGTGCTACCGGCACTCTGCCCGCTCACTACTGACCCGGAAAAAACAGGTATGAGGTGATCAATTTGTGTAACCCTTAGGGCCTCAGAACGCTCAAGTGAAGCGACAAGTATGCTAGTCATCAATTAAGGTGACCTGCAATATCACATATCAATTTCAACATTCAACTAACATTAATCGTAAGATTACACTAATCACTACCTTACTGGCCGCATTGTCTGTCAATTGGTGTTTTTACGTAATGATTAAACCATTGAGGTATTATACTAAAGCGGACATCGGGAACAAAATCTCTGCGTATTGTGCGTGCACACTCGAACCCATTGAAGCTAGAGTGAAAATTATGTTAGTTCATAGACGTGACAGGGACAGGAATAAAATGTACCCTTCATTTTGTTACAAACAATTTGTTTGCAGTGTCCCCTCTAGTATATTATTATCTCAATGGTTAAAATAAGGTTAAATGTCAACACCCTATTTTTTTTAAATAATATCCATTGACACTTCAAATAGGCCAGGGATGATGTCCTTCTTAAGCGATTTCAAGTGGAATTCAATAGCCCTAAATATTTATTATTCTTTTTCAAATAATTCGTGTATGTTGGCCAGCCTGTCATATGTCAGCCAATAGAAGGGCTGAAAAAGTTGGTCCGGGGTCAACCTTTATATCTATGTTACTGAAGTATCAACGCGCCCTCTAAACATTTTATACTCTATGTAGCAACCATACTACTTTATTAAATAAATAAATTTAGTGTCAGCGTTCCGACCCGGCTCAAATACAAATGTTTTTTTCTGAAAATATTATATCGCCTATATTCATTAGGAATAATGTAGAATCCTAATGGTGAAATAAGTTTTCAAATCGGTCCAGTAGTTTCAGAGCCTATTATTGCCTATTGATGCATATTTTTTTCTCTTCATAACATTAGTATAGATAAGAAATTCAAATGTAAGAGATGATTCAACTTAAATATACCTTTTCATATTCATAACGTCAGAATTGTAAACTGTTAATTGGGTAGTTGTTGATCAGAGAAACTTGGTGGATATACAATTGTTTTTTTTTATTATAATAATAAGAAGTACTAAAATGAAAATGGGGGGCTTGTTTGATGACTCATGAATTAGAGTAATAAGTCAAGGAAAATGGATCAGAAAGCTTATAAATTATTTTTCCAATTTGAATGTAGATTTATGTGCACAGGTTCGCGACGCTACGTTCAGAACTATCAGGGGCTTCCTAGGAAAATTAGAGAAAGTGTCAGATGATCCAAGCTTAAAAGAAGGGATGGGTAAGTGCATTGTAATGCCTGTTTTAAATTTTCTTAATAAAGTAGCTTTGATCCTTCGAGCAGGATAAAATTCTAATATTTTAATATCAACATCAAACATATGCAAATATGATAGTATACATACAGGGTGATATTGACACATTGTACTTATTTTAACCCACATGTTTCTCATCACCCCAGGTGACATTTTACATAATTTGAAAAAAATATGGGAAGATTTTTTGTCAAAAATTTTAGTTGTTACTATTTTTGGGCACCCCATATAGATACGAGTTTTTTTTACCTCATAGCTGAAATTCATTTCAGTTCGGTAACTTATCTGAGCTGTAAGAGACTCGGTATCGGTATAGGCACAGATCACTTCCAATAGATACCGCATTACGATAGTTTTGTTTTGAACCGAAAACGCCGACGAAGGGAACTGCGCGGGGGGTGGGCGGGTTGCAGCGCGGTCACGTGGACTTCACTGGAGAGATGAGGCATAAGTCGATAAATAAAAAATGTATCGATAGTTCGATTTGCCAGTAAGTTCATGTGTTATGATCGCTTCTATAACTTAATTACCAACTTGTTAAATGTTTGATAATATTTTTTCACCGGCCTGATCGGATAAATTATACCAACCGGCAACCGCTAACTACGAATAAAATAGGATTAAGATTTATACTTTAGTATGTAACGGTTTTATTTCTATTATTCACCGTGTATTTTTGTATACCAAAATGGCGAAATACCCAAATTAAGTTTTGATATAAAAGATCAGATAAAAATATGAAAAAGTAAATAACTAAACCTCACGCCCTAAAGGGCTACAATAACTTATTCCATTTCTTGAATTCTGACGGCGGCTGTAGTAAATGTAATATCGACAAATGACGATGAAACCCACTTGACGAACTATGAATGTTTTTGACACGATTTATACAACGTATGTTAAAATTATTGCAATAGCTTGTGCTACTGATTCTCAATAAACTTAGTATACTAAAACTTATGATAAATACCCTCCCATTATATTTGAAAACGTATACAACTAGAGGGGAAAAAGGAAATTTAATTACGCCAAAGATAAAAATAAATAAAAACATATTGTAAAAGTACCTTGTTAACAAATTTAACTATTTCAAATTACATAAAATAACGTAATTATGGTAATTATAAATTTTTATTTAAATCAATATATATTTTGTGACATTGTCATTTAATAAAATTAATTTACATTATTGTTTTACAATATCGATACTTCTAGAAATTATATTATAAACATGCGTCAAACACTAGAAGAACGCGTGATTTCGCCAAAAAAAGATGGCTTATTACGGTTATTGCTAAGCGAAAAGAGACGGCTGATTCTCCATCCGAACTCGACCGTTTGACATTGATACATTAACCAGTATAAATTGAGCTCGCTCGGGACCAAATTAATTTAAAGAATATTAGTTATCGATGAAAACTTATTGCGTTTTTTTAGATACTTTATTTTTTTGAGTTGTTTGCACACCATTTTATTGAACAGATAATTTTTAACTGTAATATTATGTTCCCAAAATGTAATTTTTGCTAACGTGCGACGACATGTACGGGTCCACTACTTGGACGACACTGATGACGCGACATTTGGCATCGGTTTATATTTATCTGATAGCTTATATGTGTTGGGCGCAACCGCTGCCCTGCATTAGGTATCTATTGGGAGTGATCTGTGGGTATAGGGGTTGATCAATAGCCTTGAAACCTAAAATCCGCGATTTTTGACAAAACTATCAGGCAGTTTTTGTTCAAACTTGGTACAATGTTACCTGGGAGGGTTAGGAGCATGTGGTATAAATTAAATACCAGATGTCAATATCACGCTGTATATTACATATGGTGTGGATGTGTATATCCATGGGCGTAAATATGTTGTATGATTTGTAGTTATTGTTATATTCTCTGTATCAGTCCATATGCGTCCTACTGCAGGGCACGGGCCTCCTCTACAATCGAAAGTACGATTGAGAGTGGTTAGGCCATATAGTCCACCACGCTGGCCTAGTGCGGGTTGGCAGACTTACATACCATAGAATTTTTATAAATCGCTATGGTATGCAGGTTTCCTCACGATGTTTTCCTTCACCGTTTTAGTGCGTGGTGATTGACTATCATTGTTATATTATCCGTCATTTATTGTTCGGATAACAGACTACTGCACAATATTATTATGAAGTTTATTAATCGCGTTTCAGGCTCAATGATCAATCTGTATACACAAAAATAATCGCATGTAAATGCTTTATTTTGTGTTGTTAGTATATAATATATTTTTTTTAAATTGGACATTGCTGCAATATTATTTCAGCTTTTTATAATTACTCTTCACTTTCGCTACATAATTATATACATAAAAATCAAGAGTATTTTACAAATGAATATTGTTATTGTACAGAAGCGGACGTGCACGTCAAATACTATTTTACAAATTGATATTATTGTGGTACAGAAGCGGACGTGAATACTGCGACTCCGTCTCTGAGCAACGCGGCGGCGACGTGGGCGGGCTGGGCGGTGACGGCGGTCACGGCCAAGTTCTACCGCTCGCACTCCGACACCGCGCGCGTGCAGCATCCCAACAAGTCCGCGCTCTCCAAGCCCGGATCACTCGGTGAGTGAAACACTTGCAGGGTAGACAAAATAGGTTTCTTTTTTACAGCTATAAAATGCGAGATAAGCCAGCCATTCGCCTGATGAAAAACTGATAACATTTTATGGGTTACAAAAGTATTATTAAGTCAATACCTTAATAATGTTATGACAATTATATTCAGTGTCATGTTATTCATGTTATTCAGTGTTATTGAGGTTCACATGGTAAGCGATACGTCCGTCCATGGACAATAGCAAAACCAAACAACACTATGAATTACAAAGCAATGTTTGTAATTTCACTGCACTCGCCACTCTGAGACATAAGATGTTTACTCTATTGAGACTTAACATCTTATGACCCAGAACGTATTGACGGTCAGTTGTTACTAGATCTAGAATTTCATTCAAACCGAAACACAACAATACATTTCCACTGCTGCTTTAGTAGGAAAAATAGACATTACAGTGTTATCCACCTAGGCGACCTCTCACATATGACCTATCACCAGTAAACTTCATTTTTAGCATAAATGCACATTGAAGAGTTTTTCAAAGATAATATATATCTTCATTTACTATTGAATTGGAATGTCTGCACAATTTTTTAGTAACCTCATCTTAACTTTTTAATGATAAATAAACCCATAATTTATGGCCATACAAAAACAACTCATTTCTCAAAAGCTATATTGCAATTTAGTAGTTGACAAAACACATATTTTTGAAATTCAGAGCAACCATCATCGAGCAGTTTGTCAACGACGACGTCATCGGTGACATCGATGACGTCACTGGAGCACAGCGAGTCCGCGTCAGACTACGACCCCGAGCACTGGGACATGGCGGCGTGGGGAGAAATAGATTCCAGTGGAGGTGAGAATTTACATAAATACAGGCAGTGGCGGCGTAAAGGGGGGGCGTAATCCAAGGGATTTATTCGGTATGCTAGCGTAGGTTTTGTGAGGAACCCGGCTCGGCCAAAACATCCGTAACGTGCCAGGCTGGAATGCCAGTGACACTAACATACAGTTCCAGCCGCCTCCGGGGCACCGAAAGGGGAGCACAATAGCTTTCCTCCAATAAAGGTCAGATTTCATAAGTGCACGATATGCCCGGTGTAGGCTTGTTTAGCATTGGGTGTAATATTTATGTAGGGGTGCTCACTACAAAACCGCCCCGGTGCCAACCTACCTTACGCCGCCACTGAAATCAGGGTATATCACGAGTGCTACCGAAAACGAAGCTGGGTGGTAGTTTTTGTGACTTCAGACACAATGATACGACAGCTCATGGACACTAGCCAAACCAAACAACACCTTGAATTACAAAGCTATGCTAGGTATTCCACTGCGCTCGCCATTCTGAGGCATAAGATGTTAAGTCTGAATATTTAAGAAATATTACTACATGTATTTTAGTTTTGAGTCAAGAATGTATTGTTGGATATATTTGGGATTAAATAATGGACAAGGATAATTGAATAAAACTGCAATATATTTATTTATTTATTATAACAACTTATATTAAAGTGATGCGTTTGTGGTGTTGAAGTATTGATGATCACAGCGTCACGATGGCAATCTGCAAAGATAGCGGCGTTATTGAAATATAATCTATGTTTACTAATTGGTAGATTAACACTGATAAATATTGATAACTGATTTGTGAAATCAAAGTTATTTAATTTTGTTATTTTATGAAAGGTTTTTTAGGCTTTATTGATAACGTTTTATCAGAAATAGTTAAATGTGTAATAATATATTTGTAGATAATTTTCTCTCTAGAATTCTATAAAACTAAAACTCAAATTCATAAGAGTCTTGTTGCATTTGAAAGCCATATTCTTAAAGAAGCGTAACGTACTAACATAATGTTATAAATATACACTTAAGAGAAAACAAATTAATAAAAGAAACATTCCTTAAAACCCGGTATTAAATAGTATAAAAAGAGTGAAATAATTGCATCTAGGCAAAGCCTGACCAGAAAGCTAGTTATTTAATAAAGCTGTAAGACAACACAATAAGCCAAGAAACACAACATAAAACAAATAATTCAGGCAACAAAAGATAAATAAAGAAGTTGCAATTCAAATTATATTTCATACAAAAACCTATCCCAATTCACATGAAAGCACTGCATGTTATTTTAGTGTAGGAAGAAATAATAAAGGAGTATAATTCTCAAAAATAGGTATTAAGTAAAGTATTTCTTATAACCTTACAATAGAACGACAGATAGAAAGACAACATTTTGTTAAGATCATTTTCGTTATTGGTATCATATTAATATAACGATAGTTAGACATTTTTTTTATTTCACTTTATAAATAGGTATGCCCTTGTATCTAACTTAGCAAGTGCTCCATTTTCCTGCATTCACGGTATAGGAAATTCTATGGAACTATGTTATTGCATAAAAGCCAGACATGAAATAATGATCAAAGCACTTGCATCCGTCTGGTGTAGAATATAGAGTATAAATTAGTATGTGCGTGCAGGCACGTGCGGGAGCGTGAAGTCCCCGGGCAGCTGCAGCAGCAGCGTGCACGCGGCGCCCACGTTGGCCGCGCTGTGCGAGGACGACTGGGACAACGACGAGTGGGGCACGCTACAGGAACAACCGGTAACTATACGCGCCATGCTGTCCTAGTACTACTGGCTTAGTGGCAACTAGCATTCTAGTATCATAATCATCATCTTAGCCACAGGAAGTCCACTGCTGAATATAGGCCTCCCCCAAGGATCTCCACATCGACCTGTTGGAAGCGGCCTGCATCCAGCGACTCCCTGCAAACTTAGCCAGGTCGTCCGTCCACCTTGTAGGCGGGCGTCCGACATTCTAGTACATAATATGAAGATTTATTTTAGATATAAAAAAATGTATTAAGAATTAAATACAGATTTTCATGATAATATCGATGTTCTGGTGTCACTAAAATCTCAAGATCCATGCATGACTTGCTAATTGGAAAACTATGTCAGTTATATCTAAACATATTATTTTGAATTTCAATAAAAATCTTTACTATCTTCCACATAGAAAATAAATAAATTAAAATATCTCCGCAACATAACCCTACAAATATTCAAATATATCCAGACGGCGGAAGCAGAGCTGGCCAGTCCATCAGAGACATGGAACAACTCAGCGTGGCCGGACATGGTCTTGGCGCGGCGGGGGCTGCGGGGGCGGGTGCGGCGGGCCTCAACAACGCCAACGCGACGTACGTGCGCGGACCGCGTGCCGACCGCGCCGCCGCGCCCCCCGCGCCCCCCGCGCCCCCCGCACACGCCGCGCACGCCACGCACCAGAACAGCAACGACTCGCTCGGCGGCTGGGAGGACGGCGAGTTCGAACCCATCGAGGGAGAACGTCGATGGTGCGTGATCATATCTCTCTCTCTCTCTTTCACTCTCACCTAATGCTGCACTCCGACTCTCACTCTCTTTCTCTGTCGTTCTTGTGTGTCATTATGTTTTTCGCCTATACAATTTTTTGCTATCACCGATTAAAATTATTTATTATTTGCCAAATTGTAGTGATTTTATATTTTGGGAATTAAAAGAAATAGAATTATAACCTATACAGCTTCTTGACATGATCAACAAACTAAAACCCGTCATCTACATAAAAGTGAATTTTTATCCTATTTTACACACCCAGATAATTTTCATAAAACTTCATTCACAGAGAACACGCTTCAAAAATGGACGAGATGCGAAGAAAGAGAGAAGAGAGAAAGCTGCAACGACAGAGGGAGATGGAAGCGCGCCGCTCCGCGCGGGGACAAGGCCCATGAAGCTCGGCACCAAGATAGCCGCTGCGCCACAGCCGCCATTCTAACGAAACCCACGCGGGTAAACTGATTTATTACCCCTGTAGCAATCGGCTAACAGCAGTCGCGTCCAGAAAAAAAACTCGTCTGAAAAAAACAAGATTTAGTCGAAACATTCGGTACGTCTTGAATTTTTTAGTAGTTTTGTATAAATCCAAGTTATACTCTACAGATAATAGAATTTTTGGAAGAATCAGCCCTCTAGAAAATCCGATTTGCTATTAAATCACACTTCTTGTTCCAGAATCCGCAATCGCTGTTAGCTTTTTGCATCACTATTGTCGACGAATACATGTCATATTTTCTCAAGAGGCTGTTTATTTCAACTTGTGACAGCTGAGAATTGCATTTAAACCCGTGTATTGCCTAACAAGTGAATCTTATGACATTGAATTAATTTCATTGTAAAATGGAATCGACTGATACTATACGCTATTTTTGAAGCATGTAGCAAATACACGACTATACAAAGGAGTTACTGTAAAGAGTATCAGCGTAGTGTTGTCATTTTCATTTTGTCAAATTAATTATCCGTGGTCTTTGAAATCGAATATTCCAGTAACATTAGTATTATAGACTTACAAATTTATGCGCGACCCATTGGCTGAAAGAATTTTGGGGGTAGCGTAATTCGTCATTTGAGTGCAGAAAGAAAGTTTCCTTTAGTTTTATATTTCCGATATTTTTTTATTAGCAATATTAAGTCAAGTATCCTACTATACCGGGTATCTCAAGACTGCTACCGAAAACGAAGCTGGGTGGTAGTTTTAGTGACTACAAACACAATGCAACTAAAAATTTCGCAAAGAAACGCGACAATGATTTTTATGATTTTTTAAATATCGTCATTTTTGGGTGGTAAATCCATAGTTTTGCTAAAATCATAAAATCATAATTTAAACACTTTTATACCTTAGATTATTTATAAATAAAAGGGTATACACTATTATTTTAGTAAAAAATGTATTTACCACCCAAAGATGGTCAAAGGAAACAAATAACAAAAAAATTGTCGCTTTTTTTTTGCAACTTTTTCTGTTGCATTGTGTCTGAAGTCGCTCTAACTACCACCCGGTTTCGTTTTCGGTAGCAGTCTTGATATACCCTGTATATTATACTTTTTCAACATTCACCTTGGCCAAAGTCTTTACTATCCCCCAAAAAGTCTAACGATGTCGAAGGAGGGTCGCGCATGAACTAGTACGTCTATATTTTTTATTCATACAATTAGCACATATTAATTTTACGATACATATAAATTTTATTCACGACATATCTCAAATGTATATACAATAGAAATAGACCCACAATAATTCTGTTTATATCATCGCGTTTACGTGAATTGTTTAGTTTGGCATATCTTGTATCCAAAAGGACATTGATATGCAGCGGATGAAATGTTGAATGCGAGATGAATGTGTAACAATACTTTTTGTAACATATTCGATACTCGCCTGATGTAACATTAGGTATTTCAATTTGGCCAAGTATTTAGATGACCGGAATGCTAAGAATGTTAATGGGTTATTTCTTGTGAACAAAATAACTTTTTATTTGCATGTGATAACCGTAAAAAGTTTATATTTATTTCGAATTTAAAATTATATATTTTGGAAAAAAATCTCTATAATAAGTGACATTCTATCTCGCATTCTATCATAAAAATATTAAAAATATCATAATCAATGTCCTATTTGGCGAATCGTGTAATTAGGGAACAATATTGTAATTTGACATGCACCAAATGGAAGCGCTCAAGTGAGATTAGACGCCACTAAGGCATAAGGATATTTCAAAGATTTTTCGTAAGACAGATTGGCTATGGCTTGAATTTTTAATGGATGGTAATTTTTATATTATTCTAAAGCTTGCAGACTGAGCGGACTAACGTTTATGACGTCATTGATGTCTAAATCCTTTTCTTTAAGGCTTACATTGCCACAGATAATTTCTAATAGATACTCCTGATTCAATAACTCTTCATCAAGCTTAAGAATTCCTTTACAGATTCCTCTGACACTTAAGATTGTAATTTTTAAACTATGAGACGTGAGTGACGATTTGTAATTGTTATGAATTCCCCTTAGTGATTAAGAGTGTAGATTGGAAGGCACGGGACGCTTTTCCCTTATGTCGGTTATTGAATGTGTTGTCGGAATATGAGGGTGTCAATTTCATGTATTTTGAATTGGGGATGTGGATACGCCCGGTTCTTGTACTTGAAATTTTGGTAAAAAATCAGCTTGTCTTTTTATTTTCATTAGTGACGAATTTAGACATATACATCTTCTAAAAACTACCATAACGTGGGTGAAACATTGGTTTTGAGTAAAAATATATTGTTCTTGTTTTAATTATTTTTTCTGTTGTATTTATTTCATGTCAAAGAATTTATATATATTTACAAATATGTTATGGCTTTTCTTAGGATCGAGAATCAAAATACAGGACAAAATTCACTGAGTCAAGACAAATCATAAGTATAGTTTAAGGTGGCTGTTACTTTTAATTCCACATCACATTAAAATTATTGATATTCATTAAATTCTTGCTATGTTCATACGAGATTTCTTTACACAATTTCAAGTACACGAGAACTAAATGTCAGATGTTTGTAAAGACAATTTTACAATTACTATATACATATAATATTTATTATGTATATATCGTGACTACCAGACTGAGCCACTCTATGTGTTTTTGATATTCTGTCGGCTATGTATGATAGTAATCCTACGCGTACACCCTTAATAAAAAGGTCTGGCTAATTTAAGACATGGTTTATCTTGCATATGCAAATATCTATATCCTTAAGAGCCAACAAAGCAGCTTAATTTAACTATATGAGACTTGGCATCTTTGTCTCAGGATGATAAGCGCAGTGGAATGCAAAGCATTTGTAATTCATGGCGTTGCTTGGTTTTCCTACTGTCCCTGAACGGTCTTATCGCTTACTATCAGGCGAATGGCATGCATTGACTCGCCATTCAGCGCTATAATTCAAAAAATATTGCGTTTTCTTGTCCGTGTTCCATTTTTGTCTTAAAAAATTTGCCTAAGTAATTGATTGGTGTGTAGGTTTGCAAAGATAATACAAAAATATTAACTTCCGGTAAGAAATCTTTATTTCAAGCGAAAAGTGCGCGTTGAAAGGATTACTTTATTTATAGCTTAATACTTTGCCTCGGAAACTTTGCGGTACAGTCGGCAAAATTACTTGGGATACGAGTTAGCATTATTAGTAATGAGAACTACTTAGTTTTGCTTCACACATTGATTAATTCACATTAAAATATGTAGGTAAAAAATTTTCTATCTCAAAATTCACTTTAAAAAAGCTGGCATAATTACAATACCAATAACATTCGTACTATGAACTAAGAACTCTCAAATTCATGTATATGTTTTAGTTGATAGGTACTGTATTATCATTCCATAATAAACTCAAGTAATTTGCTGACTATACCAACCATTCTTCTGTCTTCAGTGTGTGACAAAATGATATTACTGTTTAAAAAGCTTGTCAGCTCGATATTTGTAATTTAAATTGGTCTTTGTGATACGGCTATTTGTCTATGAATGTGTATAATTGTCTGAAATATAAATTGTGTAGATGTCCACCAAAACTGGCTGAATAATTTCGGCCTTTACCTGTAGATGTTTCACATAGAATGGGGCAAACATTTATCGTCATAGAAAAATCAACCATGACTTGTTTGTATATGATTCAATTCTGCTCTCTGCCATAATTGCTACAACTTCACATGTTGTAATATAATATATATCCTTGCCATAATTATGTTAATGTTGTATTTTTCATGAGACTGATAATTTTTACCCATCCCATGCTATGTGAAATATATCTTAGAACTCATTGCATTTATACCATCATGCGCCTTACAGCCCAACCTATAACTAGAAAAAATACCTAAAAATATAAATAACCCGGTAAATAATATATAAAGTCAACGATATATTTTAAATAATTTAAATTATCGATATTAGAAATTTAAATAGGATGGGCTTTGAAATATCAGAGTAGATCCCTGTTCCAAAATTAATTATATTTTTTGGCTATGGCAACATCTATGTAAGGAACAGATTATAAAAAGGTTATCCAGGCGTGAATTTAAATATGGCTAGATTTAATATGGAACTAAAAGAACTTTCTATTAAAGTTTACTAGATATAATTTATTCCAAATCCAGAGCTTTAAATTCACGTCTGGTTAACTAAAAAGGTTAACCCCTGGACCGTCGGACGAACCGCACTGCGGGTAAAGAAACATAAAAGGGTGCCGAAAACCGTCGGCGAGCCGTAATGCGGTTCTTGTTTACATTATAATGCTATTACACTAAAATGAACCCTATTTCAATGGCAGTAGGTTGCTTTTTGCTTGAAGTTTTTTTGTGTTCCTGACGGTTATATGACGACAGTTTTTTTGTCAAAAAAAAAACAATTGACGGTCTAGGGGTTAACTTATTCAATCAATTCAATGTCCAGCTGCAGTGTAGTGAAATTGTTTTCAGAGATGACAACCCAGCCATGTGTCAATGTTTGCTATTAAAAAGTACGAATTGATCGATATTGTAATGAATTGGTGTGACGAGATTCTTATTCTATCTGCTAACATTTACACTTCTGTAAATAAAAGTTAAAAAAATATACTTCGTTTTAATTTTTTAGCCTCTATTGATGAACTTATGTACCTATCGTATCTAGTCTATTACAGATGTAACATACTAAGGTCTCTCGAAATAAAACTATGGCCCGTACTTTCTGCATAAAAGGCACCTCCAGATTGATGCACATATTGTACAGGTAACTATTTCTAAATAAAACAAAGTTATCAAAGCATGAATGGTTTTAATATGATAAATGTTAGTTACAAAATATATTCCACTTTTAATTAAAAAAGCTATATATTAAAAAAGCGATATAATTTATTAAGTACTTTTATAATGTTACCATAAATTACAAATACAATAAAAATATGTTATCATGACAATTTCATAATTTCTTTTTATGTTGGTAATTGGTATAAACATATTTATTTATACTTGTAATTATAATTTACAGCAACATTAACATCGTGATGATACACTAACTACTAAAAAAGAAAACTAAGCGATTTTAGTTCGTTAGTCACAGCATGTAATAACAAATTATAATTACACTTAAAATACAAATAATCGCTAACATGTGGTATGGCATAATAACACCTTTTTTAATATAAAATAACCAACAATTAACTTTGAAAAATCTATTGAAATACGGAAAACCCAGTTCTTTATGAATTTAAAACAAAAATTAGTCCCCCAGTTTACGTTTTGTCATCAGTAATACATATCCCATCAAAAACATCCTGTAAAAAAATTCCAAGTCTCGCAGCTCAGGTTTTCTACCGCAAAAAGTTGTGAGATGCATGTAATACCAAGTCGATTAATTTATTTAGTCCTTAAGGGACCTTCTATATAAAGTTATTACGTTAGTTATTACCATATCAATATTAAAAATTCTTTACGTTTTAAATAAATGGATCGACTTGGCCATCGCATAAAAACATAATGTATCGTAAAATTTATACATAATGCTGCTGGCCAAGTCGATCTATTTATTTAAAACGTAAAAAATTTTTAATATTGATATGGTAATAACTAACGTAATAACTTTATATAGAAGGTCCCTTAAGGACTAAATAAATTAATCGACTTGGTATTACATGCATCTCACAACTTTTTGCGGTAGAAAACCTGAGCTGCGAGACTTGGAATTTTTTTACAGGATGTTTTTGATGGGATCTCACGTCTTTTTGTAGAGTCCTACTTTTTTCCTTTCGGTACTTCTTACTTCTAGAATATTACTAACGATTTTTCTTAAAGCCTCTGTCTTATGGATTTTTCTTATTTTTGTAGGTATCAATTTATCACAAATATAGCGGATTTTATTATTAATGTTCTTTCTTTCATTGTAATTGATATTTTCGAGTTATTTAATCTATCTATTTGCAAGTTTTTCTTCTTCATGTTTTTCTAGAGGAATGTTGTATTTCATGGGCTGAATACACCATTTCCCTCTCTATATCCCCTCCTGTTATGCCTCATGTATATAGATATCTATCTACAACTATTATTCCATTATATACGGGTACAATGACTCACTAACTGCAAATATAACCTGGTAATCCTATACATTTATATGGGATTACAAAGTTATTCACGCAGTTGGTCTATCTAGAAAACTAGACACAAATTATGAAATGTTTGAATTTTCCCTTACTTTAGACACTAAACACTAATTATATTCTAAATTTGAAGGTTCTATGTCTGCTATAAGTACCTTAGACTTTTGATGATCGGTCAGTCAGTCAGTGAGTGACAAAATTACGAAAGTTTGACAAGTTATAATTCTTAAACTACTGGTTCAAATTGGATGAAATTTTGAATATACCGTGTTTACACAGTGCCTGCTTAGTAATTGAAAATTCAGGCTTCTTGCTTTAACCACAACGAAGTTACGGGGGGTTGAAAATGGTCTGAATTGCTTCGAGAAAAGGATGTTACGGCCGATAGCTCGACTTGGAGGGGGCTCGGCCGCGCCCCCAGATTAAAATAAGGTGTTATTATTTCAGCGCGTACTGTGCCGCGTAAACTAAAAATTATGTGCTAGGACACCCAAAATCAATTGAACACCCCAGCAACTATAGAAGTCACATTGTGATTTCTACATTTGCTGGATAGAACAATTGACCCTGCAACCGTAATCACATAAACAACCAAGCAGAACAAAAAACACACAACTAATTTTACAAGATTTTAGCACACTTATTAAAAAACCGTTAATATAGGATTTTTTGAAATTGGAATACAAAATAGGCATGTTTGATGAAATAATAGACAAAACAAAAAAATGTGCGTAAAAGTAAATGGCTGTATGTTCATACAGCCATTTATTTTCACCTACAAAACAACTCTTTTGACCAATAAATATATTTTTGGGACAGTTTTTAATGTTTATGTCTGAGGACGATATACACGGTTGAAAAGAGATTCTATGTTTTTTTTTTAATAAAGTTCCAGATTCGTTTAAATACTTTTTCATAAAAATAATTACGATCTAATTGGAAGCACTACAAAAATAGGAACAGTAGATTCTGTGCATAATGATGAGAATATTCGTGTTCGTCAGAAGCGTGTATGGTACTTGAACTGCTTGGCCGTTCGTGTTTACTTACAGTTTGGAGCGCAGGTCGGATGTCCCAGCGGCTAATTGTCAGGATGGATCGTCGAATCTGAAACCAAGAGGAACGATGTTACTGTAAAAGTAATATATTTAATAATCACCCTATATTCGTCCTTCATGTGCTATTGATGTAGGTAATCTTTAATACGTATTTTTTTAAATTGCAATAAAAATTTACGATGCTTTACGTCAATCGAAAGGTTGGTGAAGAATATTAAAAAAACACCTACAAAGTACTTTATTTTGTACTAAAAACGATTTACTTCCGATTAGATTGATCACTCAGTATGCATTTTATTTCCGGTCATTTAGGCACTGAAGATAATGTTTTTTTTGCTGGTGTTGTAAAATATGATTATTTATTTTAAACAATATTATCAGTATTATCTTGATAGCCTCCGTGGCGCAATTGGTTAGACGCCGCCTGTGAAACGAGAGGCCGCGGGTTCGATCCCCGCACCGAGAGGCCCACAAATATTTCTTCCGGGTCTGGGTGTTTGTGAGACCGAAAAGTCTCTCGTAGTTCCTGATACCCACGACACCAGACTCGATCTTAGTGTGGGGTCAGGACTATGTATGTGACTGTTGGGTGTTATTTATTTATTTATATTTATTTATCAGTGGTAGAACATTATATACATATACTGTACTGTATCAGCCCATGTCCGTCCCACTGTAGGGCACGGGCCTCCTCCACAAAAGTATGAAAGAGAGTGAGTAGGCCATATAGTCCACCACGCTGGCCTAGTGCGGATTGGCGGACTTTACATACCATAGAAGTTTCTATATATTACACGTAGTTCTACTAAAAAATAAATATTCTGAATAATCTATTGTGGTCTTGAAATTAGAACATACTAACCTCATATTCATAGCGTTGGAGTTGCCTGGTTCCATCTTGTATCCAAGTGTTTCGTAGAACTTGATAAGTTTATCCTTGCAATCCAGAGACATCTTGTAGCATCCCAATTCTTGAGCCAGCAACGATACTGTCACCACGATCCTGTCAAAGCATAATTGAAATATATCTATGAATCGTAAGGCCCTAAATTCGATTCCCGAATAAAATCTTTCGACACCCCTAATAAAATCTTGACATGGCACACCCCTGCATGTCCTCTAACAGATCCATAGCTATGTTAACTCTAGGTTATTTTATCAATAAAAATTTAAAGTCAGTTATACTTACAATTTTCCTAACTGCTTTCCTCTGTACGTGTCATTGACTACAACATCTTCTAGTCGGCCACGCTGGAAGAAAATGAAAAAAACAATTTATTTCAAATTATAAGTTGAACTAATAAACAGATATATTATTTAGTTACATTCCAATATACACATGAGCGCAGTGGAATGCCAAGCATGCTTTGTCATTTAAGGTGTTGTTTGGTTCTGATACTGTTCCGTGTTCGTATCGCTCATATATACCATACCACCAGCTGAACTGCATGCTCGTCTCGCCATTTATTACAATAACACAAAACACATACCAATGAACAGTTGTGTATGAACTTTTGTTCTACAGTGAGAGTGGCGGCGCCAATAAGTTTCGATATCCGGGTGTCTTCGATAACGGTGACGTAGTAACCACCTGATTGCTTCATCTTCGTGAAACGGTCTGAAAATAAATAATTTCTGTATCTGTATCAGCCCATATACGTCCCACTGCAGGGCACGGGCCTACTCTACAATCGAGAATAAGATTGAGAGTGGTTAGGCCATATAGTCCACCACGCTGGCCTAGTGCGGGTTGGTGAAAATAAATAATTTATTGACTTGTAATTATACTATGATACGGTTATAACGCTGAGGTGTCAGGCTCGAATCCCATGTCGGGCAAAATGATATTGGATTTCACTGTTCATTATCAGTCATCAGGAATTTGTGTCCGATATGGTGATAGGCTCGCCCCCTATCACATTTATTTATTTATTTATTCATTCTTTACTGCACACAAAAAGTGAAAAAGTATACAATATTTTACATATAAGATTAAAGAGTACAGTTGGCGGTCTTATCGCCCTAGGCGATTTCTTACAGACAACCTTTGGATGGATATAAGAAAAGGATAAGAAGAGAGGGCAGTATAGAATTTAAAGAAAACTAAAAACATGCTCTTATAAGGAATAGGTAAACAAATTATTTATAGCGAATATATACATGATATATAATACATAATTATATAATACACTTAATATACATACATGTATAAATATTTCTATAGATAAACATAGACATAAATATACATACTAAATATAAATTATAAATTACCTATTGAGACAAAAAGAGGAAATAAAAACTTCTTAATGCAGCTACTTAGAGAGAAAGATAATAGTCTTTAAGCATTTTTTTGAAAGATGTCAATGTTTGAGCTTGCCTTATGACAACTGGTAATGCATTCCACAGTCGAACGGCTTGCACTGTATAGGACCTATCCATGAACGTTGTGGTATGCATAGGCATTCTCAGTTTCAGATTCTCCGACGACCTCAAGGACCTTGAATGAGACTCATGGAGAAATAGAAATCGTTCTTTGAGATATGATGGAGTGAGAGGATTGAACAAATATTGTAAAGAAGATTAAGAATATGAGCATTCCGACGAAGTCGTATGGGTAACCACTTGAGCTTAGTACGAAACTCAGAGACATGATCATATTTGCGCAGACCAAATATAAATCTAATACAGAAATTTAGAAGACGCTCAAGTTTATTAAGTTGGTCCTCGGTGAGATCGAGATAGCTGACGTCGGCATAATCAAGGATGGGGAGTAGGAGAGTTTGTGCAAGAGAAATTTTCGTGGCAATGGGGAGAAAATTGCGTAACCTACACAAAGACCTAGCTGAGGCAAAAACCTTTCGGCTAACTTCCCGAAGCTGAGGACCCCAGGTGAAACATTTGTCTATATATAAACCAAGATTTTTGACTGTATCGCTGTATGGAACAATGATACCATCACAGGAAACGGATGGAAGTTGGTCCTGGTCTATTTTCGATATCATCCTAGGGCTGCCGACAACAATGACCTGAGTTTTTGATGGATTGACCTTCAGTCCGTAATCTTTACTCCATGAACATATATATTGGATGTCAGAATTGATGGCTCCAATCGCATCAGTTATCTTGTCCAAGGATGCCCGAGTATAAATTTGCAGATCGTCTGCATAAAGGTGGTAGGAGGAGCGAAGATTATTGGTAATAGAATTAATAAAGACAGCGAAGAGTAAAGGAGATAAAACGCCGCCCTGAGGTACACCAGCAGATACAGAGCACCAAGAGGAAAAGCATTCCTCAAAGCAGATGCGTTGCTGGCGACCATACAGGTAACTACGAAACCAATCAACTGCTGTTGGAGATATGTTAAGAGAACGCATTATGCCAAGTAAGACATCAAAATCGACGGTGTTGAAGGCATTACTGAAGTCTAGCAATGCTAAGACTGTCAGCTTGCCTTCCTCCATGCCCAACCTAATGCCATCCGCAATATGAGTTAGAGTGGTAGTTGTGCTATGCCCAGGACGAAACCCTGATTGGAGAGGATTAAGGAGATTGTGTTTCGAGAGGAATTCATTCAGCTGGGTATGGATTAGACGTTCAAGGACTTTGGATAGAAAAGGAAGAATGGATATAGGACGGAAATCTGCGAGATTGGATGCATTGGATTTCTTAGGAGTTGGGATAATATGTGCTTTTTTCCAAGCAGCAGGAAAGATACCAGAGGAAATAGAATCATTAAGGATATGGGAGATGATAGGAAGGATGTCGTCTAGGATAGGGAGAATCATATTGCGGCTGACACAGTCGCTTCCCGTCGCATTAGATGAAATGAGCATAATGGTCTTTTTAACATCACAATCAGCAAATTGTTTAATGACAAAAGCAGGACATGCGGGAGTCTTGAGGGTCGAAAGGAACTTTATAGTGTTATCTTTCATCGCCTTATCAAAGAAAGGCGATGTACAAAAATGATTGTTTAAGGAATTTAAGTCAATTGACTTACAAAAGGACTCTTGTCGAGGCTTCCCCACTCCCAGTGTTTTCAGAAATTTCCAAACCGTAGCTGGATCTCCGTTTTCAATAGAGTTGTGAATATGTCGGCGTTGGGCATTCCTACACACCTTACTGCAATGATTTCTAATGGAGACGTACTTCTGCCAATTCAACTCATTAGGTCTACGGTTGTACCGGGACTTGGCCAACGCTTTTTTAGATAGCAGTTCTTTAATATCAGGTGTTAGCCAAGGAGCCGGTAGATGTTTGAGTTTTACAGGCCGGATTGGTGCGTGCTTGTTAAAAAGGTCAATAATTTTACTGTTGAAAATATCAACTTTGTCTTCGACAGTATTAGCAAGAAGAAGGGAACTCCAGTCAATGCTGCCGGCATCATTGCGAAGATCCACAATATTCATGCCCCGAAAATTTCTTTGCAGGAGGATTTTGGGTTGGGCTTTAGGAGGACGGAGACGATAAGACAGGAATATTAGGTCATGGAAAGAAAAAGCATCAGCAGGATATTGTCCATGCTTAGACACATGATTTAAAGAGGAAACAAAGATAAGGTCTAGGAGAGAAGGAGAACAGTTAGGAGAGTGATGGGTCGCTGAGAGTGGAAGAATGGAAAGATTACAGGATTTAATAGTATTAAGAAGGGAATTAGAACGACGGTCATTTTTAAGGAGACAGGTATTAAAATCACCCATGATTATGGTTTGACTGTACATAGGAACAAGATTTTCAAGGATAATTTCAATAGAAGAGAAGAAGTCAATATGGAGCGAGGGACAATAATATACACCGAGTAGAACTTTTTTTAGGGAGAATTCCACCTCCAGAAAAAGATGCTCACCAGCATCAGATGGTGGGGGTTGCGGAGATACACTTACTATCGTATATCGGAATTGAGTTCGTAAATAGATAGCAACTCCGCCTCCACCACGCGATGTGCGATCATTTCTGATGAGGTGGAACCCCGGAAGTGAGTAAGCAGAAGAGGAAAGGCATGGTTTCAACCAAGATTCAGACACTAAGATAGCATGGATATGAGTACAGTCAAAACTAGCCAGCATATCTGGGAAATGAGCCGGAATACTCTGAGCATTGAGATGTACTACATTAAAGTTCCTAGGGACATCGGAGAACTGAGACATTAGATTATCACTAAGTGATGGAACACTGACGAAACTGTCATCACTGCACACTGAGTAGTACTCAATGTCACTACTATCAGATTGCAAAGACATCGCAATAGGTAACTACAGAAATATAATAATAATAGGTATAAGTAAAATCCTAAACTAAAAATAAAGTTATAACTATAATATAATAAATATGAGAAGTTGCAAAAGTATAATCTGACGAAATGACACAAAAAATAATAATAATAAAACAATAAAAATCATCCATCTGCCGGTTGTGTTAACAAAAACACTGTCATTATTTAGATAAAAGTAAACATGAATAATTAATAAGTACAACTAAGAACAATGTGAGTTACAAAATTAATCTAAAAGAAAAAGATATACATAAAAACGGAATTACATTTAAAAAGTTGAATCAAAATTATAAACACTTCCAGTCCAGGCAAATAATTACGAGTACAAAGTTACCGCATGTGAATTAAACAAAAATTAGGAATAACTAAACGCTGTCAAGAAGTGACATATGTCATAATAGGTTATGTTTTGATGTTATGACAATCAACAACAAACTTATTATCTTATAGATATTATGAGGGTGACTTTAATAGGATTATTAGTAGTAACAGAAAATAAAAACAAAAAAGAGTTTTAACTAAAAAAGACATGTTACCTGGACTGGTCAAGCGATATAGAATAAAATAAAATAAAATAAAAACCCACACTTCACTTCCTGGAAGCAACAGCCCGTCGTGTTTTGGGCACGGCTATGGCTTTTTTCGCTGGGCTGGGCTTTGCAGGGGTGTCCACAGCAATCTGGCCAAGCAGAGTGAGCGACACCACGCGATGCCGGACGCCCGAACTGATGACGAAGACATTACCATCCCGCGTCCAAGAATTATTCACACCGAATTTTTCTCGCGCCGCCATAAATATGTCGTGCCTAGATTTGGTGAGGAACTCCGAGAAGGTAATACCAGAGCCCTTCAACTTTGTCTTGCCAAACCATAGCTTGTCCCGCATCGCTGCATCTTGTAGCTTGACAAGCATGGGGCGAGGTTTTTTAGAGGATGAAGAACGGCCCATTCTGTGGCTTCGTTGTATGTCGCCAACAGCGAAGTCGGTGATTCCCAAGCGTTGCTTCACTATATCCACCACAATCTGTGAAGAATCTTCATTTTCCACTTCAGCAACTCCGTGAAACAGTAAGATCTTTCGACGTCTCTGCATTTCAATAGTATCCACGGTGTACGATAAAGTTTCTACTTGCTGCTGGATGAGACTGAGAGCCTGAGTAATGAAAGCTCTAAAGGTAGTAAACTCGGCAGCCAAATCTGTGGAGCTTGTTACTGATGCATTCCGTGAAGATTTATTGAGGTCAGATTCAAAGGCTGCCATCCTTTGGTGGAATTCGGTCTTCAGTTCTTCGATGGATGCTTTAAGTCCTGACTCCATAATGTGATAGTGCAGTGAAGAAGCAAACAGGTGTTGTGGTGCAAACAGGTGAAGTGGTGTGACAGATGAAGGAGAAAAGTCAAGGATTCAACACTAACACCGGCAGGTAGACAGTTTAAATGATAATATTGTACATTAAAAGTGAATAATAAACTATTGTATATATTTTAAAATCAATAAAAATAACAGAGCAAAAATTTTTCCACTGGCCTAAACAACTACCCCACATCGTGGTATGGAACACACAAGCGAAAAGTGGGTGCCCTGATAGCCTCTACGCCCTTTCTGGGAAATAAGCGTGAGTTTATGTATGTCTATTACTTTAAGAGGCTAATATCCAACAGTGGATTGTGAACTTCTGTATGTTGTTGATGATGATGATGAAGCAGGTGATTTATTAGCTTTTTATATTTTTTACTTCATGTTTGAAGTATTTTATGCATTCCGATTGATATTAATCCTAAAAGTATTAGGAATGCGATTGTTTTTCTGGTGGCATCAACTTATTAAGTTATTACAGCCTCCGTGACGATTTTTACCTTCGTTATAGAGAGTGGTGATTCACAAATATCTGTGTCGAATGTGGGTATTTTGGGAGCGAAGTCTCTTAAAGTTTTTGATACACAAAGATTTGTATCCTAAAGTCAAATCAAAGAGGGTGTGTGGCTGATAGGTGTATTTATTTATATTTTACCCTACGAGACTGCCTTGAGATGATACAGAGGTGAATAGAAATAATTATAGATTATTAAATATTACTCATACTGAAAAGCTAATACATCAATAATCTTTATAAAAATTAGATTGATGTATTAACATACTTTATAGAAATTATTTATGGCTAATTAATATCATAGACACACCCAACAAAGATCAGGAACACTGTACGCTTATACAAAGGTCATTATCGTAGTGCACCGGTTTCACCAAGGTCGCCAGTCGACACTGAATGTCACTACGTTAAGCATTCCACGATGTCAACCAGTTTTTTTCGAGCATTGATTGCTAAGTAGGCACGTCAAACGTTTTATGGACATTCTAAATACAAGCCGATGGTTTCCAGTTTTTAATCTAATATATGTCACGGAAATTATGTAGTTCCGTGTTAAGCTGCATAATTATGACCTACACACGCCGGCAGAATTAGAGGAACACGCGTTAAATATTGAATTTCTTAGAAAATATTATAATAACTGAATGTTTTTATTTTTCAATATTTAAAATGAGGCAAAATTTATAACAAATTACTATAATTGAGTAAAAAATACTTTAATTAATGACGCAAATGCAATTAAACGGAAATACAGTAAAATGAAATTTCTGTATTGTCAAATGTAATCGTGTATTTTAAAAACTTACAGAAATAATTTAAGAAAATTAATAATGCGTATTGCTACCACGGGTTCTGATAAGAGTCTGGATATGATCCTTCATGCTTTTAATGACGTCCTCAATAATTTTTTGCGACAAATTCTTCCACTCTTGCACTAACATGGATTTTAATCCTTGGACGATCTTAGGGGCTTGGTTTCTTCCATTTATCTTTCTTCCGATAACGTCCCATTCGTTCTCTATGGGATTCATGTCTGGTGATCTTGCTGGGCAATCCATTTGCGCGATTTGGGCCTGATTTAAGTAGTCGCGAACAATTTGCGGTGTGTGGGGCCGCGCATTATCATCCATAAATAAAAAATATTCGCCTATGGATGATGCAAAAGACAATACATGGGACTCTAAGATCTCTGCGACGTATCTTTGTGCAGCTAAAGACCCATTTTCTATAAGTATTAACTCCGCGCGTGCTTCCAAACATACCGGGTATCTCAAGACTGCTACCGAAAACGAAGCCGGGTGGTAGTTTTAGTGGCTACAAACACAATGCAATTAAAAATTTCGCCTAGAAACGCGACAATTTTTTTTAATGATTTTTTAAATATCGTTATTTTTGGGTGGTAAATCCATAGTTTTTGCTTAAATAATAATTTAAACTCTTTTATACCTTAGAGTATTTATAAATAAAAGGGTATATACTATTATTTTAGGAAAAAATGTATTTACCACCCAAATATGGGCATAGGAAAAAAATAAAAAAAAAAATTTTCGCTTTTTTTTGCAACTTTTTCTGTTGCATTGTGTCTGAAGTCGCTTAAACTACCACCCGGCTTCGTTTTCGGTAGCAGTCTTGATATACCCTGTATACCACCCCATACCAAAATTGACCTTCCGCCATAACACACCTCTTTCAGTAAAGTTTCCTCGATTACCGTTCTCCTCGATACCTCCAGATCCTCTCCCTTCCTTCTATGCAATTCACAAAAAACTGCTTTCATCACTAAACAAAACTCGGCTCCACTCACTTGTCCAGTCGCGGTGTTGATGAGCAAAAGCTTATCTGGATACTTTATGTACCACCTCGAGTTTTGGAGCTTTTGACGGAACGTAAGACTTCAGTCCAACTTCATTTATACGTGTTCTCACTGTACGCTCACTGATATTAACATCACGGACTTCTTGTGACATGTTTCGGGTCTGAATAGCCGTTTGACGACGATTTCTCAAAGTTTTCAGCCATATAAAATGACCATCCTGGGTACTGGTCCACCGTTTTCTGCCTTATCCTGGCATCCGCACATAAGAGCCTATGTGCCTACGTTTAACGTTGAGAAAGACGACAGATACCGACACACCCAATGCGCGACTTACAATCCTACACTTGACCATTTTCAATCATTGTTACCGCTCTGGCAACTTCAGTGGACGGTAAGCCACTCATTTTATATCCTACAAGACAGGTACTCTAAAAACAATAACAATAAAAATATCTTAAGTCACATAAAATGAAATTAAACAAAATTTTGTAAAACCACTTGAAAGTGAAAAAATCTTAAAAACACTTGAGAGCGTATAATTAACGATAAAACTCTAAATATCCAAAAATCTTTTTGCATCATTTAATTTTTTAAAGGTGCTGATATATAAAAACAAAAGACCATTTAAACAAACAGCAAACAAAATTAAAAAAAAACTAATTTTTGTGCGTGTTCCTCTAATTGTGCCGGCGTGTGTATATTTACAATGTATCTACAAAATAAATTTTACAATATTTGAAAGAGCTGGCTCATTCGTTCACGTTATACTAATAAATGAAAACACTCAAATCACATACCTACACAGTCCCGAGACCCGACACCGCACTATGGTCAATTAAATCTCGTGTTGTGCTCACAATGATTGGAAACTATGAGAGACGTTTCGATCGCACTTGCCAGCATACTTATGGGCCGCATAAATATTTCGAACGATCCGTCTCTTGTTTCACAACCGGCGTCTAGCTGTACCACGAAAGCTGCCATGAGGTTTGGTGACCATTCTCAAGTCATTTCATCATCGTCATCAGCCTATACTGTTGTCCCCTGCTGGACATGGCCTTCACGAAATTGCGGCATTCCAGATAGTCTTTATAGAGCTTTTAACCCCATATTAGATTAAGTTGGTTTACGTATACTTCATAATATGTAAATTAGTAGCCGCGTTAGAGTAATGAGAGGAGAAATTACCAGAAATGAAAGAAGGCAGAAGTTCTTATTTTATTACATGCAATTGGATTGCAGATAGAAAGTGCAAGTGCACCTCTCCCAGGGTGGTCTACATCTCCCTCTAGACCTTGATCTCTAGGTATAACCCTTATTATTATAAAATTGGCCCATAATTAAATTTATTAAACTTCAATCAATTCTTATAGTACAGCTACAAAATGTACCGGCAATGCTAATAGGTATACTTTATTTTATTGGACAATTCACACCTTGGCAAGAGTGAGTGACCTCAATGTGATGTATTGAAATGCAATCTGACAATGTTACTGTTTGTTTTGATTGAACAAATGACATCAGATGAAATAATTCACCTTGAAATAATGTTACAATGCATTGGTCTACTTGAATATTCTATAATGGTGACATAACAGAATAGGAGCATAAAAGAGCACTTGAACATATGTTGTACTATGTATAGACATATCGCACCCCTGGTGCAACAATGTCACTTTTGCAAAAATGCAACTTTTCAGGAAAAACATTTGAATCTTTGACATCGTATAAAAATATGATATTTCAAGATATAGACAAGTTGAACAGCTTCCATCAAAATATGAACTTTTAATTTACCGCTAAAAAAATTATGACCACGTAGTATTCTAAAAAATGTAAGATTATTTCTTTATACCTTCCAACCTTGCAATATTTGCATAAGTGACATGGTTGCACCGGGGGTGTGATATGTGTATTTAATTATTTATTTCAAGGGATGAAGATTAACAATGTTTCTAAACATCTTAGGTAATTCTACAAATTCCATATTACATATTATATTGATACTATTATATTGATATAGGTTACTGGTGGTAGGTCTCTCATATGTGAGAGGCTGCCTGGGTGGGTACCACCGCAATGTCTATTTCTCCCGTCAAACAGCAGTTTAAATGCACTGGTGTATTTCGGATTGAAGGACATTGTAGCCAGAGTAACTACTGGACATATTGAGACTTAACATCTTGTGTCTCAGGATGGCGAAGCGCAGTGAAGTGCCAAGCATTGCTTTGTAATTCAAGGTGTTGTTTAGTTTTGCTACTGTTCATGAGCGGTCGCATCGCTTACCATCAGGCGAACGGCATGGTCGTCTCGCCATTCATTGCAATAAAAAAAAAAAAAACATCCTATACTCAGTTACGAAATACAGCAACCTGTTGCAAACAAATGATTTAACAATTTTTGTAACTACTACTTGCAAGTTGCAGTTTGCTAATGAACATATTGCTATACATTGTGTTATGTGCATTAAGCATAAGAGAGAGTTAGTTAACTCATAATAACATAGTTTATTGTAGTCTGCCTCAACTCATAATAAAGCACTTCTAAGCAAGGGTCTCTACAAGTAAGAGTTCTATTGAGATAACTAAATAAAAAAAGCATATCAAAACCAACAAAAAAGTAACTGTAACTGTATCAGCCCATATACGTCCCACTGCAGAGCACGGGCCTACTCTACAATCTAGAATACGATTGAGAGTGGTTAGGCCATATAGTCCACCATGCTGGCCTAGTGCGGTTTGGCCGACTTACATACCATAGGAATTCTTATAAATCGCTATGGTATGCAGGTTTCCTCACGATGTTTTCCTTCACCGTTTTAGTGCGTGGTGATTGATTATCAATACACACATGACTCCGAAAAGTCAGAGGTGTGCCCTGGGATTCGAACCCGCGACCACCGTGAGCATGTGGGCAGCCGCGTCTAGTCCGTTTACCAACAGGCCACCACGCACTTCAACAAAACTTTCAACAAAACAAAAAAATAAAGCAACATATAATAGATTAATTATAATACAAGTTATGTCAATTACAAGAGGAGCACACAATTAACTTTACAACATAAGACCTTATTATCTTAAAATACAATATTTAAAACTTACCATCAAACTGTTTCCGTGTAACATTGCCTACACTAGTCAGCTGACCAAGTAGTTGCAGGAAGCCCTTATCATAATCTGACCGTTGTAGAGGCCTCACTACCATCCAGTCCTCACCGGGCTGGGCTGCACTGATCTTAGGCTTAAATGTTGCTGGACTTTTGCTAAAATCCAGCCGTTGTAATAATTCAGGTGGATAGAGATATTCTGATGGCTTGCCATTCTAAAACAATAAATAAAGTGAAATTAAATCTATCCAGGTATGTAGGAGTAAATTTTGTCATTAGGTCTAATTTTTAAAATCTTATGTGTGTGTGTCAGAAATATCTCCCACATATTTCATGTTTTAGGGCTGTATTAGCTAGTTAGATGTATTACTGATATCGTCACAGCCAAGAATGAATAATAAAAATGGGACATTAGAATTTTTGCTATAATGAAATGTTTCACTTCAAAGTTGACAAAAATGAAATTTGATTATTAATGTAGCAATGTTAGAACTTGTTTACAAGACAAAAATCTAACATTTCATATTTCAACATAACCAAACATACAACAAAAGCAAAAATTTCAATGAGACTCAAACATTGTTATTTGTGAGGGTAGAATCACATTTCAACGTGATCTTTGTTATAACTTAACTCTTTTTGCTGATTATAATATAAAACAAATAAAATGATTTGTGTGAGTGGCATGCCACATAGTAAATAGATAAAATGTTACAACATATTTTGATACTCACATCATTTTCTATAACAGACACTATTGGAGCATTTAAACAAAACACAGATGTACAAACACCCATTTTCCTATTTAAGTAATAAGTTAATAAATTTTTATTTCTTAATATTATTAGTTATTAAAATTAAGTGCTTAACTGGAATCTGATTATGTTATCAACAATTCAAAAGACTTGTTAGAGCCATGTTGTAGTATCTAATCTACACCAATTAATCTATTCATTTTCATAATAATTTTGAAATGTCGGTACTTTCAAAAAATGTTTAGCAACTTTCGACCTTCAGAAAACTAAGTACATAACCGCAAATTAATATATTATCTGAATTATTCAATGTTTACAAATTGTTGGGATGGATTTTATTTGAAATTAATTAAAAGTATAATACAGTTTTTATGTGTTACGGCACATTTTATATGCCGTTATTAATAGCTAAATTGTAGGCGGGCTTTAAATATAAACTTAGTAAATTGTACTTACCACACCATTAAAATTCTCCATGCCCATTTTCGACCAGTAAAACCTTACAAATATGTTGAAAATAAACAATTATACTATCATTTTTCGCTTTAAATTTGTTTGTAAAGGTGTACAAACTACAATTATTTTGCCGTGTGGAGCTGATGTATATCTACGTGGCTCTATTATCGTGGAATGTTGTAAATTGAAGTTGGTGAAAGTAATGACCTTCCGCTGGCTGAACTTGCAAACCGCGACTCGCAAGCACAGATCACTATATTCGCAAGTCACAGCCGCAGCCCGCGACGCGACGCACAGACCAAGTACCGCGACGTAAATCGCGATTCGCGAAAAAGACTAAAGAGAATCGCGAGTTGACATTTGACAAGTGACAACTGTCAAACCTTATTTTTAGTCGTCTCTGTGTGTCAAACTGCATTATTTGTGGCATGATTCGCGCGGGAACCTTCGAAGTGAAAGGCGCCAAAACCAAAATTGCCTTAAGCTACTTGCAATTTTCTTTGTATTTTAATAGTATTTCTTATAACATAACTAATTATTTGTAATTTCGCAAAGTGACAATATTGTTTGAAGAAGATGGGACGCACGAAAAGGCGGAAAAAAGTTCCTCCCGATGGGCTGCCTTCATCGACTTCATCGGACTCCGATGATGACTCCACGAGCAAATTTGAAATCTATAAGGTACCGGGATACTTTAGGAAGTATCCCGAAAATAGCAATAAAAAAGAATTTGTAGTATTTTTAAACCATAAAGAGCAAAAGATGTTCACCGATAAAGACAGACTGTCTATTTCCCGCGCTTTACGCAGATATTGCGTCACAGGTGTACTACATCTTAAATCTATTAATAGATTTAAAATAGGAATAACATTTGATTTGTCCAATAACGCAAATGTATTTTTACAAAATAAAAAAATACTGGAGGAACTCGAGCTAAAAGCATCTATACCTGCTGGTGACACAGAGGCGACTGGCGTACTTACTTCTGTCCCTCTAGAGATGTCGAATAAAAGAATATTCTCTCTTATTGGTAGTTCCCGTAATGTTATTCAAGTGAGGCGCTTCATGCGAAGAGTACGGGATGATAGTGGTCAAATAAAATACCAGCCTACGCAGACTGTGGCGGTAACTTTTGCCTCCACAGAACTACCTGAATATGTTTACTTGGACTCCTGGAGGCATGAGGTTAAAACGTACATCCCTCCGGTTAAGCAATGCCTCCGCTGCATGAAATTCGGACATATTGCAAAATTCTGCAAAAATGGAGAAGTGTGTTCTATCTGTAGTCAGGAACATAGTTTTAAAAAATGCACTGTAGATAGTAAAAACGCGAAATGCGCTAACTGTGGTGGCAACCACATAGCGATATCCAACTCCTGCCCTCAAAAAAAACTTAAATTAGAAGAAAATAAAATAAAAACAAGAAATACTCAATACGCAGGGCTATTTAATGAAAAATCATTCCCACAATTAACTGCATCTAACATAGAAACTCAACTTCAATATTTAACAAAATCAGATTTTTTCATGAACTTATTGACTCAAGCATTAACTAAAATAATCATCAATCAGAAGGACAATCCTATAAATTCAGCATCGATAAAAGATATACTACATCAAACGCTCCGAAACAGTTCCTTATTGAAAAATGGACCTTAATGTTATGCAGTGGAATGCTCAGAGTATTTTAAGTAATAAGATCTTACTAACTCAATTTTTATATGAGAAGCAAATCCACTTGGCAATCATATCGGAAACTTGGTTGACACCCAAAAAAACATTTGCAATAAGAGGTTACAATGTAGAAAGAAACGATGTTGGCAATGAACATAATGGCGTAGCTATTTTAATTCGTAATAATATTGATTACAAAAGAATTAATACTTATTGTGATAATTCATTGCAAAATATTTGTATAAGAATTAATCTAAATAATAGAGAAATTAGTATCGTTAGCTTTTATTGTCCTACAAATTGTTCTCCATCTTTTGATAAAAATAAATTTGACTCTTTAATAAAGTCTGTCCCGGAACCTATGATTTTTGCTGGCGATTTTAATGCCCATCACACCCTGTGGGGTTGTAACTCTGTTAATGCACGAGGTAGAGATATTTTGGATGTCATTGACGGCAATAACTTGATTTTGTTAAATTCTGGTGAAGTAACTACAGTTGGTTCTTTGACGTGGCGTCCAAATGCTACTTTGGTCTCTCCATCACTTGCTCTTTCTTCGGACTGGTCTCTACATAATGATCCTCTCGGTAGTTATCATCTTCCTGTAATTATTAAAGTTTTAGTAAATAATAATATACATAGTTGTGCTGCAAATAATAATGGTAGTGTGCATTTGCCCATCTACCCCAATTATAAAATGGTGGATTGGAAAATGTATACACTAAATGTAGATTCGGAATTGTCGAATTTCCAAACTCAACGTTGCATTGAAACTCCATTGAAAATGTACACATTATTTTGGGAATTGTTGCATTCTGCGATCAATAAATCCCTTCCATATTGTAATCAACACATGATATCTCCTACAAATACACCTAATATTAACTCCCCGAGCAGGAAATTTATTAAACATCCTCCTCTTCCTTGGTGGAATAAAAAATGTTCTGAAGCAGTTCAAAATTCAAGGTATGCTTATCTCAATTTTAAAAATAATCCCTCAGATGAAAGCTATGTTGAGTTTAAAAGGTTACAAGCTCAAAAAAAACTTATTTTGAAAACAGAAAGATCAAATAGTTGGGTCCAATTATGCAGTTCTTTTAATCGGTGTACTCCTCTTTCAAAGATCTGGAAATATATGCGGAAATTTAACAAAACATTTTCTTGTAATACTAATGATGATAGTTGGGTTAATGATTTCTTACGAAAGTTTACTCCAGATTATGTAAATAATCATCCTAATTTATCTTCTGATTCTGCAACAAATTCTGTAAATAGTTTTTTAATCAAACCTTTTTCAATACAAGAGCTAATATCTTCCATTTATTCTAGAAAGGATAGTGCTTTTGGTTTGGATGGAGTTTCTTATATAATGTTGAAACGACTAAGTCGCAAAGCTCTCTGCATTTTACTTCAAATATTCAATAACCTTTGGTTAAACAATGACATACCTCAGTCATGGAAATCTGATTGCTTAGTACCAATTTTAAAACCAGATAAACCTCGAATGAGTCCTGACTCATATAGACCCATTGCTCTTACATCATGTGTAGGCAAGGTATTTGAGCAATTACTCAAACAAAGGCTTGAATATTTTGTTGAGCATAATAATATTCTTCCAGCTAATCAATTTGGGTTCCGAAAGGGAGTGTCGGCCCGTGAAAGCATAGGACTGCTTCAATTGGATGTTCATAATAGTCTTGTTAATAAGGAGTTATTGTTGTCAGTGTTTTTTGATGTTGCTGGAGCTTTTAATAGTGTTAATATTAATGTACTTTGTTCCGAATTACTTTCAATTGGAATGCCAAACAAAATAGTTCACTGGATTAAGAATTTTTTAACAGAAAGAGAAGTCTATGCAAAGTACAATGGTAAATATTATGGACCAAGACTTTCATCTGTTGGAGTATGTCAGGGGGGAATACTCTCTCCACTAATTTTTATCTTGTATATACGTCGTTTGAATCTTGTTTTGGACACTGGTAAAAAATCTTCAATTTGCTGATGATTTAGTTGTTTACACCACTGGGAACAATTTGGATAATGTTACAAACATTCTTAACAAGTCTTTGGCATCTCTGTGTGCATATTTCTCTTATTTAAATCTGGACATAAATCCATCTAAATCAAAATTGGTTGTTTTTGGTAAAAGTAGATCTGTAAGTCCCTCTGTGTATTTTAATAATGTCTCTATTCCAGTTTCCTATGATGCAAAGTTTTTGGGTGTGACATTTACCCATAATCTTTCCTGGAGAAGGTATATTGAGTTAATAAGTGCTAGAGCTAATAGAGCCTTTAATATTATGAAAACTTTATGCAGAACATCTTGGGGTGCGGATCCCAAAATATTGTTGTTGCTTTATAAATCTCTAATTCGTAGCCACTTTGAGTATGGGTTCCTGTCTTTTGCTGGTGATAAGAGATTGGTAGACATCTTAGATAATATACAAAACAAAGGCTTGAGGTTAATAACTGGAGCATTTAAAAGCACCCCTATTAACATAATGCAAGTTGAGTGCAATCTTGCCCCATTAAGTATAAGATTTGGTTATTTGAAAGAAAAGTTTTTATTAAAATTATACAGCAAAACAAATAATCACCTATTTTTAAATTTGAAACATACTGCTCAATCTTCTGCTTGTAGCTCCCTATATATTCTCCAAGGCTTCTCACAATATGTAAATTTTCTTGAAAATCTGCATATCCATAAATCTTCCTCTCTTCCATGTTATCAGGGAGATTTTAATAGTAAATTTCCTGAAATTGACATCATTATTGATCACAATTTATTCTCTAAAGAAGATGTATACTGTAAATTTTCTAAATTTACCAATTATAGATTTGTTTATTCTGATGGGTCCAAAACAGAGTCTGCTGTATCAATTGCTATTTATGATGGATATTTGAATTCTGGCGTTGGTCATAAAATAGACCCTCATGCAAGCATATTCACTGCTGAGGCTGTAGCTATTCTTGCTGCTTTAAGGCATATAAAACATAGTAATGATGGTTGTTATGAATGGGTAATAGTCAGTGACAGCATGAGTGTTCTTGAAAATCTTAAAAACAGTAGATTCAATGCTGACACTAACTATTTAATTCCCCGTATCAGGGAGACTTGTATGGATTTGTTCTTTAATAATATTAAGCTTGTATTTATGTGGGTTCCTTCTCATATGGGAGTGTTGGGAAATGAGAAGGCTGATTTTCTGGCCAGAACTATTACACATTTTTCAACAACTGTTCCTGACTCCAGTAGAAATCTAAAATTTTTTTGTACCACACACAGATGTGGTCCCTATCCTTAAAAGAAGATCAATCGACTTGTGGACGAGGCATTGGAAACAAACAGTTGAGATTCAAAATAAAGGTCTATGGTATGCTACTTACAATGTCGCCATTGGCTCAACACCTTGGTTCGGCTGGACTTTATAGTCGTTTGGCACGAGTTGAGGGGTAAAAATGGTCAGAGGTGGTAGGGATTGGGTCCCTGATTATAACGATACCACTCTTATTAAAAGGCAATGCGTAGTTTTCGAGAAATTAATAAAAATAGTTCTTAACCTCAAATCACATATTACGCAAAACGGAACGTTATTATAGGCGATTGACAACTATATCGCTATTACTAAATAAGTTATATTATCTGTGGTTTAGAAATTACATGAAATGGAACGTAAAATAAAAGTAATTGCGTTAAGTGTCAATGTCATTCATTCATAAACTTCATTCCGTTTCCCCCGAGTTGCGTGAATGTGTTCTTTGAGCTCCGTGGTGATTATTGTGTGGATTTCTTCAACGACTTTGGCATATCTTCTGGACTTCGATTGTTTGCCTTCACGACCAACCTACGCTTTTACACGGGACACCTTTTACACTTTTTTTTGTTTTATTTGTTTTCAACAACACAACCCATTATGTCTGATGGTAGTTGTTAAACCGACTTTGGGTAAATTAGGTCGACTCTGTCACAAAACCGACATAGGGCACCCCGACTTCACCTAGACTTTTGGGTACCAACCCTAGAGTGTATATAAAAGCCGGAGGCGCGGAGGGAGAGCAGACCCCGCCCGCTGTAACAAAAGATAGGCATCCGTGCGAGCCGTAGCGGCTGAGGCTGGTCGCCGGAGGCGACCAGCAAGCCGAAGCTGCGCAGGCGAGCGTGGATGCCTATCCTTTGTTACGCAAGGGCGAAGGGGCTGCACTTCCCGCAGCGCCGGAGACGTTGCAGAAGCAACTTTGTTTTGAAAACAAGTGTTTTGAGGTTAGGTTACTTAAATTGCTATTTCTCAGGAATGGTGTATTGCCTTTTCACGAGAGTGGTATCGGGGGACAGTGGGCACCCCCCCTCCTCCCCCTCAACCCCTACTACCCCCCATTTCGTGCCAAACGATTCTAAAGTTTTCCCGTCGTTTAAACTATCATCTATTTCGTTTGAAATTGGTGCAAAGTCCTTACTGTGACCATTGTAATGTTCAGGTTGAGCAATCTCTGTCTCATTTATTCTTTCATTGCTCATCCTTTGGCATTCAGCGCCTTGTGCTGATGGGTGAGCTGATTAAAATTTATAAAAAAACGGACTTAATTCCGCGCTCCATCCAGGCTCTTCTTGAAAATGGTTCAACGTACACAGCGTTGTTTGACTTTATTGTTGGTACTGTTGGGCAAATTTAATTGTTCGTAAATATTGAGGTTTGTAAATAGTTTCGTCTTAATGTACATAAGATCTTGGGTTTTTAATCTGATTTCTCTATTTTTATTCTCAATTATTTTATAAATTAAGAAACCACTGTAGATGATTAATAACTTATTACATATTATTAATGCACTCTGAGTATATACTTTGTAACGTTAGAATTTTGAATATTTGCACTCTTGGTTACTGTTGTGGTTACTGTCTTGTGATTTGAACTTTCGTATTCACATTTTATATAGGTACTAGTAATGCTAGATATATTAATTAATTTATCTCTGAATGGGTTTACAATTAATAATTTAAAGGAAGGTAATTTTAACATAGAGCGTTTGTAAATATTTTAATTTACCCGGCATTGGCCCTTGACTGGATTTATATAATTTGATATTAAATACCAATTTGAGCGTGAAGAATTAAGAATTTTCTTTGATATATGTACTTGAGAGGTACATAATCACCAATGGAATTGTCCAATATCCACTGATGGGAAAACTTATGACATATTAATGAATACCTTTGAGTTTTGACTTTAAAGTCAAGAAATTGAAGCATTACTACTGAAGACATATTTTATCTTATATATTATATCAAGAATAGTCCACAAGTACTATACTTAAGAAACAAGAAATACTTTCGACTTGGCAGCATGGTCTTGGATCTTAGCCGGTTCCTTACGGAACGAAAAGAACAAAAAAAAAAAAATATTTGTGGCATTAATAAACGAAGGACAAACGCTAACCAATCGACATCGATATTAAAATATTCTGTATTCTATTTATCAAATCATTTTTATGAACTGTTCTTTATGTAACATACAGTTTAAACTAGTCTATTATGTCGTATACAGAATGACACGATATCTATACTAAGATAAAAAGCTGAAGAGTTTGTTTGTTAGTTTGTTACGTGCTACTAGTTCGAATTGAAAAAAATATTTTTGTGATGTATCATTTATCGAGGAATGCTATAGGTTGTATATCATCATTCTATAGCCTATAAGATAGAAGCAGTAGTGAATGAATTTATTTCGTTTTTCGTGGTCAAATTAGACTCAAAATCGATGTCTGAGTGATCCCTTGCTCCGAAATTCAAAATTGATTGTCGGAATTGAACATTTTGGCCGCCACCATTTTGAAAAGTGTATCTGCACGGTCCGGGCCGCTAAATATTAACTAAACGCTTTTTATTTTATATATATTACAATAAATATGAATATTTAACTAAGCATATTTTTAACAATGCATCGTGAACATGATATTAATGAATTAATTACCATAAGTATATAAATTCCATACTTATTACCAAATTAATTCATCTGAGATAATAATGTAGTTCAGTTTTCTTATTGGTATGTGAGTTCAGTCATTATTATAAAATAGACATCGATTTTTCATCGATACAATTTCGAATGAAATACCATCTCCAATCAGCTGATTAATGTCATTCGTTCACTTGCTTGTCAGCAGGCCCGTTTAACTCGGGCTTAAAAAGTAACCCAATTTTCTTTCTCGCTTTCTCATATGCCGTTTTCGCCCCATCTCTTTCACTTTTATGAATGTGTGCGTGTGCCGGCGTGCGCTGTCGCCGCCATATTGCCGCCATATTTTTCAACAGTCGATTGCTGTTTAGTTTGGATTTGCTTATTTTATTTTAATTGCATGTTATTCATTGACTTATATTCTACCGATAGACGAGGCGCGTCATAGAAACTATTTGTCCCGTATTTGTCAAAAGCTCAGTAGCGACATCTAGTACGTTAACTTGAATATTACAAATTATGATCAAAGATTATTAGACAGACAAGACAGTTCATGTTAATAATAGCTTTGCCTAAGATACTGCCTAAGTATAAATACCGTCATAGCAATAATATATTTGTAATGTTTTTTTTTATTTACGTGAATAATTCATGAAAATGATGTAAATGAAATTAAATAATCTTACAAGTGTACAAGTCTGTCAAGCAGTCAATCAGTGTACAACCAGTCTGATATTTATTATAATAACATTCATGAATTTTTAACAAGCTGATAAGTTTTTTTCGAGACTAATAGACAAAAGGAATGGTACACCAGAAGTTTTCAAAAATGACTACCGCATTTGGAATATCTGAAATGTTCGTGTCGAAAATGAATTGAACAAATATAGGTATGTTCTCATGGTAGCCACTTATATCCATTCCAATAATTCTGGACAAATATTATAGAGATCTCCTTTTTTCGTAACCGACGCGGAAGAATATAAAACAATTTTAAATGATATTAGTCTTCAATAACAATGGGTTTCAATAGTCCATTAAGTAATTCATATTAAGAAATAGGGTCTAAATACTATCCACTGTTTCAAATCATACAGAAAACACACATATTATGAGTTATTAATTAACAACATATGATTAAAATAAAATACTGAAATCAATTTGCAACTACATTCTTCCTACATATTTGTATTTGTAATGTATTCGAATAGTTTATGCCTATTTGGTCCACTGATATGAATGCCCCTTGAATAATCTATATCTTATATAGTTCGTCTCTCTCACTCGACCGGCTATTTTTATGCGCGGAAATGAGATATACGATTAAGGAGCTCACCTTGTATTTTAACGAGCTCTAAAATATATTTAATCCATTAATAAATAAAAGATCTGTATTATCGGTATTATTCTGAAATATTATATCAATTACGTTGTATTCTTTAATTATATTGTAACTTCAGAAAATTTCGCTGTCGGTTTGACGGGGAAAAGTCAAAATAAATTACTTATAAATATAAACAAAGAGGCGTACTATTGCGCGGCCGTCACGCGACAGACTGATTCGTGTGCGGTGCATGCACCGCACTTGGGTGGGACACGTTTGTTACAAAGAACGTCTTATCTAGTGTAACATTGATATCGATGATGTTATTTCATCTGTTTTGTAATCAGTAACGTAAATATTTAACAGTACAAACGTGATATAATTTGGTTTGTGTAAATCGTATCTAAAAACTTGTGATTTACGTGATAATTATTAATTTTAGTTATGTGTTTTGTTCCCGAGTGCACAAACGAAAAAAACATAGAAATATCTGTGCAGCCTTCACAAACAAAATATACAAACACTTTAATAAGTGAACAGCTATGTTGGCGGAGCAAGAAATACCAAATTATTGAAATTATTGAAAAACATAAATCTAACCTCATCTGACATAATTAAGGTAAATATAATAATATGTATGTTATTCCGCTGCAATTTCCGCTGTGACCCTATTTCTAGTTTAATCTGCTACAGGAATATAAGAAATAACAATAAGTTGAAATAAATACCCATTAAAATACAGATTTATTAGATCTCTGAACATGTGATAAGGTTAACTTTTTGTTAGTGTCTAGAGTTGATGGATTATGTACCTTACTCCTCTCATTCGTACTCTCGACTGTAGAGGAAGCTTGTGCTCTGCAGTATAAGTCGACCCAGCACAGTACAGTGCAAGATTAAAGCTATTGGTATAGGTATTTCCAAGTTCCTAACATATTAATTTATAATTATCAGTTTTTATGGTTATATGTATCTAAAGTCAGGAAAGCAGTCAACTTCAACAGATTGTGCCCTTATAATATTTATTTTTTTATTAATTGTTTTATAATTTCTAGGCTAGACTCGGGTGAAATTTCCAGTCCAAGCAATTTGCAGGCAAATGCATTCATCGTTGGAAGTACAAAGAAAGTCTCTACTATGTCTGCAGGATCACTTTTTGTAGACTTATATGTTAATATTGGTGAAGGTTAAATCACAACAGAAGTAATTATGTTCATTAATAATCTGTATATAATATTTATACTTCTTGATATAATTAAGATTCTCATAAAAATGCATTTGCTAAAGATTTTGGTTATATTTTCAAATTCAGTGCAATGCAGTTGCTTATAAGATTATATTATAGACCTATATTGTGCATACTATAATAGTAATAGCATTAACATTCTTTAAAATGACTTTATTTTAAACATATGTTCTGCCTATTCCTTTAATATATTATAATAATTAATCAAAAAAGTTTTAGTATAGCTATCATACATTTAATGCGTTCCATGATTTGACTAATTATTTGTTAATTGATAGCTTATTTTAATTATGTATGTCTTGTTTTTGCTTTTCAATTTCTCCAAAAGTAAGCCAAATCGCTTTGTTATTTACTTAATGTCAATTGTGTCTTAGATAAAATTTACCAATAAAGTAATCTTGTGCTGTTTCATGGTATTGTAAAATATAATTTGCAATTATTAATGTTTCCATTTAAACTTTTATTTGTCAATGCATATTTCAATTCTGTAGTCATGTTCTTAAATTTGGCATTGTTTTATAGGTCCTAAAATTAAGAGAATTTTAAGTGATAAAATTAAGAGATATTAACAAATTGAAAATGTTTAAATTAATCTGAAGATGTATAAAAAAGTATTGGAGGTTATAATATTCATTAGGATAAAAATGTTTAAAAGTGTTTTAATATAAAAATATAACAAATAAATCAAAGAATATATTGTTGATTAAAGGTTTAGAATTATAACTTGGTTTTATTTGTTATTTTCATTTTGAATCCATAAATTTGAACATAAAAGCATGAAACCTAAATATAAAACCGGTAAATTTCCGGTAGTAAAAATCGGATTACTGAAAGTATAACGTACATCCCTAAATATTTCAAAATCGGTAATTTCGGTAAAGTACCGATTTCAGATCAGCTCTGGTGGGAAACGCATCTAATTTATATACGTATAACGTACGAAAGAGATGGCTCAAATACGATGAACAAAATTCTTTAATACTATTGGTCAGTGACAAAATTATCAATGAAAAGAAAGAAAGATCCGATGAAGTTTGAATGAATTATATATGTAGAAAAGCATGTTTGGTTTCGATGTGTGAGTTTTCATAACGTGTTAAAAAATTTGTATGGAGTTGGCCGTCTGTATTTTTAGTCGTCTGTGCTTGTCAGTTGCAATGATTAAAAATAGAGGGGATAAAGCATAAGGTCACGTGACGCGTACCACTTTGATTCACAAACATGGCGGCGGCTCCGCCCCTAAAAATAGTGATACGCTAGTACCAAATTTTTTATCGATATCGATCATCAACAGTGGCATACGACTAACATTAATATAACATTTTTAATTTTTGCTTTACATGTCAATTGAGTATAAACAGGGGATTTTAGGACTTGACAGTCAAGTCTTTAAAAATTAAATCTGATAATAATAGGTCAATGTTTTGATATTTTTTTCATGCTATGATTTATTTGATGGGTAAGTTTTACCTGATGATTGGATTGGATTTGTCAAATAATACACACGTGAGATAAAATACAACTTTATTAATAGCTAGAATTTGGTTGCGACTTCGAATATACCACACTTTTTTCCTTAAGCACCAATTTTCACCATGTCAATATTTCTTTTGCCAAATTATAACTAAAATCTAAAAAAACAGACATTTAGCAAACAACAATGAAAATATGTACACTAAACTAACAACTTAAATATATAAATAGAAATAAAATATCTACACAAAATTAACAATTAAAATGTAAAAATAGAAATTAAACAATTAACTAAATAAACACAATTAACTAAATAAACTGACATTATTGTGTTCTGTGACATGAACCATTGTAATTTTAAATGGCGATATAAAAAAAGAAAAAAGAAGACAGTTCGTGTTGCTGACGAAGTTTCTTGCGCCACTTCTTCTTCACAGCTACAACACGTTCCGAAGCGGTGGTAGCAGAAATGAACAATCCAAAAGATCTTTTGAAAGACTATTTGAATAAATAATAATAATAATAATTATGCCTGTGCTTATGTACTCTTTTGGCATACTCAGATGGACTCAGACCGAATTGGACGCCCTGGATCGTAAAGTCCGGACTCTACTGACTGCACATCGTATGCATCATCCACGTTCGTCAGTGATGAGATTGTACATCCCGCGGAGATGTGGGGGCCGAGGCATCCTTAATGCTAAGGACTTGCATAATCGCGAGGTGTGCAATCTCAGGGATTATTTCCTTCACAGTGACGTGGATATGCATAGGGTTGTAGTTAAGATAGATAAAGGACTTACCCCGCTCTCTTTGGCGAATGAGAACTGGCGGAAACCACTGGTGATGAGCACGAAAGATCGCGAGGAAGTATGGAAGAGCAAAGAGCTGCATGGTCGGTTCTATCGGGCCCTCCATGGACCTGATGTGGACCGACCTGCGTCTGTATCTTGGCTACGTTTCGGTAACCTCTTTGGGGAAACTGAGGGTTTTGTCTTTGCAATTATGGACGAAGTTATTAAGACGAACAACTATAGGAAATACATCTTGAATGACGGTACGGTCGACATTTGTCGGGCATGCCACCGTCCGGGCGAGTCAATCAGGCATGTTATCTCCGGTTGTTCGTATCTTGCTAACGGCGAGTATTTGCATAGGCATAACCTAGTAGCCAAGATCATACATCAGCAAATTGCTCTTCGATATGGGCTTGTGACTCTTGAAATGCCATATTACCAGTACGTTCCACAACCAGTTCTTGAAAATAGTCATGCAACGCTATACTGGGATCGGTCTATTATCACAGACAGGACTATTCTAGCCAATAAGCCTGATATTGTGATAATAGATCGATTGGCGCGCCGGGCTATACTTGTTGACGTCACCATCCCGCATGACGATAACCTTGTCAAAGCTGAAAAAGACAAAATGTCTAAATATTTAGATTTGGCACACGAGGTTACCGATATGTGGGATGTGGACTCAACAGTTATTGTCCCGATTGTTGTTTCTGCACATGGACTGATGCCAAAGAGCTTCGACCAACATCTTCAGAGGCTCTCAATTGGTCGTTGGGTCAAGAGTCAGATCCAAAAGGCGGTGTTGTTGGACACGGCACGCATAGTGAGGAGGTTCCTCACTTTGGATCCCTAACCGCCGGTGGCTTGGGTCTTGAGCCCCGCCACCGAAGGGTCATTACTTTTTTATATTTTTATACGACATATTGTTTTTTTTTTATATATACATATATATGATGTGTAAAAATGTAAAAAAGAATATTATGGAAATAAAGAGAAATAATAATTAATCTTTATTTCATTACAACATGTTTACAACATAATAACACCCTGACTCCTGAACTAGGAAGCCCTGTATAACAGAAGTCAGTCTCTTTCGACAATTATTTATTTAACAGCTGCTTTATATAAAAAAAATAAGAAACTCGAAAAAAAAAAATAATTAAAAGACTTAATAAACTATGTAACAACACTAGATCGCCAAATGAAATGAACTTAAATTATAAAGAATATTTTGATTTTGATTTTGAATAAAGGAATTGTAGCCGACATCGCGAACGAAGGCAGGAAATCAGCACTAGAATAAAAATATTTTTCGAATAATTCAATCAAACAAAAAAAACATAAGGTACATACATACATAAACATACAAGCGGTGAATAATGTGGACTATAGATTTTAATTTATGTATAAATATTGACTGCCTCAGTGGCGTAGTTGTGTTATGGTACGGTTACAAAGCTGAGGTCTCAAGTTCGAATCCCGGGTCGCGCAAAGTGATATCGGATTTTTCTATTCATTATCAGCACAGTCAGGAATTTGTGCCCGATATTGCGATAGGCTCGCCACCCACAACATCGTAGGACGGAACATACAAGGCGAAATAAATAAATAACACCCAACAGTCACATACATAGTCCGGACCCCACATTAAGATCGAGTCTTGTGTCGTGGGTATCAGGAACTACGAGAGACTTTTCGGTCTCACAAACACACAGACCCGAGAGAAATATTTGTGGGCCGCACAAACATTTCTCTCGGTGCGGGGATCGAACCCGCGGCCTCTCGATTCACAAACGGCGTCTTACCGCCTGCGCCACGGAGGCTGAAATGTGGGTGTCCTGGTTGCACCTCTGTATGTATAAATATTAATATTATGATAAATTTATTTGTAACAAAACTAATAAAAATGCAACTGCTACATAAACAATAGTAATATGATGTATTAAACATTTTGATCTTAGTGTGGGGTCAGACTATGTATGTGACGGTTGGAGGTAATTATTTCTTGATATTCCTAAAAATATACCTATACTTTACAATTATCGTTACTTTTTTAGTCGCCATATAATGTAAACATATGACCAACTAATACTAATTTACATGTTACAACCGTTACAAGGTTATACCTGTCGAAACAAACACCCAGTTGCATCTAATACATTTCGTTCATTATTACGTTGCACCATTCTTTGCTAAAATCAAAAATACCTATCAGGATATTTAATACATATCAAATAAAATAAAATAACATAGGTAGATTTTTATTGCTATTATTTGACTGAGGAAAATCATTATGTCTCACTTAGAATTCAATCAATGAATATGAAAGTGTTGGTTAAGATAAACAATTATAATAATTAATAATAAAATATAAAACTATTTCTGTTCATTAAAAGGTTCTCCAGAACATTAGAAAATAGACTACCAATTGTCCAAATTATCTTGCATGTCATCTTTGTTATTGATTAACAGTTGTATTATTAATAGGATTATTAGGTAAAATACTTAGAGTATATACATATAGAGGGAGCGCTGGTACTTGAAAAACGTAGATAAAAATGGTGGTGCCGGGGCCACCTTTTTTTTCCCGCCAATCAGTATGGATTCAGACAGCGTGGGGTACACATGAAATCTTCTAGAAAGAAAAATCTTAAAATGCCATTTAGCGTCATTAAATTGTGCCCAAATTCTACTAAACGCATAATTAATAAGTATATAATTAGCTACCATAGGTAACATTGCATATTTATTAATATATCGAGAGATATAATCGACGGAATTTTACTAAAAATAAAATAAAATTTGCGCGCTTTCTATAGACATATTTTTCAGTGTTGCAAATTTATAAAAAATATATTAACTCGATATCCTGGGTCGAAATTGTTTACACTGTTTTTTATTATAAATAAATTTATATGAAAAAAAAAAACAATTTTACGTTACATTAAACCGACAAAATAAAATTATTGCCATCATTTATTTAATATGACAATGAGTTAAAATTTACTAAGTTTGTGACTAAATATGACTTGTAATGTAAATATTTTGAAATTCTCTGATCTTATATAATTGAACATAATTTTTAAATCTGTCTGACTTTAATCTGGATTGTGAATATTGGCCGCCATTTAAATTTTAGAGCCTTAGCGCGACTTCTGGTAGGAGGTATATATTTAACTAGCGGTTGGGCCCGGCTCCGCCCGGGTGCAGATACAAGTTTCAAAACGGCGGTTAAAATGTTTAATTCCAACTATGAATTTAGAATATCGACCAATGGGACCATGAAAAGCAAATAAAATTTTCTCGTATTTTCTAGAAATGTCACTACTGCATCCCTCCTATAGGTCATAACGTGATGATATATAGCCTATAGCATTCCTTGATAAATTTACTATACAACACTGAAATAATTTTTCAAATCAGAGCAGCGGTTCCTGAGATTAGCGCGTTCAAACAAACAAACAAACTCTTCAGTTTTATTATATTAGTATTATACAGGGTATATCAAGACTGCTACCGAAAACGAAGCCGGGTGGTAGTTTAAGCGACTTCAGACACAATGCAACAGAAAGAGTTGCAAAAAAAAGAGCCAATTTTTTTTGTAATTTTCTTCCTATTACCATATTTAGGTGGTAAATACATTTTTTCCTAAAATAATAGTGTATACCCTTTAATTTATAAATACTCTAACATATAAGAGAGTTTAAATTATTATTTTAGCAAAAACTATGGATTTACCACCCAAAAAGGACGATATTTAAAAAATCATAAAAAAAAATTGTCGCGTTTCTAGGCGAAATTTTTAATTGCATTGTGTTTGTAGCCACTAAAACTACCACCCGGCTTCATTTTCGGTAGCAGTCTTGAGATACCCAGTATAATGTTTTTTTTTAGGATACCCCTGGATCGAAAATAAGACGCCAAAGCGTTAATATTATAAGAAGGAGTCGTTTAGAAGACTGTTGGATAGCTACAAAATATTTTTATTATAATTAATATGATGAGAATACAGTTTTAATTTTTAAATCGTAGTGAACCAACAATGTAGACGGTCGACCTGATTTAAGGTTTCAGGAAGTCGCTGGATGCAGGCCACTTCCAACAGGTCGATGTGGAGATCCTTGGGGAGGCCTATGTTCAGCAGTGGACTTCCTATGGCTTTTTATGGGTGAGGAGAGGAAGAGAGGGTGAGGGAGACAGAGAGAGAACCTTAGATTTTGATTCTGAGAGCAATGGCAGCCACAATACTTTACCTATAAATGTGGCTTATTGGTACCGAGAAACCATCAGATATTAATTTTGAGAGCAATCGGTTTAATAAATAAAAAGTTCAAAATGGCGACCACAGTTTTTTAATCTACTTATAAATTTGGTTTATTGGTGCTGACTGCCGAGATACCCTCAGATGTTGATTTTGAGAGCAATCGATTCAATGACTAAAAAGTAGAAAATTGCGGCCAGTTTTTTTAAATCTGTCTATGTACTTGGCTTATTGGTGTTGACATAACGTCAGATGTTGATTTTGAGAGCAATTGGTTCAATAAATAAAAAGTTCAAAATGGCGGCCACCGTTTTTTTAATCCTTACTATGAATTTGGCATATTGGTGCCGAGATACCCTCAAATACTGATTCTGAGATAAATCGGTACAATAAGTAAAAACTTCAAAATGGCGGCCACGATTTTCAATACCGAATACGAACGAAGCTCGGCTATCGAAGCATAGGGACTAAAACATTTACCATTTCACCACCAAGCATTTTCAATATTGCAATGCTATTTTATAATAACGCACAGGTAAAATTACTTCGTATTCGCAGTGAAAACATATTCGGAATTATAGATAAACGTGTTAAAATAGTCGCCACAATTTTTCATTCTTTAAAAATATTATGTATCGATATTGTTATTGGGACCAAAAAACGTAATAAAATTTTGATACAGTTGGGGAAAATATGTTAACCGGCAACCCTAATGCGACAATGCTACCAACATTACCACCAAGAAAATATCTACGTTTTTTAAAACACAAATGTATGACAGCGCTCCCTCTATATGTATATACTCTAAGGTAAAATATCATAATTACTACAATTTCACTTACCGGGAATATTGTTGGAAAGCTGTTTTCTTTTTCAAAATGTAATGAACAAATAAATGTATTTATTGCAGGGTTCCAATAGCTTCCAATTTTTTGTATCCATTTTGTCCTGGTTTGTATGTTTATAGGGAAACTAAAAAATATTTTTAATTTCACTTTGTTTGTCGGTCTGAATATATATTTAAATATAAACTATTTTTTTCTTTTTTTGAAAAATAAATATCAAAATATTTAAAAATGATAATATCGATATGAATCATTTCGTATCGAATCCACTCATCTCTAAACTTGTGTGTAAACAAACAATGAGGTTGTTATTTACACTACTTGTATAAATAACGCCTAGAAGAGTCTAAAACTTAATCAACAAGATCCAAATACATTTATAAATGATAAAAATAAACCCAAAATGTAAATTTAGCACATATTTGTTCGTATTTCGTAAAAACAGTTACTAACCTATGAAAAGAAATGTTAGGGTCCGTTTTGCTTGAACTCGACTCGAATCCTTTAACACAACACTGAGGCATTTTAAAAACTTAACAACTAAACTAATAAGCAAACTAAACAAACTTAACAAACGAGATAAACCAATGAATAATCCGAAATTCTTCGATTGTGCAGATTTGTTTACTCCGATGTTGTGTAACTCAATGACTCCGATTGACAGATAACGCCACAGTTTGACATTTCATGCAGTTTTTGGTTTAATAGTCTGTGGTTTCGAAAGCATAACTAAAATGGCGTCATTTTGGTCTATGGGCGGTCTCAGTGTGGTTAGTGAACAAAATATTGCCATATTCGAAACAAAGGAATTATTATTTGTCTCTTTCATTAAGGGACAAGTCAGCTTTGTGTAAATGAGACAGATACATAAATGTACATTCCGCGTCGATATTCTTAACATAACTATAACTTGACATATATAGCTACTTTTGTGCGTGATCCTTTATAATTCTTTTATCATTGGTCAGTTGTCATTTTAAAAAGTATAGGTTATGTTATGAAACTATCAATAAATAATTTTACAAATATTACATATAAAAATTGGTATGTTTCCAGTGAGATAAACCTATCATGGCCCTGTTTAGCACTACCTTAGTTACCAGTTATGTTAAGAGCTGTCGTAAATACTCGGTTTTATGTAAGAACATAAATACACACTATACTTTTAATAATACCTGTTCAGTTATTATAAATACACAGAGATGGTTGTTCTGGGAGAGACACAGAAAAGGCGGCTACAACACCGAAATAAAGATGTCCAACTGGCAGCATCTGAAGAATGGATTTAAAGAACTTAAAACGGAGCTGAAACTATTTGGACAGGAAATGAAAGAGTTATTTGAAACAGACCCCGTTCTTGTTGCCAGACCAGGTAAATAACTTGTTTTTTTATTATTAACTTCATATCAGATATGCTTCTTTCAAAAAATCTGGGAGTTTTCAGTAGTGGGCTATGATCTGCCTGGACACTTGTGTATAGGTATCATCCTTTTGGCAAAATTCTAGGCTGTAGGAATGAGGTAATCTTTCACTCATTTCATGCCAAAATATTTAAATTTTTATGATATAAAATGTGCTTATTGTAGTCACTACAATTGGCCACCGTTTTGCAATTACCCATATTTGCTTAGTTTAGAATACACTGCAAGACTGCCTCAGTAAGTCAGTTGTACTACAATGACATTGCAAAAATTAATATTAGCTTTTTTCATATGGCAATAGGCTCGCTCCCTACCACCACCACTTGGTACTGTACTCTTTGCCTACCACCTTGTGGGGTGGAATATACAAGGTGACGTTTGGGCGTCCCGGTCTACCCCTTCTGGGAAAAAAGCGTATTATTTTATGTATATAAGTACAAAAAGCACTCAATTATTTCAGAGGTCATAATAATCAAATAGTACTTTCAATACAGGAACATAGCTTACACCTTGTCTAAAATGTTACAATGTATAAATGTAAAAAAGTAATATTTGCTTTTACAAAATCTAAGTGAAAATCAATGGCAGTAAGCATTGAGATGTTTCTTTATTTCTGGCATCATCAGTTTTCTACTGATCCATTTTTTATTTTTTTTTGTTGACGCGTGGAAACCGTGTTACCGCTTACGACCCACCTCGGGGGAGGGGGGAACGATTATGTTGGGTTCACCGATAGGAATACCAAACAAAACCCCGCGTTGCCCTCTTCAGCGCAATTGGAACGGCCCCGGGAACCCGAAGCAAGAGCGCTCCAGCTTCTACCGTGACTATCTCTGCACAATGCCGCTCAATTTACGGCCCGTATCATATGTTGGAGGCTAAGAAACCTCCTCATTTCTCGGCAACTGGCAATTGCTTCCTCCTCCTCCTCCTCCTGCTACCGAACATCTGGAGATCGCATTGTATGTGAGTACAATGGGCGCAACAACAGCCCACCACTGTGCGCCCGCGACCTTCAGTTCCCCATTAGTCGCCTCCTATGATAGGCAGGGGATGCCGTGGCGGGATTCTCGAAGCGCCCCCTTACCCGGACCGAAAAAACCCGGGTTTTCCCGGTTCTGAGGGTTATAAAAAAACCCGGGTTTGGTTTTTAAAACTCGGGTTTTTCGGTTTTTTTTAATACTTTTGTTTTTGTTATTTATTAGGTTTAAGAGCGTTTATACCCTGCACGCGCTTTTTGGCTTAAAAACAGGACTTTTCAAATGAGTTAATAGCCACCAATAAACAATTTCAAGGAAAAATAATTAGTACTAATTTTAGAAAAGGTTGTCATCTAGGGATTTTGGTGGAAAACATTATGGATTGATGGATAATTTGTGAGTACTATACGGATTACTGAACACAAGTTTCGTTATTTAGGCTTTAAATGGCAATTTAGAAGCTTAAGATATCCGAAACCACTAAATATAAGATGAAAATAAAAATATTATCAGACTAATAAGACCCTTATGGAGGGATTTTGCTGAGAAAAATAATCTTTTTGTGTTTAGTTCCTGAAAAATAAAAATTTAAACAATGCGAAATTATTCAGAAACTCTCGTCAAGAACATATTTTTTTTCACCAACTTATCGTACATAATTTTTTATAGCAATTGCATATTACAATAGAAGAATATCTTATCAATAAATTACCATTTTTATATTTCAACAAAATTATTTTTCATGTTTTCTACAAATATTTTAAAAACCACTATAAAACACGCTGTCCGACGTGGATCAAATCAGACCGCCGCAAGGCCTTCTAGAGGGAGGACGTATCGCTCGTCGCTCCGGCCTGGCTGCAGTCGATTATGCCGCGCGTAGTAAAAATAGCCACGCGCGGAATGCGATTACCACATCTTAGTACTTTGGTAGTAAAATATTTAATTATTTTTATTACCTACAATGATTTTGTAGTGAGTATAAATTATGTTTCAGGTAATATAATGGGATGTAATTCCGAGGCTAAATTATGTTATGTATTGTAATATAAAATTAAATATATTTCGTAATTGTAAGGGGTTGTAAGGCCCCTAACACTATTTATGTGTTCAAACACGAAATGATTAATAAAACGTCCGTAGTGTATACTGATTGAACACTGATTTGAATGCAACTTAACAATGTAATAATAACGAAAATATGATTAGCTTATATGATTAGTATCCAAAATTTGTATTATTCTTTGCTTGCACAGTAATATTTGTCTACTTATAATGCAAATAAAATATTTTTATGATATTATATTACAGTTACATTTCAATTGAATATTTGAAGCGCACGGATCAAAGTTGTTTGAGCCGATTGTATAGCGAGCCGACGCGGCAGCTCTACGCACACAGCTTTGGTCGCTTATGTGTGCGTGAAATTAACGAAGAAATACCTATAGTTGACTTTGCGCGCAAGGTGTATACGCTCTTAAGCCACTTCGAATGCAATAATAAGTAAATGGAATAAAAACACGCTTTAATAAATTACACTGGTCAACATGAAAATTGCCTTTTACTTGAAACTGCATTACATCTTTAGTATTCAACCCCCTTAATCTAAATATAGAACTTAAAATTAATAGTTAGCTCTTATTATTAATTTATGCCATATTTAAGATAATACCGGGTAACTTGCTAGAATTCACTTTATATTATGATGAGATTTCAAAAATGTTGTGAGAGTATCCGCGTAATTTTTATTATTACGCTTTCGTTTATGAGACTTATAGTATTAGCATTTCATTTGCTTGTTAAAACGAGAATTTTATAAGTTATTTATCATTTTCGACAAATTTTTGGTGTAAAATCTACAATTTGAAAAAACTGCAAAAACTACAGTCTTTTTGGGTCTGCAAATGGGCTACAGCAAATACTGGTGCTTTTTGTGTGAGTGGGATAGTCGGGCTAGATCGTTACATTACTTAAAAAAAAGATTGGACTTCAAGACAAAGTCTGTGTCCTGGAGAAATGAACGTTAAAAACCCTCCTCAAGTCAATCCTCATAAAATCCTTCTCCCTCCATAGCGTATAAAATTAGGATTAATGAAGAACTTTATTGACGGCTCTCAACAAATGTGGACCAGCCTTCTAATACTTGTGAAGTGAATTTCCACATCTAAGTGACGCCAAAATAAAAGAGGGAATTTTCGAAAATTACCACGAGCTTGGGCTGCAATATATCCAATAAAAATTCACTTTCTTCAATATGTTATGCATATATTTTGATTTGTTGGCTAGTCAAGTCATTAAGCAAATTAATCAACAAGCGCAAGTTCCATGAAACAAATATTATTTTTTTGCTTTGCAGTGGTACTTATTATTTAGTTATTTTTTTGGTTTTTAGCGGTTTTTTCTCCCCCCCTCTCCCTTTGCCCCTGCCCCCTTTTCCCACCACTGTAGCTTAGCTTTTATACTGAACCCAATGCAAAAAGAACCATTGGAATCCTACTAAAGTTTGAAGAGTTCTACACTCCAGGTCCGAAAATGATCATCAGATCTCCATGTTGTGTTCCTGAGATCAACCTGTCAATACATTCTTTCCAATGAAAAAGAAATCACTAAAATCGGTTAAAAGCTGCCGAAGATATTAGAATTTACGTGTATTTTAATTTTATCACCTACCCCCCCTCACCCCCACTCCTTTTTTCCTCTCTCACTGTAAATTAACTTTTATAATGAACCTAATGCAAAAAGAACCATTGGAATCCTACTTAATTTTAAGGAGTTCCCCTCTCCAGGTCCGAAGATATTGCTCAGATTTTCACCATATTTTTATGGGACCAAATGACAAGCATCAGCTTTCAATCAAAGAAAGAATGGTCGAAATCGGTTCACACAGTACAGAGAAACGAGGTAACAAACATAAAAAAAAGCAACATACAGTCGAATTGAGAACCTCCTCCTTTTTTTGAAGTCGGTTAAAAAGAAATACAACGGTCGATAGAATGCGTCAATGTTAGCGGACTACTGCTGGAACTTGATTGAAGATTTTCGTAAAAATAATTACAAAAGACAAAAGAAAAAAAGAGAAATTCTTGATTAGAAAAGGTTAAATACTTAGTTAATATTTTAAAATATTCAGTTTCATGTGAAAAGTGTATTAAAAAGTAATTAACATATCTTTTCTTCATATAAATGATTTATATTCTATGAAATTTTACTCTTAAGTCAGTTTTTTCGATACCAGCAATATTTTTAAAATAAGAGCTAACTTTCAAATTTGGTTTATATTTTCGTATTCAGTAACCCCAAATTAGTAAAATAACAAAGCATTTATTTTAAAGGCAAACAAAAAGTCAAATTTTGTAGACCAGTGTTATTATTTATTACGTAAAAAATAGCTTCGGTGCTACTTTCCTACCAATAAAACAAGCCATGCAAGTTAAATGGAACGCGCGCGTCCATCTCAAGACATGAATGGGGTGAAGTTTGGAGCAGTGGGTTAGTTATATTATTAAATATATATATAATACATATACAGGGAGCGCAAAAAAATGGCGCACTTGCTCAGTCGGGTACAAGGGCATAATATTAATATCGTAATAAAAAATAATATTTGGAAAATACCTATCCGTTTTGAAGTTATGACCGTTTAAAGTTTTCAGTTTAATCACCACTTTTTCGCATAAAACCAGTTGGAATAGATGAAGAACAAAATTTAAACACATACGTATTTTTTCGTTTCGTCATTAATTGAACGGTTAACGAAATATACCACGAAAACCATTTTTAACAGCATCAAAACTTTCTTAGACATCGCTTTAACCGTTGTTTACACATGGGTAAGGTCATGAACTCTTAGCTGTATAATTTATCCTTCTCTAACTTCAAAAAAGGATATTTTTTGTTTCATTTCAAATAAATCAATCAGTTAAACAGGGACGTACTCAGATTTAAGCGTCAATAAATTAACAACATAATAACTTTAGGTGCAGTTGCATCGTGTATGGATTGACTATTATTTTGTTTGTCATTATTTTCCTTAGTGTCACAAATCCAAACTGAAAGACACCAAGAAATCACATTGGTCATCGCTTAAATCATGTAAGATTGCGAATTTAATTCTAATTAGAAATGTTTTCGTAATACCTACATAACATTTAAATTATCTAAATTATTAATATGCATTGTAAAAATAATCTGATGACACTGATTAATAAAAAATAGTATTTTTAAAATGATGGCCCAATTCGGCCCTATTAGTCAAAGGAAGCCGCCGGTCATAGTGTACTTCGTCGGATCCAACGCGGCTCGATTATTCTTCCTTTGAGGTTGCCGCCGCCCTTTGTGAGCGCGAGCCGAAAGGCGGCAATGTCTTTGTCGGTAACTTTTAGCATTTTGCAAAAGAAGACCGACATCTTGAGGTGTGTTCACACTACACACTTGATATAACTTAATTTGATTAAGTACCTATTCCGATATAAAAGTTACGTTAAAAAAAAGATCTTATTGGACTGATAGAATGGTCCTTACTTGCTCAAGAGCTTATAATATTATTTAAATATGTCATCAACTGATCCAGTCAGTTACAAATTGCCTATTTAATTTTGCTTATTATTGTATTTAACATTACTTTAATGTGTTTTGAAAATAATGTTACTTTAAAGTAATAAAATTTCTTCTAAATTCTTATACCTAGAGAAATGTCGTCTACCATTACAGCATAGAATTTACATATGAGACTTCTGTGAGATAAAATTAGTGAAATCAATAAACACTAACCACTAATTTACTGCACTGGAGACCCCGTGCCCTGCAGTGGCACGTATATGAGCTGATACAGTACTAATACTAATTGTTCACTTGAATTATTATGAACTCAAATAAGAAAGCTTTGTATCTAATGTGAACAGGCCTTTATCTTTCAAAAATCAAAATAATAATTTATTTTTTATTAGTTGGATTCGGATTGCGATCGCGTGTGCATGTATTAGTCGTGTGCATATTATTGTAAATTCGTTTTCAGTTATTTTGAGTAAATTTTATTAATTTCACTATGCTTTGAACATTACCCAATTTGATAGCTTTTGATGTAACTTGTGTTGTGTGAATTGTAAAAGAAAAAGTGATTTGTGCTACCAAACTGTGACAGTGTTTTCGTGCGGGTTTTGGCGGATCCTGCGCTTCCATCCTTGCCTATCAAGGCCATTACGGTTTACATTACAAGGTCAGTTAACTATTTTAGTGGCCATTAATGACAACTAACCAGCCCATATGAGTCACCGACGGCCTCCGTGGAACAGTTGGTAAGAACTGCCTGTGAAATGAGAGACCGCGGGTTCGGTTTCTGCCCCGAGACAAATAATTTCCATGAACCATAATTATTTTTCTAATCCCCGCGACACAAGATTTGTATCTTAGTGTGGGGTTAGTACCCATGTATGTGACTGTTGATAGTATTAATTTAATATCCTTTTTATGTACCCTGAGCGTTATGTACACAATCGCACGACTTATAAGTAAATAATGAGCTATGCTTATTTTTTGTTGAGTGTCTACCGTTCAGTTGTAAGGTTCAATCACTTTAGCGTAATGTGTTAAGGGTTAGCATATGTAAGGTTAGTGTTTTTTTTCTCGGCATCTTTCTTAATATTCGCTAGCGCCATGCAAATCCGTATTAATTAAGATGCCTTCACCATATACTATAATGTATATTAGCAGGTGCGCCGTTTTCTTGTCCACCCTGTATATAAAAACTGTTTTTGTTATTTGTAAAGTACTGTTTTATTTATTTAAATTCTTCCTCATCATTTATATTTAGGTAGTAATAAGTAGGTAGGTACTCATTATAGAAAATCGATATATAAACGCAGATTAGTATATTTTAAAAAAATACAATAAAATGATCGAAATGCTCGAAAAAACCGGTCTACCCGGGTTTTGATTACTCTTAGACCCGAAAACCCGGGTTTTCAAAATAGAACCGAGTTTCGATGCCCTACCCTTACCACAGGGCGCTTCTACTGAACCCTGCCTTAAGACTGCAAGCTACTACATATACTATATAATTTATTGGGCATGTTTGGTAATATAAACGGGCACCGTAAACTGCCTGCCCAATCTGAGATTTGACCCTGGATCTTACTCATAATTGGGAATGTAAATTTTCAAATTAATAATTCGAAGGCGTTTAAATAAAGTCCACCCTGTCTATGCTCATCAATAAACTTTAATTTGACCAATTAGGTATATAGATATTAATTCATTTAAAGCCAATTCATTATATATAATAATGTATACAATTTTAATTTTTAAGTTCTAATAACTTTTTTTAGTCAACAACCACAGACCAATCAGAAACAGACGTATAACTGGCCTATATAATCTTTAGCCATAGCCGCTCATTCTTTCGTTCACGAATGTCGGTTGACAGATTATCAAGATTATTCTTTTTTAATATAATAAGGAATACAGGCAAAGGCAGTTGTATTCAGTCTTAGTGCGAGCGCTGCGCGTAGCTGCACAGGATATTTTTTTTCGTTTTTATTATTTTGTTAAGTCTCTGTGAATCACATTAAAGTGATCCAAAGAAACTTAACAAAATAATAAAGTGAGTGTATCTTTTTAGATGAAAAATATATAGGTTGTGAATAAAACACTTACAAATATATATTAAATGATTTATTTTTTAATGGTTTTTTTGTACTTAAGTAATACATCTTTTTGCTGAAATTTTTGTAACATAGTAATTTTCAGTACTCTAGAAATGTCAATACTCTTTACAACGAATAATTAAAGAAAATATATTTTTACATGTTATTCTAGATTTCACTTATCAATTATTTTTTTATTTTATTTTACAATTTTAAGAAAGCTTACAGACTAATCACCTACAGACATAAATATTTAAATCTTAAGTGTGTTACAAATTTGCCGATAACAAGCTTCCACATATACAGTATTTACATAATGTGCACTGATTTTTAAATGCTTGCTAATATAAGTTATTTTAATTTAAGGAATGAACTACTTTTTCTATAACACATATAGAGATATTAATTAAATTATTGACAAAGAAAAGAAAACAAAAACAAAAGTAACAATCAAACAATACAATATATAATGTTTAAATATACATTTTGAGCTACAAAAGGTGTACTTTTTGACCTTTCATTATTAAGTTTCAACAAACATATTGCTCATTTTACTACCGATGTACTAGTGCAAAACAAATCAAAATCTAAATGGCATGACACCTCATTAAATTTACTGGCACTACGTAACAAAAAAGCATTGCGTCTATAATTGGTAGTTGCAAATGGTACGGACAATAATGACCGTAGTCTCAGTGTAGCTAAATGAGCACGGATAAATATCCCACTCAAAAGTTGTTCACAGTCAATGCTACCATTACCAATGTTCACCAAATAACATATGTCATTAATGTCGCGTCGCAAGTATAATGGTAAGAAATGATACTTTTTACAGCGATGAATATAATCATTACAGACCTGTCTAGCCCTGAAGTCCAAATAGTGTAAAAAATTCTTTTGTATGGCCTCGATACAGGATTTATAAATCTCATACCGAGGATTCCACACCTGCGATGCATACTTTAAGTGGCTGCGTACGAAAGAACAATACAGTATTTTAATACATTTAAGTGAACTGAATTCTGATGAAACTCTAATTAAAAATCCTAATGCTTTTGATGCTTTATTAACAATTCTATCTATATGTTTGTCAAATATGAGTTTACGGTCGTGAATAATGCCCAAATCACACATTTCATTAACTCGATTAATTTCGATGTTATCAATTGTGTAAGAAAAATTACGAAAAATATTATTTTTTCTGGAAATGCTTGTTTGGTAATATTTAGATACATTTAAATTCATACTTTTAAATTAAGTTATCAGTATTAGCTGTTAAACAACATCACTGCTCCTTCAAATAGGTACTTATGCCTAATTTTATGAACAATCTCAAATTCTCAAATACTGATCCAACTGTAAATGCCAGGACTTCCATCTCTCATTAACTTGTCTTGGCATTCACAACCATTTATGTAACTAATTACTTTCTTTACTAACCACCCAGCAGCATAGGCCCGCAAGCGAGTTTTCGTGCCTTTAGTATATTCCCAATATCACATATTTTCTTTTGATGTTTTGACTGTTCGTCCATAAATTCCATTTTCGAATAATTTATTTAAAATTATAGCTATATTTGTCTAATCATCATACCAATTGAAACTATTATTATGAAATTTGATTAATCATGTAACTAATAATGATTTGGAGGTTCAACTGGAGGTGTGGCAGTTAGTATCATTGTATCTATAATTATACTAATTTGTCTGATTTTCTTTTCAATAGGGTCTGAATTAAAATCTCATCATATTAATTTGATATGATTTTAAACACTTCCACACCCTCATAAACCATTTTAAACTATACTCCAACGGTTTAGGTACTTAACTAAATGTAAACAAACCATAAAAAAGGTTATTTAACATTGCCATTTTTCATTTCTAAATTAATTGAAGACAAAAAAATGTTTATGTAAATGTAAAACTACATTGCATGTCCAAATTTATTATAACGATTATAATTATGAATGTGTGAGCTTGGAAACAATTAAATTATGTAAGATCATAATTAAATTATCTAGTTTCACATCAGGCATCCAAAAAATTTTCATAATAGTTACAAGATATGCTACAAATTCTAGAAGTACGACTTTACCGTAATGTGACCATTTAAATGAAAGATAATGCGTTAGGTCGCATAACTAAGCATCATCATATGTTATCAATGGCAGCTGATTATTATTCATTGCGTTAATGTACTTACTGTTTTCGTGAAGTGGTGAAGTGTTTGGAAATGTTCATCGTTGTTCTTTATTCTGTTTTAGTTATTATTTGTTATAAGCTGCTATTAATTGTTTTTAATACATACTTGTTACTTGGTTGGCTAAGAAAATTACGTAAATTGGACATTGCAATAAAATGTTGAACAACCATGCGTCACATGTTCTGGTTTGTCTACATTTAGTTAAGTACCTAAACCGATGGAGTATAGTAATAGTTATATTTTATAGAGGGTACTGACTTTTCTCTTGTTTTTACTGCTTCTGGCCAAAATGTGTGATGCTCCGGATTTTCTATTACTGCATTGATAGAACTTTTTATATAAACAAAGGCCACTATTGCAGTAGTCTTATTTGTCGTCGAGCTGACTGAGTTTTCATTGGTATATATTGCTGGAATAAAAAATATCAATAATTACAAAAAGATATAGTTTGAGTTTGACTTACTAATGGGGTAGTTGATTCTATTTCATTCTATTAAAAAGTTGCAAAATGCACAATTATAAACATAAGAAATCAAAAAATTGTTTCAATTCCTACAATTTTTATATCTGCTTTATATGACACTATACAAAAGCTTAAATCTTCATCAATTTCATGAACACAAACCAAGTCTTTTACCCTGGATTAAATTAGCATTAACTATCAAATAAAATACAATAATTTGTTGAGCAGCAGATATAGTTCTGCTAAAAACTTTGACACAGCTTTTGAACTGAAATTAAATTAGAGAAATTAATTGACAATGTTGACTTGACAGGTACAATTAGAACTAAAACACACACTTTAAAATGTTCTTTTTTTTTTCATTTTAAAATGATTACTATTTACTGTAATATTTTACAAAATAATTTTCAGACAACTGATGATTAAAAGGACATTAATTAGTTAATTTCCTTTGATTCCATTTTTATTTTAAAGAACATAAATTATGACAATAAGTTAAGGTAAGGAGAGTGGTTAGGCAGTCTCAATCGTACTGTCGATTGTAAAGTAGGCCCGTGCCCTGCAGTGGGACGTATATGGGCTGATACATACACATACAAATTATGACTGATGAATATTCAATGATCAAATACCTTAATCTTCTTTATTGATTCAAGTATGACATATTGGTAATTTAATTTATGTAAATCATATTGGTATGCAGGCAATCGGTTTCATAGACATCAATTATATCTTGCTAATGAGATATGTGTCTATCCAAGACTATATTTTTGGCGATATATTTAAATTCGCCCACCTTTTTTATTGGTTCCATCTGCAAAAAAAGAAACAGTACACTTAGTTACCATTATCATCAAAATATGAAAACATAAGCTTATAGAGTACTTTGTTTGAAACTTTGAATTACTAACCTGGATTTTGATTTTGCAAAATATGATGATTTGTTGTCTCTAATTCCATTTTTTTAAAAGCTTATCGGAAGTATTTGCCTTAGTCGTATATTAATGCCGTAAGGCTGTCTTAATATAGCTTTTATTTCTGGTACAGATGTAGCCCCTTGAGAAAAGTAAAATCATATTTTCTGCTGCCACTTTAGGAATCCTCTCAACATGAATATTCACATTTTTTCCAGCACCTTCACAAATCCTTGAATACAATCTTTGTATTTAACAAATTATACGCAGTAATTGAAACCCCGGTATAAATATGTAACACAATAAACAACAAAGGTAAACAACTTGACAACTTGTAATGGCGGCCATAATAAAAATGTATGATGGCGGCGCAGACGCTGGTTACAAGAGAGAAAGGCAACCGAGGGGAATGCAGGGCTTGCGGGAGGGGTGCAAGCTGAATGCAACTGTCAACTTTGTTTTGCAATCAAATTGCGCCACAGATTATACCAGGGAAAAATGTTCAATACGGAGTTGTACAGGCATGTCAACAACATATTTATTTATAATAACGCCATAAATTCGTTCATTCAATCTTCATCTGACTTGTGATAGTTTAGTCTGTGACTCTTTTACAATTGGCTCATCTACAATTGTTTATGGTAGTTTTCTGTCACATTTTAAATCAAAAAATATCCGTTGCATTTTAGGGATTTCTAGCGATTTTTTGCATTCAGCTGGTGAATTACACGCTCGTCGCGTAAATAAAGCAGCTGCACTAGTAGTCGCTTTTGACTAAATAATAATATTTACAACAACAAAAGCTAGAAACGGATGTTTAATATCGCGGCTCTGGATTCACTCGTAAGCGAAGAAACGAGTAGCTTGAAGAAAATTTATAACAAGTTTAGTAGTCTTTTAAAAGGTGGAAGTGAGGGTGGTAGTGACGTCAGTAAACAAAGTATGCTCTCTGCGAGAAGTGGCTCTGATACTAAAGATGATCATTTCATCACGCCAGTGTCTCCTGTTGGCGATCTAATGGCAATGTCGCCAAAAAAGGATCTTTCGGATCATTCGAACGAAACAAGTGACCTATTAACAGGTGCTGATTTGGGCAGTATATGCGATGTGACCATGCAAGATCTCCCTTTGTATGACGACAACATGTTCATTGATTCAACTAGTTTAGACTATCTTGTAAAATGTGCTGAGTCGAATAGAAACCACAATAACATTGACCGTGGGAAGGAAAGTTTATTTGTGAAGTTCGACCCACTATATGCTAGGCAAAATCTATTACAGTCTGAGTCAGTGCACAATGAAACTGAATCAGACTCGACAGAGTGTGACGTCGGCTACGAGACAGGCAGTGCAGCTTCAATCTACATTGACAGTCATGTTGTATCGCCTAACCTTCTTTATCGACTGGCTCTATGCCTACAATGCTTAGCAGGGAAAAACCAACACAAGTGGTACCTCCAGTGGTGAATAGTGATGCTTCAAAATCAAGTATAAGTCAGGGGAGAGCTACACCAGCCCTAGTCCGCAGCATATCAGCGATTCTTACACCACAAGTTACTACAGATAGACTCATCAGTATCTCAGGCAATACTCCACCCACAGCAGCTCCTAGGAGTCCAAGAGTGTTCAATTACAACTCGCAGCAAGTAGATCGTCTGCAGTCACTAAGGGTCATACTTCAAAAACAGGATCAAGAAGTCTTGCAGCTGAGACAAGATAACAGAGAATTAAAGTCAATGTTACAAGAAATAGAACACAATCACTCAAGAACAGTTGAAGAATTGGAAGCTAAAGTCAGGAAACTTACTGAAGAGAAAGAACACTTCTTAGAGAAGGAAAATAAATTACTTCAGCAAGTCAATGACAAAATCATAAGTAACAAACAAATGTGTATAGTCATGGAGGAATATGAGAAAACTATATCTTCATTAATTGGGGAACAACAAAGAGATAAAATTATTACACAGGAAAATGTGGACAAATTAACTAATGAAAGGGATCAGGCATTGAACCATCTTTGTAGCATGGAGAGCTCTTTCAATGACCTCTTAGCTAAATATGAAAATGCAAGAGTGTTATTTTAGAGTTCAAAGATAGAGAGAAAGTGTATGAGCAGAAGATAACTGAGTATGAAGGTGCAGTTAAAAAATATGAAAGCTTGTACAACAATCTGAAGCAGATAACTTCAGATAGTCTCACCAAAGCTAATGAGACTCTGGAGAATGTCAAAAAGAATCATAATGCAGAGATTACAAAACTGAATGCAATCATAAAGAAACATGAAATTAATATTGCTTCATTACAAGAATCATTGGCTCAAAAAACTAGGGACAATGAAGAACTGACAAGAATATGTGATCAGCTCATTAATGAAGTTCGCTAAATGCTACATATCAGTATTATATCCAAGATATTGCAATTTGGTGCTTTTCAAACATACATTTCTTACATTCGATGTTTGCGTCCAATCTCTATGTAAATTATTCTGTGATGAATCTCAACTGCTCTTGCTGTGATGTAGCTTTTTATACATACTTAACATTTATTATTGTGGTGTATTTGGTATTTAACAATTTATTTGACTAGTTCATTATTTTTTACATTTACATTCAAATTCTGAACTATTTCTTTGAAGAATTTGTATGAAAGGATTTATGGGTATATATATATAGTCAGTTGTTGTTATTGGCATTTGTAAATTACTGAACTTTGTGACAAATGTTAATTAGTAAATGGCAAATTATATAATTGGTTTTAATGTCATAAAAACAATATACTTAGTAAACAACTAATAGTATTGTAATGTTTGGTGATTATGTGCCTTACCATTAAATTAAATTAAATATAATTGTGTTATTGTCTTAACTGTAATGTGACCATTATTGTGAATGTTTGTCTTCATTCTAGACATTAATTTGTAACTTGTAGACATGATTCTTTGTTTTAATAAAATACATTATTTAGTAATAAATTTATCTTTTTTTTATACACAAAATTCCCTTTAAGTCTTATTTTTATTTGAGATTGAATATTTACGTATTGCTTGGTGGCCTGTTGGTAAGCGGACCAGACGTGGCTGCCAGCATGCTCACAGTGGTCGCGGGATCATATCCCAGGGCACACCACTGACTTCGGAATCATGACTATGTGTATTTATAGTCAATCACCACGAGCTGTAACGGTGATGGAGAACCTGCATACCATTGCGATTTGTAATTTGAGTTTCTATGGTGCGTAAAGTCCACCAACCTGCACTAGGTCAGCGTGGTGGACTATAGGGTCTATCCACTCTCAATTGTAGAAGAGGCCCGTGCCCTGCAGTGGGATGTACATGGGCTGAAATATATAGGTAAAACATTTCTGTTTTTGTCAATTTGTTTTTACTGTTAACTGTTCGGTCTTGGGCTCGAATTCTAGATACGCGGTTATACATTGCACGATTTCTTTAAACTTATTTATTACTAATTATATTTATCCACGGAATATTTTCCAAAAATAATAATGCAATTAACTAACCAGCTCAAACAAACGCCTAAACTAAATACTATAGCAATGTTGCAACAATTAACTATTAGCTAATACGAATCGTACGGAATGATAAAATTATTATGCCAATTGTCATATTCTATATTTTTTTATATATTTATCAAACTCTGTTACAGGCGAAACCGATGTGGTATGGTGTTTCAACGATCCGAAAGTTCTAGATAAATTTGTAGCAACATGCGACAGCGATCACAACGAGGGATTCAGTACTTGTAGCTTTGAAATGAGTCCTGCGGGCCGAGGCCTGTTCAGTGGCTATTTGGACATGAGAGTACCCAAAGATGGACGCATCAAAAAGGCTGGTTATTGCGCAATACGCTCAAAAATTATTCGGGTAAGTTAGACTTTATTTAATATGCAATACAATAATTATTCTCACATATATGAAAAATAAGCGATGTTGGTAAAGAACTGGTCTGAGAAATACCTCAGAGGTTCCACTCCAATACACACCTCAAAGGTACCACTGACTCTTCGTAGTCAATAGATATGTGTATTTTCAATTTTATTGAACCTCCCTAAGGCGCAAATGGTTATGATGTGGGCTGTGTTACGAGAGGCTGTGGGTTCGATTTCCGCACTAATGTTCATAAGATCTATAAGTACACGTTTGGGGTCGAGGTCTTTATCAGACCAAAGTCTCTTTTAGTTTCTTATACCTTCCTAAAATACAAAGCTTGTACCGTATAGCTGTATAAATGTCGCTCACATAAAAACTTATGTAATAATTGAAAATACATAGGCTACTGTTCAAGGATATTCGCAGCTTCTTGTTAGTAACGATCAAACCCAAAAAAACTGACAAAAGTAAATGTTATTTTCAGAAATCTTTTAAAAGAGCGACGACATACGACTGGCATATATACAATACGTTAGTATTAAAAGTACGAGGCGACGGCAGATCGTATTTGTTGAATATATCTTGTGAAGGTTACTATGACATTACGTGGAACGATATCTACCATTATGTCCTATACACAAGAGGAGGGCCTTATTGGCAAATAGCTAAGGTACAATTAATTACAAAATTTTTAATTTTATTATATTGGTATTAATGGGTAACAGTAGACTACATAGAAGCAAAATATTGCCTGAAAAATGGGTGTGAAATAGGACCTCTTAATACCAATGAGATGTCTTGCTTTCTTCAAATTATAGGATTGTTGCCGAAATTGAGTCCTTAATGTAGTTGAATATGTGAAAGAAATTTGTAATGAAGCGCAAAATTATAAGACGTGTCAATTCATCAAAATAAAATCTTAAAATACCATTATTTGCAATCACTTATATGGCTCTTTTCATAAAACCGTCCTTTAAATTCAGCAAATTCCTTAATGAAATATTCTATAAAATCGTAATATTAAAATTCAATTTCAGATTCCGTTTTCAAAGTTCGTACTTGGTTCAAAAGGACGATTGCAGGACAAACAAACAAGGATTCGCTTCGATAGGGTAACACATTTTGGAATATCATGTGGAGATAAAATTGAAGGTAGATTTAATTTAGAAATCGAATACGTGGGTAAGTTGATTCGACGAATTATTGATTTTATATTATTTTCAGTTCTATTTACTGTTGCAACGTTAGTTGAGTTCCTAATCCTCTAGAAAACCGTATGTACGCCGCATATAAAAACTGCTATCAGAATAATTAGTTAATTAATAGATAGGGTACATATATTTAAAACAAGTAATACCTAATGCAAAGTATGCCACATACATAATACACACAATTTAAAGTTGTTTTTTTTTTTTTAATACACCCAACAGTTGAAGTGCTGGTAGGTCAGTTAACTTATTTTCCTGACTGCCTACTAGGCAGTGCCTAGACTAGAAATCTAGACTAGACTAGAACTCACGTACGTACGTAAAACGAGGTGAATAAAGATCGCGGGCTGGATTTAATTTACGAAATATTTCAAAAGCAAATATTTCAAATTTAATTTTATTTTTAAGTAGGTACCTATCAAATACTACTAGAATGTTGTCTAAAACTTAGTTCTAACATGATTTTTTTTGTTAGCTTCTTACAAAAATATGTTCGTTTAATTTCTTGCAGTTGCTTATGATTAAATATTAAATAAAGGGGACGTAAACTACATGAGACGCATCAAACAAAGACAAGACACTCTGAAGTACCTACGGGCAAACATTTAGCAAATATAAAATCAATATTGTATCTATCCACCCCGTTTTAACGTATATTTGCAAAAATCTCTCGCTCCTATGCATCGCGGAGCACCTGTTTGGTGCCTAAAATTACACGTGTATTCAAGACTTGACCCTGCGTGCAAATATCCATTTTTGGCCGTGGCCTTCTCGTGCGTTCATGTTCACCTTGTCAATATGTTTCCTTTGCGTAGTTACAGTATTCTGTATCAGCCCATATACGTCCCACTGCAGGGCACGGGCCTCCTCTACAATCGACAGTACTATTGAGAGTGGTTAGGCCATATAGTCCACCACCACGCTGGCCTAGTGCGGGTTGGCGGACTTACATACCATAGATTTTTTTTATGAATCGCTATGGTATGCAGGTTTCCTCACGATGTTTTCCTTCACCGTTTTAGTGCGTGGTGATTGACTATCAATACACACATGACTCCGAAAAGTCAGAGGTGTGCTCTGGGATTCGAACCCGCGCCCACCGTGAACATGTTGGCAGTCGCGTCTAGTCCGTTTATCAACAGGCCACCACGCACTTAACAGTAAAGTTACAGTATTATTCGTAAATAATGAATTTATTCAAATAATAAGATTTTAAATAAGATTTTATGTATTTGTTTCAGGCTTAGAATTTGATCCAACGCATGACGAAGAATTTGCCTACGAAATGTATAAAACGGATAAATTTATTGTTGGTGTTTAAATTGTCATCAGAATAAAATGTTGGGGAGTTAGAATATTGTTTTATTTAAGTTTCATATATCATAATTTAATCATTATTTTAAATTTACGATTTAAAACGAATATGCCTAATTTATTTGGAATACGAACTAGGTACTACTGCAACAATGACTGCAACCTTGACTGCAACTAGTAAGTATTTGTCTAATGGTCTAATGTTAAAAACCTCGATCCATTCGAACTCATCAAAACAAATCATAGCTTCTTTTAGAACCATTCCTTGAAATAAAACTATTATTTACGGATTTTATCGCGGATTTAGTTTAATTTTACATTTTTTGAAATCCCGACGTTTCGATTACTTTACAGCTTCCGTGGTCACGGATCGGACAGTCCAGTCCGCCCCGTGACCGCGATAAAATCCGTAAATAATAGTTTTATTTCAATGTGTAACATTCGCGTAAATCTAAGAAACCATTATAACTATTCCTGTTTGTACATTTGAGCCGAATACCAAATTATTGAGTTCAGTTGACATTCAAAATCTCCACCGAGAACCGAGAACAATATAGGCACTTATTTTCGTATTTTATGTACATTTGGGTTTCAAGAAGAAAATCGAACCTAAACCATCCCATTCCGTGCCCACAAACCACTGCAACTCGCCGAAGTTACATAAATTACAAAAGATTCCCACGAAATTGGAATCTTCTTCTTTTTTGAAGTACGTTGAAAATTACTATTACAGCTTGTATTATTTCGAATTTTATGATTTTAAATGAATTTATTAATTATAATACAATAAACTAAATTTCTATTTCACAATCTTGATCACTTAATTATTTTTTTAAAGCTGTACCTAATTACTGATCAATAAACTTATGTATCTCCATAATCTCTATGATAATCTCGCATTTTCTCGAAGAATTTATTGATGAGAGGCACAGACTAAGGCTGCGGGCACGAAACTAGCGATGGCGGAGCGGTGGCGGGGCGATGCGGCGGCGGAGCGGCGGCGATGCATTCAAAAGCATGGACAGTATAGGTGACGCGCACGAAACACGCGACAGCGGGGCGGGGCGATCGAGCGTTGCACAGGCGGCAGGAGGGCGACAGCGGCGCGGGTGTGACGAATAAGATTAATGTAACGGACAAATAGGTAAAAATCGAAGTTTTCGTTTATTTACATACATTGGGAATTGTAAATATATGTTTAAATTAACCATATTTTTTAAACAAAAGTATAATCTAATAGCGTGGTGGATTATACTTATAGCCTAACCACTCTCAATCGTACTGTCCAACAGCCCGTACCCTGCAGTGGGACGTATATGGACTGATGCAGATATTCTAGTAGAATACATCAATTATAGGTACTTAGAAATAATTAAAAATTTATAAGTTGTTAAACATACATTATCATATTTTGTTTTTATATTTATTTTACATTATTCTGAAACAGTAGGTAGAAATGTAACAAATATATGATGTGTAGTATCTGCAGCAATGCCGACTTGATCTATATTTCCTTGTCATAACTAATAGACCAAGAGCCCGTGGCCGCCAGACCTTCGTTATTTTATAAAAGCTGAAAGTTTGTGGGCGCATGCCTCTGACATAAGCATCACACGATCAGCTATTATGAAGTGCCGATCGTGGTTGCTTTGGAAGTTATGAGCTTTAATGTTTCTGGCAAGATGAAAGAACCATCAATCGCCATCGCTAATAGCGATGCGGAGCGGTGGCGAGGCGATGCGGCGGCGGAGCGGGGCGATGAAGAGTAGTATTTCGCGTGGGCACGAAACATGACGGTCGATCAGTCGCTTATAGTCCCAGAGATGACGATCAAAACCATGTATCATAGCAATACGGTCGAAACTGTATAAAATCGTTAGATTATGTGATTCTAAACCCGACTAGGTAGGTAGTAATGGTCAAAAGTGTAGCAATTGCATGTGAGGCTATTTCTGCTGTGTCCAAAAAAAAAGGCAGTCGGTATCATAGCAATACGTCTGATATTGGAAATGTACATAGCTTTTATAATTTTATGACGAATAAGTTGGTTTTCAGACATTTTGCGCGTAGTATATAACAAATTTAGCCGACCTGTATCATAGCAATCCTAATGATTTTTTTTCTACCGTTCGTAATTAAAGCAGGATTGCAAAAAAAATGTTTTCAGCCATTTTAGATGTCGCATGTACTCCAAAAGAGAAAAGAACGTTTTGGAGTCGCTTGGCCGATGCCTGAGCGCTTCTTACGTTTCTGCTGCGGTGGGAATGGTTTTTTGTATATTATGCTCCTGCCACTCTCTTACTATACATAGTCACTCACCAGCTGCCCTAACCGTTGAAATGACGCTCACTTAAAGTGACAACAAACTATAAGTTGCTAAGCCGGACGTGGGTGTGTCGCTGGTTGTCCGAGGGCTCGCGGACGTTTTTTTTTCTTCTATTCCCAATGATAAGACATGGTTTGTTCATCTGCCATTGACGAAGTTTCGGGGATGGAAGAGTAGGTTTTAAGAATTCAAAATTATCAATTATAATAGACGTTTTTATGGCATAGATACGTTGTCCGCGCTCTATTTTGGCAAGACAAAAGCAAGGTGATTGCCCAACTTGCAATCAGTCACGCTTCAACACGGTCGATATCGAAAAGTTGTCTGATAAAGGAGGTGCTACACTAAATTCTTCTGATATATATTTTTTTTACATCTGGTTAATTCATTTCATCAATTTCAACAAGTTTCAGACAGATTGCTATGATACCGATAGGTAAAAATCCTTAACATATTTAGAATGGTCTCAAAATTTGTTGCATCCAAATTTTCTTCTGAAAATATTTTTTTTCGTATTAACTAATCCTAATTACCCGTAAAGAACATTTTCAGACGGATTGCTATCATCATATTTTTTTGTCTCATTTTTAATTGTTGTAAATTATTTTTTGGGTTCGCGCTACACTATTAACTTCTGAAAAATATGTTTTCGGTATCTTATAGCTATTATATAACTACAGTCAGAAAATCAGACAGATTGCTATGATACAGTCCGGTAAAATTTGTTGTCATTTTGAAAATTCAGTTTGGTCAAACGCTACGCGAAAAATGTCTGAAATTGGTATTTTCGAGTTCGAAATAATCAAATCTATCAATCTGATGCGGTTGTGACCGTATTGCTATGAGACAAAAATTTGGTTGTCATCTCTCGTACTATTAGTTATGACAGGGAAATATAGATCAAGTCGGCATTGCTGCAGATACTACACATCATATATTTGTTACATTTCTACCTACTGTTTCAGAATAATGTAAAATAAAATATAAAAACACGATATGATAATGTATGTTAAACTACTTATAAATTTTTAATTACTTCTAAGGCTACAATATTATATAGATTTTAAAAACAACAGTACCTATAATTGATGTATTCTACTAGAATATCTGCATCAGTCCATATACGTCCCACTGCAGGGTACGGGCTGTTGGACAGTACGATTGAGAGTGGTTAGGCTATAAGTATATTCCACCACGCTATTAGATTATACTTTTGTTTAAAAAATATGGTTAATTTAAACATATATTTACAATTCCCAATGTATGTAAATAAACGAAAACTTCGATTTTTACCTATTTGTCCGTAACATTAATCTTATTCGTCGCACCCGCGCCGCTGTCGCCCTCCTGCCGCCTGTGCAACGCTCGATCGCCCCGCCCCGCCGTCGCGCGTTTCGTGCGCGTCACCTATACTGTTCATGCTTTTGAATGCATCGCCGCCGCTCCGCCGCCGCATCGCCCCGCCATCGCTAGTTTCGTGCCCGCAGCCTAAGAAGTACTAAAAAGAGGTAATGAAGTACAAATATTTGATTTAATTACATTAATATTTATTATTTAATTAATGTTCCTTAAGTTTTCGGACGAAATTATTCTAGTAGTCTATTTTAGTAGATTATTTCTAACATCGACTTTCTACTATTTTAGGGTCTCTATTTATAAATCGGAATGTCAAACGGAAGGTCTACGATTCGATTAGGAAGAAATACATAAAGTGTAAGCCGTCCTTTTTACACTAAAGATGGATTTAATTAGCTATTTCTGTCTATGCTAAAGTCAACCAGTAAATCATTGCATTGCTTGCATTCTCTGCTCCAAAATTGACTGATGTCATCATCGCGATCATCGTCGTTGTATTTTTTTGCTATAGCATACCAAATGTTTATTAATTTTAAGTGAGGACCTAATCTCTACTATTAATTTTGATACCATATTAAGTGCTGCCTGAGTGCGTTGTCTGCAATTAAGTGCGTGTGGTTTGAGGACATTGCGGTAGGTGACTCTATCAACCAACGCAGTTATTCCATTATTCTTCATATTTTGTTCTTTGCGTGGGATGTGCTTGTACACCACATAAGTATTTCATGAACCGTAATGAATTTATGGACGTCCGTGTTCGTACTAGTCATAATACACCCTCTGTGAACATTAATTTCTTGTGTATAATTGATTCTGTCTTACACATTACACATACATTCTTTGACGTTATTTCCGCAATTAAATGTTGAACGGTTAATTTAATGTTAGCTTTTTCATTATTTGCAGAACAGACCATGTGAACACTATCCATCCAAAAGCTGTTGAATTTAGAATCAGTGTAAACTGTGTGCAGTACCATGTCTGGTACAGAGCAGAACATTGTGAACTCAATGCAACAATTATCTGTGCAACCAAGCATAAGTGGTCCTACTGAGAAACCCACGCAAGTGGTCACACCTGCCGTCAACAGGAGTCAGGCTACAGCCACTAAGGTCACTCCAGTGAAAGCAAGTACCGTCTCCCCAGCTATAGCAACTATTGATCGACTCCTCAGTCTTGGTGCTAACATCCCTCCGCCACCTCCAGTCATCACGCGAACATCAGAAATGGACCCTCACACTGTGGAACAATTAAGAGCAGTAAAGGAGCTATTAACTGCTCAAGAAGAAGAGGCTCAGAATTTAAGAGATCTTAACCATGAATTAAGAGAGAGATTAGAGGAATGTGAGGCTAAAATAAAGAAATTGACTGATCAAAATGATGAATATGCAGAAAAGGAAAAGGCACTTTCTCAACGTGTGGCTGAAAAAGTGAGAAATAACAAACAAATGAGTGTAGTGATGGAAGAATATGAACGTACCATTTCTTCCCTTATTGGTGAGCGAGAGGCGGAGTCAAAAGATGGAATGAAGAGAAGTCTACTCTTATTAGGGAGCGTGATGAGGCAGCAGCTCATCTTGCCTCCATGGAGCATGCCTTTAATGATGTTCATACAAAATATGAAAGGTGTAAGTAATTATACAAGGTTACAAAGGCAATGAGGAAACACTTAAGCGAACTGTTGAAGAAAACAATGACGCTATACAGAAACTGGAGGCAAGATATGAGACTCTAAGACAACATGCTATGCAGCAACTTAACAAAGCAAATGCTGAATTAGATGCAGTGAAAAAAGCACATCAGGCTGAAATTCTAAAACTTAATGCCATGCTTAAGAAGAGTGAGGTGCATGCTTCCTCATTGCAAGAATCTTTGGCACAGAAAATTAAGGACAATGAGGAACTGACAGCCATCTGTGATGAGCTAATCAACAAGGTCGGTTAAAGTACTATCATCTATACTCATACAGTTTTCCTTTCGACTAACATGCATTTTGTACTTGTATGCAGATTTAATATATTTAAGTGTAATATGACAGTTACACACAGAGCATTATGAACTTGCTGTAACACAAGCATTAGTACTGTTACCATAACTAAAAAACTATATTATTTTTATAAAGAATAATGTGCATTATTTTTTAATATTTTGTGCAATCATTTTGTGTTGATTTATAATTTTGTACAATTATTATAATTTTAAGACTTAATTTTTCTTATTTTTTACAATATATTGACTGTTATCAGTTTGAGGATTGAAATTAATGTAATTCAGTATTTGAATTTTATTTGGTGCCTGACCATTTATGAAATTGTGTTTTGTAAATATGTATGCTTAATGCTCCAATAAGGAAATTATCTGCCTGAAGGCATTAGACCATGCTTTTTGTCAGTAAATTTAATGTTTCATCAAATTTCATTACTCATTATTAGTTTTATTTCTCATCCAAAGATAATGTCAGCATAGATGGTCCTTAGTTTGAATATATGTTTGGGGGTTATAAATCTTCATATAAGAGGGACTGCCAGCCCTTAGCTGTTGTCTCAAATGCTATGGTCGCCTTTTGTTATTATTGTGGACACTCCACTATAGTTATTTCTAACAAATAATTAGCTGCCATATTTAATGAAATTCTTTTTAATATAATTTAACACATACTAGGTATTATAAAGCTATGTAACAGCTTAAAATATAATTTATAATACTCTATCTAAAGTCCAAATAAGTAGTATTATTAAATGGTCAATAAAAAACTTAATTGGTCAATGTGGTCCGAAAACGATTTTCCTCTCTAGTCTTTTGTTTAATTTATGGCTTTTCTTTTTTGCATATAAAGTCTTGTTTGATTAGCTCTACAAAATAATATAAATATGTTCGGTTTTATATCACACATTGCAAGCATTAGCAATAGTTTTGGCTGTAACTTAAAATACAGAAAAAGGCTTAAATAGTAAGTAGGTTTATATAAAATAAAAAGAAAACAATAAGTTCCGACTTTTATAAAATGAAAATCTTATCTAAGAAGAGAAACAAAGTACATACCAAAAATGTAGTTGGTTTTGTCTCTGATGAAATATGGACAGGTGGTATTAATGGTCTTAGATTTAATATGGAAAGATGGATAGAGACTTCAATGTATGTATGTGCCTTTTGAAATTTACTCTTCACCATCCAGGTCCGTTCAGTCGATAAATCGGAATTCATAAAATGATGTTACCTTACTGTAATGGGATCCAGTACCAATTTAGTACAATGATATTTTTCGACCATTATTTTTCAGTTTGTGGAATAAATCCTACTAAAACACTAACACATCAAATTCCAACATTCCACAGTCATTATTTTTATAGTTTTTTATGAGTTTAGTCTCAGTTTTCCAGAATAAAATTGTCGATGGTGACTATTCATATTATGGCTTTTAATTTTCGATAAATTCAGCAACGTGATATGCATTTAAAGATTATCCTAATATTCTACAATGGAAACAGACGGCTGATTTCATTTCGGGTAGATTAAGTATAATCTAGTAATACCACGTATTTTTTTATAATTTTATGTTTTGTATTCAAACCTGCAATTTATTCATGTGAATAAATCAAAAATAAATTGTTTCCATTTGTACTTACAGTGTGTTTATTTTGACCCCAAATAATCCTTCTATTTCAAATTAATACCCCCAAAAGTCGCATAAATAGTCCTTGACCCCACAATAATTCGAGTTTTGTGTAGCTGTATCTGTGTATCTCACATCACTAGCTGCGGGGTTCGAACCCGCGGCCCCACGTTCCACAGGCGGCGTCTAACCAACTGCGTATGGTTAGATGCCGAATGTGAGCTGGAGGCTGTCAATCTTTCTGCTTGTTTCTATAAACCATTTAATAACATTTAAATTATTCAATTTCTTACGTGGCAAAATGTTGAGCAGGACAAAAAAGAAACATATTGCATATCACACCATTTTATTTACATTTTTTACAAACTTGGCATACTATACCTAGTCATTTTACTAAATTATTTGGAAGACTAGTGTAAAAATATACACATAAATAATATATATTTGTTCAATAAAAGAGGAACACTCAAGATCGTTTCTTTAAAAATTTGTAAGTGTCCTTACTAACTAGGTAACTGACTGCCGAAACTACTGTGGATACCGCAGTGATACCACACAACGCTTGGAGCGCTGGGTGATCTACGTAACCAACACTGGCGAAGCAAGCGTGGTGCCAACCTGGAAAATAAAATAAAGCTATGAAGGAAAAACGTGGTAATTATTTTCTAATGATAATTTATTTGTAGCATAAGGAAGCTATGAACAGATACGGTTAAGAGGAAATAAATTCACGGATTTTTATGAATAGAATGGATAATCTACATCTCTTTAATACTATGCTATGGAGCTAACATTTTTGTTATGATTTCCTCCTAACGAGACTTAAATAGACGAATGACAACACTGACCAATAACAGCTGTACTGCAGTATTAACTTTGCTTATAAAAGTGGGTGCTAGTTGCGCTGTTGCGTGCGTCACGTCGAAATACCTGCTCAGCGTCCTCTGCGAACAATGAAACCAGTAACGCGCATGATAACAATGTGTGACGATATCAATTCATATGCTAATCGTAAATGCATGGAGAATAATGTTTGCATTTCATTGATTACGATTAATCAGCTTTTTATCATCACTACACACCTGCACAAGTGCGTGGTGGTCTGTACGTCTATAGGCGAGGAACAAAAAGCGATCTCCCGAAGTGGCCTGAGAAGCCTGAGCCCACCAATAGTACGAGAGATGACAACCAAAATTTTTGACTCATAGCAATACGGCCACAACCGCATCAAATTGATAGATTTGATTATTTCGAACTCGAAAATACCAATTTCAGACATTTTTCGCGTAGCGTTTGACCGAACTGAATTTTCAAAAATGTCAACAAATTTACAGGACTGTATGATAGCAATATGTCTGATTTTCTGAATGTAGTTATATAATAGCTCTAAGATACCGACAACATATTTTTCAGAAGTTAGTGTAGCGCGAACCCAAAAAATCATTTCTGTATCATCCCATATACGTCCCACTGCAGGGCACGGGCCTACTCTACAATCGAGAGTACGATTGAGAGTGGTTAGGCCATATAGTCCACCAGCTGGCCTAGTGCGGGTTGGGGGACTTACATACCATAGAATTCTTATAAATCGCTATGGTATGCAGGTTTCCTCACGATGTTTTCCTTCACCGTTTTAGTGCATGGTGATTGACTATCAATACACACATGACTCCGAAAAGTCAGAGGTGTGCCCTGGGATTCGAACCCGTGACAAAAAAAAAACATGTAGAAAAATTAAAAATGAGACAAAAAAAATGATGATAGCAATCCGTCTGAAAATGTTCTTTACGGGTAAATTAGGATTAGTTAATAGGAAAAAAAAATCAGAAGGAAATTTGGATGCATCAAATTTTGAGACCATTCTAAATATGTTAAGGAATTTTACCGATCGGTATCATAGCAATCTGCCTGAAAATTATTTTACTTGACTAAATAAATAATCCAGATATAAAAAAAAGTTATATCAAAAGAATTCAGTGTAGCACCTCCTTTATCAGACAACTTTTCGATACTGACCGTGTTGAAGCGTGACTGAGAGACTGCGGACAACGTATTTATGCTATCTAAGGATGTATGAAATACTAACACACATTAGGGCAATGTTGCAATTATTAGGGCAATCGTATAGTTGTTGGCTAAAGCTTCTATCAAACTCTCAATTATTTATGAGTTCCAGTTCGACAGTGGGTATATCCACTATCACTACATAGTATAAAACAAAGTCGCTTTCACTGTCCCTATGTCCCTTTGTATGCTTAAATCTTCAAAACTACGCAACGGATTTGGATGCGGCTTTTTTGATAGATAGAGTGATTCAAGAAGAAGTTTTATTTGTATAATACGTACATATTATTGTACAGAAATCTATTTGTACCCGGGCGAAGCTGGGCCGGGCCGCTAGTTAGTCAATATAATGATAATAATAAATATTAGACGCCTGTAAGAATTAATATTCACATTGTTATGCCACTAAGCCCTCCCATCACATCACTAAGATCGGCACATCGTTTTACGTATTTTAAGGGAAAAATGATGATTATTCATTATGGTTTTTTAAATTATGTTATAACTTTACAAATGACAGCCCCCGTGGCGCACTTGATAACACGCCGACTGTGCAGAGAGTGGCCGCGGGTTCGATTCTCGCAAGAAAGATTTTTTGTACATTCCACAAGTATTTATTTTGGGTCTGGATGTTTATGAGACTAAAAACTCACTCGTTTTCAACAAATAATTATCACTACATAGTATAAAACAAAGTCGCTTTTTCTGTCCCTATTTCTCTTGTTCGCTTAAATCTTTAAAACTACGCAACGGATTTTGATGTGGTTTTTTTAATTGATAGAGTGATTCAATAGAAAGGTTTATATATGTATAATAACATCCATTAAATAGTGGAGAAATATTGTTATTTTTGAGGTTTCTAATGTGATGTCGTTAATTATCAATATTTTTCCGCTTACATTGCAAACGCAGGCTGAACCCCACGAGATTTATCAAAATAATGTACTACATATTTGTACACATTGAAAAGGTCTACAGAAAACTCCGCGATGGTATATGTCTATCTCTTATGGATATCCCACAATAAATTTTTTTTGTCATTTACTTTTTACGACAAATAATGGCTAATTTTCGAAGCGATTTTAACCAATACAGCATTAATCCTTATCCAATTAAATAGCTTAAATAAATTGTTGATTTAATATACAGGGTATATCAAGACTGCTACCGAAAACGAAGCCGGGTGGTAGTTTAAGCGACTTCAGACACAATGTAACAGAAAAAGTTGCAAAAAAAAAGCGACAATTTTTTTTTGTTATTTTTTTCCTATGGCCATATTTGGGTGGTAAATACATTTTTTCCTAAAATAATAGTATATACCCTTTTATTTATAAATACTCTAAGGTATAAAAGAGTTTAAATTATTATTTTAGCAGAAACTATGGATTTACCACCCAAAAATGACGATATTTAAAAAATCATAAAAAATAATTGTCGCGTTTCTATGCGAAATTTTTAATTGCATTGTGTTTGTAGCCACTAAAACTACCACCCGGCTTCGTTTTCGGTAGCAGTCTTGAGATACCCGGTATATATACAGGGTATATCAAGACTGCTACCGAAAACGAAGCCGAGTGGTAGTTTAAGCGACTTCAGACACAATGCAACAGAAAAAGTTGCAAAAAAAAAGCGACAATTTTTTTTGTTATTTTTTCCTATGGCCATATTTGGGTGGTAAATACATTTTTTCCTAAAATAATAGTGTATACCCTTTTATTTATAAGTAATCTAACGTATAAAAGAGTTTAAATTATTATTTTAGCAAAAACTATGGATTTACCACCCAAAAATTACGATATTTAAAAATTCATAAAAAATAATTGTCGCGTTCCTATGCGAAATTTTTAATTGCATTGTGTTTGTAGCCACTAAAACTACCACCCGGCTTCGTTTTCGGTAGCAGTCTTGATCGTCATTTTTGGGTGGTAAATCCATAGTTTTTGCTAAAATAATAATTTAAACTCTTTTATACCTTAGATTATTTATAAATAAAAGGGTATACACTATTATTTTAGGGAAAAATGTATTTACCACCCAAATATGGTCATAGGAAAAAAATGACAAAAAAAAAACTGGCGCTTTTTTTTTGCAACTTTTTCTGTTGCATTGTGTCTGAAGTCGCTTAAACTACCACCCGGCTTCGTTTTCGGTAGCAGTCTTGATATACCCTGTATTATACTAGCGGCCTGGCCCAGCTTCGCTTGGGTGCATATATTTTTTGATTCCTCTCCACACCAAATACATGTTATTTTTCGTATAAATTCTTGTATACCTAAACTTGACGTAGCTGTCCTACTGTCCGGCTCAATCCCGTCTCATCCGTCTGTTCAATCTCTTCCCGATCCGTCCCGTCCTTTCTCTTTATTATCCATCCCGTCTTATAACGTGCATTTACATTTGGTCCTATCAAATCTGTCAGCTATCCCAGTCCTCTCCCGTAACTTCCACTCTAATAAATCCCGTCTCTCCATATACATGTACATATAAAGATTGCCTTATGAAATTTTGACATTAAAAACTTAAGCGTTTTTTATTGTTTATCCAATATTCCTTCCCTTAATTCAGCACTAAAATGCTGTTTTTTCCAAATAATATTGCACGCCATTACTTTTTGTTAGTAATAAAGTAATAATAAACATTAAAAAAAAAGAATTGGCCAAATTGGTCCAGGCGTTGTTGAGTTTAGCGCTTACCAACACATTTTGCGATTCATTTTTATATTATAGAAGAAGAAGATATATTCCACCCCGCTGCCTTAGTGCGGGTTGGCGGTTTTTATTTGACGTAGTAATTAATCCGATAAGTCAGAGGTGTGCCCTGAGATTTGAACCCGTGACCATCGTAAACTTGTTGGCAGTCGCGTCTAGTACGTTACCATATACAAATTAATAAAACCTTCATACTGCCTTACCAGGTGACGTAAGTAATAGAACAAATATTTAAAAATATAAAACTGCATATCGTTTCATTATAATGTCTAGATACGGCATCAACGTACCATTTTTTTTATTCTTGAGTCTGAAAACAATACTAATGCGGAATTTAAATTTGTCCCCCAGCGCATCTAAAAGTATCAATTCAAAAACAATGTCGTTTATGAAAACGAAAAAATTATAATTAGATATATTTTGGTGTACTCCGGCAAAACGCTACGATAGAGTATACCTTGTTTAAAACTGTTGCAATAATCTAAAAAAACAATGGGCTATTTTGGTAGATATGGACATCGTTTTATTTTACATTTAACAAAATTACGCGCAAGACGCCGTATCTAGATAATATTATATACACGTTGTACACATTTTTTGAATTTTGTTCTATTTCGTCAGCCGTTAATGAAAGACAATGGAAAGATAGATCATTTTACGTTGGATGGTAGTTGAAGCTGGACCGTCTTTTACGTCTCCCGTCAAACAAACAAAGATCATCCTATATTGGCTGGACGCATCATGCTTGAACGATACCCAAAAAAAAGGTTTTTAGTATCTTCCTTAGAAATTTTCCAATTTTTCTCACTCCTAAAACCTTCCCAGAACTTTTACGAATATTTCAAGACCAAAATAAGCCAAATCGGTTCAGCCGTTCACACGTGATGCCGTGACAACGCGAAACGGGTATCATTTTTATATATATAGATATATGGTCCTTTACAGCACAAGGTTTAAATGAATATTTTCGAAGATATTACAGATTTAAAATTGCGGGACGTAGCGCTTGCGGCGGTACTGGCCGGCCGGAGCGGCGGCAGCGTGCCTATATAGGAATGTTTATATGTATAATAATATTTATTTATTTATTTATTCTTAACTGCACAAAAAAGGATAAACACTTAAATATATTACAAATGAAAAAAAAAGTACAGATGGCGGTCTTATCGCTCTAGGCGATTTCTTACAGACAACCTTTGGATGGATAGAAAAAAAAGGAAAAGATGAGAGGGCGGTCTAGAAAAAAAAAGGATACAAGCTCCAATAAAATAATAATATATGATACATAATTATACACATACACCTATTATAAATATAATATATACATATATATACACACACATATATATATATATATATATATATATATATATACTTCTATACATAAATAAATATACTATAAATTACTTTTAGGTTCAAATGCAAGGAATTATACTTTTCAATTTGGCTGTTCAGAGAGAAAGGTAGTGATCTTTGACCATTTTTTTGAATGCAGTTAGTGTTTGAGCCTGTCTCAGTTTTAATAATACGTACATATTATTGTACAAAAATCTATTTGTACCTGGGCGAAGATGGGCCGGGCCGCTAGTATCTTTGTAATGACCATATTCGAGGGGTGATCCAAAAAGAATGATAATAATCAATAATATGAAATAGGATATTTTAACTAAAATAAAAACGTTTTTCTCTACACACTCTCCCAGGAAGTGAATACATTTAGTTAACCCATTATACCTTTAGTAAAATATATTTGTTTTGACTATCCAAAAACGCATCTACAGCAGTCATCATCTCGCTATCGTCTTGCCTCGGAGGTGTTCCATGAGCCGAGGGGAAAGAGGTAAAAGTTACTGGGCGCTAGGTCTGGCGAATAGGGTGGATGTTCGGTTCGAATCCCGTTTCTTGGTCGTCTTTTTTCTTTTATGGCCGCAATCTTGTTATTTGGTCTGCGTAGTAAGAGGACCGTAATACGAGGCTTTTTCCAAGTATTCCACTATGATAAGCCTCAGCGTCCCAATAACGGACGCCATAACCGTTCCTACCAAACTTGACACCTTGAATATTTCGGCGTCGAGGAAGAGGCTCTTTTCAAGTAATTGCCTATTGTTTGGTTTCTGGATCAAAATGGTGGATCGTGATCTCGTCCATGGTCACGAAATGAGACAGAAAAATCCGTCTGGAACTTTAAGAGATTCGTCATCGAAATGTCGACTCATCTTTTCTTTTGTTCGTCAGTTAACATTCTCGGCACCGAATGCGCAGTTTTTTTTCATATGCAGTTCGTTCGCAAAGATTCTTTGAACACTGCCATATGAGATCACTGTGACGTCAGCTACATGCCTTATGGTCACTCTTCGTTTTGCTAATACGACATCTTCGACATTTTTGATGTTTTCTCCAGCGAGGAATGTGGGTGGGCGCTCCTCACGATGTTCATCAGTGGATTTTCTACCCAGTTTGAACTCCATTACGCAGCGCAAAACTGTAGAATATGGAGAAGCAAAGTCCCCCAATGTTTCCAGTAGGTTGCTGTGTATGTTTTTGGTAGTCATTTTTTTTAAACAGAGTTACATGATGACAGGTCTGATTTGGTTTGTCTCCATTTTGATGTTTTGTTTCTGATTATTTGTATTGAAATCAATGTACCCGAAATCAAGACCTATTTATATGATTTTATGCCAAACTGCTGGTTGGGTATATGAGGGAGAAAAATAATTTCTTTTTTCATCTTTTTATGTGCTCTAGAAATATCCCATTATCATTACTTTTAGATCACCTCTCGTGACTGCTAGATGTGTTGTATTTATTTATTTAAAAGAATTAGAGAGTCATATACTTACGGGAGGAGGCAAGCTCATATACCTAATGACAAAAGCGGCAATAACTAAGGCAACATCTCGGCTGACAATCAACAGAGTGAGAGAGAGAGGAATCAAGTTCTGCCATGTCAATGTTATAAATAATGTTGCTACTAAAACTTTATCAGCCAATGGATCCAGAAATGAGCCCATTTTTGTGGACTGCCCTTTCCAATTTCTTGCTATCCATCCATCCAACTGTAACAAAATAGTGTGCAACTATTACAAAAATAAACATTAGGTATAAAACAAGACTTGTGACAGTTAATCTGGGCTTGCAAATATTAGGCTAAGATTTTTTCATTTTCAGATTGTAGATTATCCAGGTAGATGGTTTAGTAAGCAATAAGCACTATGTAATATGTCTTCTGGAGTATAGTCTTATTTCAGACACAATAAATCTACCATTTGGTTATTGAAATTGTCATTCTTTTATTCATTAAGCTTTCATCATTAATTATTTTTGTATAATATAAAATTTTTTGGAATGACACTAAAATTATAATACAGAACAGAATAATATAATTTATACAAAAAAGAATTGCATCAATCTACACTTTTAGCTATAGACACAGCAGTTGGGTGAACATGGAGTTATTATATTAATTTAACTTACCAAATCAGTAACACCAGCAAACACCAGCAGACCCAAGGCTAAATTATAATTATCTTGCAGTATTACATAGCCCAAATAGGGAGACATTACTATCCTTGTTACACATAAGAAATTAGGTATAGTAAATGCATTTTCTTTCTGAAATTGGAAAACATTTTTGTTAGAGTTATGCATTTCAAATATTATAAAAGTTTAAAATGTAAAGAAAATTTGCGGAGAAAAATTTAAAAATGATTCAGGTTACATGATTATGTAAAAAGTTTAGCATGCAGAGAAATGCACAGATCGAAACCTCTGGTTATACTATTGTAAAATTATATTTAAAAATGTATCATTGAATTAAACACACTTCAACTTATTTTATAATTTAAATGAAATATAACTAGATTATATGTTTTGATTAAAGTAATGGACTATAATGAATATAGTCATTGTGTACCTCAACTACTTCTTCAATCCTTTCCTTAACTTTAGCCTTTGTCTCTAGTATATCTTTGATAATAAATTCCTTCTTCACCCTAAGTTTCTGTCCTGTTACTTCCTTCTGATGCTTTATATCTCTGACAATTTCCTCACCTTTTAGCCTGATTTTATGCTCAGTGTTTTTTAACCTCTCCTTTTTCTGCTCAAAAGCATCTTTTAAAGCTTCTGCTTTCTTTTCGAAGGTTATAAAATGTTTGTTCCTGTCAGAGGAATAGGCACAGGCTATGGATGAAATTTTTAAATGGTTTCTAAGCACTTGTCGTTTATTTCCAATACATATAGCATATGTCGGTTCAATGCGTTCAAATTTCGTAAAACGCCGGGTTGGCAACAAAATTTAGAAACATGTTTGAGAAAGTTGTACCTCGTTAACACTTCCATTGCTAGTGTGTGCTGTAACTTTTCCCGTGCTTCTGTTTGCTTACAAAACCATTGATTCAAGTTTATAAAGTAATCCAATTTAAAATTATTGTATTTTTGCGATAAAACATAGCACAATTTAAGTTACAAAATAAATGTATGCATAGCGGAAAGCGAGATAGATAAATTACTTTTTGCACTTATTAAACAGAGACAGCATATGCATATGTTGAATAGCTTCGTTGCACGCAGAAAATCAATAAGAAATGACAATATTTTAATTCAAAAAAATGATGCTTTTATTTCTCTCCTAGTTATACTGATACCTAGAAAACAAGACTCAATCTCAGTGTGGTGTGTGATTGTTGGGTGTTTTATTTAATTATAAAAGTAGAAATATTTAGTATTAATTCATTACCTATAAATGTCAAAGTAGACTAAGCTCTATGGCTTAGACCTTTGCCTTTTCTTCAGGATAAATAGAAAAAAAAAAACAAATGTCAATGTCAGATTTAGGGATTTGAACTCTGAGTTTGAACTATCGATATCTTGGGAACGAGATATATCTTCAATTCCTTTTAATATATTTCTTAACGCTGAAGATAGACGGTTTGCAGCTTTATTAGAGGTCGTATAAAATGGGTTTAATTTAAAGATGCAAATACATATTGGCTAGGTATTTTATTCATATATTTATGCTATTTTAATTTGAAGGACTTTAATATGGACAAAATAATAAATGGCAGTTTTGTGGTACAATATAATAGTACGTTCTGCATGATCCTGGATGGACATAGGTGGATTATTTTTCAAATATAAATCGTATTTTTAAGCGTTACCAAGTGAGTATACTATTTTTTTAGTTTTATACTGTGATCTGATATTCAGGTTTAGTAAAGTAGAACAAACTGAGTACTGAACATCATGTTCGATTTCATGCGATTTTGAGTAAAAAAAAGAACAGTGTCAGAGAAATCGTATCATTTGCAAAGGTAAAGAATAGGCTAAAGCTATAAATCAGTGCAGGTCAATGACCCTGTGTCAATATCGATATGTTTAAGTTGTCATTATCACTACAACACTATCACCAATAAACTCACAAGTCACAAGTGTCATTTATACTACTGTGTATACTACTTGGTCTGTGTTTATGTTCAATAATTAAACAAAAATAAAATAAAATTATAATAATTTACGCAGTGACTGCACAGCAACCGTGCCTTTTTCAAATGATTGTAAGTATAGTTATACAATTCGTTTATTTTAGTGAAATATAATGACAAATGACTCCAATAAGACACTTGCTTTGTAACTGTATTGAACTAGATATTATGCTGTTTATTATGTTACAAGGATAAATGCGAGGGTATACTGTAATATTTGTTGATATAAAATCTCACTTGTTTACTAATCTTGGTAATATTATGTACTTTTCCTAGTGAGAAATGTGGTTTAAAATGCAACAATAGATTTTTTCACTGGAATTTGTTATTTGTAATCACTGTATTTCAATTATCTTGTTTTAAATACGATACACAGGTTAGATTGGTACTTAATATAGTCATTATACATATTTTTTCTTAAAATGTCACATTAACATGAACAAAATTCATTTCATAATAATGTAATATTCATAAATTATTCAAAAAAATATAAAGTAAATATGTTTATATTACTTTGTTTGCTTTTTGCAGTTATAGGCATATTTAATATTTCTAAAAAAATAAAAGTAATATCCATTAAACAAAGTTCATTTTAGTAATTGAATAAAAGTAAAGCTTTGTTATTTACTCATAAGCTGTCAACTTTATTAGCCTTCACCTGTATTAAGATGAATCTTTATGTGGAATATGTTTCTGTGTGTTTATTAAAATATACCTATACTTACAAAAGGTTGTGGTATACCATAATTTTTAAACCAACAATTATATAAATAGTTTAAGAAGTATGTGACCTTGGTGTTATATAGGCAGCTGTTTCATTTCTCTTGCTGTTTACAAATCAAATAGATATTAAAAACAAATGTTTTGTCACAAGGAACTCATGTTGTTTATTTGCAGGATATTCATTATTATGTAATGTATCTATGTTTGTCATATACCTATACAATTACATTAATTATGATTGTAGGCCAAATTTGTAGTACTGGACAACAGTTTGAACATTTTGAGGTTTCAACTCCTCTCAATCACTGCCGGTTTAAGAAGGGGTCTTGCAGAAGTTGTCCAAATTATAAATGCCTATAAATTGATACATTATATTTTTTAAAATAATAATTAATAATGAACTTTCATATATAAATGACTTATCAATTTCCACTTTAATTGGCATTTTAAATTGATTGATTGCATACAGTTAGTATAACTTATTGTGACTTGCACCAGAATTCTATACTGTTACCATACCTAAAATATATATTTGACTACATTTTTAATAAATCTATTTACTAATTTATATTGTGCAAACATCAGGAAAATATTTTATTTTAAAATGGATATTAACTACAAATAAACAACAATGTAGCATCAAGCATGTTTTGAGTAGGAACTACTCAGTTAGAAACAGTATGTTTGAATTCAACATGTCAGTGACATGTGACCCATAAGGGTGATTGTTGATAAGCTGACATAATTATATTTACGTTATAAGGTAAACATATATTAGTTTGTTTATCTGCTTTGTGAACCATTGTACTTGCTTCTGTTGTCAAATGTTTTATGGAAATGATTGTTTGTGTGAACATTTTGAAAAGTACATTGTAATTTTGTAATAGGTGGTTTTTTAATGTCTGTCTATTGTGATATTGTGACCTGAGATTATTAATAATAATGTTATGTAAATATATGTAAGTACTTACTAAGCATATATAGACCTACCTCCTCTCAAACATACTCTCGATTGTAGAGGAGCCCTGTGCTCTGCAGTGGGACGTATATGGGGTGATACAGATACACAAAGTATAGTTTCAGATACTATTGTGATTGTGATTTGTGATAAAACTTATTTTGGATAAATGTCTAAATAGCTATATCTATTTGGTATTACTATAAATTTATAGTTGATTTACCTTTAAAAATATATTAAAAATTTGTTACACTATGCCGTCTAGAGATGTGTAACACTGCGCTACGCCGCGCAATTGCGCCAACTCAGTTCACTGCGCCGGATGTGTTAACTCACTTGTTCAAAATGTGTTGGCGCAAAAAGGAGTTATACAACAGTCAACTCGATTTCGGATTTACTAACTTGAATTAAATTATTTCTAACTCGAGTTTGAAAATCGCGGTAGGTGAACACAAGTTGGTACGAAAGAGTAGCAAATAAGCATATTTATGGCAATATTACATTTTCGGGATACATAGTATCCTATGCAATATATCAGGGTATCAGCTACGTACGAAATTTCATCATTTTGCTTTAAATTTTAAAGTAACAGACTTTTCGCGGCCTCTTACATATGAGACACACATAACAGTAAGTCAGTAAACAGTACAGTCTCATACCAGTAAAAACTATAAAAACCTATCTAATTCAATCCTACCTATAAAGTTCAACACTCAGTTTCTTCCTTCCAAGTCGAATTCTGTAACTCGAGTCGGGTTTATCCCGAGTTGGCACATCACTGCCACAAACTAATAAACAGACTTGTGAGCGTGGCATGCCCCGTGCGCCGCGCCGTGCAGATTACGCGCATAACGCATTTCGTTGCGCCATGGCGCAATTTTGAGTTAACTCAGTGAGCCAGCGCAGTTAAGTGCGCCTGAGTTACTGAGTTAACGCAAGGATTTTCGCTGAGTTACCCATGTCTAATGCCGTCGGCCCAGCCGGCAAGCATAACAGCGATACGGCCGTCAGGTAAGCCAGCGGGTATTTGAGCCGCCAGGATGTGGAAACGGCTGCACGGGGAGCCAGCGGGTTGTTAAGTACAATAATAACTAGCATTCTACATGACTTTCACAACTTAAGTGATGCTCTGCGGCAAATTTCGGCGGCAAGACTCGGCCGAAAGTACCCCCGCGGCACAAATACGCTGGCTTTGCCACCGGTAGTAATGGGAATTATTGCTATTTCAAATTGAGATTACTACCTTATTATTTGTGAAGCCCCAGCATGCTCTATATTTCTGCTATTGCCCCTACAACATTTGTAAACAAAAAGCTGACCATATATTATAACCATTTTTTCACATCTAAAATTACACACACAAAATTGGCTGTACAGTTACTTCTTTAAATGGGTTCGTAAAAAATCTCACTCAGTTATAGATTACACGAGATCGTTTAAAATATTAGCCGATCGGCTTTGTGAATCACAATAGCAAATCGCAATCGCTTATTTATACAACTTGTGAAATGTTATTCGATTTCACTTGCTATTTCTGATTGCTATTGTTATTTATTCCATCACTATTCACTAGCCACCGGCATAGTGTGTAGGAGGCATTACATTGACCAGTGACCACTCTTGTAATAACTTTGCCTGATTCCAAAATCAGAGTTACAAAATTCTAACAGATCACATAATGAACCAGAGTGAACTGGAAGAGGCCCAACTATGAGACCTACCTATATAAACTTTAATAGGTCAAGAGTGAGAGTTAGAGTTAGGGCCTAACCACTCTCAATCGGTAGTCGATTGTAGAGGAGGCCCGTGCCCTGCAGTGGGACGTATATGGGCTGATACAGGTCAAGAGTTGCAGCGGTTCTAAATAATATACATATGTACCATTTCTTTTTACAGGCAGGTAAGAAGCTCTTAAGATGAAGGAGGAAGAACTGAAATACATTTGCAGCTACTTGATCATCTCAATAAGAATATATTTGAGGTATGTTTTACCAATAATGTTGTAATAAATATTATAATAGTTAAAATAAAGTGTGCAAAAACATTTATCTATTTACTTCCAGGAAATACTACAATTTCACTATGATATAGAAGAATCGAAACAAAGCCAAAACTTATCTGACCAAGTTTTCGAATTTTTAAAAGTTAATTTAAAAGCCAATCCAGTTACAACAGCAGCTATTCTCACATACATAAAAGAAAATGCTTCTGAAAATAAACATAACTTGAACAAAATTCAAGCTCTTTGTTTAGAAGTATTGAAAGATGAAATATCTGATGTGAACTCTGCAGAAAAACTAATAACATTAATATCTTTATTAAGATGGGAAGATAACTATGTGCCCTTATTTGTTAATCAAGTACTCAAACATCTCTCTGAAGACAACTTCAGGCAGTATAGGAAACAAATACTGTTGACTTTGGTTCCACATAATAAACCTGAGCTATTGAATGTAGCTGCAGAATTGATGCACAAAAATGAACCACATAAAGAATTTAAATTAACACCTGAATATATGCTCGAATTATGTTATCAAGACAAAACGCACTGGCTGCTAAAGGCCGCTCAAGTGTACAAACATCAACTTCACGATCTAAAGAATGTTACTTTCAAAATCAACAATTTTACAAAACAAATTCTTATTATGGTACTTATAGATTTGACGAACAGCCCAGAAACTTTTGATTTGCCATCACTAGTACATCAATTGACAAATATATTTTCTATCCTCGAAACATACACAACAACAGATGACCAGTTACAATTCTATATTACGGAAGTGAAAAGGGAGTTGACAATAATAAAGTTTTGCTTGGAAAACAATTGTAAAATTATGACCACATCTATATTCAGTCAAGTACTAGCACAGAGTGCTCTAGCTGTGATATCCCAAGTGTGTAAGCTTTCAAAGATTGATAGATATAAAGTATCGAGGCTTTTAAATACTAATAATGATTTTATAAATGAACTGAATGCTTTGAATAACAAAAAGGATGGTAATAAGAGAGAAGATGGTGGTGTTAGTTGGGATATATCCACTTATAATAGTTATTGTGCAATAACTAAAGTCATAGACACTATAATGAATTCGTCAGAGACTGCTGAGAGTGCGGATGACACAACGACTTCATTAGATGAGGTGAAGCGGATTGTACTTTCAATACAGCCCTTTCAGTTCTGTATCGAAGTAATAGAGAATATATTTTCATGTCTGTTTCTGAGATACGAATACTTTTCTTGCTATGCGGAGTACAATCAGGAAGCGTCGTGTGGAGCTCATTCGGAATGTTCCTATTTCTATTCTAAGAAACAGACTAGAAACGTAAGCAACAATAGTATGAATGCCGGGTTTTTGTGCAACGCCTTTACAACGCAGATAGTTTTAAACACTTTGAAATTGTGTTTGGAAAAATTGGAAGAACGTGTCAATGTTAACGAAATAGATCATAGCTTGAATGTAAGATTCAAGCACTTGATGAAAGTGGTAAATCACTCGATTTGGAAGTTGCAATTGGTGTCGACTCTCTCTCCCGATACGAGCCCATTGCGTTTAAAGTTATGTTTGGATTACGTAGAAGTGGATGAGAGCAGTGACGACGAAACACGCGAACAGGATTTCAAGTACCTGAGAAAGAAACCTAAGACTAGAAGACGGCATACAAGTCCCAAACATGACATGAATCAAGTCATGGTTGCTTCCACTATTTCTGCCAACGATGAATGTAAGTATGATAATGCTTCCAACGTAGTATCCTCAATAAACGAATGGTTGACACGCACTGCTTACGCAGATTCTAATACTTTCAGCTTTATCTTCATAAATAGTTTCATTAATTTAATAGTTATTTATTGAACATTGTTTTCATCTTTTAGCATACATGTCTCCTAACGGAAGCGGTATCGACTTCATATCGATCATGCTGGCTAAACCTACTTGCCTAGTGGCTTTAGCTCTCTACCACAACGATTTTCCTAAAGCCAATCAAATATTAGAGGTAAGACAATATAATACTTCAATAAATGGTCATAGTTTAATTTATTTTAGTATTTTCATAGTATGCATGGACTATAAACTTTTATATCTAACTTATCATCATCAGTAAGATCTACTCTATTGATTATAGAATCATAAAGCAAATAATAAATTTTGTGACATACATAAACACGAGTTTAAGTTAATACTGATTTTTACGCTGCAAATGCAGTTCTACATAAATTGGACGTAGTTATGCAAAATGGATCCAACCACAAAAACTTACTTTTGAGAAAACAGGAGTTTTAGTAAAATTGATATAGCAAAATAACAAGACTGTAGTTTGTTTTCGAATGCATCTTAAATATTGGGTATTGTTATTTGCTTCCTATATAGTATTGTTTTAATAAGTTTTATGTTATTTAATATACTTTTTTTTAGTAAAATTGTCTTTGGATCTTTTTTACAATATTAAAAATGTGGGATGGATCTTTTTGAAATAAAACTATTATTTACGGATTTTATCGCGGATTTGGTTAAATTTTTACATTTTTTGAGTTGCCGACGTTTCGATTACTTTACAGCTGATGAAATCCGTAAACAATAGTTCTATTTCAATGTGTAACATTTGCGTAAATCTAAGAAACCATTATGGATCTTTTTATTTGAAGTTTACGCAATGTAGTTTGGATCTTTTTTTCTATTCTTTTAAACAATTATCTAGGTCACCATGACACATGGTTCTATTTTAACTCTACAATAATGCACAATATTCTGTTGGTATCATTAACGTTTGTGTTTTTTATTAGAAAAAAGATACTTGGCAGCTTGGATGTTTTTTGCATATACAAAGTTTGTTTTGTAGATGCCATTTATGACAGTAACTCAAAAAGTAGTTTTTGTGGGTTGGATCCATTTTGCATAACTACGTCCAATTATAAAGGCGCTATTACCGACAATTCACCTAAATGATAAAGGTAATTAAAAGGACTTATTTTAAATCACAAAGTTCTAATAAAATGTTCAAATTCTTCGTAACACTCTTTTTCCCTTTCCGTTGGATCGTATTGAAGGGTTTTTCCATTTATTACAAATATGCCAGGCGGATAAGAAAGTAAATATTTCTTTGCCTCTTCTATAGTTTTTAGAGGTTTACAAAATTTGCAAATAAAACAGCAGCAACACCAACCTGGAATAAAATATTTTGCAATTCCTGAAACCGTCTGAAATGAGAGGAATAAAACGGGCTTATAGATACTGATAATTATGTCCTGGTCCATTTATTGATTGATTCTACAAGTATTTATTTTGGGTAGTTATGACATGAAAAATCTTTGGTATTTATGGCTTAACAATACTCAATATTGTATCTTAATGTTGGGCCTGATGTAATGATCGTTGGACGACTTTTTAATAGTTATTCATAAACTTCCGTATTTCCTTTGAAGTTTCGACAAGATATTCTGATATCTTACCTCTGGTGCACCATAATGGAATGGCAATAATGAGATATACTAGAAACCATATTTTGATTACATCCCAAAGTCGAACTAAAACATCTCGTTTCGTTGTTATGAATCCTGTTTTCCTACAATCAGGTTTAATAAAAACTTAATGCCTATATTTATATCTAACTGATTATTATTATTTAGTAATTAGTATACATATTTTGACCTTCATTATTCTCATTATATTGCATATTGAGCTTCGGTTCATCATCAGTTTGCATAAAATATTCATTAAGCAGGTCATTATAATTGTATATCGACTCTTTATTGCGAAGATTCATTTTAGAAATTTAGTATTAGAATCACTTTGTAGTGAAAGCTCCTTTCTTCCTGTTAGATTCTTCTGTTTTTTCAGATCTCTGCACAATGGTTTTGCGCCATAAATATTTTAGATATTATTTATTTTAATACAACCATACTATGAAGAATAAGCATAATATCATTCAATATTTAATTTATTTATATTATTTCGATTTTGGGGTACACTGCCATATGACATTGATATGAACGGTATGACAGATGTCTGGATTATTTTATAATCAAATTAACGCCTCCTTAGGTAAGCTAAACCTGTTTTAGGTATAATTTATTTAACAAAAAGTTTGTATCGTCTTTCAGATGTTTGATTTAGCGGATTCAGAAATCGCTACCGAAGTTACTTTCACAGAACACTTACGAAACCTTGTTGCCAAAATCAAAAACATAATTTATTACAGAGATGATACTCGCTATCCTACCAAAGAATTATCCGCTCTGTCAGTAGTATCTACGGAAGTCATGGGACTTGTAGAAGGGTTCCTAGCATCAATAGAGCTCCGAACTCCTTCGACATTATGGAATTGGGCGCTCGACATCCACATTTACAACTATACAGCCACCAAAACGCTCCATTCATAAATGCTGTGGATATATTATTGAGTAGTGGCCTTAATAGAGAAATTACTTATGGGCTCATAAACGTCGTTGAAAGGAAACTTGCTGAAGTAAGAAGTTGTACAGATATTGCTGCGGTGAAGAAGACTAACTACATTCGTTTTGTCGAAGATATTGCCAGTGTTACTTTTGAAATTTTAGGCAACACTGAAAATCTTTCGACTTCATCGACAACATCTGTGGGCTTATTACTGATTGTCGTATTCCTATCAAGCACAAGGAGTTTTGCAAATTAAACCAACTTGCAAAAGAGCTGAAGCAGTCGTGTGATGATTTGATCGAGGTTGTGAATCCGAATGAATCTACTGACCTTGATTCAAATTTACTGCAAAAGTACCATCAGACGTACATGAACGTTGTAGCAGCTTCAGATAAAGATTTGTGTAACATTGCGGAAGTGTCCCGTCACGGAAGCAGGAAAGCAAGGATTCCTTACCTGAGAATGTGCTACATGTACTGTAAGACAGTGTCGCAATTAGAGCAAGAAGATAATCGCTCCACTGATTCCGGTACAGATGCGCCCTACTTCTCAGTGTTAGAGAGACAACTGCATGATATATTTGGCAATATGATTAACAATAAAGAAATACCTGTTACCTATTTGGAACCGATATGCAAGAAATTAAACGTAAACCTGATACCAAAACTTATTTTAAACTTTTGTCCATCGATTACTTTATCGGATCCATTCAAAGAAGCCAATGAAGTAAATTTTAATAATTTGCTGCATGTCGTGTATGATTTTAAGAATCCTGAAGAGAATTTATTTTTGGATCCAGTTACAAATTTTGCACCATTGCCTCGGTCTCCAGACCCTCAATGCCTTACCTATGTTGTTTTACATAATTGGGTGTTGGCACATATTATTAAGAAAATTCATATTTCCCCCAATGATAGCAATTTGCAGCAAAGCATGGACGCGAGAACAAAGTGCCTAAATAATTACATGGAATTAGATCGATTCAACTCCACCAAGACTTTGTTCGGCAATAACAAATATTTAGCATCCTTGCATACAACCGTAGATCTTAACAAGTTGTTTTTGTTCATGCCTGAATTATTAGACTCGGGAAAGATTCTGAAATGTCTAACAATTATTGACTCATTATCAGAAAGACAGCTCACGTGCAGCGCTAATCTCAGCAATTTGAGAGATTTGATTTTGTTTAAATTGGCTACAAATCCAAAGACACCTCAGAATTGGAAATATTGCCAGTATCTGAAATGTGCAGAGTTGAAAGTGGATCTGATACTGAACAATCTTAGCTTTTGGCCTGCAGACGGCGCTTTGGAAGTGTTAGATTACTTGCGGTTTTTATTAAACCAGGAAGGTATGGAAGAAGGGCTCTATGAAAGATGTTCCGACTGGATGGTTAAAATCCCGCTCTATGACCAAGTAAGTCTGTTAAATTATGTATTTTTTAAACCGTATCATCTTAATACATATTTTATGCAATTTGATGTATTTTAGATATCATGTATAATGGGACTAAATCACTGGTACGCCGTCTATGAAAAATCTATTGAAAATCCAGAAAGTATCATTGAGTTACTAATAGATAGTCAGCAGGTAAGAAATTTAATTGATAAAATCATAATTAATAATAGTTCGTGATAAAAATATTATACTGTGATATTATGAATTTTCAGTTCAAATTGTGCTTAGATTGGGCCGATGTGCACGAAGTATCGGAGAACATGAAAAATTTAATAGTAATGAATCTATTACGACAGCTATTTGAATATACAAACCAAGCTACTCCTTCCTTAGTAAAGGAGCTACTGTTGAGGCTCCCTACAACACAAGCCTTAGATCTAATACAAGATGAAATGTCCAAAGTAAAAAACGTTGAAATACTCCAAGTCTGTGTTGATTTCATATCGGAACATTCTTTCGATTGGAAATCATTTGAAAATATTAAAGTGGGACTTCAGATAATGCTTGAAATAGATCCTAGTTGGCGTCATTTGTTCTGGGATTTGATAGAACATCCTCTCCTGATGATTGAACAGTTTTTAATGAATGCCAAATTGGATTTGCTGTCAAATATAATTAATAAGATAATACCAAATTTAAAGAAAGATCCGACTGGCGACAATCTTTATTACAATATCAAAGCGATTGAGTCTGTAGTGATATCGCGAAATGCGGTGGACGCTTTGCTTCGATTCTACGCAGAGAAAGCGCTAGACATGAAAAATCTTAGGAACGTTTGTCCCCCGCCGCAAAAGCTATCTGACGACTCGCTGCTGCAATCACTTGATTCTATAAACATTGAGGCAGCCAACAAGCCGTTTGTGATGCCGGAGCAGGTGCCTCCAAAAGAACAGTGGACGGAAGACTACTCGACCGATAGGTGCATGATGTGTCGCACCTCAATATTCTCCATGATCATCCGCCGCCATCATTGCAGACGCTGCGGGAGACTGGTGTGCCATGCCTGCTCCAGAAATAGAATGCACGTAAGTATTTTCTCATTATAATTTGTGATAAATATCGTAGGAGATTGGTACATTAAAGGTTTTTTAAGAGACCGTTTTTTTTTTTTTTTTTTTTTTTTTTTATTGCATTGAATGGCGAGACGAGCAAGCCGTTCGCCTGATGGTAAGCGATACGACCGCTCATAAACAGTAGAAACATTCCACTGCGCTCGCCATCCTGAGACATAAGATGTTAAGTCTCAATATGTCCAGTAGTTGCTCTGGCTACAATGTCCTTCAATCCGAAACACAACAGTGCATTTAAGCAATGTTGTTTCACGGGAGAAATAGACATTGCGGTGGTACCTACCCAGATGGCCTCGCACATATGAGAGACCTACCACCAGTAAACCCGTTGGATTAATAAATGTGTAGTAAGCCTCATTCTATTAATCAGTAGATGATCATAATGTTAAGTATAAATCAAAGGTGTGAATTGAATATTACTTTAATGAAATAGCCAAATATCTCACAAAGGTAATGAATGTGACAATCTTTACGAGATTTACCTATTTTTATTGACTTTGCTTTGTTATAAACAGTTTTCTTTATTATTATTTTAATAACAACCAATCTGAAATAGTTTCAATCTATTTACCACATTGTAGGTGCCGACTTACCCGAGCGGCGTGAAGTTCCGCGTCTGCGACGATTGCTACACTCAAACAATGAACAGAAAGCTCAACCCCGACTACCAAAACTTGATGTCGAGCAGCACCTCCGACTCGGCCGGCAGTGGGGTCACCTGCATGGACTGGTGTCTTTCTACCAATGCCAAGAGGAATGAGGCGGTCAGAGCGGAGTTTAGTTATGAATTCACCCCTAATGTTACACTCTGCTTGTCGATTATGAAGATGCATTGCATCAATTTGGATTATCCGAGGTAAGACTTCTGTAGTTGTGTGTATGTAATATCGCATAGAGTTTTATCATCATATTTTAAATTCCTTTAAAAATTACTTGTTTCAAATTTTTCCTGCGTTTGTGATATATAGTATTTATTGTAATTTATATATTTAGATAGTGCTTGATAATAATAATTTTGAATTGTATTTGTTTTACTAGATTCCTATTAGACCGGAGCGATGAAGTAGCACGGGAGCTCTCTAACGGCGGTGATGCTCGATTGCTGGTGCGTGCGCGACGTTCATTGTTGCTCGCTGCTGCAGAACTTTATTCAAGAACGCCGCAAGAGAACGGGTACGTTTACTAGACTTATTAAAATATTAAAATTAGAATTCGGGATTAGGAGGATGAAACTTAGTATATACTTTTTTGCGTAGGGAAAAAAATATTTTTTCATTAAATATAACCGTAATTGCGATCCAGGCCTGGAGTTCTTGGAGAAATTACCTTGAAGTCCAATAAAAGATACTTTTTTGTACTCGGTACTGTGAAAAAATGTAAAATGCGATGATAAATATTTTAAGTTATAAAAATATGTCGCCCGATACACAACAGAACAGTACTTTACCGATACTACGGATGGACATTCTCTTTTGCTTTTTGTATTATCACATCCCCGGTGCGACACTGTCGCTTATGCGAAATGCTACTTTTCAGCAGAGGCGGCCCATCCGAAAGAGCGCTGGTGCAGTGCACTCCCACGAAAATTACATACTTAGCTAATTTAATAATTTATATATATTTATAAAACATAAATCCTTACATTACATTCTTTATATTTTACTACGCCTATAATAAGTTTATTATATTACCTATATAGGTACATGTAGCGTCAATTTGTAACGAGTGGAGCGCCAGCGATTGTGCTCCTATGAAACGAAGTTTAGTACGACTCTTAGTACTGTATTCAATGAGTGCGAAAGAGAGCTACGACTCGCGCTGACGCGTGAAACAAAAGATATCGTATGAGAAATTAGCGTAATCTGGAGCGCCGCTTACGCGTCACTCAGTTAATTCGCATTTTTTTTTAAATAATTATTAAAAATAGTTTGTACGCTCAATCAATTCCATTTCTGATTGTCACAAGAAAGAAATAGATATCTTCGCACGCCAAAAAGACCAGCGAATGGATTTTGTATACAAATATAATAAATAGTAAGCTCTAGTTTTTTAATTAGTATTTTTGTGAACCCCCATCAAAAAATATTACGAGCCGCCTCTGCTTTTCAGTACAAGCATTAGAAACTTTGACATCGTCGAAAAATATGATATTCCAAAACATAGACGAGATGGAAAGTTTATATTAAAATATCAAGTTTTAACTGACTATAAAAAAATATGACTAAATAATGGACTGATGTAAAAAAAATGGTCTGAAGTAAAGTTGATTATTATTATAATATTGTAAAAAATATATTATAGGATTATTTTAAAAATTCCAACCTTTGCAATTTTTGCATACGTGACTATGACGTATTACTGCAATATACAAGGCATTTAGAGTATTGTATTGGCCCCGGCAGCGGTCGTCAGATGGTGGCGGAGACGGGCGCGGCGCACGCGGCGCGCTGCCTGGCGCACGCGGACGCGATGGCCACGCTCGTCAAGCACCAGGCGCACCATCTCATACCGCACCAGGGAGCGCATCCCAGTCAGTACATACACTTATATTTATATATATACCGGGTATCTCAAGACTGCTACCGAAAACGAAGCCGGGTGGTAGTTTTAGTGGCTACAAACACAATGCAATTAAAAATTTCGCCTAGAAACGCGACAATTTGTTTTATGATTTTTTAAATATCGTCATTTTTGGGTGGTAAATCCATAGTTTTTGCTAAAACAATAATTTAAACTCTTTTATACCTTAGAGTATTTATAAATAAAAGGGTATATACTATTATTTTAGGAAAAAATGTATTTACCACCCAAATATGGCCATAGGAAAAAAATAACAAAAAAAAATTGTCGCTTTTTTTTGCAACTTTTTCTGTTGCATTGTGTCTGAAGTCGCTTAAACTACCACCCGGCTTTGTTTTCGGTAGCAGTCTTGAGATACCCAGTATATATATACAGGGTATATCAAGACTGCTACCGAAAACGAAGCCGGGTGGTAGTTTTAGTGGCTACAAACACAATGCAATTAAAATTTTCGCATAGAAACGCGATAATAATTTTTTATGATTTTTTAAATATCGTAATTTTTGGGTGGTAAATCCATAGTTTTTGCTAAAATAATAATTTCAACTATGGCCATAGGAACAAATATGGCCATAGGAAAAAAACAACAAAAAAAAATTATCGCTTTTTTTTGCAACTTTTTCTGTTGCATTGTGTCTGAAGTCGTTTAAACTACCACCCGGCTTTGTTTTCGGTAGCAGTCTTGATATACCCTGTATATTTATTTATTTATTTATTTTATTCCAATGAATGGCGAGACGAGCATGCCGTTCGCCTAATGGTAAGCGATACGACAGCTCATAAACAGTAGCAGAACCAAACAACACCTCCAAACACAAAGCAATACTTGGCATTCCACTGCGCTCGCCATCCTGAAAAATAAGATGTTAAGTCTCAATATGTCCAGTAGTTACTCTGGCTACAATGTCCTTCAATCCCACAACAGTGCTCTACACTACTGTTTGACTGGAGAAATAGACAATATATCGCACCCATTCAGATAGTATACTAGAGGGGACACTGCAAACAAATGAACAACAAAATGAACGGTACCGTACCGCTCCTCTTTCTGTCTCTGTCAGGCCTACGCAGTAACATTATCTTCGCTCTCGCTTCACTGCGTACCCGGGTGCACGCACCATACGCAGAGATTTTGTTCCCGATGTCCGCTCTAGTATTTAACCTCAATGCACTCAACACACCTTATTTACTCATGAGTGCGTTTATAAACAAAATAACACATGAAGCCCATAAAACAACTATTTGAGCATAAAATATTTGTAAAAAGTAACTATGTGCCGACTATTAAATCTTAAAACTATGTGAACTTTTTATTGCATTCGTAAGTCAATCTGTATCCGCCTATTGAATAATTGAAGTACCGTAACGTTAGCCATATTTTCATTTCATTTCATTTTACATTATTTTGAAGTTATAAATAGATGATTTAATAATGAATAATTGATTATTTTTCTGTGTTCAACAGGCCAAATAGTAAGATCACTATTAGAAGCTGAGAAATGGGAACTAGCATTAGAGATAGCAACGAAATCAGGCTTGCCACGCAATAGCGTGCTGGCCGCGTGGGGCAAAGCCTGTCTGAAAGCCGGCTGCTTCAAGCAAGCCCGGGAGAAATTCGCGTTATGCTTCAAAAACACCGTGAATGTATGCCCTGACGTTCCTGAAGACTGCGAATATGGAAAGGAGGCCTCCGAGTCACACTTTGTGAACCGAAGGCTGCAGAGTATGAGGTACTCTGAGCAGTCCGGTTCGATGTCGAGTGTACAGTCGGATGGGCGGCCGCGCAGTAACTCGCCGTTGTTGAATGAAATTATAAGCATGCTGGAAGACATGAACTATCCTGTGAACCAGCAGCTGCTGCATAAGGCTGAGACTTTGAAGGTATTTTAGTATTGTTTTTCTTTCATTGTTTAGTAATAAATTTTATTGTACAGCCTCTAAGTGTCTAATTTAGCTGCAATGTTTTTTTTAATATTTTTTTTTATTTTTTTTGAAGGCTTACAGACTAATTACATTATAGTAGGGGAGCCCGGACCGCTAAATTTTCAGTTACTAAAGCGTCATGGGGACCGATTAGATTGTGAAGATTTGGGCCTAAAACGAAAAATAATTTATGTTCACTTTGCCATTTTAGTGGGGATGAGAGCGTGTGTTAATTTTCAAAAATGTTAAAAAAATCACTCACATAAAAATACTCGAGCGCCTCAGACATTCACGGTGCTTACCCGCTTTGTTTTTCTAACAACCGAGATATATTATTCTGACGAGTAATTAGGGGAGGATGGATGTAGAAAAGGGTAGAAAAAATAAAAAAATAAAAGTTATTCGAGCGTGTCAGATATTCGAAGGGAATATTTAGAAAACTCAAAAAAGTGTCCTATTAAAATATCTGACGATTTGGGTGTGATCAAAAGTCATGGCAGATTTTTGAAAATGTAAAAAAATAAAGTGACCTTGAAATACTCGAGCGCATTAGATTTTTACACAAACTGTTTAACTTGATGTTCTAGTCGTCCCAAATGATAATCTGACAAATATATGAAGGAATATTCTTAATCTGTTAATTTCAAAGAAAATTTTTTTTCCAATTTCTGAGTGGAATAAATTATTACGCATATATGTAGGTGTAATTTTATTATTATTTATTAATACGAAACAGATTAAAAAATATAAAAAACATTTTTAAATCTTCATCCTCACTGGATTCATCTTCAAAATTGATTCCTCCTTGGTCAATTTCTTCTTCATTTTGTGTTTCTGTAAAAGGAAGGGTTATAAACTTTTAAATTTTCTTTTTCTTTTGTATTATAGTATTAAAAAAAACGTACCTGAATCAAAAGTATCTCCTGATATGTCAGGTGTTATGACAATATCTTCGTATGCTTCAGGAAGGCTACCAAGAAACCAAGTCGGCTCTAATTTGGTGTGGGGATAGTGCGAGAGAGTGAAATATAAAGAAAGAGTGAGAAGAAAACAGAGGCGCGGAGTTTCAATTCAGTTCTCAGCAGCTGTACGCGCCACACTTTATTTATGGTTTAAGCTACATCGCCCCATGAAAATCGTCAGACTATTTTTATTCTGTAATTCTTACAGGATTTCCTTCAAAATAAAAATAAAAATTAATCGCGCTCGAGTATTTCATAGTGACGTTTTTTTCTTACAATTTTGCCACTCACTCATTTGCTTATGCCACGCTAAAATCATCAGATTATTGAAATATATTCTGTTCTGTATGTATTTAACTTACCTGCCATTAATCAGACGCGCTCGAGTTTTTCTGAGGATTGATTTTTTTTACAAATCTGACGGGCTGTCCTCGGAGCACGCCCTTATACCGGGTATCTCAAGACTGCTACCGAAAACGAAGCCGGGTGGTAGTTTTAGTGGCTACAAACACAATGCAATTAAAAATTTCGCCTAGAAACGCGACAATTTTTTTTATGATTTTTTAAATATCGTTATTTTTGGGTGGTAAATCCATAGTTTTTGCTAAAATAATAATTTAAACTCTTTTATACCTTAGAGTATTTATAAATAAAAGGGTATATACTATTATTTTAGGAAAAAATGTATTTACCACCCAAATATGGCCATAGGAAAAAAATAACAAAAAAAAATTGTCGCTTTTTTTGCAACTTTTTCTGTTGCATTGTGTCTGAAGTCGCTTAAACTACCACCCGGCTTCGTTTTCGGTAGCAGTCTTGATATACCCTGTATAAAGGGTTTATATATGGTAGGAGTACATTACAAGGAATAAGGTTTCTCCTCATATAGTTTTCTGACGCGCTCGAGTAACTCTTCAAATCCCCTCTTGGGCTCCCCTACTATTATATTAATTTACTCAACTAAGTTGTCTAATTGCTAATGACAAGCCACTACATATAAATAATAAACTAATGTCGACATAATTGAAAAAAGAAAAAAATAAACAATATAAATAAGGTTAAGAAAAAAATATATATAAAAGAACAAGTATATGTAATAAAAAGTTAAAATAAAAAATACAATTATCACAAAAAAATATTGAAGCTGAACAAATAACTATACTATAGTGTAGGTATTGAGTACAGCTGTGAGTAAATGCCGTTAACTATAATAATTTATCAAAAAAGGTTTAGCTAATAGTTGTCTTGCTGTGCTTGCTTTGGTACAAAATAGGTCAATATTAGACTCGTGAGAAATTATATTAAAATTATGTGCAATGCGCAGGAGAAACGAGTTACGCCTGTACTTTGTTGTTGCAAAAGGTACTCGTAGTAATGGTTTTTGTCTTTGTCGAATGTTAATGCCAATACCTCTATTAAATAAAATAATATTTCGAACATGCAAAAATACGTACGTCTATCAAATTCAAACATTATATTTTTTTAAATCGGAATATGTTTTTGTCTATATTTCTAGACGACCAACGAAAAACTAGCAACGATGAACACAAGCAGAAAGAAGATACAACTGACAGAACCAGCTTTGAACATAATGCACACTTTAGCGAGCGTGAAAAAGATCAAAGTGGGCGACTACAGCGATTTCCAAACCGCCACGGTCCAGCCTAAAAAGAGCTTAGCCCAGGGCCTTCTTCGTAGAAACAACAACCATGTGGAACAGAAGGTAGACTACTCCCTCAAAAGACTTGACCCGTTCTTCTACAAAGAGTGTGTTTACTACTTAAGCAACTACGGATCTCAAGTGGCGAACATAGCGTTTTACATGAAACACAGCGATCTGTCAGAAGTGCTGAGGTATTGTTACGATACTATGGTGGATAAGGAGACGTTCACAGAGTCTGTGTATATGGACTGCTTGAAGAAAGATAAGGTCAACGAACTGATGAAGGCGATGAGCGATATGGACAACACGCTTGATATGTGGTCGGTGAGTTAATATTAAACTTATTTTCATTTATTTAAAGGTATCCAGTAGATTGTATCGAAAGACACTAACGCCTGAATACTCAAACGTCATTTAAATAATAAGTTGCACTTAACTACCCACGTCCCACTTAGATCTATGCTGCACGATTTAATAATAATATAAATAATAAATAACACCCAACAGTCACATACATAGTCCTGACCCCACACTAAGATCGAGTCTTGTGTCGTGGGTATCAGGAACTACGAGAGACTTTTCGGTCTCACAAACACCCAGACCCGGAAGAAATATTTGTGGGCCGCACAAACATTTCTCTCGGTGCGGGGATCGAACCCGCGGCCTCTCGTTTCACAGGCGGCGGCTAACCAACTGCGCCACGGAGGCTGTCAAAAAATTTGAAATAAAGAAATATCTCTTAAAGATTCATCCTGCTAATATTATAACTGCGTTGTGTGTTTGTTACTTCTTCACGCTATAAACCACTGGAGTAATTTTAATGAAAGTATGGAGATAGCTGACACCTTAGATTAAAACATAGGCTACTTTTCATCTTAACAAAATGTACGCCAGAATACTGGGACGCCATTCAGATATTAAGTTGCTCTTAACAGTGCCCACTTAGCAGGTACATTTAAGCGAGATTAACGTAGTTAAGCGCAACTTACATTTAAGTTGCGTTCCGGTATTCGGGCGGTAGTGTTCCTGTGGAATTTGAACGGAATTGAAATGTATTGGGCACTCGCTCTTTCACGGGATGGGAAGTTCGAAATATGGCAGTCATGTTGAGTTTAATTATTTATTGTCACGTGAAATAGTTCCTGTATTCCAATTTTGTCCCAAATGTGGTCCCAAATAGGCGACTTCAAAAAATATTTGCACCAGGTGAAGTCAAGCTGGATTAGTTAACAAAAATGTATGAATAAAATGATTCCGTCGATCCAGGAGTACATAATGCACATATGCCGCACGCTGGAGTGCAGCCGGCGCGTGGAGGCGCTGTACGCGGTGCAGGTGGCGTCCGGGCAGCAGGCGCGCGCGTCCGCGTCGTGCGCGCTGCTGTACTCGCGGCCCGCGCCCGCCGCCGCGCCCTTCGCGACGCTGCGAGCCAGGCAACACCACCTCGCCGCCGCGCGCGCGCATCTAGCGCATCTGGTGCCGGTGCACACGAGTCTGTACTCAATACTCAGTACTACGTTACATTAGGGGCCGTCCATTAATCACGCGAGGCTTGAATGGGGGGGTTCGACAAAAATCACGAAATATCACAAGATGGAAAGGGGGGTCTAGTATGATATCAAGGAAGGTGGAAGTGGGTTTTTCGGAAGGTGAAAAATGCCAAATAAAAAATCACGTGAATAATTGACGGTCCTTTAAGAATTTATATTTGGAACAACAGCGGCGCACCTAGTGCTATTTCTGTTTCTTTCTCTATCGAACTGCACTTCTCAAAAAAAAAAATCACAACACCTTGCAAGTTTGTTTTGTAAGGATTATAAGAAAAATCTCTTCTTATATCTCGCGGTCCCGATTGGTACATGCGCTTTGTATAGATTTTGCTTATTCCACTAGAATATAATAACTTAAATTCAGTATTTTTCTTGTCGATTAAATAGCTGTTTATATTTCCTTTCTGCATGCATCAGAACAGGTAGCAATTTTTTTTGTGATTTCTCTTCGTTAACCCATTTTTATACGGCAGTGAAATCTACTTAAAAAGTACTCTGATTTAACGGTTAAGTTATAACTTGACTATCAACTAAAAAGTATTATCTTTCAGGAACCAGCGACACGAAATCTTTCCACTTCAACCTAGACAAAGCGACCATAGACAATCTAATGACGACCATATCGCGTCAAATGGAGCTAGCTAAGTACCTGGCGGAGTGCGAGGCGAGTGGGCGACTAAACGAGAAGGTGCTCGCTGACGTCATACCCGTGCAGAACACGCGCAAGGAGTCGGAGAGCGGCGACACCAGGCCCTTGACCCTGTTCGGATCCAATACGGACAAGATCAGGCTGGTGGCTGTGGTGCTGGCTACAGGGCCCAGTGTCGAGGCTGGATTTGAGCTGGCTTTTAAGTAAGAAATTAACAGTATTGGTACATTAGGAGTTTGAAAATAGTATAAAAAGTTTCTACACATTGATGATTGTATTACCGTAGATCTTTAGACTTTCTGGCTCAATTATTATTTCTTCTACCATTAAAATTCCCAATTTTACAAAGATCTTGTTAATTGAATCCTATCTATTATTACAACAAGTTGAGTGACCTATGGCATGTAATATATTTATGGTGCCCATTTTGTTCATTTCAAGTAACAATTGCATTTTGCCTTATTTTCTTGCTGTGAACTAAAAAAATATGACTTCAGTTTTTTTTTTACAGAATAATAACCGAACACAAGTTAGACTCGATGAATATTTACATCCATGTGGCGAAATATTTAGTTCAAGCTGATCGATTCATGGAAGTAAAAACTCTGGCCAAGTGCATTCGCGCTTCCAAAGAAACCGCAGCTAGGTAAGCTTTATAACGTATTAATTTAGATTACTTTTTAGTTTGTACGATGTATTCGTATTATCATCGCGTTTATTTGTTTCCATTTTTTCAAAACTTTGGTATCTGTAAATATCTCTCGACACTCATATGAATGAAAAAATAAATTATATGATATGCTTGTTGGTAACGGACCACACGCGGCTGCGACAACTCTGACATTGCGTAGTCATGTGTGTATTAGTAGATAGTTAATCACCACACATGTTAACAGTAAAGGCAAACATCGAGAGGAAACCTGCGGTAGGGATTGATAAAAAAATCTATGTATGAACCTAATGTCCGCCAACCTCCAATAGGCCAGCGTGGCGGACTATATGGCCTAACCCCACACCATCGTATTCTCGATTGTAGAGAAGGCCCGTGCCCGCACTGGGACTATGGATATATGCGCTGATAGCTATAGATTCAGACGGTCGTATCGCTTACCATCAGGTGAAAGGCATACTAGCCTCGTCATTCATCACAATAAGAAAATCCTAAATCCTTGAGTTCGTCCCGTGACCACGAAAGCTGTGCTGTGTACCTACAGTAAGGCTGCGTTTCCACTGACGCAGAGCTGGACGGAGAGGAGCTTAGCGGTGCACAAATTGACCAATGACTATGCTTGAAATATCCGCTACGCTTCAATGGAAACAGTACGAGCGGGGTGGAGCAGAGCTGAGCGGATATTCATACATCGAGGCGGTGCAGTGCGGAGGACAGCGAGCATTGGGGTACAGAGCGGAGGACAGCGGGGCGGTACGGAGCGGTGCGGAGCGGGGCGGTGCGTGACTCGCGTGCAGTGTGTCAGTTGTCTTCGTTACGTCACTAGGTGCATACGTATCGAAATGGATGAGAAGTGGAAAAGTTTTCTTGATACCCTATACGAAGTTTCGAACATTTCGTCATCACACGTCTGAAAAAAAGTTGAAAATTCTCCATGCACAGAATGGTACTTTATATGTTGTCGAATCCAGAATCTATGTTTCTCTTCGAATCCAAAAAAGTCGCAACAGTCAATGCTACTTCATCTGATTCGTTATCTTCGTCTTCAAGTAGAGAAAGATAGAAAATAATTGCTTTTTTCTTTTAAGCTACAACATGATGTATGGTCTTTCCGAGAGATTGAGTGTAACTAAGTGCAAAAATGCGCGATTCCAAAAGTATGCTCCACTCCGCTCTGCTCCGCTCACTGACCACTCACCGCTCATCATCGCTCCTCTCCGCCCAGCTCCGCTTCAGTGGAAACACTGACCACTTTTCACCGCTCTTCTCCGCTCCTCTCCGCCCAGCTCCGCGTCAGTGGAAACGCGGCCTAATCGTAACGTCACGCTGCGCCGGGCAATTACAAATGTAAAAAATTACCGAATCCGTTATAAAATCCGTAAATAATAGTTTTATTTCAATCTGTAACATTCGCGTAAATCTAAGAAACCAAAAATATATATTTATTGTTTATTTCGTAGTCTGATGAGCGACCAAGTGTTGGAGTCGGGGGTGGGCGCGGTGGTGAAGAGATGCGAGTCACGCGGTCAGCTGCACGACGAACAAGCAGAAAATACTCATTAATGACATCAACAGTGTCACTATAAAGGTATCATTGTATTCTTATTACATGCGACAAACATTCGTATTGGACGAATAATTCAAAAATCAAAAATAGTCTTACCAGAGACCATATTAACAATTCATAAGAAATTAAAACTGTAAGTAGGAGAACAAAAACAAACCTGACTTCCTTCGTGGCGCAGTGGGTTAGACGCTGGCTTTAAAACCAGGCCGTGGGTTCGATCCCCGCACCGAGACAGTTTTCGTCTCGTCGCACAGTGATTCGTCTAGAACAAGCTAGGTGGACAAAAACATTTGAGTGTGTATGTTGGTTGTTTGGCTACGGACAGTAATATTTTAAAGGAGAAATGTGTTTTTTTTTTTTTTTGTTTTTTTTTCTTTTTTTTTTTTTTATTCTGTCCCGGCGTAGTTGCCGCATTGCACCTGATGGTGAGCGCAAATACCGCCCAGGCAGAGTGTCTACTGGAATCAGACGGCAGTCCCATGTCAATAGACACAATTATGCCGACCTGCTAAGATGCCTCTTCACACTGACCCAGGATTATAGGAAGGAGGGATGATGTGGACCGTTAAGCCATGGCAGCGCAAGCCAGCACGCGTGGTTCTGGTTAGGAATAGAGAGGAGGCTTTTTAGGATAATAGTAATTAAAACACAAATACAATCGATGAAAAATTTAAATATAAAAATGGCAGCTTAGAAAATAAATTAATATATACCCTAATAAAAACAAAATGAAAGCATATGTACATAATACGACTTAGTTATAAAAAATATATAATTATTTAATAACATTTTAAATTATATACTAATAGATAAATTAAGTTCACCTATACACAAATTGTATACAGTGTTAAAAATAAAATAATAAAACAAATAAATGAAATCCTAACCAGATGAATCATCACTCTCACAATCAGACGAGTCAGGTACCAAGTAATCATCAACGTCACATGGCGTTAGACTACTTGATGCCGAGGTATTGGTATTGAAGGCGGGACTACCAAATTTAGCACTTCTGATGGTAAACAGTCTTTTTTCTTTCTGGGTAGTTCTCTGAGTGAATTAATTACAGGATCTGATGTTATTAAAAGCATATTCAATAAATCTGTATTCGTGGCAATGCGCGACTGTTTCCTAGTATGATGTTCCCGAAATCTACGACAGTCTTATTTCGAGCCTCTTGAGCTTCTTCGGATAGTTGCCCAATAGGCACAATACAAGATTTAACAACCTCTGTACTATGCACAAGAATTTTATGCACAGTGACAGGCATATAGTACCACGAATACAAACTTAGATAGAGGGCCCTAGTCTCTGAACAAAAATTTTCAAGTTTATTTATATTTATTTCGTAACCCGAAGATAAAGTACGTAACAAAATATCGAATTTTTTAATTAAATCAATATCTAATCCTGTAATAGCTGCACTCAAATCTGGATTGGAAAAGAATCGGCGCGCTGTGTTTCCATCATTTGTATTCCCATAACCCGGTTTCGGTTTATCTACTATAAGCCCCATTTCCTCTTTAAATCTTTTTCTAATATCATCTGAACGTACTTTAACTTCATTTTTATCAATATCACCTCGAACCTGCCACTTTTTTATATTTAAACGGTAACTAATATGCAACAGACATTCAAAACAACGAATCCAGGCATGTAAAGTAGACAAACCAAAACTGTAATGTTCCTCTCTGCTGACTAAGCCTTCTAATTCACTGTTCATCATTTTGGGAGTAGCACCACATATGTAACATTTTTGTGTCGATTTTGTTTTAGTTAAAGCGTTGCAGACTTTTCCGTCAGTCATAGTTAGTAAAAGGTTGGGTTGAACAAAAATTGAGAATCTCCAATGTTACATAAAGTTGGAATAAGATGAGATATTTCTTCCAAAACTTTGTTGGTTTCTGTTGCAGTAAGTTCGTTAGTCTCCTTCATAAACATAAATTTAATTGGTCGACAGTAAAGTGTCGATGAAGGCCTTGGATTTTGCCAAATAATGTTATGACTATCATCCGTTAACTTCAAAGGAACAAACGAAAATACAAACAGAAACTCATCAGTAGCATCTACATCCTGAAATTTTTGTTTATATGTGCTGTGGCCAGAACTCCCGTCACACCCCCATTTGCTAATTAGCTTGAATGATGAATTAGAATGCATATTTTTTATAACGTCACTTTGCGCCGCTACTAAGCGTTCGGCAGTTTTATTTAAAATCGCTTGAAGCTTCATATCGACGCGAGTTTCCGTCACAGAAATATACTCTCCAGAAGGGTAACAAGACTGTTTTGACTTACATAAACTATGATATGATGGAAACACTTGATGTCCCGCCTTCAATGACCAGTTTCGCGTTGTTTGTAAGAATAACTCGTACATTTCGAATCTACATAGTAGGCTATGCTTCGTCACTATTCAATTGTCTACCACCACACGTTTTTTTGACTTGCATCAGTTTTATCAGATGAGTGGCTACTTCTTTTGATCCCAGAAGCCAACTTTTCTCTGACCCGCCTTACGGCTTGCAACTTCCGCAGCTAAGGTCAATTCGCCGGCACTGCGAGTTTGCACCAATTCTTCAACTCTGCGCTTTTTTGTTTTATAAGACGAGTCGGCGAAATCTTTTCTGGGTCGACCTTGAAGCCTACTCTCTTCTGGTGACCTGGATGAGCAAGGTCGACGCACAGAAAATGGTAAAACTTATGTTTGTCTCCTTCTAACCAATCTTTATTATTAATTAAAAACCGATCCATGACTTATATGATGCCGCCCATTTTTCGGTTAATTTTGACGATATACTAGATATTTTTTGTTTAATAGCCCTTACGAATCACTGGTTATATCACTAGACACCATTTAAGACTTATATGTTCCAATAACGACATTTCGTTCTTCTTTTGCATGTTTCGCCATTCTCACAAAATTTCATTTTCGAAATGGAGAAGACACATTCTGAAAAATGAAATAAAGTCGTTTAGTGCGGGAATGCGGTGGAAAATTATATCTAGTTTGAAAAGGGGAGTATCACTACTATATACTGTAAAAAAAATTAGACTGGATACATTTGGATACAAAAAGATAAAGTACGATTAAAATTCGGAACTTGAAAAAAATTTAGTTTTTTTTAATAATATATTCCAAGTCGTAATGGGCTAAAGTTTCTCATAATAGAATCTTATGGGTGGTAAAATAGAAAAGCACTGACCCTCGACAGTAGTATCCATCACAAAAATCACAGTTATATATCACACAAATTGAATGAGATGTTATCTAAAGTACTGCAAAAATGCAACTACTCTAATTATCTTAATGCAAATATTACATTACTTACCTTCATTACTTAATAACTCGTCCCTGTGAAAGGTTTTTCAACCCTTTCTACTTGTTTTATGACATTGGGGGTGTTGTTTACGATAAGTGACCACTAATTAGTTGATTCTTGGAAGTGACTTTTGTCCAGCTAGCATGTTCTAGGCGAATCACAGTGCGTCGGTTTGGATGTTTGAGACCGAAGTCTCTTGTAATCCCTGATACCCACGATACAGACTTAATTTATATGTATGTCACTGTTGGGTGTATTTGTATATTTATTTAAAGTTTTTAGTTCATTAATTTGAAATAAATCCTCAATGAAGGTTACTTACCAATACGGTGACGAACTCCATGTGTCTATTTTAGGCATTTTTATTTTCATTCTTAAAACTAAATCATTGTCCTCAGATATCTTGCTATCTAGTTTGCCGAAATGTAAGCAGCGCCTACATACTAGCGGCAAGAAACGACAGTACCAATGATCTGCGAAGAGTGCCTGCAAGAAGCGGAACGACTCGGCAATGACCAAGTCAGAAATGCCTGTCTCAAAAGGCTCACATCCAAAAATGTTTTATAGTCAACATTTATTTAATTGAAATTGTATTTTTATTTGATTGATTTTTATTATTTATCGATATATTTAAGTATAGCCAGAGGGATTGCCAATTAAGAAAACTTAAATTATTATTATCATTTATTGTGGATTTAAAGAACATAGAAAGGAAGCCGGAATCCTATATCAAAATATATTTTGTGTCTTGCCAATATTAATTGCTTTCTTTCAGCCACCTTCATTATAAGTCACATTGCATTTGATCGGCGCTGAAAAGTACAGCACAGTTTCAAATAATATTTGTTTCATTTTATAAGCAGCATATCGCATTGCCACTTAGTTGCCTCATAAGGATTATTGTAACGCCAAACGACACTGCACACTGCCGCTCAAATGCAAATTGGCCTTAATATTAAATATTTGATTGAATATAGCAAAAAAATATTTCCCCAGAGTGAGACAAAGCATTTGTGTGGCCAATATTTCAGGTATACTAATCGCTGCATGTGCTTTTTGTCTCCTTCACACTCTAGAGTTTGTTTTATTTTAGCAGCCTAAAGGGATGTACTCAATTTATTTATAATTTGAAAAGAATAATGTGCTATTTATTGTAGAGTTTATCTATAATGCAATATGCAAAATTATATTTTTAAAAATTGTTTCTTCCAAGTAATATATATTGTTGAAATTAAGATTTGTGGTGCTAAATTTGTATAAACAGTTGTGATGAATTAGTCCAGTCTCTGGCAAGTATTTAGGCAAAATATGCCTTGTACACAGGCCAGTTATAAATTAAGGATTATGTTAACAAATATCTATGAAATAGTATAATATTCTTCTTCTTCTTCTTGTGATAATCAATGTAAATGACAATTATTAACTATGTATTAACATGTAGACTGTGGGATAAAGCAATGAACTATGTCTCTGTGCAACTTAAGAAAATTGTCTAGGTACATAACAACAGGAGTTGAAAATAGTTGTGTTGTACTCTTAAACCATATTGTTTGCCCTGCAGTCATCATGTTAATGTCTGTTCCTTGTAACGATCCACTGTACATAAATAGCCAGTATTATTTTAATGTATTGGAGAGCACAAAATGTATTGTCATTTATATTTTGTTGTAAAATTACATTAAAAATTCTATTTTTATATTGCTTGCTATGTTAGTAAGATTGAGAATCTTTGATTTGTATTATCCAAATGATATTGGTCTCATAATGATTGGATATTCAAGTTGTTATCATGTAATTATAACTATTAAAATTTTCTATTGCAGTTTTTATTCATAAGAAATACTTAATATTTTTTTAAAAACACATGAAAGTTAGACATGGTCAGCACTAACAACACTTTATTTATGACAAAAGTACTTCTTTAGGAAGCTTATTATACTAAATGATACCATCTGCTTCTTTTAATAAATTTATTTGCAGAACTGTAAACAAAACGTTATAAATTTGAAATGCATAGGACAAATGGTCAATGAGCTTACTGCGCTGCCACTAGAAATGGCAAGCAAGACTCCCAACTCTTCCATCTCACTAACGAGAGAAGAGCAAAGTTCAATGGACCTTGTCTTACAGCTAGCAGGACACGGTGGTATTGCAAACATGCCACATTCTGTTCACAAACACTGTTGCTCATATTTTAATCAGTCTCTTGACACATTGCCACTTTTTGTAAATACTATTGAGTTGCCATGGCCTTTTTCTTCTGCTTTTTCAAACGTTTTAACCCGTTAATGCTTGTCTTTAATAGGTTAGAGTAGGCAGTGCTGAAATGCTCCACATCTCTTGCTCTATGACTGTTGATATTTTCTTACTACTAGATTGTGCCCTTATTAAACACTTGTATTCTGGATCCTTTACTGCTGGAGTACCGTCGCGCGGCATAGGTTTATTCCGTCCATCATCTGGAAGTGGATATATTAGCAGAATTAGCGTGACTTTCAAAAAACTAATTTACATATTCTTTCAGTCAACAATTCACTTACATCGTTTTCATTGTCATAGTTACAGAACCGGCGGGTCGTGCTTTTTGGAACAGTTTGTGGAGTTCTGCCAAAAACTGAAAGAAATGACTCCATTAACATTCAATAATACTAAAGAACCGAAAACTTTAATAGTTGTTCACATACTTCATCATTACTTAGCAGAACCATTTCGAATTTTTATATGAATTTTCAATGACTAAAATCATTAGAGATAAAGAAGAACTGTATATATTTTATATAAGTTACACATTTAAGATAATGAAAATACAATTATACAAGAAGTAAGAACACGACACGTTTCACGGTGACAAGTTTGACATTTATCAGTCGCTTGGATGACGTGTTATTTCTCATAGATAACAAACATTTCTAATTAAAAAAAGTAACAAAAATATTATAGCTTCAATGAGGCTTCAATAAAATATTTTATTTTAAATTAAGTGTCAAAATTGTACTTATTATTATGCAAATTAACTCCTCCTATAAACTCTCTAATGGCTATACATCACATTCAATTTGCCAATACAAGCGTGTGATAAGATTACAGAGGATTCTCCCAGTTTTATATTAACATTGGTAGTGTGATTGGTAGGTAGTTCTTCGGAAACACTCATCTGAGATATTGCTTTGCACTGTCGACTCTGATAACTGATACCCATTTAATTATTTACTTTTGGAAAATTATGTCATCTCAGGGTAAGAAAGAATACTTCTTATGGCATCATCATCACCATTTCACATAAAAAATCATGAATTAATGGAATATCACAATATTAAAATACTGCGCAGCTTCAGTATGTTGTAATGTAATAATAATTTATCGAAAGAAATATGATTAATTGACCTTTTCGAAGTCAATTGTGTTATACAAATACCACAATGTTAACAAAATGCTATATGTATATAACTTAAATGATCTTGTTGAATGTTATCCATTTGGAATTAGTTATAGTAGACTATTTCTAGTGATAATATTGTAGATTTTTTTTATTTAATACTATTAAAGAACACAATTTACTTACCTACATTAACTAATAATTTCAGTATCCTATACAACTGCGGTGGCAGCTACCGTCGGTGTCCTCGGCGGTGCTACTACGCTTACAAGTATACCAAGAAAAGAATAGCAGAAACTTCCAACTGAGTGGACTCCAAGTCGGCACTCTTCAAGATATTTTACGTGTACCCGATCAAGTCATGGCGGCCCATAAACTCGACAAGCAGAATGTTCTTTCTAGGCTTGCGAGACGAATGGCTAAGGGACCGGAAATAAAATATATATTTATGCACTATTTTTTATTATTTGTTCATTGGTGGGAGCAAAATATGGATGGATGCTAGTATCATTTATACTGGCGGTAGCTTAATACTTATCCGCCAGTATAACGATGATGGAAGGTCCTTCATTTGAAACTCACACAACTCGCAATTCGCAGCATCTAGGTTCAGCTCCTGATTATTTGGGTCCAACCAACTCGTTAAACTACTGTAGGCAAGCGAAGAGATAACCTACGACCTGTTTAAATAAACCTTATTTCTTAAATCCAAATTAACTCTTAGCTGTTAGTTTTGTTCCTTAGAGTATAAGCAAAAAAAGACTTTATTATGTTCCCTGATATCATAAGAACACCTAATTTAATTTGAATACCGTTGAATCACCAATTTAATACAGCTTTAATCTTTGACGACCCTAATTATTCAAAAAATCCGATTCTTTTGCCGAGTTCTTATGGTAGTGGATGAAAAAAATAATTTATAACCGCAAGAGGATACCCAGACTTGCTGACTGTACATCCTACGATCAGGAATTCTGTACTTACGCTAAAACATGCGGACATGGAAGATCTTCACGTGAATTTAGCAGAGGTATGTATTTCCTAGGAGTTATTTACCTCGAAACAATTTCTACCTGATTCGCCCAAATACTGTAACGCAACTAAATATAAGTTGCGCTTAACTGCGTTCATCCCGCTTAAATGTACTGGCTAAGTGGGCCGTGCGCTGTAAAAAGCAACTTATTATTTGAATGGCGTTCCAGTATTCGGACGTTATGCTCATTCAATTAATTATTACTTAAGTATATAATATTTTTTGTCTTTAATGTATAGCGATATGATCTACTACACGCACGGAATCAGATTTATCAGAGTACATAATAACTACTGAAAGAATTAGTTACAAAAATATAACATTCGCGATAACTGCATGCGACAGGTAGAATTCGTAACATATTCTTCTTAGATATTTCATAAGTACCTATTATGTTTGCGTAGGAACGTACTTATGCGTGAGGGCCGTAATCTGAGTGTATTTTTTTTCTATATAATGTCTCTTACTGTACTGTACGTGGCCACTAAGTTGTTCATATTAAACAATTATTTAATGCTGAACCAGTTACTTTAAAAGTCCTCTCTTGTCTTATCGATATAATGATTGGCACGCATAAAATACTCTGAGCAAAGCATGTTTTTGTAAAAACAAATATTGGAATAATTGTGCCTACGTACACTCTTCTTACTTTCAGGTGATAGCATTGCAAAAGCCCAAAACCGCTCATGTTTGGAGCGTTCCGGTGCCCGTTTATGATTGTGGTGGAGAGGCAAAGCGAATGGTTCTCGAGGTATGTCATCTTTAACAAATCTTATCTCTCTAAAGGCCGATATGAATAAAAGCTCTTGATCTCTAAGGGTCATTTCGGAAATAGGCTAATCGGGTCAAAGATTTATCGACACGCCCTTAGCTTACCCTTGATTGGTTTATTTATAAAATAGATCGTAAGATAGTGCTAAAGATTGCATATTAATATCCTTTGAAAATTTAAGACTTCCAGTAAGTGCAGTAATCACAATTCGTGGGTGCATTACCTATGTGTTTGTACATTACAGTCACCTATAATATCAGAGAAGTCTCAATGTCACTTAATGTATAAACATGCCTGATAGGTATGTGGGCTTGTCAGATAACAGAAATTGTTATTTCATTCTTTACTAATAAGAATATTAAATAAATTTACATATGTATAGTTTCGTAATTAACGAAATTATTAATGATGTAATTTTCTTAAATGTATGTCTGTAGATGGAATTATTGCATAAATGCATTTATTCTGTACAATGTTGATGTACAATCGCATTATTCATACAGAACATACTAATAACAGAAGCAATAAAATAATCTAATCATGCACACTTCAAAATGTTAATGTTTCTGCTCCAGTACGACGATTTATCTACAGTTCTTAAAATAACATTTTCAGACTTCTAGACAGATCTACTGGCAATTATCGGTTAGTGTACTACGCTTCACAAGCTAGCCGACCACTTCGTAATACTACAAATAAATTCTACAAGTTCACTAAGAACGATACTGTGAGTAAGAACTATGTTTTTCCAAATACGAACATCAAAATATGCAGGGTATGTCAAGGCTCCTACCGAAACGAAACCGTGTAGAAGTTTGATGACAATGCATCTAAAAACTTTGCAAAAAAAAAACGCGACCTATTTCTTTGGATTATTTTTTCGTCGTATTTAGGTGGTATATAATCGTTGTGCCTAAAATAATCATGTGTCGGGGTGTTCTTATGTAAAGCCCATATGTTAAATAATTGTAATTGGCCCTTAGGAATCTACGGGTAGATGCAGAAGTAATTTTATTAAAGGAAACCCGGTTATGGTTCTATTTCACTACCCACAGTCAGAGTAAGGGTGGGAGCATGACAGTTTTGCAATATAAACCGCCTGCGAACCGTAGATAGGGCATATCGAGATCCAGCAGTCGGCAGTGAAGCATAGACATACGCGTGTTTACTATAAAGTAACAAGTTGTCGCAGATATTCGGATAAATCGTTAATCCGTTAATTATAACGTGTGGCGATAATAATAATTAAATAATTAACACAATGAGTTTTATTACCGACATCCGACACATGTATACCCTTTTATTTTTGAAGACATTAATGGACAGTCAGCGACATAAGTCGTTGAACACATTCAAAACGCCAAAAGTCTTGCACACATGAAGCAAAAGAAGTGGTTGAGCAGGGTCGGCCACAAAAATTTGTGAACACCTTAAGGTTACAAAAGTTTCTGAACAACAAAAGCAACAAAATTCCTGAACACGCAAATTGTACATAAGTCAGTAATTTTTTTGATATCTTTGTATTGTGCACGCCCACCCACTTCGATATGAACCAGTTAGCTGTTAACTATCTGGCGAATTTCCGTGACAACTCATAACAATATTCATTGTAGTTTCTCAAAATATTCCTAAAGCCACAACGCGTGTTTTATATCAATGGAGACAATTAAAAATATAATTATTAGTCAGAATGGAAAATACTTTTTCAAACGTTTCTGAGCGACAAAATATCTGAACACACCAATGGTACATAAGTTTTGAACACTATAAAAAGCAAGTTTGCCGCAGATGTGTTCAGCTACTTTTGTCGCTTTGTTATGAATTCATTGTAAAATGTTATTTCATAATTTATATTTTGCTTTTCTCTGCATTGACATATTGTTTTCTGTTTTTTTGAAATAATATTTATTTATGCATTAAGAGCGTATACACCTTGCGCGCAAAGTCAACTATAGATATTTCTTCGTTAATTTCACGCACACATAAGCGACCAAAGCTGTGTGCGTAGAGCTGCCGCGTCGGCTCGCTATACAATCGGCTCAAACAACTTTGATCCGTGTGCTTCAAATATTCAATTGAAATGTAACTGTAATATAATATCATAAAAATATTTTATTTGCATTATAAGCAGACAAATATTACTGTGCAAGCAAAGAATAATACAATTTAGATAGTAATCATACTTTCGTTATTATTACATTGTTAAGTTGCATTCAAATCAGTGTTTCAATCAGTAGACAATACGGACGTTTTATTAATCATTTCGTGTTCGAACACATAAATAGTGTTAGGGGCCTTACACCCCTTACACATTACGAAATATATTAATTTTAGATTACAATACATAACATAATTTAGCCTCGGAATGACATCCCATTATATTACCTGAAACAAAATTTATACCCACTACAAAATCATTGTAGGTAATAAAAATAATAAATATTTTACTACCAAAGTACTAAGATGTGGTAATTCGCAGTCCGCGCGTGGCTATTTTTACTACGTAACGGCAAAAATCGACTGCAGCTAGGCCGGAGCGCGAGCGATATGTCCTCCCTCTAGAAGGCCTTGCGGCGCGGCGGTCTGAATTGTGGGTCTGATTTGATCCACTTCGGACAGCGTGTTTATAGTGGTTTTAAAATATTTGTAGAAAAATGAAAACTAATTTTGTTGAAATATAAAAATGGTAATTTATTGATAAGATGTTCTTCTATTATAATAGGCAATATGCTATAAAAAATTATGTACGATAAGTTGGTTGAAAAAAAATATGTTCTGGACGAGAGTTTCTGAATAATTTCGCATTGTTTAAATTTTTATTTTTCAGGAAACTAAACACAAAAAGATTATTTTATCAGCAAAATCCCCCCATAAGGGTCTTATTAGTCTGATAATATTTTTTATGATCATCTTATATTAGTGGTTTCGGATATCTTAAGCTTCTAAATTGCCATTTAAAGCCTAACTCGAAAATATTCGCAGCATTTTGGGGCGTGGTTAACGAAAGTTGCCGCATCACGCCGTGGCACTGCGCTACTGGCGCACATTCCCCGATTAAAATATTATCTACTGGTATTATTAACATTAGTAATAACAAATTAATGTAGACCTATGTATATTTATAATCCGTATGATTATGACAATATGCCTATATATTTGTTTATCATACTTTGTATTGATAAAAAATCTATTATAACTAAGTGGTAAAACACGAACTTTAAACTATTACTTTACGAAAACCTCAAAAACATTACAATAATATCTGTATAATACAGATAGGTATCAATGTTTGGCCGGTCACTCACTCTACTAGTGTGAAGCGCTAATCGCCTAAGGCGCCCTTTGATAAATGCCGCAAAAGGCATTGCGCCTAGCGATGATTTATTGTTTCTACTTCATTTGACCTGTGATTTGACCACTGCCTTTCGCCTATAAAAAATGTCATTCTTAGTTCTGCTGTTTTGTGATTTTTGACTTACGATACAACTGTAAATTTATCACAAAAATGTGTGAAATAAATTTGAATTTTTGTAATAACAACCAAACTAAACTGACTAGGTATTCCTGAAGTATATACACAGAGCGGAAACGATAAGTAATTTACATTAGATTATTTTGGTTAAATTCCACTAAAATAATTATTATTGATTTTGGAACTTCTGTGGCGTTCACACCGGCGCGCTCACGCTCTTATTATTATTCCTATGCGCTTGGCGCGAGAGATGACGGCGATCACACCCGCCCGTTCCAGTTTGAACCTTCTTTACAACCAAATAGGGATAATTTTTGTTTAACAATGTTTTCTTTTATTACGCTAGACAAATTTTTCGGCGAAATTATTTGATTCAATTACAATTATTTTGCTTTTGTTTTATGAAAAGCATTGTAAATATTAATTTTATAGTAAATACTAGCGATCGGGCCAGGGCCGCCCGGGTGCATACACGTTTAAAATGGCGGTCAAAATGTTAATTCTGCAAAAGAAATCAAAACTATCAGTTTAGAATATTGACCATCGGACCAAGAAAACGAACAAAATATCCTCGTATTTGCTAGAAATATCACTACTGCTTTCCTCCTATAGGTCATAGCGTGATGATATAAGCCTATAGCCTTCCTCGATAAATGAACTACCCAAAACTGAAAGAATCATTCAAATCGGACCAGTAGTTCCCGAGAGTAGCGCGTTCAAACAAACAAACAAACAAACAAACTCTGCAGCTTTATAATATTAGTAGGTATAGATATAGACTTTCAGTGACATATAAAATAGATTCGTTAAAAAATATTCTAAATCTGGGGCACGGCATGCCCCCACCAAGTCGAGCTAAAAAGTGGCACAGTCGTACCATCCTTTTCTAGAAGCAATTCAGATCATTTTAAGCCCCCCATAACTTCGTTGTGGTTAAAACGAAGCAAGAAACCTGAATTTTCAGTTACTAAGCAGGCATTGTGTAAAACACGGGTATGTTTAAAATTTCATTCAATTTGAACCACTAGTTTAAGATTGGAACTAGTCAAACTTTCTTAATTTTGTCACTCACTAACTGACTGACCGATCATCAAAAGTCTAAGGCACTTCTAGCAGACATAGAACCTTTAAATTTAGAATATACATAGCTGTGCCCGCGACTTCGTCCGCGTGGAATTTAACAAAAACTTATTTTTCTATAATAAAAGAACTTTTATAAATAAATGTAGCCTAAGTTACTCCTTATTATATCAGCTACCTGACAAAAAAAGTCCCGTCAAAATCGGTCCAGCCATTAGAGATTAGCTGGAACAAACAGACAGAAAATAACTTTTCTAAAATAAATGTAGCCTAAGTTACTCCTTCTTATATCAGCTACCTAAAAAAAAAGTCCCGTCAAAATCGGTCCAGCCATTTCAGAGATTAGCCGGAACAAACAGACAGACAGACAAAAAAATTTTAAATATCATTTTTCGGCACAGGTATCGTGTATATAACGATATGTAGTAGGACATTTTTTTTTTATTTTCACTCTTAAAACAGACACTTCAATTTTATTATTACAGGGTATATCAAGACTGCTACCTAAAACGAAGCCGGGGTGGTAGGTTTAAGCGACTTCAGACACAATGCAATAGAAAAGTTGCAAAAAAAAAAGAGACAATTTTATTTTAAATATTTTTTTCGTATGACCATATTTGGGTGGTAAATACATTTTTTCCCTAAAATAATAGTGTATACCCTTTTATTTTTAAAAGAATCTAAGGTATAAAAAAGAGTTTAAATTATTATTTTAGCAAAAAACTATGGATTTACCACCCAAAAATGACGATATTTAAAAAATCATAAAAAATAATGTCGCGTTTCTTTGCGAAATTTTTAGTTGCATTGTGTTTGTAGTCACTAAAACTACCACCTGGCTTCGTTTTCGGTAGCAGTCTTGAGATACCCGGTATGTATAGATTAGTGTTTAGTGTCTTAAGTAGGCAAAATTTAAACATTTCGTAATTTCTGCCTAGTGTTCTAGATACACCAACTGCGTGAATAACTTTGTAATCCCATATAAATGTATAGGATTACAAAGTTACATTTGCAGTTAATGAATAATTGTACCCGTATATAATGGAATATATGGTTCTAGATAGGTATCACTACATAGTATAAAACAAAGTCGCTTTCTCTGTCTCCTGTGTGCTTAAATCTTTAAAACAACGCAACGGATTTTGATGCGGTTTTATAGTAGATAGAGTGATTCAATAGAAAGGTTTACGTGTATAATACATCCATTAAATAGTGGAGAAATACTGTTATATTTGAGGTTTCTAATGTGATGTCGTTAATTATCAATTTTTTTCCGCTTACATTGCAAAACGCAGGCTGAACCTACGAGATTATCAAAATAATGTAGTAATTATTTGTACACATTGAAAAGGTCTACAGAAAACTCCGCGATGGTATATGTCCATATATTATGGATATCCCACAATAAACAGTTTTTTGTATTTACTTTTTACGAAAAATACAGCATTATCCTTCTCCAATTAAAAAGCTTAAATACATTGTTGGTTAATATAGATCTATATGGTCCTTTTACAGCACGAGATAATGAATATTTTCAAAGATATTACAGATTTAAAATTGCGGGACGTAGCGCTTGCGGCGGTACTGGCCGGCCAGGGCGGCAGTAGCGTGCCTAAGTAGAAAGGTTTATATGTATAATAATAATACGTACATATTTTTGTACAGAAATCTATTTGTACCCGGGCGAATGCTGGGCCGGGTCGCTAGTCTATAAAGGGTATATCAAGACTGCTACCGAAAACTAAGCCGGGTGGTAGTTTAAGCGATTTCAGACACAATGCAACAAAAAAAAGTTACAAAAAAAGCGGGTCAATTTTTTTTTAATTTTTACCTATGACCAATTTGTGGTATATATACTTATAGAAATGTAATAAGTATGTATATGTAAAATAATTATGTATGTGTATATAATATGTATGTATATGTGGTATGTATATATATAATGTATTTATATGTTTTTTATGATTTTATTTGTCTCCATGCTTTCGTTATCTTTATTTACACTGCCCTATCTTTTTCCTGCTCACTATATCCACCCATGGTTGTCTGGTAAGAAATTGCCTTAGAGCGATAAGACCGTCATTTGTACTTTGTTGTTTGTGTATTATCTCTAAAATGTTATTCCTTTTTATTGTGTACAATAAAGAATTAAATAATAAAAATATTGGGTGGTAAATGCATTTTTTCCTAAAATAATAGTGTTATACCCTTTTATTTATAAGTAATCTAAGGTATAAACAGCGTTTAAATTAATATTTTAGCAAAAGCTATGGATTTACCACCCAAAAATGACGATATTTAAAAAATCATAAAAACATAATTGTCGCATTTCTTTGCGAAATTTTTAGTTGCATTGTGTTTGTACTCACTAAAACTACCACCCGACTTTGTTTTCGGTAGCAGTCTTGAGATACCTAGTATATAAAAGGCATAACAGGAGAGGGTATTGAGAGGGAAAGGGTGTATTCAGCCCATGAAACTGTACAAATTCCTCTAGAAAGACATAACGAAGAAAAAACTTGCAAATAAATAGACTAAATAGCTCCAAAATATCAATTACCATGAAAGAAAGAATATTATAATCAAATCCGTGATATTTGTGATAAATTGACACCTACAAAAATAAGAAAAAACTATAAGACAGAGGCTTTATGAAAATTGTTGGTGATATTCTAGAAGTAAAGAGTAACGAAAAGAAAAAAAGTAGGACTCTAAAAAAAGACGTGAGATCCCATCAAAAACATCCTGTAAAAAAATTCAGCCATCCAGCAGCATTATGTATGAATTGTACGATACATTATGGTTTCATGCGATGGCCAAGGCGATCCATTTATTTATAACGTAAAGAATTTTTAATATGTATATGATAATAGCTTACGTAATAACTTTATACAGAAGGTCCCTTACGCAAGGACTAAATAAATTAATCGACTTGGTATCGGTATATGCATGTAGCATCTCACAATTTTTTTAGGTAGAAACCCTGAGCTGCGAGACTTGGAATTTTTTTACAGGATGTTTTTGATGGATTGTGTCTTCATCTGTCTATTGATAGAGGTGCTCCCGAAAGGTACTATTTTTCTAATGGTATTATACTGGATGGTTTTGAAAAATATCACAATATTATGATGGCCAGTTCATGACCAGACACAAAAAAGTTCAAAATGGCGACCATAATTTTCAATTCTGACTTTGAATTTAGTGAAACGGAATAATATGGTAAAAAGGTTTTTCTATTTAATTCACTATTAATATATTTATTGGGCAAAACCCGATTAAAAGTTATAAGTAAATTCAATTGATAATAAAAGTTGGTGCGTCCTTGGTGGGAATATCGCGTAGCCTTCATATTATAGGAGCTAGCAACAAGAATATTGTGATATCAGATGAAAATAATGATAATATATACTGAAAGAACAATACAACGAGAAATGAATTTATTTTAACCGAATTAATTCGATGACAATGATCGCAATGTCCATATCATAGGGATTACGTTGGATCCCTTATTTTCATATTTCTCGTATGTCGTGGATCTACATACATACATACATAAACTCACACCTTTTTCCCAGAAGGGGTAGGCAGAGGTGCCAAGACCCACATTTCGCCATGTATGTTCCGTCCCACGATGTGATAGGTGGCGAGCCTATCGCCATATCGGGCACAAATTCCTGACTCTGGGCTGATAATGAATAGAAAAATCCAATATCACTTTGCCCTACCCGGGATTCGAACCCGAGGCCTCACCTTTGTAACCGTACCTTAGTACAACTACGCCACTGAGGCAGTCTACAAGTCGTGGATCTACAAGCTCAGGTAATAGTTGAAAGTTGAAATTAATCGGCCAATTGTCAATTCAAGTGCGTGGTGGCCTAACTACTCTCAATTGTACTCTCGATTGTAGAGGAGGCCCGTGCCCTGCAGTGGGACATATAGGGCTGACACAGAATTACCATTCTGACCTTGAATTTAGTTTATGGAAATGAAGAGTCTCTCAGATATCGAATTAGAAACCAATCAGAACAATAACAAAAAAATAAATAAAAATGCTGACCACATTTTTTTCTGAGAATATTTTCATGTTTTCATGAACGAAGGTTCTTTCAAATATCGATTTGGAATCATTCGGATAAATAACAAAAAACAAAAATTAAAATGACCCGGACTCGAACCCGAGACTTCAGCGTCGTAATCATATTATGAGGCAAAAATGTATAAAATTTCACGGGAATAATAACAAAAAAATCAATGAAAATGCGGATCACATATTCTTTTTTCTGAGAATATTTACATTTTTTTCGAACGATGGTTCTTTCAAATATCGATTAGGAACATTTCGGATAATAACAAAAAACAAAATTAAAATGACCGGGACTCGAACCCGAGACTTCAGCGTCGTAATCATATTATGAGGCAAAATGAATAAAATTTCACGCGAACAATACAAAAAAATCAATCAAATGCGGACCACATGTTTTTTTTTCTGAGAATATTTTAATTTTTTCGGAACGATGGTTCTTTCAAATATCGATTTAGAACCATTCGGATAAATAAAAAAAAAAACAAAAAGTAAAATGACCCGGTTTCGAACCCGAGACTTCAGCGTCGTAATTATATTACGAGGCAAAATGTATAAAATGTTACGCTCCCTTCGACTAATTTCGTTGAGCGCTTATACGTAAGTCAATGACCTTTCTCTTTTATTTTGGTAACTTAGCTAGTTAAAAATGAACTTAAAAATTAATATATACTGCTATTTATTTTTAAATATATGTAAAAAAATTAAAATGTACAAACAAAAAAGAGTACCACCTAAAATAATAAGAATTACGTAAATTTGAAATTACGTAAAAAATAATCGGCGGGCTAGAATTTCGAAACGTCGAGCGCAGATCCGTCGTCCACCAAGGCCCGCGGCCGTCTGCCGGGAACGCCCCCAATGAGATAGCTTATATGGCCGTAACGTACAAGAATGGGATAGGATGGCCATGCGCTTCTCAAAATAAAACAACATAAGCGCCAAACCATATTTTATTTTATTGTCATCGTACTATTTACTTTTTTCTTGTTTTTTTTCTCGCGAAAAAATAATATTTAAAAATATGTTTATGTCAAATTAATCTTGAGTGTCTACACGGGGTAAGTTAGGAGTTCTGAGTTCTTAAAAAACTTAACAGCTGCCTACTTTGGACTGTATTTTTGTTAAGGGCAAAGTGGCGTAATCATGTATTTTGATTCATAAAATTGTTAATTATATCATCAATTAAAACATATCTGAAAATGGACTACCTAATCTTAGTAATTTATGATATGTAGGCTTTTAAAAAATCCAATTTTTCGAGGTATCCCCTTAAAGCCTAATAACAAAACTTGTGTTCAGTAATCCTTATAGTACTCACAAATTATCCATCAATCTACCGGGTATCTCAAGACTGCTACCGAAAACGAAGCCGGGTGGTAGTTTTAGTGGCTACAAACACAATGCAATTAAAAATTTCGCCTAGAAACGCGACAACTTTTTTTATGATTTTTTAAATATCGTCATTTTTGGGTGGTAATCCATAGTTTTTGCTAAAATAATAATTTAAACTCTTTTATACCTTAGAGTATTTATAAATAAAAGGGTATATACTATTATTTTAGGAAAAAATGTATTTACCACCCAAATATGGCCATAGGAAAAAAATAACAAAAAAAAAATTGTCGCTTTTTTTTTGCAACTTTTTCTGTTGCATTGTGTCTGAAGTCGCTTAAACTACCACCCGGCTTCGTTTTCGGTAGCAGTCTTGATATACCCTGTATAATGTTTTCCACCAAAATCCCTAGATGACAACCTTTTCTAAAATTAGTAATAATTATTTTTCCTTTATACATATTGTTTATGGTGGCTATTAACTCATTTGAAAAGTCCTGTTTTTAAGCCAAAAAGCGCGTGCAGGTATAAACGCTCTTAAGATAATATACTAGAGGGGACACTGCAAACAAAATGTTTGTAACAAAATGAAGGGTACATTCTATTTCTGTCTCTGTTACACCTACGAAGTAACATATCTTCCCTCTCTCTTTCACTGTGTACCCGTGTGCACGCACCATACGCACAAATTTTGTTCCCGATGTCCGCTCTAGTATAATACCTCAATGTATTTATGAGAAGTTTTAAGCGTGTTTTATATCATGGCGTAAATAAATAATAATAATTATTAGATTCATTCATTCATTAACAACTTGCGTTACGTAGACGATACTCTTCTCGTTGCTTCCTCAGAAAGCGATTTGCAAGCCATTGTAAATAAAGTCAACGAGAACAGCCAAAAAGCCGGTCTGTCGATGAACATCAGCAAGACAAAACTGATGGTAGTCTCCAGATATCCAGGAATAAATCCTAACATATCGATAGGTGGAAAACAACTAGGATTCCAACCAGGAAATTAAGACCCGTATAGAACTTGCCCGAGCCTCTTTTAACAAAATGAGAAAAGTGCTGTGTTGTCGTCAATTGAACATAAAGCTCAGAGTAAGGATACTTCTCTGCTACATCTGGCCTGTCGTCATGTATGGCTGCGAAGCATGGACCTTGAAAGACGATACTACAAGGCGCCTACAGGCATTCGAAATGTGGTGTTACCGTCGCATGTTGCGCATCAGTTGGATGCAGAAAGTAAAGAACGATACCGAGCTCCAGCGTGTCAGTATGCCCCGGAAAATGATGCAAACATCAAAAAACGCAAGACAGAATATCTTGGCCACGTGCTTAGGCACGATAGATATAAGCTGCTCCAATTAATTATTATGGGCAAGGTGGAAGGCAAAAGAGGCGCTGGACGAAGGAAAAAATCGTGGCTTCAAAACATCCGGGAGTGGACCGGTATCAGCACCGTTGAACAACTATTCCACCTGGCTAAGGACAGGGAAAAATACAAGAAGCTGACGGCCAACCTTCAGCACTGAAGAAGCACTCGAAGAAGAAGAAGATTATTAGATTCAGAAAGAAAATAGTGGCAGCATTTTTGAACTTTTTAGATTCAATTGGTTCAGAATACATATCTGAGAGACCCTTCGCTCCGATATTCTAAATTGTAAGATCAATGGAAAACGATACGTACGATTTAGACAATAATAGGTCCACATAAAAACAAGAGTACATAAAAACTCAAGAAGTTTAATAATTTATCGTATATGTTATATTAAATATTGGTTATTCACATAAATTCAACACTTGCATTTTAATAAGAAAATAATAGTAAATAAAATTAATTCTAATTTAACCTTTCAAAATAAAAAATAACTCTGACTTAGAGTATTTACAAATTCAAGTAACATTTGTATGCCGACACCACGCACAAATTACATTGAAAAAAAATTTGATATGAAGGGGCACAGATGTAAAACGACTTCCCAACTATCATAAAAGAAAAAGATAACTTCCGTATTTCCAAGACAACAATTAAATTATTTAAACAAAATCAAAGCTTTGAATGCGGCCCTGGCAAGACTTGGTTTGTAATTGACATGTAGGTATTTTACTGTGTTAATGTTCCAATATAAGAACATTGTAACTGTCTTACCCACATCATTAAATTATAGATTAGTACTGTCCGATACTAGCATAATTTTACCTATACAATTATTATATCTCATGAAGTGAAATTTAGAAAAAACTTTTGAGATAAATGTTTTTTTTAATCTTACAATTTATTGTTTAATATCTCGTGCCAATAACAGACGAACAAGTCATTTAAACTTCTTATAATAAATAGTTATTTCACAAAAACAGAAGACATAAGTCAATGCAGAGGAAAGCAAATTTAAACCGTGAAATAAAATTTGAGACCAATTGACCAATATCTAAAAAGTTCAAAAATTGCGGCCACTATTTTCATTCTGACTAATAAAATTAATGTTATTTATTATCTCCACTGATATAAACATGCTAAAAACATTCTCATAAATAATGTTATTTCACACTAACACTGGTGGTAGGTCTCTCATATGTAAGAGGCCATCTGGGTAGGTTACCACCGCATGTCTTTTCTCCCGTTAAACAGCAGTGTAAATCAATCGGAATCACATATACAATACGGATTAGTTTGCTATGGTCGCACTTATAAAACATACCTCGATAAAATATACCAACTTCAACTTAGAATCTTAAAAAACATTGTATCCAATAATATTAAAAACAAATATCGGAATGATGATAAAGGCCTTTTTAAGCATTGCAATACTCTAAATATTTATACTAATGTAGAATATTCCTTATTAAAAAAATACTTTTTTGATACCACCTACCAAAAAAAAATTAAACGCCCTGCATTCACACGGGCAGTCGCTCATAACCGGCTTTGTACAACGAGTGCAGATAATGCGTACGGAGAGAGGACAGCTACCTACATAGTCCCTTGACTTATTAATAATTTGCCTACCGACTTAGTTAATAGTATCACACCGTCGAATATAAAATTTAAGTTGAAAAATTTCTATTTAAGCAATCAGTAATGTAACATCCCAATATTGCCATATTATGTTAATTGTAAGATCCAAAATATTAAAAAGATGAATTATTAAGTATTATTGTGCTGTTGTTAACTCGTGTCAGCTCTGGTATAAACCTTAGTGGTTTTATTGATGCTGTTCATGTTATGATTTATGTATAATTTTCTTTTGTGTACAATAAATGAAAAAAAAAATGCACTGTTATGTTGCGAATTGAACGGTATTGTAGCCAGAGTAATAACTGTATATTTTGAGACTTAACATGTTAGGTCTCAGGATGGCGAGCGCAGTGGAATGTCAAGCATTGCTTTGTAATTCAAGGTGTTGTTTGATTTTGCTACTGTTTATGAGCGGTCGTATCGCTTACCATCAGGCTTGCGGCTTGCTCGTCTAGCTCCTCATTGCAATAAAAAAAAGAAGACTACAATAAGTAAATGCAGAGAAAAGCAAAAAAATAAATTATGAAATAACATAATGGTTTCTTAGATTTACGCTAATGTTACACATTGAAATAAAACTATTATTTACGGATTTTATCGCGGCATGTGGCGGTCAACCTATACATTTTTTGAATTCCCGACGTTTCGATTACTTTACAGTGCTTTACAGCTTTCGTGGTCACGGGGCGGACTGAGGTATTAGTCATCCGCTCAGTGACTGTTACAATTTAACTACCCTTAATTTTGAATTATTAAATTAAAAAGTTAATTTAAATAACTAATCTGTTTTTGCGTTCCGATCCACGCAGAAGGAGCTCACTGTGTCTTGAGGTCTGGCAGTTGGTCTTTTGGGTTCCGATTTAATTAAGTGTAGAATTGGATCCTATGCTTGTGCAAGCTTCAAGCCATCTTCCCTATTGAAATTTGGATGTTTTTTAATTTCAATAGCCTCGCGAAACATCCTGGGCAGGAAACGGCGTTCTTTTCGCGAGGACTTGGGGCTGGTCAAAACGAAGGTAATGCTTGGAGCCTTCTGTCTATGGCTCAGCAACTGCAGACCTTCGTTGAGCGTCCGATGTTTGACGTCAGCTATATGTGTCTTTCCGCGGGGTCCCTATGCTTCTTTTGGTTTGACCAATGATAGGAAGGCCACAGTGCGCAGTCATTTATATACACCCGGTTCTTGCAAAGGTATATGGCACTTGACAGGTGGTAGAAATGACTAATCTTCTTGGGCGGTTTGAAGTATGTTTGATAGAAGCCGCTTCAGGATATAGCCAATCTTGTCCGTGACACCTTTTATGTATGGCAAGACAACCAGCACCCGTGCAACTGTGGCAGGTTTCACTCGGTTTCTGTGACGGCGGCGTGGAATTTGGAGCTGGTTGTCTCGCAGTACTTGCTTGACGTGTTGCAGCTCAGTCGCCAGGTTGTCTCGTCACAGATTCCTTGTGCTCTCGAAACCAAAGATTTACTTTAACTGTTTTGGATGGTGTTAGAAACACGTTCAAGTATTTATCTGTATGGGTCTTTTTTCCTATACACAGTATGACTTAAGGACTGATCAGGATACGGATACTAAGACATCTAAGAAGGCAAGAGATTTCTTATTTTCTAACCTCCATAGTGATTGGTTTTATTGTTAATGGAGTTAAGGTGGTTTAAAAATGCAGTTACTTGGTAGATGGGAAAATTGTTAAAGTATCATCTACGTACCGCTTGTAAAATCTTGGTGAGACTGGGGCTGTACCTTCTAAGGGCTTTCTCCTCAAAGTCCTCCATGAAAATATCAGCGACTACCGGAGATACAGGTGAGCCCATAGCGAAATACTTCAATAATTAATAATTAATAATTCAAAATTAAGGGTAGTTAAATTGTAACAGTCACTGAGCGGATGACTAATACCTCAGTCCCGCCCCGTGACCACGAAAGCTGTAAAGTAATCGAAACGTCGGGAATTCAAAAAATGTTAAAATTAACCAAATCCGCGATAAAATCCGTAAATAATAGTTTTATTTCAATATGAAATAACATTTTACAATGAATAACAAAGCGACAAAAGTAGCTGAACACATCTGCGGCAAACTTGCTTTTTATAGGTGTTCAGAAACTATGTACCATTGGTGTGTTCAGGTATTTTGTCGCTCAGAAACTTTTGAAAAAGTATTTTCCATTCTGACTAATAATTATTATTTTTAACTGTCTCCATTGATAAAAAACACGCGTTATGGCTTTAGGAATATTTTGAGAAACTACATTGAATATTGTTATGAGTTTGTCACGGAAATCGCCAGTATTAAACAGCTAACTGGTTCATATCGAAGTCGGTGGACGTGCGCAATACAAAGATATCAAAAAAATTACTGACTTATGTACAATTTTCATGTTCAGGAATTTTGTTGCTTTTGTTCTTCAGAAGCTTTTGTAACCTTAAGGTGTTTCACGATTTTTGTGGCCGACCCTGCTCAACCACTTCTGTTGCTTCATGTGTGCAAGACTTTGGCGTTTTGAATGTGTTCAACGACTTTTGTCGCTGACTGTACGTAAAAGATAGATTCACAATTTTATCCAAAACTATCGATTTACCACCCAAACACGATAATATATAAAAATATTCGTTTATTTGCGAATTTTTATTTGCACTGTGTCTGAAGTCACTAAAACTACCAACTGGCTTCGTTTTCGGTATAATCTATACCTATGGACTATTTACGACCTTGGTGGCGCAGTTCTAAATACGGTATGATTGGAAAGCTAAGGTCTCGGGTTTGAATCCCGGGTACTAGGAAAGTGATTTGTTTTCTATTATCAGCCCGGAGTCAAGAATTCGTGCCCGGCGAAGGCGAAACGTGGGTGTCCTGGTTACAACTCTGCTACCCCTTCTGGGGAAAGGCGTGAGTTTATGTATTTACATTATTGGATAATAAATAATGTATTTTGCAGGGTGCTTTACCAGACGAAGTGCCATTCAATTTGATAAACTTGGCATCCGTAGATGATCTAAACACAAGATTGACAGATATCCAATCACTACGAGGAACTTCAGACCCAACTTCGTGCTTACTGGCGCTAAACCCTATGACGAGGACAATTGGAAATATGTCAGATTGGAGATAACGTGTTCGAAATTATCAAACCCTGCACAAGGTGCGCTGTTTTGAATTTATTAACTCCCAAATTCGCAAAATCGGATACATTTCCGGTTTGATAAAAAAAAATATAAAGTGATATTTAAAGAATATATACGATAAGGATGTTATTATTGTAAATTACGCTATCGATTTTTTAAAATTAATTATTATGCCTTTAAATTTTTACATATACACATACAGTTCCATAGCCCCACAAAACTGCTTGCTTTGTCAGTGGAAACCTCAAGTCTCTAACTTACTAAAATCGCCCTAATCAAATGCTACACAATAATTATGAACTGTTATTAGGGGTGTCGCATACAATAAGTGGCTGCACGTCATCGTAATAAATTATTGCCGTGTGCAACTGCCGAGCACTTAAAATAATGAATTATTAATCAACATACTTATATGTACATTCCAGATGTATATTGACAACAATCGATCCGGGAAACTGGTGTCGTAATCAAAAGCTGAGCCGTTAACAACATTGAAAACGTATGTCTTTTTATTTTATGAAATCTTAATAAATATTTAAGATTCCATCTAATAATTGACCTTTTTTTCTAGTTATAGGCAAATCGAGGACCCAGTGATCCGCAGATCGGCGGGTAATACTCCGCGCATGGGCATACAGATGTCCCTACGCAGTGGTCCCGGGGGAATAGTATTCCTCAACGATCCTATCTATGTTGCATAAGGAAATCAATTATTGTTCTTTTATTTTATATTCTTTTACTATTATTTGAAACATATCAGTTACATAATCAATAAAAAATAAAAATGTATGAAGTTTTGATTTGTTTTGATTACCAGCTTAAAATAATCTGGAAAAGTAATTACTAAAAAAAATCTATAAACTGAAGAAAAGCAATAATATGGTTTTTGACCGACTTCAAAAGAGGAGGTAATCAATTCGACTGAATTTTTTTTTTTGTATGTTTGTTACGCGATTACGCCCGCAATTGTGAACCGATTTTGAAAATTTATTTTTGTTGGAAAGCGTGATATACAGGGTTGGTCCCATATAAATTGGTGAAGACCTGATGAATATCTTAGGATCTGCCGACCAGAACTCCTCAAAATTAAACGGTCCAGCATTAATTCTTTTTGCGTTAGATTAAGTATAAGTATATTATTACAAAGGGTGGGTAAAAATGGGAAAAGGGTGGGGGTGGGGGGTTGAGGGGGGTAGAAAATAGGTACAATTGTTAATACTCAATATCTCCGGCAGTTCTTAACCGACTTAAAAATAACTTTTTTGTCAAAGAGTATTATATGATAGGTTAGACCAAAAAAAATATTGTGAAGACCTGATGAATATCTTTGGACCTGAAGGGCAGAACTCCTCAAAATTGAACAGTACAGCAATAATTCTTTTTACATTAGGTTCAGTATACGTTATTACTACTACAATGGGGGGAGGGGATGGAAAGGGGCGTGGGAAAGGGGGGGGGGCGAATATATACAAAGATAAATACTAAATATCTGCGACAATAAATAAATGATTTTAAATAACTTTTCTTCGGAACGAATTATACAATCGAAACGAATTATTTAATTAACATAATGTTGGTCACATAAAATATGGTGATGATCTGATGAATAGGTATATATCTGGAGAGCAGACCTCCACAAAACTTTGCAGAAACGCAATGATTTTTCGTCCATTAGGTTAAGTATATGTGTTTTATAACGGGTAACGAATGATTACCACGCATAAGTGTACTCAATATCTCTAGCAGGTTGAGCCGATTTTAGTATTTTCTTTATCATAAAAACGAAATGACAGTGTAGCTTCCTTAAAAATCGTAAAATATTAATTTTCGTTTTTGAAATCATAAAGGATCACAGTGGTTCATTTTTTGTATACATTGATTCCAGTTTTTCATTATATGATTACCTTTGGCATTATTGCAATGCTTATGAAAACTAAAAAGTAATAAATAAAATAATTTAATTAAAAATTAAAAGACCGACTTCAATGTGCACTACAAAGTAATAAATAATATATATTTCATTGTGCTAGCACACATTGATTAATTTTCTTATTGACTAGACTAGCCAACAAATCTTAAATACGTAATATTTTGAAGGCGGGTCGCCAAATGACGAACACGACGTCCTACACTTAAATTCAATTTGTGTAAAACATCCTAGCGAAAAATACGCAATTTTACACGCAATATTAATTTACCTTAATCTATATAAACTCACGCCATTTTCCCAGAAGGGGTATGCAGAGATTCTCCTGGTATCAACCAGGACACCCACGTTACGCCTTGCGTGTTTTGTCCCTCGGTGTGATTGGGGGCGAGAGTCTATAGTCATATCTGGTGCAAATTCCAGTCCCTGTCCTGAACTACATAATAGAAAAATCGCCCGTCCTAATATATCAGCTCTTAATCAACATTGTTGAGCATCGGACTTATCTACAATCGAGCGAAACATACAAACTTAACAACCCTTCCCTTTCTTATACATTCCTCACTATGATTCCTATCACTGTTAAAGTAATTTTATACACATATAAATATGCAAGTGACTCCAATAAGTCAATGGTGTACCCTGGAGTTGAAACCCTTGACCACTATATCTTTGATCATATGCAATAAATTAAAATTAGACCACACATATGACACATATTAATTCTATTAAAATTTCAACAAATGTATACGTAGGATCAATATGTTAAATTAATTTGTTTCTAGTATACATATGGACCTAACTGAGCGCCAACGATACATCTACAAGTAGGTAATATTCAACTGTGTTACATTACTTAAATTTGTTCTCGATTGGCACTTGGCGACCCGCCTTCAAAATATTACGTATTTAAGATTTGTTGGCTAGTCTAGTCAATAAGAAAATTAATCAATGTGTGCTAGCACAATGAAATATATATTATTTATTACTTTGTAGTGCACATTGAAGTCGGTCTTTTAATTTTTAATTAAATTATTTTATTATGGACAGTATTTATTTAAATTAAGAAAAATAAGGATGGAAATAAAATAACTATTAGTAATAATAACTTAGCAATTATAATTTGTCTTAAATGCGTACAATTTGTGCTGCGATATTCAAGTCTTCATTTCCGCCGGAAATAAGGACGCGGGCAAAAGTGCCCCCGCCTGTGCCTTTAGTCAAATGTTCTGGATTTATAACTATACACCCGTCCACATTCTGCAACAGACATAAAAACAAATAAGCCACAAATATTTTTCCTTACGTACTTTGTTAAGTTTAAATTATAATTTGTTTTAGTAATTACAATCAACACTACACAGATTATCATCATTGAGAACATTCATTTTATTGAACAAGTAAATAGAACACTTTGTTCTAAGTAACAACTAATTAGATGTTGTTCAGCCTTTTTAAGCAATAACACAAATTTAAATGCCTATTATACTGAAATCTATCTAATGTCTCATTCAATTATCCATAAAAAGTTTTAAATCTTATTTTAGTTATCTAAATTTTTGTCTTCTTCGCATAAACTGAATTCAAAAGTCCTTAAAAAGAAGCCAAACTATTTGATAACTAAATAAGTTTTTAAAACCGTCTAGATATAAGGGTGTAAATGTAAACAGCATATGTATATATAGTATCTGACCTTAACAAAATATCTGAAGTTGGAGGGTAGTATGAGCAGGTGCGGCGTGCAGGGCAGCTGCGCGTGCGCCGCCCACAGCCGCGCGTCCACGGGCAGCGCCGCCGGCCACACCGGGCAGTACGTCTGCTGCGACAACACGTGCCGCGACAACCTGGAGAACTTATCGCCCGGTATGCCTCTGTAATGGTCATTATTATAACTGTTATAAATACGCCAAAATTTAATTATAGTATGATCTTAATTATTAATAGGATCTAGAATTTACCTGTACAACAAACCATATAGGAGTACCCAAAGGGTGTTTTTGATGACCGACACAATCCTTTAGAAACTTTAAATTTAGAATATTATTGACTTGTTATACTGTTTTTTACTGGCCTCAGAAATATAAATCCTAGTTGGTTTATTTTTTAGAGTAACCCCCCAGGTTCAATATAAGCTGTATTAAAAACTCACGCTGATATTTCTTCTTGACTGATCTGCATGAGTACATCGCAGCTCGTCACTCCGATGACCACGCCGTTTACATTCAACGTGCATGGATCCGACACGAAGTGAATATTTGCGTGTTTCCGTCCACTGGAGTATGGTGGTGTCGGATATATGTCCACTTGACAAGCGTCTTTTGAACTTGATACTATGTATATTTTTGTGTTTGGACTGTAAAAAAAACATGATTAAAATACTTCCTACGATTTAGTTGCCTTTCTTCCATACGTGAGGTTGATGTTACATATTTCTTTTTTGCGATAGAAAATAATTTGGGTGATTTTAAGGATCTATTGCCCTAATAGTAGATTTTAGCAAATACTAAGTAACATACATCAAATAATCATACTAACACTTGCAAACTAAAGACAAAATTTAAGTACCACAAATTTTACCTTGTATTGCTTAATTCAGAGAAACTATCCATAATTTTGTCAAAAAATGCACTGTATGTCTCTGCTATCATGCTGTCTTTGATCATGGAATGTTCGCAGTCCATAAACGGGCCGGTCATTATAACTAGATGCGGTCTGTGCGAGCTTATGTACGTCAGCAAGTCTTTCAGTGGCTCATAATTCATGTTATCTGATGTCGTGTATGGCCCCGAAGATATTACCATTGAAAGATTGCCTAAAAAACGTATTTTAATACAATTAAAATCATTGTATGGTCATATTGAATATTGGATGACTAATGCATGGCAATTATTGAGATTTTAGACTAAAGCGGATGTTGATTCTGTGGATATTAAGGAGAGCATATTGGAAATGTGATCGCCATTTTAAAATTTTTTGTCAGTGATTTCATTACTCCCAAATTACAAAGATGGCTATGTTCCGTTAATCCTATTACGTAGTCAGATACGAAAATTAAAGTAATTACTGGATATATTGAGATCTTGTCTCAGGATGGCGAACGCCGTGGAATTCCAAGCATTGCTGTGTAATTCATGGCGTTGTTTGGTTTTGCTACTGTTCATCATTGGTCGTATCGCTTACCATCAGGCAAATGGGATGTTCGTCTAGCCGTTCGTTGTACATAAAAAAGAAATTGTGACCAACATTTTGAATTTATGAGTTTTTAATCCATTTGCTAATTATTTTACAATACATTATGTCTGAATTTGGAACGCTGGACTATCATTGATAAAAAATCACAAAATACCTGTTAGAGAGTTCATCATGTCTGCTCTGTGGTCTGGTATTAGTTGGGAGGCATCGCACAGAACTTCGTTGGCGATGAATTTGTCGCCGCGTGGATTTATACCTTTCATCACTACTACTTGACCAGGAAATAAAGAATACTGTTTGAGACTGCAATAAAAGAACCATAGATACAACAGGGGCAAAAATATATAAAGAAACCATTAAAGTCTTACTTGAAGTTTAATTGTATAAAATTTATATTTGACTATTCCTTGTCAATGGAGCTAAATCACATTCCGCGGATTTTTAGATGATATCGGAAAAATTTAGGCTTAATTTAAACTTTCACAATAAAATCGTAAACAGTCGTGCTGGAATTTATGTTTAACTTATTGGAATACTAAATAATACACAATTTCAGTTTACTTATTCATACTTGTCGATATCCACCGGCACAGCTTGGTATAGAGATTCTGCCCACGTCCCTTGCAGTACAACTGACTTCACGTTCAGCCTGGCGTCGGCGTCACATTCTATTCTCCCAGCGACTGCGACTTCTGTCTAAAACAATACATCTTATAACTTTGAAATGTGGTCTTAAAAAATACTTACAATAAAAAGAGCAGATCCCTATTTATTTTTTTACGTTAATGGACATATCAACATTTCCCAAAAAAATGGCATTAATGACCTAACAATTAGTATTACAAAGATGAATTTAAGTGAGGGCCTCCAACCTTACTAATATTTACCTTGCTCTATGTAATGGGAACTTTCGTGTACTCCATATAACTGTAACGTCATTGTCTGCACAATACGTAACTTAAAAGGTATTTGATAATTATAATTGCTAAGTTCAGTAATCTATTGACCATATCTTAATAAAAACGAAGATAAAAAAATAGAAATACTGAGACTATGACCGTACCTGTGTTTTGTGTCTTACAGAAGTGCTTTCTGTTATGCCGGATTTTTTCATAATATGCTGCGATATATAACGCATGTGATTGCCAAGAATAGCTGCAGTCTCGTGTAGAAGTGCGAACCCAAACCTACAAATTGACAATTACTATTAATAAAAACCACAGGAACCGCCATGCCATAAAACAATAAATCATAGCGAGTAATTGTGAAAGGTATCGAGATACCATATTGATGATTTTTTGAATCTGTAACATCTTACATATGATTTTTTAGATCTTTCATTAATTTAAACATAATATGAAAGAATCCCAAATATTTAAACCATCTGGTTCCAAAAAAAGGACAATCCATTGCCTTACTAGTCAATAATTCTATTATAAAGCTAGTAGTACCAGATAATTACTCCATAGACATTTCATTTTAAAACTGTCTAATAGATTTTACTTACCGGCCTTTGGTATATATTTCCCCATCTTCATTAGGAACTTGGGAAATTTTAAGATCAAATACATCGGTGGGACTATTTGGTTTGGCGACTACTTCTAACATATTTTCATCGCCATAGGAATGTACCACAGTGCGCATATTCGTGCGAGAAGAGTATTTAGTAGAACCCCTGCAATCCGTAAATTTTATTATCAAGCAACCTAATTATAAAAATTATAAACCAATTTCCATGAAAGCTTTAAATATTATAAGAAAGCTAGTATATTCGCAAGTATATTACACCTCGTCTTAAAAAATAATCATAAAAAATAATAGATCGAAAAATGTATCGAAAACGCTTGTACCCACGTAAAAACCATCTTATCGATATTTTCGAGAGTTGGGTGTATTTATTTATTTATTTATTTTACTAACACTTACACCGTAGGGGAGTACGTGGCTGGTCGTAAATCATTTTGTTGAGCTCCACCCGAGTCTGGTTCTATTTTCACCCTCTGAAATTGTCCACAAATCGTGAATGAAATATGACCAATCATAACATTTGGGCCTGAAATATACACATATTCAGATTAATTTTAGAATTTCCGCAAGTTAATTTTAATGACTTTGCCAATTTACATAGTAAAAGTAGACAGATGTGTTATTATCTTATCTGTATCAGCCCATATACGTCCCACTGCAGGGCACGGGCCTCCTCTACAATCGAGAGTACGATTGAGAGTGGTTAGGCCATATAGTCCACCACGCTGGCCTAGTGCGGGTTGGCGGACTTACATACCATATGAATTTTATAAATCGCTATGGTATGCAGGTTTCCTCACGATGTTTTCCTTCACCGTTTTAGTGCGTGGTGATTGACTATCAATACACACATGACTCCGAAAAGTCAGAGGTGTGCCCTGGGATTCGAACCCGCGACCACCGTGAACATGTTGGCAGTCGCGTCTAGTCCGTTTACCAACAGGCCACCACGCACTTATCTTATATATTATCTTATACCGAGTTCAATTAAGTTGTGTAACTGTGGAAATGTCCTTCGTAGTTTCTAATATCCACAACGCGAGACTTCATTGATCTGAATGTGGAGTCTTAATAATTGATCTTAATCTTACTGTGTGCGTGACTGTCGTTATGTATATGTTATGGGCCAAGTGATTAATGCGAGCAGTATTCATAATGCCCGGGCAGTATGAATATTGCCGAGCCCTACCGGCCAAGTGATTAATTACAATCTAAACTTACCTATTTATCACATAGCCCGGGCATTATGAATATGGCTACATGATGATTGGGCAATGTGATTAATAGGTGATTTTTTACGTGGTGCGCTGCCGCATTGTCGCTTCTGCGATAGACCCATAAATAAGAATGTTGAATTGATCTGCTTATGTGTAGTTGTTTTTTAACGTCCGAAATAAACTCATTTGCAAAAAAAAACGGGCACCTAAGCAATAAACCATTTCAAATGTTACTATTGGTTTGTTTCATAATTATAGGTAGTTTTACTTTCACAATTTTGTAAATTAATAAGCAAATAATCGTTTTCGTCAGTATTATCATAAAAATTTGATAAAATTTATGGGTTTTAATGCTAAAGTTCACTAGTAGTGTATGCTCGCTAGTAGTGCATATGCTCGTGAAGTAAAAGTTAACAAAGATTTTTGTTTGTTTTTTCTTTAATAAAGTAAAAGCAGATAAATGTTTAGTATCGAGTGTGACCCCCTCTAGCTGAAATCACAGCTTGAATTCGTCTGGGTATGCTAGCGAGGATATCCCGGATACTTGCTTGCGGAATACGTTCCCACTCCGCGGTAATCACATTCTTCAGCTCTCTGATGGTCTGTGGAGCCGGTTGTACTGATCTCACGCATCGTTTCAGAACGTCCCAGACATGCTCTATAGGATTGAGCCTGGTTCTGGAAGAAAACCATGTACCCAACCACGGGATGACCGTTTTCTTGTGAGTCGCGCATTGAGAAATCGCAAGTCTTCGTATGTGGACCTTAAGAACAACCTCGAAGAAGCAAGAAATGTGCATATTAGTCTATGGACGGTCAGGAGGAGGCTTCTCGCGGCCAATATACGCAGTCATCGCCCGGCCCGCGGCCCTAAGTTACTCCGTGAGCACAGAGTTGCCAGGCTTGGGTTTGCTCGAAATTGTGAGTCATGGACTTAAGAAGATTGGAATAGGGTATTGTTCTCCGATGAAGCCAGGATATCTCTGTTCGGTGAAGATCGACGTCGGCGAGTGCTACGAAGACGAGGAGAACGCTTTGCAGAGGCTTGTTTTGAAGAAATCACAACTTATGGTGGGGGCTCTGTTATGTTTTGGGCAGGAATAAATTCAATGGATCGTACAGAGTTAGTCTTCATTGAAAACGGCTCACTGACTGGACGTCGATACATAACGGAAGTTCTTATTCCTCATGCACAACCCGCATTGGCCGCTTTAGGCGAAGACTCAATTTTTATGGACGACAACGCTCGCGCCCACCGGTCTGGCGATGTGGAAGCGTATGTGCAAGAGGTCGGCATTCGTCGGATTGGATTGGCCAGCTCGAAGTCCCGACCTCAATCCTATAGAGCATGTCTGGGACGCTCTGAAACGACGCGTGAGATCAGTACAACCGGCTCCGCAGACCATCAGAGAGCTGAAGAATGTGATTACCGCGGAGTGGGAACGTATTCCGCAAGCAAGTATCCGGGATATCCTCGCTAGCATACCCAGACGAATTCAAACTGTGATTTCAGCTAGAGGGGGTCACACTCGATACTAAACATTTATCTGCTTTTACTTTATTAAAGAAAAAACAAACAAAAATCTTCGTTAACTTTTACTTCACGAGCATATGCACTACTAGCGAGCATACACTACTAGTGAACTTTAGCATTAAAACCCATAAATTTTATCAAATTTTTATGATAATACTGACGAAAACGATTATTTGCTTATTAATTTACAAAATTGTGAACATAAAACTACCTATAATTATCAAACAAACCAATAGTAACATTTGAAATGGTTCATTGCTTAGGCGCCCGTTTTTTTTTGCAAATGAGTTTATTATCTTCAAAAGAAAATTAGTGTACCCACTTTATGGATCAGTTAGGTCGACTGTGCCCCAAAACCGACTCGGAACACTCCGACTTCACGTAGTCTTTTGGCTACCGACCCTAGAGTGTATATAAAAAACCGGAGGCGCGGAGGGAGAGCAGCCCCCGCCCGCTGTAACGAAGGATAGGCAACCGTGCGAGCCGTAGCGGCTTGCTGGTCAAAGCCGCCAAAGGCAAGCCGAAGCTGCGGAGGTGAGCATGGGTTCCTATCTTTTGTTACGCAAGGGCGAAGGGGCTGAACTTCCCGTAGCGCCGGAGACGATGCAGAACCTAATTTGTATTGACAAGTGTTTTAAGGGTTAGGTTGCTATAATAGATATTTCTCAGGAATAGTGCGTTACCTTTTCATGGGAGTGGTACCAGGGGAGGTGCGACACTCCCCCTTCCCCTCCACTCCTCCTAACCCACCCCTCGTGCTGCCCTATTCTAAATTCTATTAATTCGGCTCATTGATTTGATTTTGATTCGCTTTACATCACTCTGCCCAATAGGCACTTAGCATTATTCATAATGCCCGGGCAATGTGATAAATTGATTGGTTATAATCACATCGCCCACTCTTATTGGGCATTATTCATATTGCCCGGGCATTATGGATAATGTTCGATTAATCGAGGATTAATCACTTGGCCCATAACATATATATCAATTCATTCAGTTTGGTTCAATTCCAATAAAATACTACATACAATAAGCGTATTTTTTTTTTGGTTCAATTCCAATAAAATACTACATACAATAAGCGTATTTTTATTGTTACGATACTCTGAAACTATAATAATTAAATCTTAGTATTTATTGTCGATCTCTGTATTATTTTTTTATTTTCACATCAAAAACTTACACTGCAACGGATTGCAATTGCACTGTGATCTAAATAGGAGGTTTATTATAATCTCATTTTAATAAAATTAATCTTTTTCATAATCTTTCGCCATTCGATCCAATTATACAGACTGACATAAAAATGTGTTTACACTGAATTTGTACAAAACCACTTAGTTGTAGGTACTTTTCGATTTAAAACAAACTGATTTGCATTAGACATGCCATGAAGTTAAATCAAGTAACCCTAATTCTGCCTGCACTTATCCCCACGCTTGAAAATCCCGATGGAACAGGCTACTAAACGATCTGGCTGCCTGCCTGATATAAACCCGTACTGGGATAGGCCACCATAATGACTTAATCCGGCTCGTAGAAAGAGTTAACCAAAAATAACAGATGACTTCGAATTCAGTATGATATGCTTGGATTTGAACTCTCTATATATGGTTTAGTGGTTCGATTCCCATCAAGACGTTTGCCCACTTAAATAGTCACTGGGTAACTATAAAGTATGTTCCAAAATACCCTTAGCTCCTATTATTTTTTATTACTTGTCGGAGGAAAAACCGATGGTGTGATGGCAGCGAACATTGATTTTTTAGGTCCTTCGATCAAAGCCAGAAGCCGTGCAATGCAATTCACTTGAGTGACGTTCAAATTTAAAAACATTTACGGATAAAATTTTAAAGGGATTGACGTAAAGAAATACTGTATAATGGTTTCTTAGATTTACGCGAATGTTACACATTGAAATAAAACTATTATTTACGGATTTTATCGCGAATTTAGTTTAATTTTTACATTTTTGACTTCCCGACGTTTCGATTACTTTACAGCTTTCGTGGTCACGGGGCGAACTCGGGAAGTCAAAAATGTAAAAAATTAAACTAAATTCGCGATAAAATCCGTAAATAATAGTTTTATTTCAAAGAAATACTGTGTTAACTATACGACAAATCATCCTCCAATATACATCAAAATACTCTAAGTTAGTTTTATAGAAAATAAATAAGTGTGGAATAAAGGCAGTAAGACATTTTTAAATAAAATATTATATTCATATGACTATATGATGTAGGGTATTATAATAAATAAATGCATGAACTTAAATTTAAAAAAAATACTTGGTATCATAACACATACTCAAAAATTTTATCAGTTACGTTACTATTCAGCAGATTTTATTTCTTATAAATACATTTAACTATATGCTAATTGTACAATTATAACTTTCGTCCGCCCGTGTCCACGAAAGCTGTAAAGTAATCGAAACGTCGGGAATTCAAAAAATGTAAAATTAAACCAAATCCGCGATAAAATCCGTAAATAATAGTTTTATTTCAATATAACTTTCGTTTTTAACATTTTTTTACTAAATGTATAAAATTTTATTTGGCACAAACACAATTGTATAAAACATGATTAAGTAATTAATTTTACAGTTTGATGATTATTCAGAACTGAAACCAGATGTATACATTGTTATCATAGATGTTCATGTACAAAACGCAACATGTAAAAGTACATATTAATAGTTAATATTAATCTACACACAGTATGGAAACAAAGCACTGTAGATAAAGTTGATGGCTGCAGACGAGTATGGATCTAGTCATGGTTATTGCAACATGAACCAGAAGCAAACTCGCCCACAAAAATCATCAAGTTTGTTACTGAAGGCAGTCCAACTGTGTGGATACCTCCATTTCCATCATGTATATTACGAAAAAAAAACAACATTATTGGCCTTATTAGTTTATAAATCTTAGGTTATCAAATGTTTTGCCCCATTCAAATGACTTAAATTCAGCTTGATCAACAAAGACAAACATTGGATAACTAAAATTGGTTGACAAACTGTTTATGGCATTAACCTCTTGCAAAACTGCGAGGAATTAGGTCCTATGATATTTTAATAAATATATATATAATAAAACATACCAAGATTATGATTATTTATTTACACATAGTTGTGTTCTCTGATCTACAAAATGACAAAGTTTAGTCTTAGTCCCAAAAAAAAACAATCTCGACATTAGTAAATCTCAAAGAATTCTTTATATATCCACATGATGATTATTATAAAATACTGTGGTATTTTCATCATCATAGTAAAAATTTTGACGATACCTTGCTATCAACAATAATTACCTATTATCATATTCTCATTTAACGCTGTAGGTAGGCAACAGTTTAACATTGTCCATGAATTGCCAATGATTGGCAATGCAGTGTCTATGTTGCATATTCTGTATATAGTATAATTTTCTGAATCGAAAAAAATAACAAAATGGCCATTTTTGCTCTAATATCAAGATACTTAACAAAATATGTTATGGACTAAATTTATGACCAAGTAGATAGAAACCATTGAAGCTTCTTATATTAAGCAATGTTACTTTTACTATGACAAATTATAATAAAAGCATAATCCAAAATGATAGCCCACATTATTATAATAGCTCTAAATCCAATTGTAATACATACATGTAACATTGCAATTTCGTATCTGTATGTATGTATCACATCCTATCACATCATTGCATAATCAACACTCAAAACGAAACATTAATAAAACAAGTCTCCCCTAGCACTTTTTATTAATCGTAATATGCCACTTTTGACCATATTACAAATAGGCATGGCAACTGCTCTTAATATTCTGTTTATTTCACATAGAGGCTGTATCCATTAATCATGTGATCTTTTATTTAACATTTTTCAACCCCTCCCCTTCCCCTTTAGTGATACTTAGTGAATTTTTAAGACCCCCCCCCCCCCTCCTCCCATCCAACATCACGTGTATTTTCAGTAACTACAACAAACAATATAATTTTTTTCAGTACAAAGTATATTATTTTAATCAGAAATATGGGAAAATGATACAAATGTCTAGACATAAAGGTTGCAGTTGTTTTTGATTGGCATACAAGTAATAATAAACGAATCGTATAATCATACGAAAAACATATTAAGTAGCATTTTAATCAAAATTATGTGCAGACAAAATACACATATCTTACTAGTCAGCCCCCCTTTTTGATTTATGTCAAACCCCTCCCCCCTTTCAAACCTCATGTGATAAATGGACTGCCCCATATGAAATTTCACCAAGAATGTTTTGCAGAGGGCAATGCACTTTATTTAAAAGCATAAATATTTGTTGCCTATACTGTAATATGTGATTTTGAATAGTGTAAATTGAAGCCAAAAGGTTTGATTTGATACTTGCTCTTTTTTTTCCTTGCTTGCATTTAATATTTCTTAATAACTAAATGTCATACATATAGTGTGTGTCTACCATGTCCGGCATATTGGTAAATGGACCACATGAGGCTGCCAATGTGTTCGCAGTGAATGATGGTAACATGATTGTGAGAAGAAAACATTGTTAGGAAACCTGCATACCATAGAGATTTATATGAATTGCTATGGTATGTAAATTCCGCCAATTTGCATTAGAGCAGTGTGATGATATGATTTAATAATAAAAAAAGAAAATTAAACTAATGCATGAAATTATAACATTATTTGATAATAATATGTGTAAGAACAGGTAGTTGATATCCGTAACATTTCCGAGATCTAAATTCTCCTACATTTTATAAATATAAATGTTCCACCCCTTGCTTGAGATCACCATTAAAGGGAGTTTGGAATTAATATGTGTTTGATTTTCTTCACAGTCTTCCAGTTGTATGTTCTACTAGCAGTCAATGAGTGTAGATCTAGTCACAGGATGGCGACTATACTGTGTTACTAGACCTATACCCATCAAATGCAAAGTAGCAATGATCCCAACCTTCACTGTTCCCAACAATATTATTTGTACAGGATTAACAAACAACTGTAACTATTCCAAGTTTACCAATTTCATAATTGGTCTATTAAAAATTCTGTATTGAAAAATTATGATTGCGGCAATATCAGTCATATACTTGCTATCTTACTGTTAAGGTTATTCTAGAAAAGTAGATTGAAAGAAACATTCTATCCAGAACCCTTGTAAACAAAATTATTTAAAATTGTAACCTTACATATTATTCAAATTGGTATTACAAACTTTACTCAGTAGATAAGTTTAAAAAGTTAGAGAATTTAAAGAAAAACAACAACAGACCAAAACTAATTGTAATAGACTTTTCAAGCAACAGACAATATAAAATTAAATTAATTCTGACTTAAAATTAAGAATTTAAATCATAACCTTTAAAAGAGTAAACGAAAACAAAACGTACCTTGGGTGTTACAGCCATATAATTGGATAGCACATCGTTGTCTGACCTGCGCATTAAGGACTATTACTGACATTTAACAGGAGTTGTGATCGATTGACAAACGTACTCCGCGAAAACCCTGTACCGCACTGTGGCTTTCCAGTACGTCACCCACATTAAAAATGTTGTGTTAAGTCGCGGACGCGCATCTAACTTGCGCATAAACGTTGTACAAACAAAAAGAACACGTGGACAGGCAAATCAAAAGGATACTGGTTGGAACTGGGCGTTCCGTAGACAGTTAAGCTTACGCCGGTAACTGCTCGTGCGGTGTCTTTGGCGGACGCGTTACATCGGCTTGATGATCGTTTGGAAAATTCCTTTCTTGCAAACAAATCCAAGTTCTCCAAGTTCGGTGAGGCACCATTCAAGTGATTCAAACTGAATGCCATCCATTGTTCGGTGAAAGATTCCGCGTCCACATCGTATTCTGCGCACAAACTTGCGCCTTTGCAAAAGAAGTGAAAAATGAAACAACCTTGAACATTAGTTTTGTTACCTACAACAAACTTTTATCCACAAGTTGCATGTAAGCCGGTGGCCGCCGACATTTCAGCAATTTCTTACGCCGGTTTATCAATGGAGTACTCACATTTTGTTAAAACTTCTTTTTCCACATCTATACCTAAAAATTGAAATTGCTCAGTCACCAACTCTTCGGAAGCCATTTTCTGTAAATTGAAGGAGCGAATGAAAGGAAAGGAAGCAAAAGAGCGCCAACGCTAATCGTAAATGTTTGCGTCAAAGTTTGAAGCATAGACTATAAAACATATCACCAGTGCCGTCTGTTCTTTTTAATCTTTTCAATGCGGCAATTTTAATATTTGAAATAATTATAACGTTATGTTTTGCTACACCCAATAATTGATGTTGCTCTGAATTAAATATCAATTGAAAAATAAAAAAATGGATAAAAGACAATTATCAGATATTTTTAGCGATACAATTAATCCTAAAACAAGGCAGCAAGCAGAGGATTTGTTATCTAATATCCAGACGATTACTGGCTTTTCACCATGTTTGCTCGAAATGGTCATGAGAAATGATATTGAAATACCAATTCGTCAAGCTGGGGTTATTTATCTAAAGAATTTTATTACATCATGTTGGCAAGAGAAGCAGCCAGAAGAAGGCGAACCAACTCACTTCAGTATTAATGAGCGAGACCGTGCTATGATAAGAAATATGTTAGTAGATGATGTTATCCAGGCACCAGATATCATTAGGATCCAACTCTGCGTGTGTCTCAAAACCATAATAAAATACGACTTCCCAGAGTTCTGGACACAGATTGTGGATAAAATATATATCTACCTTCAAAGCTCCGACGTCAACTACTGCATGGGAGCGCTCCTTTGTTTATACCAATTAATCAAAAACTATAACTATTTAGCCAAGAAAAGTGCGCCCCTTATTGAAGCAATGAATGTCCTTTTACCTATGATGCATAATCTTATTGTGAACTTACAAAATGACCACTCGGTTGAGTCTGTGCTTATCCAGAAGCAAATACTAAAATGTTTTTACGGCTTAATCAAATATCATTTGCCTTTAGATTTGATAAGTCGCGAAAATTTTATCAAGTGGATGGAAGTACTTCGCCTCGTGATGAAGCGGCCAGTACCCGAGCATACGCTGCAAGTAGAAATGGACGACCGCCTTGAATTACCATGGTGGAAGTGCAAGAAATGGGCTGCGCACACACTTTATAGGCTCTTTAAAAAATACGGCAGCCCGTCAAATATGCGCAAGGAGAAAGTGGAGTTCGCCGAGTGGTATCTCACCACATTTACAAGTGGCATCCTTGAAGTGCTGTTAGGCGTGCTCGATCAATACAGGAACAGGATATACGTGTCGCCGCGGGTATTGCAGCGTACCCTCAACTACATTGATCAATGCGTTAACTACGCTTACTCATGGAAGATATTGAAGCCGCATATGTTTGCGATCATACAGGACGTGCTGTTCCCCTTAATGTCTTACTCCGAGACTGATCAAGAACTTTGGAATAATGACCCACACGAGTACATTCGAATGAAATTTGATATACTAAGAGATCTCAAATCGCCAGTTACGTCTGCACAAATGCTTCTCATTTCAACTTGTGAGAAGCGCAAAGGAATGCTTGAACAGTCAGTTCAGCTGTGCGTGCAAGTTCTGACCAACCAGAATGGCGATTTCCAGCCAAATCAACGTGAGGGAGCTCTGCATATACTTGGAACGCTAAGCAATATTCTCATGAGAAAGAAGTTCCACAAAGAAGAAATGGATACTCTTCTCAGTCAGCTGGTTTTCCCTGAGTTCCGTAGTTCTTTCGGATACATAAGAGCCAGGGCTTGTTGGGTGTTATATTGCTACTCCAACATTCACTTTAGGAGTGAGCCATTGCTAATTGAAGCGGCGCAAATGACAGTTAACGCTTTACTCAGAGATGCAGATATGCCTGTGAGGGTTGAAGCAGCTATAACCCTGAAAATGCTTCTTAAATCCCAGAATAAGGTGCATCAATTTTTGCAGCCACAAGTGATAGAGGTGACCTCTGAGCTTTTAAAAGTAATCCGCGAGACTGAGAACGATGATATCGCCCATGTGCTGCAGAAATTTGTTCCTATCTTTACAGAACAGTTAATCCCCATGGCTTTCGATATAATCGACCACCTTGCTACTACGTTCATTAAGATGGTCATCGAATCCGACGTGGTCAATGATAAAAAAGCCATCACAGCAACGAGCCTACTGGCCACCATCGAAACAGTGCTAAACGTAGTGGAAGAAAATCCTGAAATTATGGCGCATCTGGAAATGCCGGTGCTAAACGTTATTGGGCTCATATTACACCATAATATAACTGAGTACTATGAAGATGCTATGACTTTGTTGTGCAATCTTACAATAAAAAGTATTTCGAAAGATGTGTGGAAATTGTTTGAGCTGTTGTACACGGTTTTTGAAAAGGATGGCTTCGATTACTTCATGGATATGGTGCCAGTGTTGTTCCATTTTATGACAGTGGATACACCCGGATTCGTCTCCAACGAGAATCATATTCTGGCCACATTCAATATGATTAAAGCTGTCCTAACCTCGAACACTGAGAGTGAGTCAGAAATATATGCAACAAAATTACTTGAGGTAATGGTGTTGCAATGCTCTGGAAAGATCGACAATTGTCTTTTCTCCTTCGTGGAGCTTGTAATAAATAGACTTACAAGAAAGGATACGATTTGTAGGCTCCGAGTCCTTCTACTGCAGGTTCTAATTGCAATTCTGTACTGCAACCCATACATATTGTTATCTATTCTGGACAAGCTACAGAAGTCTACCCCTAACGTGTCACTCACACACGACTTTATCAAGCAATGGCTGGATGATACTACCCGCGTCGTGGGTCGTCAGAACAGAAAACTTTCCATACTAGGAATCTGCACACTTTTGGAAGTAGGACCCCAAGTGGTTAATCTAGAGGACTTTATTCATAAACTGCTACCTTCATCTCTAATGTTATTCAATGGAGTTAAGCGAGTCCCCGAGGGGGGAGGAGGGGTTGGTGACGACGAAATATTTTTTGAGGAAGATTGCAAGGACGAGTATGAAAAAGAGGAAGATGTAAAAGTACTTTCCAGTGATGAAGACGATACCAACAACGTCAATGATGAGTATCTTAAAACTTTGTTCCGTATATTTACTAAGACTGGCGCTACGCCTAATGTGGATAGAACTGCAAAGATGGACGTATACAGTGACGACGACTCCGATGATTCAGAGGATCCCGACATGAAGTGTTACACTACACCACTCGAAGCGAAAATCGGCTCAGTTGATGAATATATGGTATTTAAGAATACCCTGACTGCGCTGTCTGCTACGGAACCTGTTTTATACAATGCTTTAACAAACGTTCTTACAGTAGAACAGAAAAAACAGATGGAAGAAATACTTTTGATCGCCGATCAGCGCAAGACTCAAGACATAGAGGAGCTAAATTGAAGGTATAACATTATTTAAGCAGAATAAAATGTTTCTTTCACATATTAATCGTGTAGTATACGACCATTAATGGACGGCTGAGCTAAAATATAATCTTATTATCTGATTTATTAAGATCATTTGATGTACCTAGCTAACATTAAAAAAATATCCACTACATTATTATCATTTTTATTTAATAGAAGGAATTAAAAATTGATTTCACAATTCATTTGCAAACACTTTCGTTTGATTATTTCATATCTATACATTTAATAAACATGAAGTGTCTGTTTGTAAAGTGAAAATAAAAAAATGTCCAACTACATATCGTTATATACACGATACCTATAACGAAATTGACCTTAGATTTTTTTTGTGTGTCTGTCTGTCTGTTTATTCCGGCTAATATCTGAAATGGCTGGACCGATTTTGACGGGACTTTTATTAACAGATAGCTGATATAATAAGGAGTAACTTAGGTTACATTTATTTTAGAAAAAATCTTTTATTTTAGAAAAATTTAGTTTTTGTTAAATTCCACGCGGACGAAGTCGCGGGAACAGCTAGTTGTAAAGTAAGTCTGATACCCAATCTGGACATAAATATGTAATACCTACCTACATTTATTGATTAAAAATTAAATTTGATGAATATACACCATAAAGTATTTGTGTATATTTTTGGAGTTTGTTAACCTATTTATTTATTTTTATTTGTCAGCAGTGATAGTATTTAGTGTTTATTATTATGAACAATCTAGGACTCTTACGGCTTTATTCAGACCGTTTTGTAACCTATTTTAGTCATCAAATGTTTTTTCTGCTACGCTCAAACTGAATTCAAAAGTGGTACTAAAGGTATCAAACATTCGATAACTAAAACAGGTTTAAACTGTCTATGAAAAGGACCCTTAGAGTCTAGATGGTTTAAGGACTTTGGAGGTCCCGCTTCTAAACACGTGTATCCTCCGTATTTATCGTATTTATGAGTGAATAATTTGGCCTATAGACTTTAGCTGAAATTGCCTCGCCGCCTTGTCGCCCGTACCGATATAGCGCTCGTAAATAGTGGACGATAATGAAAATATTTTACATCCACTCCAATTTGTGTCAGTTTTTAGCTTTGTTAAATTCTTATAAAACTTGGTTGGAATTTGTAGTAGCTGTAGAGTCTATAGACAGTCATGCGATTGCCCCCTATCAAACTAAGGACTGTGTAAAGCGTCGGACCTC